>CM046062.1:42236461-43436461 GCA_025215515.1 Schistosoma japonicum | reverse complement strand
CAATTGTAATATACATATAAGTATGTTGGGTTCGATTAAATTGTATTCAGTGCGTATCAAATTTGTGCGTACGTTATTCTAGTTTGACAATATGATCATATAATCCTTAGATAAATGCATTAAGATCCTATATTCGGAATATTTTTAATCCTTGAATCTACTCGAAAATTAATTCATTTTCATGCATAGCTATGCGTTCTCCTGATAAAATGTTGACTTTAGAGATATCAAAAGGTGTGATGTTCAACTGTGAAGTAACCATTTATAAAAAATATCAAGTTTTAAGTATAATGAAAATAAATTTTAATTATTCAATTATTATACAACATTCACAAACACGGTATGCACATTCAAAAAGCAATTTGCTTTGATTTTTCCGCATTAATTACTTTAAAATTATACTATGAACACAATAAATTACGTTGCGATCTGAAATGAACATTGAACAAATGCAAATGATAAATGAATCGAATGATATAAAATCAAAGTGGTTACTAATAATCAAGTAGATAGGTAATACATAGAAGGTATTAGACTGTATTTATATTATACTGCATAATTAAGAAATGGAAGAGAATTAAAAATATGGTTAATCTATTCAGAACTTGGTACGAGTTTGTCAGTTTCATTAATGAATGAGTTATCCATCTGTTCAGTGAATGCTTAGCATGATATTGATCATTTCATGCTTTACGAAATATTCAACAATTATTAAAAGAAACCTTTACATATACATGCTAATAGGTTACGTTATTTAATTACTATGTAGTAAGCTATTTAACGTTTATCGTGTTCATTGTGGTGCTGATCGAATTCTATCGATCTAGTTGGTCCCTAGTCTAAGTGGCTCGACAAGACTTGCAAGATATAAAAAGGGGATGATATTGTCTGTGATACTAGGTGACCTAAAATCAAATCAACAGGAAGCATGGGTTATCTCAACGATTGGAAGTACTCCCTGCTGACGAGTCTCAAATAGGATGAAAACCAAGCCTAGAGTTTCCTGCTGATTAACTCTTAAAACAACTCTTAAAACATTAGCTACGCTGTACCAGACTGATGCACAGGCTGCTATGAGTGAATTACGATAGGGCAAGAGTAAATAGCTGTACATACGTCCATTATTTCTACATTGTTTAAATGTAATAACAGTTTAGTTTATTAATAAACTTATTTAAGAAATAAAACAGATTGAGTAATAACAATACAACCACCATTTGGCGCTTTATTTTGAATATCGACGTTTATTTGACGACACTATGAGCAGACAAATCAAGTGAGTAATCTCTCTTTAAATAACCCTTTAAAACCTACTATCATTGCCTTTAAACTAATGTTGAAAAGGAAACACATTGAAACAATAAACAAAGTGCCCTTTCTGTATTTATTTCTGTAAATTTGATGTTAAAGTAACAGTTAATTTATACCAACCGATATATCTGTCGATTTAAAAAGAAACACTAAACCTTCAAGACATATTATTGTAATATCGTTGTCTATAATTTGAGTACATTAAAATTAACCGCTTTACTTCTGTTAATTGTGTATTTCCTTTAGCCCTCCTCCACTCCAGTTGATCCACTGACTGTTATTGTATTATTTTCCACTCACAAGCTATATCTAAATAATTGTAGGCATGTTACTGTTATGACGAGAGAATAATGGGGGGGGGGTTGGCCGAGTGCCAATTACTAGTGCCTAGTTGGTTATTGCGCGTCTGCCCTGTGTCCACTTAGTCCCAAGCCGAAATAAGAAGAATGCGAGCCAATAGGTCAGCCAGACAGAATCGAATCTATATTTCAAGCATTCTTTTATATATACATAAAGTCAGACCACACAGCAAACCAATTAGAAAATTAACATGAATACAGAACGAGGGAAATAGTGGTAGTGAATAGGAACAACTTGTACACAACTAATTGACTGTAGTCCATAACAACAGACAATATAATAACAGCAATTATGCTGAACGGGAGGATAGGGCAAGCGGAGCGTAACAATAATAGAAACAAAATGTTTACATTACAGACAGTTCGAATGAATGAAATAATGTTCGCAAACACAGTTCTGAAAGTTTGTTACGTTTCTTTGTGGTCCGACCTAACAGTTACCCCATTATGCTATCAGCATTACTTTTGTTTTGAAGTGATGCCAATGCTTCAATTGGTTTGCTGTGCAATCAAGTATTTATTTTTATAAGAAAGTGATTGAAATCTATGTTAGCTATTGTCTGATTAACATACCAACCTGTATTCTTACAGTCTTGCCTGAAAATTAGTAGGAGTGTCGAGGTACACATACAGGTGTAGAATAACGATCTTGTGTCATCGATCATTGTTTTAGTTCTGACTAGATCATTACTCGTATTAGTCGTAATTCACCATACATTACTTACGCAGAAGCAGATAGGACAAATGTCATCACCATCACTTTTTCCTTGATAGTCCGGCGTTATCTATTGAAAAAAATAACTCAAAGCAGGTAGTAATAGTTATATTGTAAATGTAGTGGTAGAATTTAGTATTTATCAATAAAATTACAATGAATAAGTTATAACTTGACTACAGACGTTAATTAATGAAAGTAAACAAGTTCTGCTATGGAACCTTTACTAATCATAAAAAACTTTGATATACCTAGGTAGTTACTAATTGGTAAACATTGTTATATTCCAATTAGATCAATTTTACAAAATATTGTTGGTTAATGGTTAGCGTTTATCTATATAAGAGATTTTACTTGATACGATTTCATTCTCTCATATAGGTATATTTCTCACATTTAAATTAAATAATTAAAAAGCGTAAATTCGATATCATGAAAGAGTCTTAGCTAGAAAAACCTTAAAAAAAATAGGAAACTTCCACTGGACAGTTGTCACGTCCTAGTATGTGACCTGTCAGGTGTGGGCATCCACTGTCTCACCAAGGAATCCAGAATTAGGTATTTCATTTTAGCGGTAAACACTTAACCATGAGACCAATTAGCTGGTCGGCTTCCAATTGTTGATATTTTTAACTCAATCAGTTCACGATAGATTTGTGTGACCTCATCCATTACCATAAGTAGGTAACTTTCTCACATCTGACATAGTTAAACTCCACTGGTCATTTCATGAGCACAATTATCTGATGGGATCGTCGATAGGTAGTGCTGGAGCAGACAATACAAGGACGATATAGCTATTCAGTGCTTTATAATTTTCAACGGTTGTCTAACTTAGACCAATTCGTGATATTAAACTGAAATTCAACCACCATCTTAACATTCAACTATAATTATGTAATAATTTGTTTATACGTATTCAATGGCATTTATCTTACTTTTGAAACTTGATCAAGATGCTGTAAAGTGGAATAATTAAATGATTTGTATTAATAAATTGAATTTTTTTTAATATTGTAATTATGTACGAGTAACTGTATCATTTGTTAAGTAAGTAACAATTTCACATGGAACTAGTTTTTAAGTGATCAACTTGATTATACTTAAGATAGACGAAATAATAGTTTAAATATTCTTTATACTCTGAAATGTTCAATGAAAACATCTTTCAATTTCAAAAGATATAATATTTGTTCGTGAAACATTTAACTGAGTAGTATCGAGTGTCGTTAAATGCATGAACACGGTTTTCAATTCATAGTTGCCTATACCGAAGAAGGCTTCCTTTTCTTGATATGCATAAAAAGTAAAATGGATTTGTTTCACAGACCGAAAAGCTTGACCGAAGTGCTCAAAGGGCAGTTGCTTGAGCCCGGTCATACATGACTTCTTGGAGAAAGGTTCTAATTATGTTAGCTTCGACGTTGTTCAGTAAATACGGCTGAAGACGGAAGTTTGCGGAGCAAGGTGAGGTGTACACTTTCAGCGCCGATTATTTCTAATCCCACTATTTACTTATTTATCGCTATCATCCTGGTAGTTTGAGAAAAACAGTTTACTTCCGTCACCCATCTTTGCCATTGCAGTTTAGTTTCGACGTTAGACCTTTATTGCTGCTTTTAATCTTACGTCTCTTCAGCCAACTTGCTAGGGATGGCAGGACCTGAAAGAACGATTATTCCAGTCAGTATAGCTCAACTGACTTATCATGATAGTTAGACTAGATTACCACATTAAGGTGATGGAAACATCGCAATTTATTAAACCTACTTCATTAAAATTGATTATGAAGTCGTAAATTATTTCGTAAAATATTTTTATTAACTACTGAAATCATCACTATCAACCATTTATAAGGTATATAATGTACAGTTTCTTTTTAAAGTATTGTAGTCTGCCTGTTCCGAAATATTTATTTCTGTAAATGACTTACGCATAAACAATATCCACAGTTACCACCGGTTATAACATACCGTAATGTTATGTTGTTTGGCTGTTAAAAAAATAAAAGCATATTAAAATGAATAGGTAATAATAAAAGAAAAACACCTAATTAACTGTAATTATTCACGAAACCTGTTTATCAAATTTATTATTGTCTAAAGAATCTGTTCTAATTTACTAGGAGTTTATTGTATTTAGTTTCTTAAAAACATACGAAGCTCTAAGTATTCATGAAATGACACCGCGATGTTGTGTATACAAGAAGCATATATTTTCTCTGTCCATACCCTACCTTGATTTTCAATGATAATTGTTTCTGATATTATTTCATTTAGTCTTTCTGCTACTCCTAACCTATTTTTACATCAGTCTAGTTTTGACTGGTTAGTTTTATGTTCTACGTGCTTTCAAGTATCTCCGTTAATCAAGTGAAACAACCTTATATTATTGGTATTACCACATAAATTATGTAATTGGATTTGTTTGCCTTTGTGTTTCTATTACATAATCATATTTATTAAGTGTTTGTATATTCCTCTTAGAATTAATTAATAAACAGATAACAACTTCATATACAAGTGTGCGAAGTGATAATCAATTCGTTAAATTCATATCGCTTTAGCTGACATTTTGTGGTATGCATGATAGAGGAAAGAAAATATATCATGGTTATAATTGTGGGATTTCTCAGTAGTGCCTGAATTCTACCAACTAAACTTAATACTTATCTCAACAAACTATCGAAATTCAATTACATTAGTTAACTCACTAGTGACTAACTTCAGGATGTTTCTAAAGCTCTAGTGCAAAGTCATGATTGGTGGGTTTCAGACTTGTCGGAAGTGAGTTACTTGTCACCGATAATAATGGATGATCGTTGCACGTTATCACAAGTTGATGTAAGTGGAAATTCTACAATCGGTTACCATTCAAGTAATGCAGAGGGTTAGGTGTTCGTCAACCTGATAGACTTGAGGCGAAATCTAGGGTGCGCACTGTTAAGGAATCTAAAAACTAGGACAAAACAGTTGTCACATGCTTTCAAATGTTCATTGGAACCCTTCCAATATTAATCTATAGAGAATCCAATCAACTAAAAATACCGGATTCCACAAACCATCTCAATTCAATTAAATGAAGGTTATATTAGTTCAGATGTAAACAATTTACAAGGTTGATGTTTATATATGCAGATCTCGGAAGGACTATCGCTGGCAGGATTTTTAAATGTTCTGCATAACAATTAGCTTAACTTTACTTTGAAAATATCATCTAATTTTTGCCTTGATTATATTGATCAGAATTATTACTCTGTAGTTGAATAGTGTATGATTGGTACTGGATTACATTGACAAATAAAAATATTAGACGGTGTATATGGTTTAAAGCGTATTATTTTTATTTGTTCAGCTGGCAATTTGAATCTTTACATTTTAAATAAGTGATCTAAAGGTAATATCAGTCAGTTATGCACAACGTAGAACCTGTCACATGTGCACATACGTCCAAGTCATTATACCAAGATCAAATTTTACGAGGCTAACATATTTATATAACTCTATATGAAGGAATGAAGCAAACACATGTATGAAAGATTAATGAACATTAAGATCTAGAAAAACATTGAGGTAATGTGCCTCCTGTCAGATGAGAAAATTCTAAGTTATATCAATTATGTTAGGTTTAACGTAACATATAAACATGGAATTGTACTCACAAGTGTAACAGTGTTTCCTTAAAAGATGAGAATCATTTCGAAAATTAAATCATCAACTGATGTTGAAAAATAAACAACATATTTTGTAAGTAAATAATACCCCATCCCCCAGAAAGAATAGTTATGTATGTATTATTGAATAATGCTGATCATATTGGTTTCATTGGACACTATTAGCTGAATAAGCTGCATCACTATATCATGATACATCACGTCATTGAAAGTAACCAATTTTCTTGACAACAAACACAGACGTTGTAGGTTCGATCAGACATATCTTCCCTCTCATTCAGTCCTGTCTTCTCTATTCTTACTGCTTGTGAGTTTAGTCGTTAAACGCTACTCTGTAAAGGATAACTGGCAAAACTTAGTTGTATCCAGAGTATACATCAATATTAAACATTCTTGACTGAGCATCCCAAATAACCAAAGTGAAAACTATACTACTTTAGTTTATTTATCTCTGCTATCAATCACTTTAGACATATTGCCTTCGAGGTGTTTCAGTTCCAAACATTACAAAGTTTATCAAAGGATGCTGCACCGAAATTGTTATCTACGACAAAGTACTCTATAATAAAGATACATAATAATCAGATAAGATGAAGTATGCCGTAACTTTTTCTATACGAAAGAGACAAGAAAGGGTATGTGATAATACATCCTCATGATTATATTGACTTAACTAATCTAAAAGTTGTATTGTATCATGAGAATTATTCACTTTCTATATTGCACATTGATTTTAAGTCAATAAAGTAGATGATACTTCATAGCATTAATATAACCTACCTTTTGTAGAATGGAATATAAGAACCATACTCAATAGGAACAATATTTGACAGTTCATCTTCATTCAGATTAGAATAAATCATACACATAAATAAGAATTTATAGTAATCTGAAATAAGCATAATATGCTATGTTAGTGATCATGTTAAAGAGACAGGTTAAATTAAGACAGATGTATCCAATGATTCAAATTTGTTTATACATACTAAATATTAGTAAAATAACAATCATAATGTTATCCAATTATTTTTCAGGAAAATGCATAGTCACGTTTTCTTCGTATAGAATGTAGAACTGAACTCAAGTCTGCCTTTTGCTTAGCTAAATATAATTAATTTTCGCTGGTTAATAAGGTTGTTTTTACGGAATGAGGTTGCTAACCTCATAAACCTAACCTTCCACCTTCGTCCGGGTTTTGACCAACAGTAGCCATAGGGTGATCTCAGGCTAAGTTGGTGGTTGATTAGACTATGAAAACTCCAACATCTGAAGGTAAGCACAGAATGCAATAGACATCTTAAATGCAACTAGACGACTTGGACTTTGCACACATAGCAACAAATCCAGATAAAGACGGACTGTGTAGCAGCAGCTTCTGCAGCATAGAATCTTAACACACACAAGATCTCTAGATACAGAACTACGGGCACTAACCCAATTACACTTGACGGAGAAACTCAGGAAGAGGTGAAAACTTTTAAATACTTGGGCATCATCATCGATGAACAAGGAGGATCTAAGGCAGATGTGACGACACGAATAGTCAAGACTAAAGCAATATCTCTACGATTATAAAGCATCTGGAACTTAAACCAGTTGTCAGCCAGTATCAAAGTCAAAATTTTCAATACAAACGTCAAGACTGTTCTATAGTATAGAGCTGAAACTTGAAGAACTAAGTAGACTAACCTACTCAATAGGACTGTCAATTTTATTGGTTTTCAAACTCAGGCTTTTTCCTAATACCGAATTCAACGTTATTCTCAACACCAAATTATAGTCAGTATCAGCTCATCAATAACCAACTTCAAGAAATAATTCATAGGGTTCTAGTGAGAAGATGTGATTAATGGAGTTCAACCACGCTGGGTCGCATGTTAGCGATAGCTGATGTGGTAGCGCATATGTATTGAGAAATTACTGAAGTTAGAAATATCAACCACTAAATACTGGCTGGCTCACTATTGTGGAACTTAAAACATCTCTGTGAAATCTGAAGGAGCCAGGGCTAATTATCTGGTGTGGCCGTATGTGTTCAATGCTATTGCTCCATTATAGGGTGAAACAGACGTCCAGTGCCGAATCTTGGCTTTAAATGGATGTTTATTTCAGGCTAATTCGTGATATCAAATTTTTTTGTGATAATCTGATCGTTCCTGTGTATTGGTATCGATTCTCTGTTTATTTTTAGTGTCCATTATGATTAATTTTACTAAATCTTTAACTGACTCTTATTGGCAAACATAAATCGACTTTCCGTCCTAGCTTTTCCATCATGTACACTAATTGCTGCTAATAAAGGTGGAACATAGTATACGATTAGTGTGTTCTATTCTTTCTATCTGTCAGTATGTATACTTAGATCCTCTACTGTTTGATTTATCCATAATCATGTGGTCTCTTATACAGAACAACATTTACTTTGTACTGATCCGACTATATCACGGCTTGTTTGCAATTCATAGAAGGTAACTACCAATAGTTTAACATCGATTTTTATATTATGAAATGGAAAAAATTTCATTCTCACAGACTAAAGTTTACATCAAAATCTCTACTTCTATTAAACATCCAACAATAACAAAATACCCTTCATCGTTACCATAGATTACACTACTTGAAAAGGATATGGGAAACGAGGCCTAAAAAGTTCGAAACCATTTATTTTATGTTTTAGAAAGTAGGTGATTTTAATAACTACCGGACCTACGTTTCTGAATGAAAGAAGAAGAGTACAAAATGATCAAAAGTAGAAGGGTAGGATGGGGAAGAGAAAACGAATAAATCTCTTGCATTCAGTAAATATTTCTGTAGACCACTTAATATTTTGTCCTAAGTGATGCTATATTAGGATTCATTGACTGAAAATGAATCTTTCTACAATTTTCTAAAATATCTGCCAACTTCATCAACGTACATATCAATTTTTCTTTTGTCTATGTCACGTTTACTATTTCTGTTCAGATTTGTAGAAGTGATATCTAAACACACTGCCCTGTGTTATAAGTAGCCTGATGTTTCTTCTGATTCAGCAGTGACGGTTTCAAGTAAATGTCATATTATTAACCATTGTAAGCATTGTTTAATATGAAATTTCCTTTCGCGAAGCAATCATATATAGTCAACAACTAAAAACTAAGAAACGCTGGACAGCTATTCTGTTAAAGTGCGAGGCTCCTCTGCAGTGTACGTCTACGATGAGTACAGACATAAAATCCAAGGCTTTCAGACTTTGTGGTAAAATCCAATCTTTAGATTTCTGAGTCATTATCATACGGTTAGCGAATCTAAAAGCAGTCGACTTATGATATGTCATGACACCATCCATTGCTCATGATGATTGATTACCTCAAACCAGATATAACTGAGCTGCATTAGTCATGTAAAAGCTCTGGAAATTTTCGATGTGTATTAATAATCATCAAATGGTTGCTGTTATTATGAGGTAATTTAGAGATTATTGAAAAGGAAGTTTCATATTATTAACTGATCTTAAACAACTGTCGAATGTAAGTTATAATTGTAAACTATTAGATGTTGGTTCAATGCTCAAAAGGTTAAAGACTTGCTTCTAAGCCTGATATTCTTAGGTTAAATTCCACCCTCTGCTAGTTTGATCATTTATGAGCATTGCAAAAGAATCCTATATTATAGTAAAACAGGTGTTCAAAGGGTGTCCAACTAAAGCCATTCTGTATAGTAGAACTTCGAATATTAGCTTTATATTTGGTAAAATTGACTATAACTTCATGTGACATCTTTCACGTCACTTTATCTGTTCTCATCTAGAAAGTACATCCTACAATCACAAGAAATATTATCATCATGTTAAGAAAATAGTTAAAAGTTAGGCGAATTTTCACTAGTTTCGTACTTATTCATAGTCATAAAAAAGGAGGAAAGAGATATTATTGAATAATACAGAGCATTAGTCCAGGGGATGGAGCCCACGGTCTTCAATTTTCAAAGTAAGCGGTTAATCACCAGCACCACCGGATCTGCATTAAATGGTAAAACTCCCACTCTCACGAATTTGTGATGTAGCACGATGATCATTCAATGTAATTTGTGGTAAGTCTGATTCCCAAAACACCTGGGCTTCATCAGTCATGGTTTTTTAAAGTTAGTCACTTATAATCTGATCATTATAACTGAATCGAGATTTCCTATCAGCAGTGATGGTGCATACTTCTGAAAAGTTTCATACTCGGACTTAACAAATACCCAGTTTACCCTAGTTTCTTATTAGTACCCGACCACCATCAATCAACGGTGACAAAAACATACCGTAGTATTAGTGAAAATATTAATACTAAAATATGATAGTTACAGTAATAATAAATATAAAACGTGTGATAAATCTAATGAAATAAAAGAAATAAAAAGTGAATGAAACAGATGAAAGTGTAAAACGTGTTTAACTTAACTGATACAGTTGAATAGAATAAACAGAATTACAATGTTTATTCAAGTTCACTGATCTTATTAGTAGACAAGATTAACACTAATAGAAAAAATGTTTTATCACAGTCTCCGGAATAATTAGTCTCGTAAATTTGTCTGATTTTTACTATGGTTGTCTGTTAGAATAGGTGACTTTATCTATTTTATTTGTTTGTTATTCTGAAATATTTCATAGAATTTACCAAGTTTCTTTATTCGTTGTTTTCATTTGTATGTGAATATATTTTCAATAATTGACACTTTAGTGAATTCTTTAAAGAAACTTTCATATTATCTTTTCATTTGGTATGATAACTTGATTTAAGTTAGATGACCAGTGAAAACTAGAAAGTAGTGAACAACTATTTCGTCTGAGTCGTCGACTCTACAGCAATGTACACCATTGATTGCACCAGCGAATCAAACCTATTATTTTCAGGTCTCATTGCAAACACTTAATCATCTACAGTATTATTGAAACGTTAGGCTTGTTACATTTGCCCATCCAACGAAATGGAATTATATACAAGCATATACAATGGCAACAGAAATAAAATAAAAGCGACAATATACGTGTTTATATGTAAAATTCAGATTATGGTTTTATAAGAAACAGAAGTATTTACGTGACATAATAACCTGTATTTTTAAGAGTATAGATTTCTAACTAGATCAGCCTTCACAACTCTATCATCACATAGAATATGTGCTAGATTCAGATCAGTGGAGCTTTTATATCCTTCCATGAATCTATGAATTATAATATGACGGTGTATTATTGCATCCCCCTTTCCCGGCTCTAGAAAATGTACAAGGAGAAAAATGTAAATGCAGAGGGTGGCTGTTGTCTGATAGAATAATACTAGATAGTCGGCTGTATGATTTCAAACGTTTATTTACAATAACATTGAAGATTCTAACCTTACAGTTTTTTCTTAAAAGTCCCCCATAAAACAATAGGAAACGGTGTAAAATAACAGATATAGACAAATTATAATATTTTCTAGTAAATTTAAAACCAGGTAGTATCTTTATATAAGAAAATAAACAAAATCTTTTTTTAGATATCAACGAAACATTCTAAAGACTAAGATAGATCTGAAGTAAACATTACACCAAGATAAGTGACATTCAGTTCAGCTTTAATCATGAATTATTCACTTATACAAACATTGTGCAAATTCACAAGGGCGTTTAGGTCTTTTCCACATCTTATACTGTAGTCAATAGTTTAACATTTAAAAGAATCAAGTGTAAGACCATTTATACTTGACCATCGTTCAACATTCACTAAGAAACCATTCATTTTAGAACAATTTATGGATAAGGAAACAGATATAAAAGCAGTAAGATCATCTAAATATTTGAAAAAGTTTTTTTCCTAGGAAAGGATAGGTCATACAAGAAAAAAGTAAAAAGAACATAGGGGAGAAGAAGAATGCCACTTTGTGGCACATCGACTTCTGTCAATAAATGAGTCGAGTACTTTTATTGACATACAGAATATTGTTTTGTTCCAGAGAAAAGGGGGGGAATATAGCCAGTTGACTAACAAGTTTACCATGTTAGTATTCTTAAGTGTACTCAGTAATACAGACCCTAGAACAGATGCTACTGAAGAGATATGGTTGTTCATGAATAAAAATAAAATTGTAACACTAAATATCATGCAATCAGTGCAACCTGTTAACAGTATGTAGTCCAAGAAACAGGTTACACATTCACAAACTGGACGTAAAATTGACATTTTTATCTTATGTGAAAGTTTGATGATAACAAACGAATGTAAAGTGAATTTTTCAAGATGAAAATAAATCTTATCTAAATGTTTAAATCTGATTATATATCTGGAAGTTTCTGGCTGAGAACGCTCAAAACACCATAGTTCAACCTACAGCTACTGAGGATATGCACTAATTGATAACATAAACATTGACGGAATTTAGGAATGTGATATAGATTAAATAACAACTGATGTATATATGAATCATGAATACAACAGTTTGATAGAGTTTTACATTTATGAGAAGAATTATGTGACTAATTTACATTTATTCTAGTAGATTCCGATATGACAACATGACAGATACATTACTGATTTTTCTTTTAATCATTCGTGAAAATCAGAGAAACATTTCACTGGTAACCAGAGAATGATGAATGATTATTTAGTCACAGTATGATGGTTATATAACTTTGTATGTTTATTTATGGTTCATTTTGATCATGTTGTTATTCCAAAGAGATCATTAGCCGTGTCGACTGGCTGCCTTTAACATTATGTTTACAGATAAGCAATCTATGATTTATCTTAGGCTACATATTCGACTGACTGTTTAGAATATAATTTGTTAATGCTTATTAATATTGTGCTACGATAGTACTATGTTCAGTAATAGCATAATTCCATATTATCTATAAATCATCTTATATCCAATTGACTAATACAGATCCACCAAAAATCGGATGTGTATGTATCAGAAGTGAGTAACGATAAGTATATGAAGATTATATTTGAACACAGCGTAAATCTAACTAGCATGGAATCGTGACAAACATGAAAAGTAAGTTATATCAGTTAATGTGTTCTAACATGCCACAATACCCAAATCGTAAAATGTATGCTCGAAGGAGGGGGGGAAAGTATTGGCTTCTGCTACGGATCTAGTGTAAAATTTCAAGAATGGTAGACTATGAAATCTTGTTCATTGGTTAAATCTAAGAGGTAATCATTAGTTAATGAAATCAGTTGCTCAGTAATCTAAACATTGATACTTATCAAAGGTATAGTTTTAACACACCCGTAACTCTCGTTTAAACTATTACAAACAAGCGATGGTACTTAATAACAATAAAAGTAGTACAACAAGAAAATAATCAAAAAAATACATGAAAAATCGAGGGATCTTAAACAGAAAATTGCTAAAATGTGTAGAGAGTTGACCTTATTCCACATATAACACAATCAAACTATGAAGTCATACTTCCGTCGCATATAAAGAAAAAACTCTTAATAATATCAGGTTCATTTATTATTTATTAGGTTGATGGATGGAAGTCTGTACGACACAAATTCTTTGCTACTGGACACTAGTCAGGAAGACTTAAATTCAATCTTAGGTTAACTGGTTAGCGATTGTGAGTTCGATCTCTCATCACTCAATTACATAGTGTACAAGCCGTTACCATTGAGCTATTTCGATGATAACTGACTTTTTATCGGATTGAAATGTTTTACATTGACTGATTCTGGACAAATATTATGGTTTTATTATATTAAAAATCCACATTATATGAATTAGAAGCAATACATATAAGCGAACAGTATTGTTTTCCATTAGATAACCAACAGACTCTACTCTAATATACAGCTGTATTTGTATATGAATATGAAAATTATTCAACCAGTGATACAGGTAGATTACATAACTATTCATAATAGGTGAAAGGTGTAAATTGGTAATAGTAATGATAAGCAGGTTAACAGTAACAACAACATGAATGCATATTTCAACATAAGATAAATATTATTATTATTTAGTGGTTTGGAAAAGGTCCCTTGAAATCAATATGCAGTCCTGTTTAGTCACACTTGATAGACAGTGGACATTCAATAGATAGAACCAAATCGTTGAAAGTGATATGCCGCATACCTTAAAACTTTCAGGATAGGATTCATGCTCATCTCCTACACATCGCATAAGCCAAAGGAATTCGAGTTAACAATCCGAGTTCGTGTTAAGTAGTAATGTGTAACCCACCCTATCACTTGCATGAGTTGACAAGACTTAAACGACATACAATTTGTACACCTTTTGGTGTTTCTTTGTTCTTACTCCACTCTCCATTTAATTGACCACATTATTTTCACGCCTACTTTTGAACGATTATTATCATTATTATTGTCTTGAGAAGTTTAATTTCATACCAGTTTCACCTACATCCAAATAATAATTGTTTATATTTATCTTATGTTGAAATATGTATTCATGTTGTTGTAACTATTAACCTGCTTATCATTACTTTTACCAATTTACACCTTTCACCTATTATGATTAGTTATGTAATCCATCTGTGTCATTTTAATCGTTGATTCATATGAAGTGCCTTCATTGGTTGAATAATTTTCATATTCATATACAAATACAGCTGTATATTAGAGTAGAGTCTGATGATTATCTAATTGACAACGATAATGTTCGCTTATATGTAGTGCATCTAATTCATATAATAGTTGTCTTGACTTAAGTAGTACAATTCGAATTTTGCCAATCAAATTGCATAGTGGTCAATGGCTTAATTAAGTAAATATCATGTGTAATATATCACTGACATTAGATTATCTGAAAGTTGACAGAAATCCCAGGTGAAAACAAATCATGGCCAACATTAAAACAGGTTGAATCTACTTTACTCTCATTTGTTACAACTCTTAACTACTATCAATTATACAATTCTACAATGAATATATGCCTGAAAGGAATGACTTAAATCTATAAATCCTTGGTAAGAAAAGATAAATTAACAATCTTGACGAATTAATAATAAGTCAACTACGGAATTTTAATATATGAAGCTTAAATGTATGTAACTTGTTTATTGATACAAGTCTACTATCGCTTTATTATCTCTCATTTCATCAGCTTGTTAGTTCACTTTCATATTATTTACTTATATGGAAATTAGACTTAATCGTTGTTGTATAAGTACATTTAGATGGATCATTATGTGAACTAGGTCATTACCTTTATTGCAATTGAAACTATTATTTTAACTTTATATTAAGTTAAATAAACAATGAAAACTTTGAATAGATTGTATATCATTCTCCTATTTCCTCTGTGTCATATAAATTTACCTTAACTAATTTATCCTTGACCTAGAAATTTCATTTATTGATTTTGATTAGAAAAGAAATTATGTGCTGATACTACTTATGATAGTCTTTAAGACGTTTGTTTATCCAGTAATCATAATCAACTGTTTAATACAGTGCTAATCACGTATTCACAGAATAAATAACCTGATAATGAAAACAACTAACAATTGAGATTGGGATTAAATCAAACTTTTTGATAATTATAGTTTTATTGACTGAATACTTCGCAGATTGGTACTGGCTATGTACCACTGAAAACCGGGAAGCACTGGATAGCTGTTTTGTTCTAGTATGGAACTCCTCAGTAGTGTGTACCCCAGAGTCTTCAGGCTGGCGAACACCTAACCCTCTATACCAGTGGATCGGCCGGCATTGAATGGTAGAATTTCCACTTCTATCAATTTGTGACATATAACGCAACGATCATTCATCCCAATGCAATTCTAGTTTCATTGAGATGGTTTGTGAAGAATGGTATTGAGTTTAGTTGATTGAATTCGCCGCAAATCGATGTTGTCAGTGCACCATTGAAAATCAGAGATCGCTGGACAGCTGTTTTGTTCTAGTATGGGTCTCCTAAAATTGATGGGAGTGAAAATCATGCCATTAAATACCGGTCGGGCCAGTGGTACAGAAGGTTACGTGTTCGTCAACCTGAATCTCTTGGGGCGGATTCTTGGATGCACAGTGTTGAGGAGTTCCATACTGGAACAAAACGGCTGTCCAGTGCTGTTTGTCTTTCGATGATACACTTCCAACATAAATCTACAATGAATCCAATCAACTAAATTCTTGCTTCGTTTGACAGTTCCAGTTCCTAATCAACATTTAATTTAATTGTCATCAAAAAGAACTTTTAGTTGTTTATATTTATTATAGATTGTTGCTGGCTGGGCACCACTGAAAACCAAAAGGAATTACACAGTTGTTGCATCCTAATACGGGTCTACTAAGCAGATAACACACTCGATTCCTATAGGTAATCGGAGTCTTGCAGGGAATGCCTAATCATCAATACCATTGGACAAGCATCTAATCGTAGAAATTCCGCTTTTATCAATTTTGGTGATATATCACGATGATCAACAAATATCAGTGGCAATAACAACTTCTGACATATCTGAACTCCATCTATTGCGATTAATCGTATACTCAAAGCGGTTTAACCAGTGATCAGCATGACTTGTGAACAACGAAACCTCAAGGACGTCTGACCTTAAGTAATAAAGTATATATAATAAATTATATATATATTAGGGTAGATTCATCAGCATGAGCTTTTATATATTAAAGAATATGTTTAAGACTGTAATGATTTGACTTTATATGTTTTCCAGCTACATGATGTTTACAAAAAGCCTCAGAAGTGATTGATGAATTCATGCTATTCTGAAATACATGTTTTCCTTGAGTTGCAAAAACACTTTACCAGTATTATATATCAGTTGTTGGTGAGCAAACAACAGGTCAGAGAAATTACTAAATGAATAAGTGAATTTGATTTCAAATGGATACTTTAATTTACTCTATCGGAAATATTTTACAGTTCATATAAAATTGTTGTTTGTTTTTTGAGCGAAGCAAAAATATACATTAAGTTTCGATTGTGAGGATGGTAGGTCGAGTGACTCCTATTAATTATTTCAATGTGTCTTCCGATAGAGATCCAGTCTCTCAATAAAGGTGTTCATGAGTGTTCTGATACCACTTGTTCTTGTATGGAGTTCAGTCGTTGACCACTCGATGAGAAAATCAAAAGCTTAATTTAAGTTTGTTCGAATGTAGTTTAAGGACCTCCTTATAATGACATTGTAGTTGATTGATTTTAGAAGGAGTAAACAATTAGGACAAGTTAGTACCCGTGTCACTGTTCAAAATACGGAATGTCAGTAATAGGTTACTCCTCGTTCTACGAAGGAAATAACTCCAAACGATGTAGTCGCTCCTCGTACGAAAGGCTGGAGAGTCCTGCAACTAACTTAGTGCCCACTCTTTAGGCCCGCTGGTTAATATCTGCATCTCTGAATAAACATGGATCTTCTACTTGTATACAATATTCTAGATGAGGTCTTATGTAGGTGAGATAAAAATGCTGAATATATTTACACTGAAATACTTTACAGCTCTACGTAGTGACTATAACGCACAAAATCCTATGGATGTAGCTGCGTTGTAATATGTTTGCGTCTTTAGATTGCTATTTATGATTACCTCTAAATCATTTTATTCTATAACCACCCAACGTGTATTGAAAAATGTTTCTGTGTCCGATTTGCAATAATGAATTTCGGTAGAGTTTATTTCCAAGTCCCAGCTTTTGGACCATCTAACTAAATTATCTAAATCATCTTTGTGTATTACTCTCTAAAGTTAAATGTCATTAGCAAACAGTAGTGACAAAGACTTCAAGATACAATCTGGCTCTCGTTAACTAACTGCAATCTGCAATATTTTAGAATCAAAAGTATATAAACTAACAGGTGTCAACCTCTCCTTGCATTGGAAGCCATAATATATACATCAACGAAAACTCTAAAGCATTTTTCTCAATTTACCACATCATTAACTCATTTCTAATGCCCTTCTGTTTCAATAATCTCATTTTATAGCTAAATGAATCCTACTGATTTATTTTATTTTATTCTAATTATCATTAGCTGGTTATTTATTACTCAATCACTCGATTCTAGTACCTTTCACCATATTGCAACCAGCACTATTTGAGAATATTATTTTACATTTGGTAAATGTACACTCAAATATAATAACATGATGATTCACTCAACAATCTCCACAACAATCAATTATAATTCATTTTATTTCATTTAGTTCTCATTAGTCGCATATAACCTGTAGTAATTCAAAGTCAAAGAATATAAATTTAACATATTTATGAAGTTTTTCTGGAAGTAGATATGTTCCACATTATCATGTTGTTCAACTTGAATGTGTACTTTTGCTCTGTTTAAATTAAAGTAAATGATAATGTTGTTCAACAAAGATATCTCTTTTCAGTGATTCAACTTTCAAAGTTGTATAATAATATCTAGTGACGTCTAGTCACTAACAACCACTAAATTAAGAATGACACATTTTTCAAAGTAATGTATAAAGTGGACAGAGACCTTCCAAATGCATTGATGTTTCTGATTCTTGCGAATTTTTATTTGATTAAATACGTCACAGATTGATTTTAGAAAGATACCATTAGAAACCAGGGGGCTCTGGACAGCCGTTTCATTCTTGTGTGGAACTCCACAACAATGTGCACACCAGATTCTGCCCAATAGCTTCAGTTTGGCGAACATCTAACCCTTTACACCACTGGGTCGGCATGTAATGTATTTCTTAGGCGATTGCCATACACTTAAAGAAACTGGAACTATATGTACAAAAGCAGTGTTTATTCACTTATTTTACCAAGGATCTAGTTAGTAAATTACTATTTTATATTATCACGTAATTGTTATCCTTATGCTGTTAACACTTACCACTAAAGTATACTGATTTTCATTATTTATTCTCTACTGCCCTCACCCCCTTAACCGGTATATTATTTGTCCTAATTATTTTAATTTTGTTTCCATGTCCATCTAAACTTAGTTATTTTTCATGATTTATATTATCACAATGATTACAATTCATCTTATCAACTAACCTAACTTAGTTGCATATTTTCTATCCAGTTTCTATGGGTGAAATATAATGGTAAATAATTCTCCAAATAAATAGTTGTATAGGCTGTCATGATTGATACTGATCATGTTTCTTTTAGTGGACACGACTAGCGGAAAGCACTCGGTTAGGCACCACCACTAGACCATAACACAACTCATCGTGTGAAGTAACTCCTGTAGTCAGCCAGTATAGATGTTGTGACCCCATTTCACTCTACTTACTATCAAAACTGTATTTCTCTGCACTCATCACTGTCTTCCGATTACTTCTTATTTGTATGTGTGTGCTTGCTTCTTAGAAGCTGCTATGGTTATATGACGAGAGAAACTTGGTCATATACATGATGCACATCACATTCACTCTCTAACTGGGACTAAAGCTATGCTGACTATTAGTCCTTTTATGCACACTTCCATTGTAACCATGCTAGGTCATTTGTAAGTGCCATATTGAAATCATAAATGTATATGCGATTGTACAACTTTGGAAATGAACTCATCAGAAAAAGGTATCTCCACTGAATAATATTATCGTTTTTACATTTTAATGGGCGTTTCGGTTTACAGTTCAAGTTAGCTAAAGTAGCTAATCGTATGAAAACTGCATATTTTCCAAAATCACTTAGTTTTATTAATTTGAGATTATGAATATCTGATAAATTCATAATCACAGCCTATAAAGGCATAACTATTACATAAGATAAACATTTCAGTATCCATATCATATATGCGTAGCAGACCTTCTACTCTCAATTTGTTAAATTGATGATATTATAGGTTATAGTAGGTGTCATTAGCGCGTCATAAATATAATCAAACTTTCTTGAACTCTTTTGTTTACCGGTGTCGTGGAGCGGTGGGATTCGTAGGTAACGTCACAGAGACTGTGGACCAATCTGTATACAGAACACATAACTTCCTTTAACATGATTGGTCAAAAATATACTTTTGGTTCACCAGTTAAGTTTCCTACTATTTAGACTTACTCTCATTTCAACGCCAGTAACCCCTTAACGTGACTTGTAATGTAACTGAAATCTATGTTAGATGATCGCCAATAATCAGTTCACGTAAATCTAGATAATCATATAACTTAGGCATAGTTTGATCCTTTGGTGTTTTTATAAACATACTGTTATGTGTTATCTTTCACATATTCTTTCTTATGTGTGGGTGTTTATGTAATGCCTACTCATTCTTTATATTACATTCCTTTGATATAGTATTTTAATCTGATCTTCATAATTATTACATGTCACTAGTCTTTCTATTCTCACTCTGCGATATCTATATTTAAGGCATTAGTATTTCGATGTGATCAGATACATTATATCAGTTACATTGTTTGGTGACTTGTTTCTACTACTAGGGAATGAAATACTACTGCGTTACCTCGTGACTTTTATTCAGAATACTAAGTTCTAATACTAATGATAAAAGTACACTGTGTTCATGCTTTGTAATGCACTATATTATATTATTTAGAACATACCCAAACAAATATCCCAAACTTCGTAAACAGTCGACAGTTGGGGAAATTTCTGTTATATGAGGACGGAGTGAGAACTAAAAAATTATTGGTTAAGAATCAGGGTTATGCTTAACAGAATCTTCCATACAGATTAGCGCCAGAGGATCCCTAAAATAATATAAAGTGAATTAATACCATTCTCATATTACTGGTATATTAATTTACAAATTGATATGCACTTATAGTCCTAAAGACTACAGTGAATGCTTTCACTGTCTTTTCTATCCACGTTTTTTAAAACGTATGTCTATAGAGTAGTGGTCTTATATGCATCTATTACATAATGAACATAATGTAAATGTCATCGAGAATTATTATTAACAACCAGCACCAATCTTACACTTCTGTAGATTTCATTGTTATCAAACGTTCTCTACTTTTTCAGTATGTGAAAAAAGGAAGGTATGAATTCATCCTGGGTTTCCTTCATAACCTTAACGTCGCTTACAAATGAAATTATTTTCTATTTGAATTTGATATCATAAATTGGTTTGAGTCTGACAACCATTGAAAAGCTGGTAGAACAAGACACTAGTTACGTTGTGGTATAAGACTTTTCATCCTTACACACAATATCAAGGAAGCGAGTGTAGGACCCTTAGACTTTTCGACAAACGCCTAGCCATTTGACCAATGAGCTTTCTAAAGTTGATATTTCTGACTCAGTTATTCCGCTATATGTTTACGAGACGCAATCCATCGCTACCTGTGGGTAACTGTCTTAAATTCTTCAATCTTTAAGACACCCAAACACAAATTTATTTATGTTGTAACTTATTATTTTAATTTTTTGTACTGTTATATGGTTTCTAATAGTTTTACATTATCGTTTACTAATAGCTGTAACCCCACCGTTCTACTTTTGATAGCTATTTTCTAACATAAATACTCACGAATCTTAGCTTTGTTTCATATTATGTCTACTGTGTTGTTTGATTCACTATTATCTTTGTTCTTATTTTAAACATCTATGCAACAAACTTTCATTTTTCGTAGTATTAGGACTTGTAATTGTAAAGTGATAGTATTCTAAAAGAAGTTTCATAGTAGAACTAATTCATTTTATCCTGTTATTCCTGCCATTCTTGTTTTGGTTGTTTGTATTAGCCATAGATTGATGTTGGTTGAATACCACTGGAAACCAGTCAACACTAGACAACTGTTTCATCCTTGTGTGCGATTTCTCAGAAATGTACACCCTTGATATTGATTTATCCAAATGTATACATGAATTAAGCTGTGTATTACTTACTTATTTACGCCTGTTACCCCTCTCGTAGGAGCAAAGGCCGCTCACCAGTATTCTCCATTCAACTCTGTCCTGAGCAATCCTTTCCAGCTGTCTCCAGTTACTGTTCATCCTCTAAATGTCTGCTTCCAGTTCTCGACACAGGGTGTTCTTTGGCCTTCCTCCTTTCTGTTGTCCAACAGGATTTCAAGTTAGTGCTTGTCTCGTGATACAGTCTGATGATTTCCGCAATGTATGTCCTATCAATTTCCAACGTCCTTTCCTAATATCCTCTTCAGCTGGAAGTTGTTTTGTTCTTTTCCAAAGTAGGCTGTTTCTGATGGTTTCCGGCCAACAGACATTCAATATTCTACGTAGACAGCTGTTGATAAATACCTGTACTCTCCTGAGGATGTTTGCAGTAGTTCTCCACGTTTCAGCTCCATATAGAAGAACTGACTTGATGTTCGAGTTGAAGAGTCTAACTTTGAGATTGGTAGACAGTTGTTTGGAGTCCCATATATTTTTCAACTGTAGAAATTCTGCCCTTGCTTTGCCGGTCCTTGCCCTTACATCTGCATCGGATCCTCCTTGTCCATGGATGATGCTCCCCAGGTATGTAAAGGTATCGACTTCTTCCAGAGTTTCACCATCAAGTTCAATTAGGTCGGTGCTCTCGGTGTTGAATTTGAGGATCTTGCTCTTTCCCTTATGTATGTTCAGGCCTATTGATGCTGAGGTTGCTGCTACTTTGGTTGTCTTCACTTGCATTTGCTGTTGTGTATAGAATAGAAGTGCTAGATCATTTGCGAAGTCCAGATCATCAAGTTGCATCCTACTTGTCCATTGAATCCCGTGCTTCTCCCCAGATGTAGAGGTTTTCATGATCCAATCGACCACTAGGAGGAAGAGGAAAGACGAGAGCAGACAGCCTTGTCTGACACCGGTTCTTACTGGAAATGCATCTGTCAGCTGTCCTCCATGCACGATTTCGCACTGTAGTCCGTCGTAAGAATTCCGAATTATATTGACGAGTTTATCTGGTACACCGTAGTGTCGAAGAAGTTTTCATTGTGATCTCCTGTCTACGCTGTCAAACGCATTCTCATAGTCGATGAAGTTGATGTACAATGACGAGTTCCATTCAATTGATTGTTCAACGATGATGCGTAGTGTTGCTATTTGGTCTGTGCATGACCGATCCTCACGGAAATCAGCCTGTTGATCTCGAAGTTGAGCTTCCACTGAATCCTTCATTCTGTTCGACAACACTCTGTTGAAGCTTTCCCTGGTGCTGACAATAGTGTGATTCTTCTGTAGTTCTCGCATTTGCTCAAATCCCCTTTCTTTGGTATCTTGATGGTGTATCCTTCTTTTCAGTCAGCCGGCACTTATTCTTCCTCCCAGATCCTCCTGAATAAAACGTGGAGCATCCTTGCCGTTATGTCTATGTCTGACTTGAGTGCTTCGGCTGGTATATTGTCAGGTCCTGCTGCTTTCCCACTTTTGATCTGTCTGATGGCTATCTTGATTTCTTCCATCGTTGGTGGATTGACATCAATTGGGAGGTCTGTAGATGCTGCTTCAATGTCTGGTGGGTTCGGTGGAGCTGGTCTATTCAAGAGTTCCTCAAAATGTTCTACCCATCTGTTTCTTTGTTCTTGAATCTCGGTGATTAGCTTGCCTTCTTTGTTCCTGACCGGTCGCTCTGGTTTACTATATTTACCTGCCAGTTTCTTCGTTGTGTCGTATAGCTGTTTCATATTTCCTTCTCTTGCAGCTTTCTCCGCTGTCGTTGCAAGGCCTTCGATATACTTTTGTTTGTCGGCTCTAATGCTCTTCTTCACTTGTTTACTTGCTTTTGTGTATTCAATTTGTTCCCTGACTTTTTCTGCTCTAGTTCGGCTGCTGTTGATTTCTGCCTTCTTGTTCCTCCTTTGTTGAATTTTGTTCAGGGTCTCAGTAGAAATCCATTCCTTATGATGGTGTTTCTTGCGGCCCAGAGCCTCTTGACAAGTTGAAGTTAGGGCTTTTTTGATTCCTTTTCAGCTGTCCTCCATAGTGGTTTCTTCCTCGTTCAGCAGATCTTGTAAGGCTTGAAACCTGTTGTTGAGAGTTATTTTGAATTCCTTGAGTTTGTCAGTATCTCGAAGAGAGGCTGTATTGAACCGTTGTAATGCTGTTACTCCAGTTATCCACTGCTTCTTTAGCTTCAGTTTCATTTTGGCAACCACTAGGTGGTGGTCTGAAGCTATATCAGTTCCTCTCCTGGTTCTCACATCTTCCATTGATCTTCTGAATTTTTTATTGATGCATATATGATCAACTTGATTCTCTGTAGCATGATCCGTTGAAACCCATGTAGCCTTGTGTATGCCTTTGTGGGGGAGTATTGCACCACCTATGATCATTTTGTTGAAAGCGCAAAGATTTGAAAATCTTTCACCATTCTCATTTCATTCTCCCAATCCCTGTTGTCCCATGATGTCTTCGTATCCGGTGTTGTCCATTCCGAATTCGGCGTTTAGGTCCCCCATTAGGATTGTCAGATCCTTTCCTGGACACTTCGCTATAATTGACTGCAGCCTATCGTAAAACTGATCTTTGTCCTCGTCGTTGCCGTCGTTGGTGGGTGCATAACACTAAATGATGTTCATTGTAATCCCCTTCTTCATTGTCTTAAAAGATGCTTTGATGATCCTGGGTCCATGTGGTTCCCATCCTACAAGTGCATTGCGCGCTTTCTTGGATAGTATCAGAGCGACTCCTTTGGTGTGTGAGGCATTTTCCTCTTCGTGCCTGGAGTATAGTAGCATCTCTCCCGTGGCTAATGTTTACTGTCCAGTTTGAGTCGAATGCGTTTCACTGATCACGATTACAGTCAAGTTTTATCTCTTTATTTCTGCTGCTATCTGGGTGATCTTCCCGGTCTCCCACATTGTCCGAACATTCCATGTACCTATAAAAATTTTTGCTCTGGTCGTTAGAAGGGGTGGCATCGGCCTCATGACTTCCGAAGAATCTCGGCTTTCATCATGAAGCGTCATATAGATTCCTTCCACTTCCAGGGCAGAGTTTAAATGGTTAAGTTTGTTTATTCTGACTAGCGTTTTTTTTAGCAAACTTGTGTCTTACGGGATAGGGGTGCTAGCCCTATGCCCAACCCTCCTCCTTTACCCGGGCTTGGGACCGGCAACAACCCTAGAAGAGCTGCGGGCGGAGTTAAGCTGTGTATAACATTCAATTAAATTGGTTCTTTTCATCTTTCTACAATTCTCTAGTGTTTGAGATGGATTGTGACTGGCAAGCGGAAACCAGAATGTGAGTTTCTTCATATATGAAACTCATCAGTCTTGGTGTTTACACCTGAACCCAAACTCAGTTCATTTCGTGCTAAACGCCGCCACGTTCACCCCTTGGCTGACGAGTCCCAATTAAGATGAAACCCACATCCTACATTTCTCTTGCCAGTCACAATTCATCTCAAACAATACTTGTGAACTATCTCTATATCGAGGTTATTCTCTCAGGATGCACATATCACAACAGAGACTGATTAGTTTCAGTCCATAACAAATCAGATTTTAAACGCATTCAAATGTTTGTCATACATTTTTTTTATATTTATAGGTTACTAAAATGAATTTATTTGTAAATAGAACAATTATTCACCATCTGACATTGAAACAATAGTTATTAATGACTTTCATTGAAGTTCACTTCCTCTAATTCAACATATAGATGAATGAATGTTTACTAAATATCTTTATTACAAAATTCCATTACAGATAATTTATGCATAAAACTCGTAATACACTAACTTCATTCATTTATTCATATTCAAGTTAATAGTAACCTTATAGTGACTTATTAATCCAATACAATTTTTTTTTCACTGGATACCATTGATGATATACATTTCAATTGTTAAATAGATAACTGAGATTCGTAGAGCTGGTGAACAACAAGATAACTTCAAGGAAGAATATATATTTCCCTGAAATGTTAATATTCTCAACAATATCGGAAAATAGAATGTATTCTGAACAGAAAATGTATGATATATACCATCTCATTGGTTTCAACATGTTGTTTAACCACTAAGCGATTTAATGATAAGACAAGTTTAACATATCCAGAACCAAGTGCAATAATAATCCAGACGTATGTATTTTAGGTAACTCATAAAAATGTAAGATTTCTGGAAAAATCAGTAAACTAGGAATGATACTGTTAAACTAGGATTGTGGATGTTAGTAGATTTTCATAATAAAATAATACAGTTTAATGACAAGATTTCAAAATGCATATACATCGGAATAAATAAAATTATTACTGGTAGTTGTGTTTTTTGAGCATTGTGGTTAGTAGGTGATTGGTGAAGATGCTTTTTTTTTAACTTAGCTTGTTAATATATGTGCAGTTTCGTCCATTATTATTTAATTATGTTGTAAATGTTTATACTCCCCTTTCACCTATTGAAAACCAAGAATCCTAAAGAGCTCATTAACCTAGTTTATTTATAGACATATTGGTTTATTGAATTTAAATTAGTGTTTTCGAATATAGTCCAGATATGTCGGTTTCCTTATTTGATGATCAGCTGATTTCTGATGGATAAACATTTGACGAGGAATAAAGTTTCTTAAACTGCTTTGAACGAATAATTATAATAACCAATTGACTTACGTAATCCAAATAAGCCAACAAGCCTATCAGCATCACATTTGTTTATTGGTTATTAAGTAATTAGAAAACAGTAATGTAAATAAGATTTTGCTCAATGTAAAACGTTACTATGGTGAACGGTTTGGACAATTTAATGGCTTAAATCACTAACCGAAATTTTCTATTAGTTCTTCTACATCAAAACATATAGGATAGCGAAATTTCTATTTTCATACTGAAGAGTTTATGCTATCCACATTCTCAAAATTTAATAAATACACTGATAGGATTCTAGGTGTCATAAACTGTTACTAAATGAATTTAAGGGTTAGTATTCTGAGTCAATAATTAGTGTTAAGGTTAGGATTAGGGAAACTCAGGATTAGGGTAACAATTTAATGTTATTATTTGATGATTGATATATTGTGCACAATTCGTTTATCGTTAATTTAAAATTCAATAAGTTTAAAACTGCAAACTTTAGCTTGTATCATAAAAATTAAGTCTTACTATCAAAGTTATAAGTAGTAAACTAATTTGTTACTAATTTTGAAGTATTATATGTACAGTCTGTGACGAGTTCAAACAACTAGACGTAACATCAATTTCCTAAAACCATCTCAGTTGAATTACAATGATTAATTCACTAGTGATTAATTTCAGGATGTTTCTGAAGCTCTAGTAAGAAGTCGTGACTGGTGGAGCTCAAACATGTCGGGAGTAACGTAGTTACCACCAATGACAGTGAGTGATCGCTGCACTATATATCACGAATTGATGGAAGTCGAAATTTTACCGTTGGATACTAGACTACCCAGTGGTGAAGACATTTGGGCGTTCGCCAACTTGAAGCCCATGGGGCGTAATCTAAGATGCATACTACTGAGGACTCCCATACTAGGGCGGAACACTATCTTATACTCCTTGGTTTTCAATGGTACCCTGTCAACATCAATATCTGACGAATTCGATCAACTAAACTAAATGCCAGTGTTCACAAACTATCTCAATCCAATTACTTACACTCCATGAATTAATAATGAATGGCTAACAACTACATTTGTGTTGGATATTTTAGAATTCGCTTAATCCAATCAGTAGAGAGTTCTTTTATCTCAGATTCCAGACCAATGGTTTAGTACTAATGAGGATTTATTATTTGTATTAATTCGAATTCAGTTATTGGTGTTCTTTTTACTACTCTATACCAATTCATTAGATGAAAGTGACAAAGTGTTATCCACTGAGTCCTTATGACTTTAGTATCATTTTATTGTTAATACTTGATGTGAATAACTACATTGATATACAGATAAATAGGCTGACAGGCCTCAAATAAACTAAAACCTTCAAAATATATTTAAATCTTTTCCTGAATTCCACTTTAATGTATCTAGGTGTCGCGAGGGGATATTGAGGAAATTAACCCAGGATACATTTACGACAATATAGAATGTTCATTTACAGTGCATACCATTAACAATGAGAAGATACAAAACCTTAAAAATATAAAAAAAGTCACTCGTTTTAATGGGTTTGCTGAAATGTTTTAGTTTTTGAAGGTTATGTGATTTCGATTGGATTATTAGTGAATGACGGATATATATGCCTATTTATGCACACTAAACCATGAAATAATTCACCATAATATTTGATCACTACTTTCCTATTGAATTCAATGATTCAAAAATTCCACTCATTGACTTGCCTATCATACTATTTGAGATGTACCTAAACATCTGTGGTGATGCACATACTGAAATAGAATTAGGTCTGTTCTTGTCAAATGCCACAGCGGTCGCAATAAGATAATGAGTCCAGATGCTCCTTCTTTACATATAAGTATGTATGTACAATTAAAGTGTTTATATTTTCATGTTGATTATGGTCTAGAATGAAGTTAACCAGTTTTTTCTCACAAGTGTACATCCTTAGTGAACTGCCTTGATGTAGTGGTTGTTCACAAGTATACTCACAGCTGTACTGTAACTGGAAAAAAGAATCTTGGATAAACGTTTCGTCCTATTCGGCACTTATGGCTGCCTACTCTTTACGAGAGTGATTAGTTTCAGTACATAAAAAACATTTAAGGAAAATTTAAATTTTAAGAAAATTTGGTTCATAAATAGTAACTTCCTGTCTACTTAACAGTAGAAAATACTTTAATCTCAGATATTTTAGTAGCAGTAAAAGTAAGAACATTGAAGTCCATATACAAATATATGTGGTTTAAGAAATTTACATATGTTTCTTTATATTCTAAGGCGCAATATTTAGTTTATTGAATTACACAAGATTGCATATTCATGCTGACATCCAAATAATAAAATCAACTGATATTTTATAGGATAAGATGTTAGGTGTCGCTCATAGGTGGTCGGTCAGCAGCTGACGGAATCAATCTTGGATGCAGAGTTAAACAGTCTTCAAAGTAGAAAAGTTA
Source organism: Schistosoma japonicum (assembly GCA_025215515.1). Taxonomy (NCBI): domain Eukaryota; kingdom Metazoa; phylum Platyhelminthes; class Trematoda; order Strigeidida; family Schistosomatidae; genus Schistosoma; species Schistosoma japonicum. Next base: position 43,407,534 of record CM046062.1, on the reverse strand, counting down.
ACAAAACAACCAACATTATTGTCTGATTTAATCATTTAGAAACACTTAAGTCGAAAATTAAGTGGCACTCCAAGTTTCATCCAAGTCTTACCATTTATCTACATAAAACTTAGCTAATATGATTAGATTACAATAAATGTTGTAGTAAAACATATGTGTAGTATGTTTTCTACTTACTTTATGAAAAAAATTCAGTAAATTATGTGTGCAAACTGAAAAAAACTAATGAATTTCATCTGATATAACCCCAATATGAATTTAACAATTTGTAATTGAGTTACTAAGGTGTTATATTTACTGAATGTAACCAACGTAACCGACTTAGAAGGTATTTATATGTAAAGTGTATTGAGTATTTAGATCGAACATTGAAAAATCTATTTCTAACATTTTTTATTGACTGTCAAATCATAATATCAAATTTTTGAAAATAGCATCAAATCAGTAATGCATCTGAATTTGTAGACAGAAATCGTGACTGGTGAAATAAAACATATCAGGATTAGGATAGTTGTCATCAGCTGCAGTAGATGATTATCACTCTGTATCACATAATGATGAAAGTTGGAATTCTGTCATTAGACGCCACCCGATCGGTGCACTGTTGTTTAGATTACCTAGAGGAGTGTTATCTGCTGAAAAGTCCGATACTAAGACAAAACAACAATTCAGTACTATCTGGTTTTCAACTGTACCCAACCAACATTAATCTTTGACGAAAACAAATAACCAAATGAATAAAACATCCAGTTAACTACTAATCATAAACTGTTTTATGTAATAGATTATATTTCCACAGCAGTTGTTGTAATTCATAACAGATATTACTTTCTTACGACTAAAATATATGTTTATACGTTACATAGTTAACTATGTAAAACTGACAGATTATGACTTAGATAAATGATAAATTAAAATAACTGGGAGAGAAAAAACACTGAGAAGAATATTGTTGTTTTAATTCGGTTCATTTATCATCTTAGAAGTAAACATACATTACGATAATTGATTTGTTGTATTGGTTGGTTGTATTGGTTAAATTCTTGTGATCAGCAAACATAAGTATGTGCTTGTATTCATCACAGATTGTTTCCAGTCGGATACCAATGAAATTAAAAGAACATCGGATAGATTTTTCATCCAAGTACGAGATTCCTCATCAATGCACAATAACTATCTCTCTAGGGACATAGAATTAAGAAACTTCTAATTTCACAGCCAGCATTAAATATAAGCTACATTAGATCAATCAAAGTTCTATGATGGAAATCCTGATTCACTTCGTTCGTGACGTAGCCTTACGATCATAAAAGAAATAATATGAATTGTAGACATGCAATATTTGGTATGTTGTTTTTCAACTGAACATATTATTTTACAAAACAGTAAAATGTTCTTATGAAAAGAATATTCAGTCGGTCAAGAAATTTTTTATACCTCATAAAATAATTCTTTTTTCACCCAGCAATATTTTAGCATATATCATTGGATATGATATCAAGTTTGTCAGCAACCAACTTCCAGTTTGTTGATTCATAGTTTCCATCGATAGCGATTTCGCTGTGTCATATGATTAGTTTCCTAATGTAACAAACAGCCCAGCGATTTAATACTTCTTCCAATATTGGTTGGAAAGAAGAAGATAGAATAATACCAATCTATTTCAACGAGTGCTTTCACTGACACCTCATAAACGAAGTTAGTTACTATGAACGAAGTAAACTGTTTAAAACAGTGAAGTGATTTTATTTTTATTAAGAAAGAAATAAAGACAATTCAATAAATAGAATTTTCTTTTCGATGAAGTGATCATTTATTATAACTGTACATTCGTATGCATGCATATAATTAAAATGTATCTGGATTCTCCCGTTGATTTATCATGGACTTGTGAAATATCGAAATATCTGGGCAATTTTCTCAGGATGCACATATAGCAAATGAAGTTGATCAACTTCAGTTTAAGACCAGGCAACAGGAGGATTCAAATACATTCTAATTATATATAGATATCCGTTGCACAAGTGTGGTTAACTAAACTTAGTTGTTTAATGATAAAAGCAGTGCCATTTGGCACGTAACGAACTGAGTTTAAGTCCCAGTGTGAACATCAACACTGGGATGCAGAAACATCCAGCCAGTGAGTCACTCACAATCCAACCCAAACAATCGTATAAATATTGATTTTTACAAGATAATTGTCCATTGAAAAAGTGAAAGGGACTACTTGATAGATTACAATTTTCAAGTTTTTGCCATTTAATCATCCTTACACTAAAAAAAAAAAATAAAACGGAATTTCATTTCCTTGACGTGTAGCTTAAAAAAAGAGCAGAAGGTTCATTGCAACGATTTATCTCAATTAGTGGGAAAAGAAACCTAGACTTCTCACTTGCTCCACAAACCAGACAAATTTGCAGCAAAGATAGAAATAATGAGGAACTATCTAATCATTTACATATATTAATCAAAAGTGTTTTCTTGCGACGTTTCTTACTAACCATAAACCTGAGCTGTAACTTGAAAGGTTTTTGACAGTATAGAGGAGGACTGGTTTCATGAATTTTAAGTTTGAAGGAGAAGCAGAGGCAGGAGTTTTTTCAAATCAGACTACAAATTTTTTAAATAAGTAGTCTTTGCTGCGGAGAATCGGATTATATTTTCTGTCCGATCCATAATTTTTGGATGTGTAGAGGATAGACTACCACTTTGGGCATTGCCCAAGTTTATCTATAAATGTACTTGCTACTGTGGGACTTGTTATATTGGTTACACACAATAAACATTGTCAAAACCTAGCTTTTAAAAGATGAATGAAATGAACCAACACAAGAACGTCTTATCAACTAGGATTACGTCTCTCTCTTTGGAATCGTTCTTCAGCATCACCTATGTTGTTAAATGATTTTTCTCATGAAAGTCACGAACGAACATTTTATGCACTGCTGAAGTATTAGAAATCCGTCAGTTAAAATCTGATATTTGAGTGCAGAAACAGTAAATGCAATCGTTGAATTTATCGTGATGGTAATGCTTCTACATTTATGTATTATTATTTTTAATGTGTAGAGGTTAAGAACAGTTTTTCATCATTCAGACAATTACGTAACACTATTGTGTTTCTTTTAGGTTTCTGAAATTTCTATATAACCCATTTCAATAGACAAATGTCTTGTAGAGATGACTATATGTACACTTGCATAGTCATAGTAAATGATCATCAAAAAAGAAAATTTCCTTCCCTGAATTGGCTTTTTATTTAGTTATCATTGATATTATTCTCTAGATAAAAACATTTTAAATGCTTTGTAACCAACTGTTTATTTTAACTAATAAGAAAATGGTTATAGTCTGGAAAACATTAACTTTATTCAGTAATTGAAAATGTACATCATTACACTTAGATAAACATTATCAAATAGTTATCAAACGTTAGAGAACTATCTTATTTTAAACTTGATATTATGAATTGATTTCAGTTAGATAACTGTCGAAAACCAGAAAACCAGAAAGCACTCCATCAAGACCTATAGACGATGTAGAGTACACTTAATCATAAGACTACTAATTTTGGTTCCAACGCTTGATATTTGTAATTACTCAATCTTGGACATATTTATTTGACCTTATTTATTGTCACTGGTCGATAACTGCATCACGTTTGATATGGCTGAATTCCATTACTCATATCTCCTCACTAGAACTCCAGGAATTTCCTCCAGAAGCTGGGCTGATATTGAATGTAATTGGGCTTGTAAGTAATGTTACATTTGAACATCAACCCACTAGTGACTAAATTTTGGAAGTTATTCACGAAGTTCAAGTAAGATATGACCAGTGCAGTTTAACTATATCGCATGTTAGTCCATGTATTACCCACCGATGGCAGTGCATGGGGCGCGTGCGAATAGCTCGCAAATTGACGTCAGTTGTTGGGAGCCTGTTCGCGAAGTAGTCTAATGGTTAGGCTTTAAGTAGTAGCAGACTATGAAACTGATTGACTTGAGATCGATTCTTTAGAGAAGGGCAGGTTACTTCAAATATTTTTGATACGCCTGGCTAACGAGTGTTGAAAGTACGAAACTTAAGTCCACGGTTTGTGTGTTTATTACCCGCAATCCACAAACAATCTCCAAATAAGTGATAAAATTCAATTATAATTGTTTAATCTTAGGTACAATAAGTACATTTTTAATTGAGTCATTATAAGTAAACGAATGTTGAAAATACAATAGGCGAAGAAGGGTATGTACGTATATGTAGCTCACATATAACAAAACCTTTGTGTACATACATAGCTCCAATGACTACAATCACGAATGAGATTAGGTAATTTGACGATCAACGTATAAGACCATGCAGAAGTTTTGGGTGAGTAAAATTAGAAAATAAATATGTATGATGAAAATGATCGTTCAGAGAGTAGATGTTAAAGGCGGCATGTATTCTAATTAAATGATTCTCAATAAAATAAATAATTGTATATTTGCATGTTGGAGTGCTAACGAAGCTAGTCGATAACAGCAAATTTAATTTAATCAAGTAATAAAGCGTTATTCTTTGAGAATCATACTACTAAGAAGTAAAATTATGTTATGATAGTAGATAATGTCTGAATTCATTTATTTTTTATTTATTACTTTGGTAGGGATGGTTGTTCAGCAGTTATCAGTCATGATAAGGAATCTGCTGTTGTTATAACTGATAAAGGCTTGGATTTAAGTAAAATTAACATGATTCTGTATTGTTCTTCAAATTTCTTACCAAATTATTCAAAAGTACATGACTGAGGCAACAGAATGATATATCACGAAGAAGTCAAGAGATCTTCTTACGTGATCAATAATGTCAATGGTATCGGTCAATATGTAATTCATTAGTACTATGGAAACATTAAACTATACGATGAGCACTATAATTTATAGTCATTTTTAGCAATAAACATAGAAACTACCAATATTCTTCTTAGATTTTCATTAGTATTTATTGCTACTACCAGGCTTCAAATGACACTAAACTATATGTTACTTATTAAACAAGTAAAAATAAGTAGTTTATATAAATGTAATAATCAAAATATTCATTATACAATTTAATTAACAATATGTGTATTACATAATACATCAACCAGTGTCTTCAGTATGAATGTAAGTAAAGAAAATAAAAAGAAAATCTCTTATTTCCTTCACTAGAGTCTCAGAATCGATTTATGATTATTAGAATAATTCCTAATTCTATATCCAATGATAAAACGCAATCAACTATGTATGCATGAATGCGTTTGTAAATAAACAGATTTATTTAAGTAATACAACATTTTGTTGTAAATTCAGATTAGATTATGATCTAATAACAATTATTATTGTATTAAAATAGACATACCCAGGGTTTTCGTATTTTGTATTCCACAATAGTTTAATAATGCATATACATTTACATATAGAGATAGGTAGGTAAAAAAGGTAGATAGATAGATAAATAGATAGATAGATAAATAGATAGATAGATGAATAGATAGATAGATAGATAGATAGATAGATAGATAAGTAATGTTACTTCTCTTTCTTACCACGTCATTTTGTTTTATATGCAACATAATTATGAAATATATTCTTGTCAACTTAATTTCAACAAATGTGTCAGACAAAAGAGATCACGAACAATTTGTCCTACTGGTAATAGATAAATGAACTACTGATCATATGGCGTTGAATTCACTAAAGAAATTTATTAATATGTGGTTTTGTGATATAACGCAATAATGATCAATTGTCATTGGTGATGACTCCTTCACTCCTGACAAGTTTGAACTCCACCAATTACGACCTTTTACTAGAACTTCAGGAACGTCCTATAGTTAGTATTTTGTGAAAGCTGATATTCGGTTTAATTGACTGGATTCATCACGTTATATTGCGAATTGATCGGAGTTAGAATTCTACCATTTAATGCTGCCATAGTGGACCAGAGTTAAGCGTTCGCCAACCCAAAAGCTGTGGGTTCGAGTCCCAGGTGGGATCGAGGAGATGTGATGCTGAAGTCTCATACTAGGACGAAACGGCTGTCCAGTACCCCCTACCTATTCCAATCTGTGACGGATCTAATCAACTAAACATAATACAAATCTTCACAAAATATGCTGTTTTGTAGCTATCGTTGAATTTGAAATTTTTAATTTTGATCTGACGGTATTAAGACAAACATTATGCCATAAATTGAAAGGACAGAAGTTAGCAATATAAATTATTGTAAATAGACTTAATAATATAAATGCTTTTACAGTTAACCAGAGATCGAAATATGCTGAGTTGTGTACCAATAATGGATCCCGTATTAGGGTGAAACACCTGTTCACTGCCTTCTGGTTTTCGCGGGTTTTCAGACAAGTATTAGTCAGTGATAAGAAATTTCAACTTTTATTGTTTTCTGAGGGTGTTGTGTTCCCTCAGCTGTGTGGTTTGGTTGAGAAACTTACAATTAACAAATAACTGACATCACTAACGGGTACTTCAGAGTGAAGTGAGCTAAAATAATTTTTTCACGACTGACTAACCACTTGTTGAAACAGCATTTGATTGGCTGTTATCCAGGTTTTTAGAATTTATTGAGGTTTTTTTTGTGTATCCTATGTCAAATACTCCTATACTGACGCGACTCAGTAGTCAGTAGGCATAGTGAAGTTGGGTCAGTTTATCAAATAATAATGTCAAATAACTAATAAACACTTCTTCTGAGCTACAAGTCTTCACCATTTAAATTTCGACTGTTTCCATAATCCAATAATAATTGATATAGAGAATAAATGAAATTAATTTTGTAAAAAGAATTGTAAACTTATCTAGTTTCTGGTTAATAAGGCACATCTCTAATTGAGCTCAAATAGTTTTGTGAAGATTTGTATCAGTAGATAGTGGTAGTTCACAAGTATGAAAAAAGGTAAATGCAAGTATATTCAGCTGACGAGTTCTAGAATGGACGAAACTCAAATCTTTGATTTCACTATCCAGCCATACTTCAACTTTAATCAAACGAGGTTAACAATTAAAGCATAGTTATGCATGAATTTTTTTTTTTACAGATGCATGTTAATTCTTTAAACATTTTATCACGATTAGAAGAAAAAATATTTATGGGTTGGATTAACTGATGACGTTCATGTTATTTCTTTGAGAATCAGGAGAACTAAAACCATCTGAAGAAGGATGCTTTTTTTCTTTTACAAATCTATACGATTTATAGACTTACAGGTATTTATCATTATTACGCAATAAAGGATTTTCACACATAAATGATAATAGGCAAATGATAGTAATCACTAGAAATATTTGTATGTATTAGTAGTGAGGCATTAAAATATTCACAGTAGGAAGTCTCACATGATTATAAGTTTGTTTCTATGACCATCAATACATTTTTAAATAATAAAAATTTAGGCTACTTTAGGAAGCACAATGGAATGTAAGTTATGCAGAATAAAGTGTTCTGCAACCCGACAAAGAGACAATTGGAACTTGTTTTCTAGAATAAGATTAGCTCAATAAAATAACCCGGTAAACATGACATCAATCATTACTCTGTGATGAATCAGTGTATGGATTTCATTTCAACAATGGATTGGTCACACTCGAATATATTAGTAGTAATAGTAGCTGAGTATGAAACGAAGTAACTCGGGATTGAATAGTCTGACAGCATCAATTTTCCTAAAATTCCAAGAATGCCTTTCTGACAACTGAATGTGACCTAGGCAAGGGGTTTCTTATTCGTACACCAAATTATCTTCCAAAATAGCATTTACGTTTAAGAGCATAAATGCGGTAAATATCTACGTCTTTTAAATACATTTCGAATAAAACACTGTTATGATTGAAATATAGACAGATGTGAATCTGAGAAGATTGTCTCAATGAAGTACTAAGTTATACATTGGATGGCAACCATGAGTAATGTAGAGACGTTTCTGTCAGTATGGTGATATGCCGAAATATAGTTATTAATGTCAGCAACCAAAAGGCTGAAATATTTTTATATATATAGCACCATATACTATGAACAAATTGGTAGCTATCCGGCTTAAACAACTTTGAGTGATAACGTATTTACTATTTAAGCGTAAGCTACTGGATTAGGGTATAACGAGTACATCGAATTGATAAGTTTGAAAACTAGACAAAACGTATGACCTGAATTTCATGAGTGATTACAGTGTGATGTTATTGAACACTTTATATTACTGAGCTTATATTCAATAATTGTCAATGGCATTTATTAATCACTTTAGTGATTTAGTGACGGATTAATTATTCGTACTGGTGTAACATAACATCGTATTGATATAGAAGCTGAAAATGTTAATTTGGGTAATGTATTCATGCTACGAGGATTAGCAAGAGTTAACGGATTATCTTAGTATTTCTAAATTATGAATAAACTTAATAGTTTTCAATCAAATCTGTATATAAACTGCGCTTATTAATCACTAACATAACCTTCTAATACAAGAACAGAACAGCTGTTTAATACTTCCTAGTATTACGCAATACCCTTAAGAATACTGTTAACAAGATTAAATTTACTTCCGATCTCCACAAAATCACCTTATCCTAACAATAATACTGAACTATTAAGTGACTAACTTCATGGTATTTCTGAAATTCAGTGAAAAATCTGTAACTAATGGAGTTCAGACTCGTTGCCAATGTAACTGTTTTCACGAATGATAATGAATGATCATTATGCTGCATCACAAATGGGCACTAGTCCAACATGAATTATAATTGAATGTATGTTAATATCCTTCAATTAGATAAGTTTGAAATATTTTGCATTTTTCGGTGTGATTCTTTTTTTGTCCTTACCATTTATGGCTAAAATAATGATTCTCTGATCTGCTACGGTACGGTTTAGAAGTCAACTGAAGGTGTTTCTATGCAGCCTCAGGTATTATCGAAACATTTGCTACAATCACTGTTAACCGGTTATGGGATTTAACCATAGCAATACATTCGCTAAAAAAAAAACTTTAGATTTCAATTTGCAATTTTAAAGAAATAACTTCACTGGTAGCTATATTATTCGAAGATTTTATGCTGTCAGTTGAGATATGAAAAAAATGTTAACAAGCATATATGGTATCTTCATATTAATGATAATCAACAAAAATTTACTTCATAGTTGAATAATAATGACTTCATTAAATATTTTTTTATTTAACTGATATTGTAAAACGAAGAAAGCCTAAGCAGACTATTATAGGATTCTGTTTACTACTCAAAGTATACAAATTATTACTTATATATATGGGTGAACATCTCCTTCGGTACATTTTAAGACAGTCATAATGATAATTCTACTTAGCATTATGTGACACTGATGAATAAGCTTAATATCTGTCACGATGCACCTAAAATTCAAGTAAGATATCGTGACCGCTAAAGTTGGAACTCATTAGCAGTGCAACAGTTACCACTAATATTAATTGATAGACATCAAAAATTGATTAAAATGACGTGCTAGGCCAGTGATACTCTGTGAAACTTGAAGGTGGTGAGTATGATTCCCCGTCTAAATCAAGGGTGCTCACTGCTGAGGAGTCTTATGCTAGAATGAAACACCTGTTCATTGATCTCTGATATTTAATAGTACTCAACCAAGATAAATCTGTGATGAACACAAATAACCAAACTTAATGACTATCTCCATAAAACAATCTCAATCATAACGAAATAGTTAAAAGACAATAAATAAACTACTTTTCCAAGAAGTGTATTTTTAATTTTTTTTTGAGCTCATTTTCTCGTAAACTAATGTAAATAAAATAGATTTTAGCTTATTTTCAAGTAAACAAATAATAATTCATTGATTATATTGGCATAGTTTTAGTCTTAGCTCTGATATCATAAATATATTTCAAGATGAAATAATAGTCTACATTATACACTACTCTATGTTGTATACTTTCATGTCTGCACAGTATATGTAGGTGTAGTGTTAAAAGATAACAAGTAAGCTGTACTGAAGAAAGGGAGTGAAATCAAATACGACAGCCAATAAATGTATTAACATTACTCACTCATTGATTGCGTCATATTAAGTAGGCAGAATGTCTACGTTAGTCTTGGATAAACGATTTTCTATAACTAAAATCAATGTTGTTCGAAACGTAGAAGTAATAACCTAAATACAAGAGCATTCAGAGTTTCCTTCTGTCATTGGTCAACACTGAATACATTATAATCGTTATTAATATGGGTTACTGAGGCAATAATTGACTTTGAATTGTTAAAACATAAAGTAACCGTAATCTGACAACTAATGAATTCTGGAACTCTGATCAGAAGAAGTGATCAGTAGCGATAAACCATGCTAGAATGTGAAGCAATTATACACTAATTGAATTCAATGATTTTGCATAACCTAATCGGAAACTGACTAAAATTAGAAGTGTAAACCGGATTAATGTCAGTAAAGTAGTCTAAAGAGTAGAAGTTCACCATAAAACTGTAAGATATAAGAATTCGTATCTTCTCAGTGACTTCATTTTTGACAGATGCGAAACTACAAATTTTATGAAATAACGAATATTTAAAGAAAACTTTGTATGCTAATGTATAATCAAATAACAAATAGAAAACATTTAGTGAAATGGGTAAACTAAATACTACTAAATAAGATTTATAAGGGACTAAATGTCAAAGACATCAAAGAAGGATGAGTGACTTGCATATGTTGTGAAAATTAGGCAAAATAGAGACGAATACAAACGGAAAAATATGACTTGACTCAAGGCGATCACGTGATAATTATAATAGCATACTGATTAGAATGAGTGGATGCCAGTGGGACTTATTGAATCTATTTAATGTAAGTCAATTTAAATTGTCTTCTGGTCAGAAGTGATTACTGTAAGGACTGTAAGTTCTAGGGATACTGTAGAGTTTTCAATAGTTCTACAGAAAATTATGCATTTTATTAGCTCAACGGTTGTTTTTAGAATTAATTATAGTTACTGTTATTTATTGCTGTATGTTTTTCTATGAAATAGGGATTAAATCTAATATAAACTTCACTATTAATTTCTGGATTACCATCATGATTGAGTTCTCAAATGAATGTTATCATTAGTACTATTATAAAAGAGTTAAGATACATGCACACCAGTAAGACATTCTCAGTGCTAATTAAATAATAGTGCAAAAACTCAATAAGCATATTTACTAATGCCTATGAAGTAGTCAGTTTCACAATAGAAGTCCAAGATGGAACAATGGAATGAGATATTTGCGTGAAATTAATCTATTTAAGTTAGCATTTTTATTTCTTGAGTTTTGTTTCACTGTATTAGAAAGAAAGTCTATTCATATGCTTAGTTCATACAGCTAGAGCTATGTGTACAGAAGACAAAGTCAAAGAAGAACTTACAATCATCATTGAACTATCAAATAACAATAAATATCCTTCGTAGTTCTTAACAAAATATACACAGCACAGAAAACCTAAGATAAAATTACCATGTGGACAGAATTAACTTGTTTTCAAAATTAAAATGCAAAGGTGATATAGTTAGTGGAATTGTATCATGTAAATTAGGAAATGAAATTAAAAGAAACTTTAATACAGCTAGATTGATCCTTTTGTTTTTTACTCAGCCAATGTTGATGTCATTAAAATTTGGCCAGATTGCCAAAGTTAGCAATTTCAGTATGTATTTATCAAATCAGATGCTGATATGAAGCCAGTTATATAGGCCGGATAATTGAAGAACTTCGTTATCGTATTTCTGAACACCATTGGTTTATCAAAGGACAAAGTTAGATAGTAAAAAGCTCAATTCCCTCTCATATAGTCAATTCAGATGATTAGATAGACGTCATTACAGCTTTCGAAGTCATATGCGTGATGTCACTGCATACAAACGATGGAAGCCGTAATCAACTTCAGAAATAAACCAGATATTTGGATTCATGATATTTGTACAGTTTGTCACACCGCCTCGGCCATCAAGCTGGCTTTAAACGTAAGTTTCCACTCTCTATTTCTTACTTTTATTCTTCATTCCAATCTTCTTCTTACGTAATCATTTATAACAATCAACGAATTCATCGCAAACTCACTTTTCGTCTTTATTTCTAGGTAATTAATTTCAGTAACTCACTGATTTCCAAATCTAATTTTACATCTTCATTGTTGTCCAATCACTAAAACAATATATTTATTCTTAAAGTGAACATTCTCATTACGTTTTTTTGACTGTAGCATCATACAATTAATCCTAGTTGTTAGGTGACTTACTACCACTATTATTGTTACTGGTAGTAGTAGACGTAGTTTCTGTTGTATTTGTAGTTGTTATGTTCACTCGCTACCATTTATTGAAGTTAAAGTGCTAAACTATGCATTATTATTTGACCACGATATGGAGCTAACTGAAAAGAAATACTTTCTTACTCCATTTATATTTGAAAACTTTCTGTGTAATATGAATTCACATTGTCAGTTATAAAAACAGATTTTATAAATGCTTTAAACAGCCATTATCTACCACCATTCTTAAATCAAAGATACTCTGTACTTGTTCAACTAACAGAACATTTTCTATATCCACTGGAAATAAAATTTATGAATTCTGATATACCCTACTACAGCCGACTGTTGCCAGAGTCTGTTTTTTCTTAAGAAACGCTTCTACAACATCTGTGAGGAAAGCCCTACTAAACACGCACATGTCATACAAGTATTATTTACTAAAGTGAGAAGACGATAGTAGACATCTGACGCCTAAATGTTGTTGGTGGAAAAAGAGCGTCAACCTAGGGGTTTCGGAGATCTCTTATCCATTAAGAATATTGTACATTTGCTCTACAATCCTGATGGGACAAATAATGTAAAATTATTCTCTGGTCGCCAACTACCGTGACGTTGCTGCACTGATTTAGAAATGGTCACACTTTAGAGAATCATTTACTTCGACGTCGATGATCATGAAGAATTCAAACAATCACCTAATTATGACAATTTGAAATTGACTAAACAAAGGAATTACTCATCTTCTTATAAAAATGGCGGAAAATGTGTATATACTGCAATTGAATCAAATAAATTACTTTTACATTACTTCAGAAACGATCAATCTTATAATTTCTGTTTCACTTCTCCTCAGATAACATCCTTGAAGTAGCTCTGAAGGAAAAATGCGGTGTCGCCAATTTGGTACCCGAATAACAACTTCTCAGCTTTAAGTATGTCAATGATATCTTTTCAGTGTGCTATCATAAATATTAGGCTACGCTAATTAGGTCCATTTTTGGAGCTATAGTAATATGTAATCGGTTGTTAAATGTCGAGTTTATAGAGCTTTATTAAAAAAATTCAGTTCCAGGTTTACGAAATATGGCCTTAGAGGCTGTACAACCTAATAGGTTGTGAAGTTTCTAAATGTGATTCAGATTATTTACCAGCGGTGATTCTTTCGTAGTTTTTTTTTTCGAAATTTCTAGTCAATAGAGAAGGATTCATAACCGAAAAAAGTCGTTTGATCTGAATTTTTCACCGCAAAGAATTTCTTTCTTCAAATAATTTTTAAAATGATTGACATTATTTCATTTTATTTCCTTACAACACAATGATTTATAATTGCGTAGCTAATACATATTTTTATGCCCATTTGTACTATTAAAATAAAATATGAAGATAATGTAGACTGTTGAATGGTTCGCCTAACAAGAAAAACGTTTCCTAGTGATGTGAATACTACTTGAAAGATTCCATATAAATATTACACAACGGAGCATCGTGTAAAGTAAAATTAGCGGATATATGACTCCGGAAGAAGCAAGGTGTAACCAGAATGTATAGGAAACCGTAAGACAAGTTAAAAGAAGCAGTACGAGACCAGCCTAAATAGACAATTGAAGATAAAGAATTCAAAATTTATCACTCAGTTTTCAAGTATGTCCCATTGGTGAGAACAGTTCCGACGCTAATCGTTAATTTACTATTTCCTTTGGGAAAATATTTCATAGGATGGGGGTGCGTAAATTTCTAATGGCTAATTTATAGACAAGTCGGCATCGTTTAGCATCAGTGTAATTTCAACGATAGACGTTGCTGATAGAATGTGTTCTATCACGTATAACACTGCTTAAGATCTAAAGTGTCACTGAAACAATCTATGATTTATTGGTACTATAATTATTGAACTGAAATTTAGGTATTTTATAATTTTAATCATACTACTGATCAGTTTGTAGGCATCATTTTCTGGGGTAGACATGATTGTTTTAAATAAATTCAGTATTAGATATATAGTTTTGTTAAATTAAGTAGTATATTTAAAAGATTTTAATGTAAAGAAATTAAATCCTTTTGGTGTTTCGTGACTTAGTGTAAGTCACGTCTTTTTATTCTTCAATGAAGCTGTTCACACTAAATCACGAAACATCAGAAACTTCACTTATTCTTCATTGCATTATAACAAACTTAATACTTAATCATATTAGTCTGAATAGGATTGTTTATATACAAAAAATTGTATACAAATAAACTACTGTATGAAAATTTCATTGTATTCCATACATAAAACTAATTGTATTACGTCAATATAATAAGTCAGGTCTTGTGGATGTTCAATGCTTTTCTTATATACGCAAATTGTAATGACTGTTATACACTACACAGGTTGGTGTTATCTGCATTGTAGTTCGAATTTCTAGTTCCTCTTGTTAGCCACTTCCTCACTATTAAAACTTGACATAAATTTTCCGATTCCAATCGGAACTTAAATTACTGAGTCAAATTCTTTCACTATATGCTGAAATGTATTCAGTGATGGAAATGCATCTAAAATCAGACCAGTCAGGAATAAATCCTACAATACTTCTCATTGATGATAAACAGACGTTGAAGTCGGCAGGAAATTTATCACTATTATCTTTTAAGTTTACTTGATGCATCTCCATTTTATATCAGATCCAGTTATCCTTCTTATTTATAATCATTTTTATTGGTAAAAATTAATCACGAACATGTTTCGCTATCAAATTAGCTAAAGTTAACTTAAGGTTATTATGGGAATCACTTAGGAGCAGCAGTATAGTTTGGTTTTGCAGTTGACCTTTTGCTGCATATTCGCCGGTTCAAGTGAATTAATGATAGAAAAATTTTTTAGCGTTCTTTATGCATTTGATGTATAGAGACGTTTGATCTTATATTGGTCATCGTTGCTAAGGTTCATGAGTGAAATTCACAAAAGTTCTTTTTAACATTTCTTCGGATTATCGGCTATAACTTACATAGATTAAGATGTCTTACATATGTAAATGCTGTAATAATAATGTTTATGTTGCTCAATCGAAAGAATGAGTATAAACATTAATTGCCTACAATCGTACCAACACTTATATGTTATGAATGGAATTTAAATCACCCTTGAATGTAATAAGGGCAGATAAACTCATATTTATTCATATACACAAACTTTGTAGATGAACTAACCATATAACATATTAATGCTGCCGAAATCCATACACAAATATTTGGAAAGTATATACAGAATGCACGCCTGCTCATATGAAAACTTACAGAGCGACAGTATCAAATCATTTTTAAATGGTGTATACAAGTACAGCAATTAAAAATTATGAACTAGTATTTTATTTACAGGAGGACTGAGCAGCCATATTGTCGAAGAGGAAAAATTTTTGAATATAGGGCAGGAAGTTTAATCGTGTTACAGAGTGTATTCATAGTTTATTGTTTATTTAAGTAGTATAACATGGTGAGGAAATGTGAATTATTTATTATTTGTAGGTATTAATTGCAAACATGTTGGACACTAATTACAGCATTGTTAAATCTAAAAACACAAACTATTGTGGATAGATAAAACGGTTAAAAGACTTGTTTTAATTCAGCGTTATGGAGGTTGCTGAATTTCAATTTGATGTCACACCCGATTACAGCCAATATCAGTTCACTAGCGATTTACTTCAGAAGTCCATAAAGTTCTAGTTAGAAGATGTAATCAGTAGAGTTTAGCTATATCAGGTATGAGACAGTTACTTACCCAACAATGGCAGTAGATAAAATTTATCTTAAATTGACTGGATTAGAAATATCGGCCGTTAGTTGCCGGCTAACTCAGCGGTCTAATTGTAATGCGTTCGTCGTTAGGTACGGTTCGATTCCCTGGAGGTTTGCGGATGCTAACTACTGAGAAGTCTCATACTAGAGCGATACAGTTGACCAGTTCCAGTTTCTGATTTCCTGTCGTTGTTTGACTCAGACTAATAAGGGAAGTCAAATTATAAAATTTATTCAGTGTAGTTAATTATTCCATTAGAAAAATTAGTAATACGTAAAGATTATTGAGTATTAAGCACTAAAGTAACATGAAACTACAATTTATTCATAGAAAAGTTTTATTAGGATGAATTTGTATCTTCCCGTTGATTAGTCAGAGACTGAAATTTGTCAGACTCTTGCTATATGTGCATCCTCAACGGATTGCCTCGATATAGCTATTAATCACAAGTAATGTTTAAAATGAATTGTGACCGACAAGCAGAATCTAGGACGCGTCTTTCGTCCAATTAGGGCCTTGTTGGTTGGATGTACCTGCATCCTTTAACGGACTAAGTTCAAATCCCAGTGTGAACATCAACATTGGGATACAGGTGAATCCAGCCGACGAGTCTAAAATAGGCCTAAACTTGCGTCCTAGATTCTGCTTACCAGTCATAATCCAACTCAAATAAAAAAATATAATTTATTGTCAAGAGATTAGGAAAAGTACTAAACGAGCCAATAATGATATCAAACGGTCAAGCGCTTCAGAATATCTAAATGATATACTCATTAAAATTAACCTACGATGAAACTGTGTACAGTTTACACTAATATCTGAAGAGCATTTCCATTAAAAAAATATTACTACGAATAATTTGTTATGATAACAACATTAATCTGTGACGAATATAGTCAACTAAACATAATACCTATCTCCACAGTCCTCAGGTTTTAAGGTGAAGGCTTAATCATCTGCAGCACTGCACCGGCGTCCAATTAGTTCTCCACGGCTTTCACTGGTGCTCAACAGACATCAATCTGTGACGAATGCTAGCTAATAAACTTAATACATCTGACAGCAAAACCACCTCAATTAAAAAACAAGAAAGTAGATTCTGGATAAAAGTAGAAATTAGGAGGCGCGTTTCGTCCTATTTAGGACCCCTCAGTTAGATGTACCTACATTCAAGTGTTAATATTCACACCATAACAAGTCAAAAAAGTCCAAATACATTCTTATTAAATAAAGTAGATTGTTAGGAATAGTACATTGATTCACTTGATAAACTAACTCTTCTAAATTATTTTCAATGTAATTTTATTTTATATTCAGGGAAGGGGAAGAAGTTGTTAATATGATTTTTTTATAATGAATTATGTACGACTAAAATACATCATTTGAAATATGTCTACTTTGGCTAAAACACTCTTAAGTATAGTCTTGGCAACAAAGTGTATAGGTTGATTTATGTCAACAATTAATCAATATACGTATTAAATGAAGAAATAAAAGATGGATTATTATAACTGCTATATTTAGGTTCTTTTTCGTTCATTGCTTAAATAGATCTTAACCGATAGAAAAATAAAATTTCTACGTGTTTTCAGGTATCACCTATCGGGAGTAACTTATTTATGCAATCTTTTAGAGATGAACACCATCATGAAATGCATTACTTAACCAGAAGTTTGAGTACTGTATCTGGATAGTGTTATTGTTGCTATGAAAGAAAAAAATGTGCATTAGTTACACAATAAGATTAATCACATATCAGATAGTATTAAGATAACAGAGGAGACTGATGACTACAAACTATCTTTTCTTTATTGCATGATTGTAAAAAAACATAGCGATAGTGTAAAAACTAAAATATTTTAGAAATCAGTTCATTCTGGAAGATACTTAGATTATAGGTCAGTAATAGACAGCTGTATGCTTTGTGTGTCGGACTTTTAAGCACTGGGCACCTATGATTCTAAATGGTAGTCGAACTTACGACCATGAGGTCTCGTGGTGAACGCCTAACCATCTACACCACTAGATCAACGTTCAATTAAAGGATTTCCAATTACATCAACTTGTGACATACAACGACTATCATTCATTGTCATTGGTAATAACTGTCTCCGTCCCAACGAGTATGAATTATAATAATCACGACTTCCCACTGAAATTTCAAAAACATTTCATCGCTAGTTACTAGTGAGCTGACTGTTATATTTGATGTGAGATAGTTTTGTGGAGAATGGTATTAGATTTTGTTGTTTACATTCATCGTAGACAAATTTCGATATAGTACTATTGAAAATCAAGGAGTACTTTTTATTTGTTTCTTCTTACTATGAAATTCTTCAGCACTGCATTTGTCTGGCATGAAACAGACCGTCTAGCTAAAAAATCTATTGATTGGTTCGGAAATTCAACCATTGGATGCTAAGACCAATGTGCAGATGGTTAACATTCTTCTGTGAGTCATGAAAATAATATGTTTAATGTCTTAATGAAGCAGAGGATGAACAGTGAGAATCCCATACTATGACGAAATATCTGTGCAGTGCTTCCTAGTGGTATCATAATGCAATTAATGTGTGATGAATACAAACAACAAAATTAAATATCGTTCTCCATATAACCACCATAAATCCACTACTCACACAATTTTCATGAAATTGGATCATATCGCCATTATGAAATCAGTGTACACATTTCTCCATCCTGATCGTGTAACCTGTAAGTTGACAATACAAAATGTTCATGCAATATCTTTTTGTCACTATGTGTGTTATTTTTTCTCTCAGATGTGACAAACGCGTGGGTTCTTATTGGCTTAGTACGGTCCGCAATACGATGCAGCTAAATTATCTAGGGTAGCCAGATTCTGTTTTTAATTCCCTCAATAGTTTCGATTGGATACCATGAATGTCCCTTTCCTGTCAACAGCTACTTCAAAAGACTAGACTTGTAAGAACATTTTATTGGGGAGCGCAAATATGTCAGACGAGACTAGCAAACAACGTTTATATAACTCAAATTTGAAATAGTACTAGTTGACGCAAGTTTACAAACCAATCTTACAAAGAAGTAAAAACAACGCCTTTCGCTTGCTTTAATAAACGATTGTATTTTTTGGGATATTGAATCCCCAACAATGGGATACATTGTTTTCATTTGACATAACTTCATTTACATATGTATAATCATTATAGTATATCTTCTATTTATGTAAAATAATTGTTAAGTTGTATTTAATAATTCAATGAAAGAATAGTGATAACTGGAAAAAAGAAATAGAACTAAAGTTGGTTGTCTTCATTTCATCATACAAATTAATACACAACAGGATGATTACATGATGATGTCATAATTTTGTAACATTCAGAATAATGATTATCTTCTTTACTTTATTTTGTTACAAATTATATTTTATCTAGTTTAAATGATACAATAACCCAATTATAAGAAATAAATGTATTAAAAGAATATTCTAGAATATTGATTAAATAACTAATAAATATGAAGAGCCGAGTCAGTAATCTTATGGTGATGCACACTACATGAAGCCAGATGGTCATGAGTCCATTATCTGATGAAAATCGTGGATGTGCACTGCTAAAAAGTCCCATACTAGAACAAAATAGCTGTTTAATACTTCCTAATGATCTATAGTTGTCTAATTAAAACCAATTCGTGATATTCAATTAACGTTTAACAAACTCCACAACACCCAATTACCATCAATGAAAACATTTACATTCGTATACTATAAACTGATAAATCGAAATGCGTTTCATACAGTCTTGGATTTCATGGTGTTTGACATTATACTACGCACACCACTTATGAAGAAAGTAGTAGGCACAGAATTCATAAGCCACTAATTTTTCTGACTAAGAAAATATCTAGAAGACCTAGTGTTTTTAACTAAGATCAGCAAGATTCAAGGGAACTAGACAGCCACAACGAGAAATAAAACGCGGTGCACAATGATCATTATTATTAACGACCTCCCAAACTAAGTAAGCTAATTATTAAAATTTGGAGATCTATAAGAAATGATAAAGAAACTCGCGCCCTGTTAAATGACTAATAGTCAATAGGATGGTAAGCTACATAAAATAACAACTAACTCAGCATTCCGAAATGCCGCATGAAGAACATCTAGTCTCAAAACTCCCACCAGGCATAGTACACCTTCTACAGTGACACCCCACCCAAACAACCCGATAGAGTGACGTTTGGGTCTGATATTCATAAATTCTGTAGACGATGGAGAAAATCATTAAAGTAGTGCAGTCAAAGCTAACACCACCCTGTACTTTACCCTCAACAACCTAATACACTTAATCCTTATCATATTTAAACCCTAAGTTGATCTATTTAACATATCACATAAAGCTTATTTATAAAGATCTACAAAAATAATCTTCCTTAGGAAAGATAAAAGTCACAATTCAAAACTTCTGGCGAATTCGAATGTACGCACTGTATACGAGTCTCATACTAGAATAAACAGTTGTCCAGTGCTTCATAGCTTTAGGTTATATCTAACGGATATCTCTATCGAACGCGGGGTAAATTTAGAGAATAAGCAGACTTAAAATGTTGGATGATTTATTAGTGATTAGTGCTATATTTGTCTTTCTCATTTACTACAGATCAAAGTCTGTCGATTAAGTTTTAAAATTAGGTGTAATATATTGTTAAGTTTAATTGGTTACAGTTAGTTGGCATAAAATATTGCTTAACCTATGTGGTACTCGCTATCAAGATGTATAGACAGTCTTTTAGGATTTAATACTGACGATAGGATTGGAACTCAGATTGTCTACTTTCGTAAAGAATTAAAAAGTTACAACTCAATTCCGCAAGAGAAAAGCTGATAAATAATTAGATCATTAGTAGTCTTAAACTATGTAATCAGGTTATACCTTTTTTTAACATCCACCAAAAGAAACTATTCATTCAAAGTCCATCCATATTTTAATAATGAGTTTCATTATGTTTGAATGTAGATTCAAAGATTTTAGATAACTACATCCAACCGACCATCTATCTACTAATAAATAAGTTAACTGTGCTATGAAAAACTTTTATATTGTTTATGTAATCTATTCACAACGAAATATTTTTTGTATTTAACAGAAACAACTTATGGAATGACATGAAATTAGCAGCAAATTACTTCTTTGCCTAGTGACACAGTAAACATAATGCAAAATCAACATTGTCATTTGGTTATCATGAATCGGTCTAAATTACACAACCACTGACAACCAGAAAGTATTAGATAGGTGTTTCATCCCATTATGAAATTCTTCAGCAAAAAACATCTGAAACTTCATCAGGAATCAAGCCCAAAACCCTATAGCTTTGCGGCGAACCCTTCACCACTAGATCACTGAGTCGAAACCCAGCGGTTGATATTTATAATTTAGTCAATTCGTTATATATCCAAGCAACCTCATCCACTGTCATCGGTTGTTGTCTGCCTTACACCCGACACGGTTGATTTCTATCGGTTTCATCTTTTCAGTAGAAATCCAGCAATTACCTCAAAAAGTTAATCAATAGCAAGCTGATATTGAATGTAATTAGGTGTTATGGAGATTGCTGAATATTAATTTGATATCACGAAACATCTGTTTAGTACTTCCTGGTGATCAGCGGCTTTCTAATTCAGTTGAATTCGTGATATCAAATTGACATTCAACAATCTCCAGAACACCCAATCGATGAAAAATATCAAGTAGTCTTACTAAATAAACAACTGGTAAATGTAAATTTTAAAATAAAACCTACACTTGATAACAATTTTAAGTAGATCAAACAAAAATTCTACTCTTGAATCTTACGTTTTTTTCATCATTCACTGTTGGTTATTGTACAGGTATGTAACCATGACAGAACCATTTTTGAAACTTGTGAAATAATATATTACTGCCATGCTGTTCTATGTTCTGTTTTCAACTTATCATTTTAACTATGATTAATGTGTTGTTTGCAATCGTTGTACACGAATCTCAGGGAGCATTTAAAACCAAGAAATACTGGATAACTGCTTCTTTCTAGTATAAGGCTTCGAAGCAGAGAGCACCCTTGATTCCACCATCGGGTCAAATATACGACCTCCAGTTCTCGCGGCAAACTCTCAAATACCTGCACCACTGGACTGACGTCCAATTGTACGATTTCTATTACTGTCAATCTATAATTCAGTGTAACGAACATCCGTTGTCATTGTTAATAATTGTGTCTCTCAACCCAAACAAGTGTGAACTACCCTCATTACAACTCCGCACTGAAACATCTTGAAGTTAGTCACTGGTATGCTGATTTTTGTATACAAATTGAGGTGGTTCTATGTAGAAAGTCAGGTATTAAATTTAGTTCTTTGTGTTTATCACAACTTGATGTTGCTTGGGTACCAAAGAAAACCGGGGAACACTAATCAGTTGTTTCGTCCTATCATAGGATTCCTGTGTAGTGTGAACACTTGAATGCACTAAGCGGTTATGACTAAATGTTCTCCGCAAGGCATGGAGGTCTTGGGTTTAATCCCTTGACAGAAACGAGGATGTGCACTGCTAAGGAGTCCCAAACTCTTGCAAAACAGATGTATGATGCTCCCTAGACTTTAACAGTATCCAGCCGATATCAAACTGTGACAAACATATTTAATAAAATTAAATACTAATATCTACTAACTATCTCAAATCACATTCGATTTTTGTTACTAAATGTTATTCAGTCAAATTGAAAATAAGTGGTTGTATGTGATAAACAAAAATATTTGTACAGTGTATGATTCGGTATTCAGTTGTCTGGTTGTATCATTTCAATTAATCGTCAATATCAAAAAAGTACTTTGAAGTATAAAAATGGTGAATATATACTGTCGATACAGTTGTGTTAGCCTATTTTCATGAGGTCATCTTGGTATGAATAGACAAAAGACCTAATTAAAACTGTTTACATTTCAGTCGGAGCCTATTTGATTTAAAAGGGCTACACCATCAGTGCAAATTAATCCTTTACAATTGTCTGTCTTGGTAATAACAAGATCAATCAAACACAGTGTTAAAACAGTAGAGGCAATAATAATATGGTTTAATTTGCATATAAAAGAAACATATTCAACCTTTTTTATGGTTTTCGAACCTAAACCTAATGATTTAATATTCATTTTAATTGTAGGAGTATCTAAGGCAACTAATATACTGAAAGTTTTTCCTCAACTCGTCGTTTCTTATTTTCATTCATCAATCACAATTATGTTTCCATTATTTTGCATCCCTATTGTTACTTACCGTGAATTTGTTTATAGAATTCGAATATTAGCAATCTTATTTTTTTAATTTCTGCTAAATTTGTGTTATCTTCTGTATTACGTAATTCGCTACCAAATACTTGATTTGATCACAGTTAACTCATACTTTGTCATGAATATATGTATTCCTACCTTGAATCTTATCACGTTGATGGAGGTATGAACTTAAACAAGCTAATAATATATGATTGTCATTTTAGTAGTAATAATCTTATTTCAAAAACAGTCTTACAGGCTTAATTATTCATTTAAGACCCATTATTTTGAACGAGTAAGTGTGGAACATCAGAATAGTTAATCAGAAGGAATATTCTGTATGCGAGGAGGTTTGCATGGGGTAGTTGGTAGGACCTGGGTTTCGTGCTACTCACACTTGTCGGCGCTATACAATGATCAACCAATGTAGAATATTCTTTTAGCTCACATCCTTAAATTCAAATATTAAAAAAACTAGATGCAGAAGAATTACATGTCACGTAGATATATTAATTATTTTGGAATCTATGCCATATTTGTACCAAATATGGGAGTTGTAGACCAATGGGTGAAGTTAAAAATAATAACCGTTGCATTCCAGCCGGCTTAGTGGTCCTGACTTCCCTTCATTACTAGAAACGTCAGAGGACGCCGCCGAGGAGTTCAAAAAGTACTTTGGTTTCAATGGTTATTTAACCTCGGTCAATTACTGATATTCAAGTAAGTACGCTGATCGAACTATTAAAATAACTGAACACAATTGATGAAATCAAGCAAGAAAAATTTATTTACGTAACTTGTGAATGTCTGCTTGCATAGTAATTAATTTCATTGATGTTTTTTTTGGTTAGTATAACAAACGGCTCCTATAGTCGTTGATCAGGACATTTCCAGCATCTCAGACATTAAGTTTAGGTATCTGTATTTATCGTAGATTGATGTTGGTTGGGTACCATTGAAAACTAGGTAGCACTGGACAGTGATATCTTCCTAATACAGGACTATTTAGAAGTGCACACCATCGATCCTACCATGGAATGAAACCCAAGCTATTCAAGTTAGCAAACACCTAACCTTCTAAATCACTGGGGGTGGCATTCAATGGCCCGACGAATATTCATTTTTATCGATGGTAACAAGCCTGAACTCCACCAGTCACGACTTCTCACCTAAACCCATGGAACGTCTTGTAGCTAGTTACTAATTAACTGATTATAAAAATTCTTATATTTTTGAATATCGTGATTCAGTGTTTCTAACTTGTTAACTACATTTCTTGGTTGTTATAATTTATTATTTTAATAGATATTCTTCCTTCAAATCACTAGCAAACACAACTAACTAGGATAATTCTAAAAATCAAACAAAGCTTCCAAAACTGATAACAGAAACTGAAAAACAAAACACTAGCAATTCAAAATGAAGTATAATGACTAGATGTTACAATTTAGTAACTCCTATAATATCTATCAATGAGTTTAATTATTGATTATTTGATATATGCTTTATATCCATTGTTTATTTGGTAAATGTTCAGTAAAAAAGAACAGTCAGTTAAGTGGAATCAGTTGAATTCATTCCATTTCGTTTGTTTCTCATATGTTGCTTGCATTATGATGTACTTCAAATTAACAAACCTGAATATGAGTTCAGTTACTAAGGTAACTTGACTACATCCTTGTTGTTGTCTCCCCCCCCTTACCCTAAACCTAATTCTTATCATGTTATTTTTGTACGTTTAATTCATTCTAATACTTCATACTATTACTATTAATTCATAAATTTGTTTTAAAAGACTAAACTTAATTCATATCATTCTTAATTATCCTTAAAATTTAAACCGTTACTTCATTGCGTAACCAAGTATTCACTTGATTATTATTCAGAATGATGTTCTAAAACCTTTCATATAAAAATTTGGTTCACAATACCGTTATTATCTAAATTCTCACCGACTTCAGTCCTATAAGTAGGACCAACATTAATTCATTATGAAACCATTTCAATTTGTACATATTCAGTTTTCTGTCAATGGAACTTTTGCATTTCCTTCATGAAATCATGATTTATAGCTTGGGTTTTATTGTTTAGAAAAAAAAGTGTCGGTTATATGAAATGTTAATCTTATGGTTTGTATGATTTTGAATTCAAGCAGACAATCATGAATAAAAATGAATGGGGTGTATGTATGTATGTGGTTGCTGAAGGGATATATGTGAGTGTGTGTGAAACATTACTTCACACGTAACTATGTTAATTCATTAAGCATGTACGTATAGACTTGTAAAAATCAATTAAACTAACGTCGATTCATAGTAAAATAAGATTATGTTTCAGTGAAGAGTTTCTCTTTACGGTGAATTCATTTCTAAGGTTGCATAATCATGAATATAAAAATACATTACATAACAATATTCAATAATATGTGTTAACAATAATAAATGAGTGAACATAGCAACAGTAAAAAGAATGTTATTCATATGGAACTAACAGTGTAGTTAAGTATTTATCAAATTACTATAGAAGTTAGATGAATGCTAATAAATGTGAAGAGCAACTGACGCATTATGTTAAGATATAATGTTTTTCGTAAACTTACTTACTTATGACCTTTACTTCTCACAGAGGAGCATAAGCCAATCACCAGTATTCTCCATTCAACTCTGTCCTGAGCAATTACTTCCAGCTGTTTCAAGTTGTTATTCATCCTTTTAATGTCTGTTTCCAATCCTCGACACAGTGTGTTCTTTAAACTTCCTCTTTTCCGTTTGCCAACAGCATTTCAAGTTAATGCGTACCTCGTGATGTAGTCTGATGATTTCCGCAATGTATGTCTAATCCATTTCCAACATCTTTTCCTCTTCAGCTGGAAGATGGTTTGTTCTCTCCCATAGTAGGCTGTTGCTGGTGGTTTTCGGCCAATGAACATTCAGTATCTTGCGTAGACAGTTGTTCATAAATACCTGTACCCACCTAATGATGTTCGAATTAGTTCTTCACGTTTCATCTCAATACGGCAGAACTGTCTTGACGTTCGAATTGAAGAGTTTGACTTTGAGGTTGGTTGAAAAATGTTTGGAGTTACATATGTTCTTCATCTCCGCCTGTAGCTCTTCTAAGGTTACTGCCGGTACTAAGCCCGGGTTAAGAAGGAGAGTTGGGAATTAGGCTAGCATTCCTATCCCGTAAAACACAAGCTTGCTAAAAGAACGCTAACGTTTGTCCTAGAAATATAATAAAATGCATTCAAAATGAAAATGGGACAGTTCAGAGGTCAGTATGAAAGGCGAAAGAAGTAGTGATGGTGTTTAGGGAGTTTTTTTCCCTGCTTCTTGTTAAGTTTAAAACCAAGGTAAAAGTGGAGGTTATACATGTTTCTTTCGGATATATAATTGTAGCTTCATTAAGTACATAGCTAGAGCCTTAGCAACTGAAAAAAGTTGAGTGACTACTGTACTTAGTTGGCTTTTGTTGACTGTATAAGTGAATTTAAACGAAGAGCCTGTTATCATTGAGTAATCTGTGTTTACACGACTTTCAGTAATTGAGCTTCTTATTGATCCACTACCACTTCTTTTCAACCATGCTGGATGATATTATCAAGCTCCTTCAAATAGAATCTTTACAAAACAACTTATATAACTAGCTCGATAGGAGTTAATGATTTGATAAACTCACATGGAATTGGTCAGATGCGGAATTTTATCCTTCAGGTTGTTACTGAAAAAGGGACGGCTAGAAAACATCAGTCTTAGAGTGACTGCAAAAAATGTTCTCTTAATTGAATTAATAATCCTTCTTTTTAGGATGTTTACATCTTTTTCACTGTTAAAATCAATATTCACATAAAGTATTTTCATTTGTGCCGAGGCTTCTAATATCTTCGAAACTTTGGGATTCAGGTTCTTGTCAATAAACTTTGCTGGATATCCATTTTCAATAAACATTTTCTTTAGGATGCTTATCTCTTCATTTATAATTTTATGACTCCAAATACTTTTGATTTTATGTGAAGGGGGATACAATTTCCCTCTTTACTAATGGGTGACCTGGCTGTAGTAGCTTGATAACTGACTATTTCAATGTGGTTTTCTGTAAATAGATCTACTCAGAGATCCATCAAGTTTCCATGTCATTAGTACGCCAAGAAGAATGAAAAGAATGTACATAAATCAAACAGTTTACGTTGTTATGAATGGGTTGAATAAATATAGCATACTGGTAGAATATATCAATTGAAATGCATTAAGATATTAATTGATTACATTAAAAATGAATAATGAAATGTATGTGTTTATTGAATTCGTCTTATGACAGAGAAATTAGACCTCATAGTATAAATAGAACTGAATATGGTAGTCAGTACAGTGTCTTATGTTTCATTTACATAGGAGTTTCAATTGATACAGCATATAACATCAAAAAGTCCTAGTGACTCAATGTATACTTCATCGTCTTTATATGAACTATGCATTAAGTAACTAGTAAGTTAGTTCACATGAATATACTATAGAGTAAGTAAAGTTGTGTGGCATCTAAAGGACTTTTATGCATAAAACAATAACATTTAACATTTAAACTATTCCGTAATAATGTTCATCAGTTAGTTACATCTGAATCGTATTGTTAACAGTGACATATGTCACGCTACTTATAAAACCTTATAGTGAACGTAGATCTTCAATGAATAGCGTATTCTATAAGAATGAATAAATAAATTATTTGAATAATTATTAAATAATAAACAAAACAACTTTTTGACATTTCGTTCCAAGAAAGGAGATGATTAAATGCATTTTGAATGGATTAGTTATAGCTAGAAATGGAATTCATGATATACATCTTTTCTACTCATTTGGTGCTCATCAGCTGAATGCATCTACTTCTTAACGTTAGTGTTAACCATGAGTTATCTACGGTGTTATTGAGTTATGTTGGTTATTAAATAGTTTAACATGCATCAACAATTTCAAAAGATGATGTATTATTGAATATAGATGGTTTAGTTACAAAGCTTCATTAATTTTTCCAAACAAAATCAAGTGCTAATAATTTAAAATGAAGGGAATTATCAAGATTTCTATACACTTGACCAACAGACCGCTCTATTGATTCAAAACTGGACTGTTTCTTTATTCGTGACTAGGTTACTATTGTTCTCATCTTTACTTTGATTGGCTTTTCCCCTGTTCTGATTTTGATCTCCCCAGTGTTGATCCCTTTATTTATTGAATGAAATTTAATGTGTTTATGTAATGATTAATGAAATTAGTAGCATTTTCCGTTCAATTCCATAGTCTCTTTTACATTTCTTCTATTCATATTTCAACGTTTCCCTGATCAAACTCATATTCATAGTTGAACGATTCTATAAGTCACTTTGAAGAATAACCGTCATAAACGATCAGATATGATCCAGGAAATTCGAAATCAATCATAATTCGCTTATTGTGACACCTGTATTCCACCCTTCACAGAACATATCAGTATGTTAAAAAAAA
Source organism: Schistosoma japonicum (assembly GCA_025215515.1). Taxonomy (NCBI): domain Eukaryota; kingdom Metazoa; phylum Platyhelminthes; class Trematoda; order Strigeidida; family Schistosomatidae; genus Schistosoma; species Schistosoma japonicum. Next base: position 43,378,664 of record CM046062.1, on the reverse strand, counting down.
CTCATTGTTAGCAGCAATGAGTGCCATGCATATTAAACATAAAGTCCTTTTCAATGAACATAGAACATTAGTACAATTAAACAATGACCCTAATCTAAAGTATCTATAACTCTAACACAATCTTATCCCTAACCTTGACCCAAACATAACCACAAAATGAAACTATAAATAACTTGATGATTCATAGAAAGTTGTTTATATTCTTATAAAGGTTTTAAAATACGTGTGTTTTATAGCTTCATGAAGGATTCAAATTGTTGTTATATTTTAACTCGTAGGCGGTAAAATCTGTTGAAAGCTTGGAAACTTATACTAATTATGTATTAACTGTTTATCATTTTTAAAACGCTTCATTGAGAATAAAATATTTTTTTACAGTTACTGTTCTTAGATTGGGTATAATCAGCTATAAATTTGGTAGGTTGATCAACTCATTCAGTATACTCAGACTACTAGTTTACCCCTGATTGTCTAAAATACTACGTATTTGGAGGAAGGAGGAGGTCATTTAAAGAATTATTTAAGCTCACCGATTTACTATACTCATACATTCCCAGTAGAATAGAAAACAAAACAGTGTGTTCTAATGACTTGAAGCTCTGTCCAAATTGGTTTTATAAAAAAATATTATTAAATTATTTTAGCTAGGTACTTGAATTGTGAAGTTTCATCTGTATTTCAAGACAACGTTACTGGCATACACGCTTGAGATATAGGTAACCTCTGATAATTTTGTAGTAAACAGGTTAGTATTCTTTTCTTAGTTAATTAAGTTCATCACAGATTGGTGTTGGCTGTTTACAATTGAAAACCAGGGAGCACTGGGTAGCTGTTTCGTCCTAGTACGAGACACCTCAGCAGTGGGCACCCCAAATTCCGCCTCAGGGTCTTCAGGTTAGAGAAAGCCTGACCTCCTGTTCCACTGCTTCAGCTATCATTCAATAGTAGAATTCCCACTTTCATCAATTTGTGTTATATCACAACGATGTTGAAATAATTCTAAAAGATGAATAAAAGAAAGAAACTTTTATTGAACAATATATTTTTTAAATAACATCTTTATTATTTATAGCTTACTTTTATAAGTTGTATATTTCACTTCGTTTTCACAATAGGTAACTGTGAATAATTCATTTCTTTTTCTTTCTTGCCAATAAGCTTATTATTATGCTTAACTGAAATTCATGATTTGAATGATAGAATATCTGTATCTGTATAGACATCAAGTATTGAATAAAGTACTAAATTTATCTTTTGTTAAAATTAATTTTCTCCAGACATTTGATATTTTATCCATCATTATTAAATTGTGATTGATATTGATGTGCTCATTGCCAACGTCTATGTAAGAAACTATTAACCACAACTCCCTAACTCTTAAATTGATCTATGCAAACGAATTAGATTACTTCGAGTGGTAACCAAACAACACATAAAAAGGAATTGCTCGCCCAGAAATCAAGCCAAGAAGACAAACTCGACACTCAGATGTTTCGATTTTATTTATGCATATGGTTACAGTAATGACATTGCAATAGAAAACAAACATTAGTACACTAAAAATGACAGCAACCAAACAGAAACACGAAGGTCAGCGTGAAAAATCTGAACAAGAAGAGAGGTTATCACCAATTTTACAATTAATAAAACAACAAAAATAGCCAATTTCCCTTCTTATTAGCAGATACAGTAAAGTGTGCCCAATTTATTGTACTGAAGGTCAATTAACATATGATATGTAAACAGAATGCAATGTCTGGGTTTCTAAATGGGTAAACAATCATATTATGAGATTACTTAGTTATTTCTTGTGCTTATTTCTATTTTGGTCATATGATATGTTACTAAACTATTCTCATGTATTAAGCAACAGGTGTCTGATTTCAGATCAAATAAATTCTCTTTATGTATAACTTACTTAACAACATGCTAAAATAATAACAGTCCTTATTTTTGAGTGTAATACATCCAAACTCTTTTGAATGTAATGTCGGATATATGCAGTGAATATAAAGTGCCATAGCAACAATTTTTCGGAATATTTATATGATGATCTGCAATAATTGGGTCCAAGGATACGTAGACAATAGTTTGGCTTAAATGTACTTTAATCTTTGATGTTTTAATAAACATGCTATTATGTGTTATGTTTCATGCATTCCTTCTTATATGTGAACTTTCATGTGTTGTCTACTCATTTACTTATTACGTTGCTTTGATATATTATTCTAATCTGATCTTGGCATTTAATACATGTGATTGTTCTTTCTATACGCATCACAGAGTTCCTAGCCTTACTGCTTGCTGGCTTGTTTGTGTATCTGTTAATAAGGAACACAATACAATAAGATACTATATTTTACTATACAATACTATTACTTTTACTACTACTACTATTGGGTTGTCACTGTATTATAAGATTACTACAGCTGCGTTACGGGCAGTATTCATAACAGAATCACTATATAATTCTAAGTATACTATAAATTAGATATTGCAAAAATTTATCACATTAGCTAATGCAAACCTGTGTGCTACTGTAACAAAAATATCTACTAACTAATGACAAATGGTATTTAGGTTGCTAACTATGTAGTCCAGTTGTTTTGTAACTTGTTTGTCAAGTTTGAGTATAAAAACTTCACTACTAAACTTGAATATGAAAGTAAGTAAACATTATTTCACTACAAGAAGTATAATGCATAATCAAAATTATTGTGGTATAAGATCCATGTCTGGACACTTTAGAGTACCAGAGTTTCTATCTATTTCGAGATCATGTCGAGGAGTTGAGCGAAAATATGAATACGCTTTTAACATACTTCTTTGTAAGGGTATAATAATTCAAATTATTCTGTTGTTGATATGAAGAGCACCAAATGAACAGTCTCGATTAGTGTATGCATCATTTCAAGTGGATCGCTTCAATAATTTCATGTTTTCAATTATATTTGTAAAACTGGGCTGTAGCATTAGTGTCTACAATACATGTTCTACCTTGTTTCCAACTAGTCAACTAGATGCATGTACATCTCAGTATTAGTGTTTTCTTTGATACTTTAACTCAGTACCTTTTTGCTACAAACGTCAAATTGTTATTCATTGATCTGTAAAGTCTAGCAAACAACCAACTTGTCCAATTAGAGTTGAATTATCCTGCTGTTAATAATACAAATTCCATTTAGTTAAACATCATTACGATTTATAGATTTTGAACTGATTACTTTATAAGTGGCACATTTTTGTCAACGGCTTCAAAAGAGAACAAGCATTAAATTTGATTTTCACAAAAAATTAGAAATCTATCATATTCATATAAAGCAATTATCTACCAACGGTTTAATATTTTCAAATTTTATATCTTAATCTGGTTTTGTTGAGACTGCTGAATGTCGATCTGATATCACGAATTCGTCTGAATTAGATACCCGTCGACAACCAGGAGGCATTAGACAGCTGTTTCCTCCTAGTATGAAACACTTCAGTTGAGTGAAGACACAATCAGAGTTTAAGTGCGTCTGGTATGAGGCAGTTAACCATCGACGGAAATTGATGAGGTTGCCTAAATGTATCACGAATAGACTGAATTATGAATATCAACCATTAGGACCGACTCAGTGGTCCAGTAGTAAATTATTCGCCGCAAATCCGGAGGATTCTGGATTCGATCCCTGATGTAATCGTGGATGTACACTACTGAAAAGTCTTTATACTAGGATGAAACAGCTGTTCAGTGCTTACGGGTGATAGATGGATTCCTAATACATTATATCGAATTAACATCATACCTTACAAAATAGTCATAGTTACATATATATAACGAATGAATCACACAAACACCTTTGAATTGTTAGAAAACTTATGACAGTTATGCAGTTACATACAAATTGATAATACTTAGACTGCAAACAAAAATTTATTTGGATTTGTTTTTCAAGCGATACTTTTATTTTTCAAACTGTTACATACACTCAAATAAACTGAAAATAAATGTTTGTTACTATGGTTGTTCATAGTTAATATTCAACTATGTGAAAATGTAATGGGTAACAAAATACTTCTTTTTTGAAACATAATCTAAGCTAATCATTTCCATTACAGTATAGTATAAGTAGATTTAAGTAGATACAATGAAATGAAGAAAAATATTTACTTAACATTTAACAAAATCATGTAATCGGAAAACGGAAATGAATGTTATATTCATAAATTTCTGTCTTTTTTATGAAAACAGAAGAAAATTGTTTAACTTAAGTTTGCTTCACTGTTTAAAATATTGTGATTATAAGAAAATTAATCATCATATGTAGAACAAATTCCCTCCTTCCCTCACCTCCTCCCCTACTCCGGATTAGAAAAGAATAACACTACAATGTACACGATGTAGACGACTGTTCCACTTGTAAACTCTAAATGAAAGTCAGCTATGTCTTATAAAGATAAGGATCAATCTGAATTTTATTCTGTAAGGAAGATAGAAGGGGGGGGGGGAATAATCAATGATTAAGAAAAATTTACAAGTTGCAAAAGAATCCCTATAAAAATGAAACTTAAATCAGTCTACTACAAATAGACAAGATATAATATGGAAACAATCAGTGAATTACATGGTCGAAAGTCAACTGAGATAAGGGTCATTTACTTACTTACTTACTTGCTTACTTACTTACTTACTTACTTACTTACTTACTTACTTACTTACTTGCTTACTTACTTACGCCTGTTACCCCTCTCGGAGCATAGGCCACTCACCAGTATTCTCCATTCAACTCTGTCCTGAGCAATCCTTTCCAGCTGTCTCCAGTTACTGTTCATCCTCTCAATGTCTGCTTCCAGTTCTCGACGCAGGGTGTTCTTTGGCCTTCCTCATTTCTGTTTTCCAACAGGATTCCAAGTTAGTGCTTGTCTCGTGATGCAGTCTGATGATTTCCGCAGTGTATGTCCTATCAATTTCCAACGTCGTTTCCTGATTTCCTCTTCAGCTGGAAGCTGATTCGTTCTTTTCCAAAGTAGGCTGTTGCTGATGGTTTCCGGCCAACAGACATTCAATATTCTACGTAGACAGTTGTTGATAAATACCTGTACTCTCCTGAGGATGTTTGCAGTAGTTCTCTACGTTTCAGCTCCATACAGAAGAACTGACTTGACGCTCGAGTTGAAGAGTCTAACTTTGAGATTGGTAGACAGTTGTTTGGAGTTCCATATATTTTTCAACTGTAGGAATGCTGCCCTGCCTTTGCCGATCCTTGAGATAAGGGTGGTAACTAAATTTCACGTACATTGCATATGAAGAAAAGTTTAGAAGACATTCATTATCAAAAAAGGTAATCAAAAGTCATCAGATTTATTATTTGTGGGACGAACGTGTAAAGTTCACTGCTACTAGAATATAACTACTACACTGCAACCGCTCTACATTCAAGTGATATAAATAACTGGAGAAAGTCAGTAATGGCCTATGTAACCCAGTAGTTATATCTTAACCTGTATAACTAGTTGACATAATTTCAAATCAGTCACTTCACGATTACGGGTATGCCTTATCGATGAGTGTCGACTAACTCGAAACCGAAATTCAGTATTTCTTGTAAATCCATTCCAACAAATCAATGTCAAAACGCAGTTTCCATGGTATTTAATTAAACTAGATTAGTGGCCACACTACAACTGAACTTCTGGAATTCAATCAGTTATATAATGAATAAGCACAACAGTGATCACATGCATCTTACTCCTACAATAGGTCAGTCGCAATATAACTCAGTGGTAATACATAAAACAAATGAAGGTGTGTGATACTGATTCCAATTCACGAAAAGATATAAGTTCTCTTGGCATAGTAGATACACTTCATTGACAAGGGGTAACCAGTATCACACGTAGGTGTAGTATATTGTATAATTATCTTAAATCAGTCATCAGGGATTATATTTACTAAAAATAGTAACTATCAATAAAATAGGTGGACTCCACTAATCTTAAGTAACTGAAATTTAATACTTAGTTGCTTTTGTTCGTTATATATTGATGTTAGTTGGGTATCAGTGAAAGCTAGGGAGAATTGTGAAGTTGATTCGTCTTAGTATCGGACTTTTCAGTTTTGTTGAATGTATTTATTAGGCAATATATCATGCTTGTCGTGAAATAATAGGATTGGCAATTCTACATTTAAAAGCCGGTCTACTGTTACAGATATTTCAACGTACGTCGTCAGACCTGAAGGCCATTGATTTGATTCCCTGGTGGAATCGAAGATAACCACTTATAAGAAATCGGATTCTATGACAAAACATCTGTCTAGTGATTCTTGACTTTTACTGGTGTCTAATCAACTTCAATTTGTAACAATTACAATCAACTAAACTTGGTACCTGTCTTTATAAAGTCACCTCAATTTAACTAATTATCAATTAGTTTTTTTTATAAAATGTACAGCTTTAGGAAATGATTTTGTTGAATAGAAAATTGATTCAATTAAAATGTCTTTATTTCGATTTAATTATCCAATGAACTACCTAATTTATTACAAATGTATCTATGAAGTTTACACTTTCAATTCTTTATCTGATTGAATATAATGAAAAAAAACCCAACGAACTAAAGTGAATTTGTTATTAATATATAAACGTTATATAAATATTAGCACATTTTGAAATTAATGTTATCCAAATTATAGATTTCATATAAAATTAGTATTTGGTCAACAACAACCAACTGTCTTGATGACGACAACAATAAAAACAGTTCGATATTACGAATCGGTCTGAATTAGACAATCGCTGATAACCAGGAAGCACTGGACAGCTGTTTCATCCTAGTATGAAACTCATTAGCAATGCTCATCCATGACGTCTTCAGGGGTCAAACTCAGGACCCTCTGGCTCATTAGTATTCAATGGTATCCTACCAATGTCAATCTATGAAGAATTCGGTCAAATAAAACTTAATATCAATCTTCCCAAACCACCTCAATTTAATTCTTTTATATTCAACATCGAAAAGAATTTCTCGCTTCTAGTAAAAACTGTGATAGTCAGTTATCATGATCATTCTATCTAGAACCATAATTATATTTAATATCTCAGTCCATCTAATACTATCACATCATATTTTCTATAACATTTTTTGTGAATTTCATCAACAATTGGTTTACATATCTTAAACTTCTATTCAGGCATTTTTCAGAGAATGTAGATATGTGGAAGAAATTTCTAATTACCACCAAATAATCAATCACTCAATTCAGCTTAGAATGTATTTGGATCTTCCCATTGATTTATCATACACTGAAGTTGATCAGTCTCTGTTACCATAAGTACACCCTGAACTGATTACAGTGATATAGGAATAGTTCACGAGTATTGTTTGGGTTAGATTGTGGTTGATTAACGGAACCCAGGAAGCGCGTTTAGTCTTATTTGGAAACGTGATGGCGTTTGTCAAAAAACGAATTGTATTCAAGTTCCATTGTGTGCATCAACAGCGGGATACAGGTACATCCAGTTGACGAGTCCCAAATAGAATGAAACGAGATTCATGTATTCCACTTGCCAGTCACAATTCAACTCAAATCAAATTATATATATAAGTTAATGTGAATCCATGTATATTTCTGATATTTCTTCATGTTTTATTTTTGATTTATTAGTTTTTTCATATAAAACTAATTTTCTACTGATCAATCAATTGTTTATAATAAAACTTAATGATGATTTATGATTTAACAATTCATTTATTCATTATTTAGTAAATAATTCAATCAACAATCGCAAATCATTATCAAAGTTTATTATTAAAAAATGATAAGCATAACCATTCAGAACAGAAGTTGATAAGATCTGATTTAATGGATTATTTTTATTTAGATGTAAATGTACATGGAATATTATTGGGGGTAGGGTGGGGTGGGAGGAGAATTACAACAAAGTTGTATTTATTTAAGTTAGATTATGACTGGTAAGCGGAATACAGAACATGCTTTTCGTCCTACTTGGGACTATTTGGCTAGATGTACCTGCATCCCAATGTTGATATTCAAATTGGAATTCGAAAAAAATCAATATCCATGATAAATCATTGGAAATATACAAATTCATCCTAAGTTGTGCTAAGTTAAACATTTAGTAACCATGATATTTGTATTGATCATATTACAAACTTCCCACAGACTCTTTAATGAAGTGTTTTCATTTACAAATTATTTTAGTTTGAATATAATTCTATACTTTCAAACTCTGTACACAACTCTCCTAATTTAGCATCCAGTGTATTTTGTATATTTTTTTAGTAATTGGTCCACTATGTGATACTTGACAGCCATTGTTTTTTACTTCTTCGGTGATCTAGTATTTATTGACATTAGCTGGGGTTTGTTTTTTCAATCGTGACCTCTGGAAAAAGCTTCTGTAACTAAGTGGTTGTGATAACTAATCATCATTTTTAAGTTTATTAGGTTGTGTTCATAGAACAAGTCCCCGCTGGCACATTTACACAACGGTGATTGCTAGGTCATTTCATACGTATCGATTTATAGAAAATCCCAAAAACATTGTAAATCATATTAGATTTATAATCAATATTATATAATAATGGGAAATACTTGATAAAACGACAAAAATCTATATTGGTAAAATTTGAAAAAGTACTGGTGGACTTTAAGAAACGGTAAATTCCGATTAATCAGTAACAAGTACATACATCTTCATAGATCCAGTGCATGAATTTGTCCAAAAAAAACCAATCAATAAGATAGCCAGCGGTAAACCAACAAAAAAAGCAGACAATCGTAAAAGAAGTCAATAGGACTGATCAATATAATAATTATTTAGTAACTACACAGTTCCCTTCAACATAAAAACGGCGCCAATTATAACATCCAGTAATATGTATCACTTACTATACAGTATTTTAAATAGAAATTGTACCGTACTTCTATTTTCCAGATTGTTTTCGTTGGGATGACTCTCAAAAGCCTTAATGAAGCTTCGCGAAATCTTCAAAGAGTTGGAAACAATACATACAATCACTAAGAGACTGAACTCCCCACAATATCGACACCACGTGTTCTGTTTACTTAATAGCTGCAACCACTTAGTACAATTTCGACAGATTATAATGATGATTTTATTGTTTTACAAACTATAAATATACAAATATATTTTACATGATTTACTCTCTATTACTGGTATAAAGTTTCCTGTCTACTTGTCTTTTGTGATCTAAATTTGTGACCGGAAGTGTTCAAGGCGTTTGAGTGATGAAGTTTGTTTGCGGCTAGTCAAGCTATCAAGTACGAGTCATAACCAAACGTATTCTACTGAGAAGATTGATTTTCTTTGTTAATTAGTCAAGCCATCAAGTACGAATTATAGCAGTTTCATAAGTGATCTTTTGCTTTTTAAAAAAATATCTAGCATTTCTTTAAAATGATGTGGTTAGTATTTAATGATAATTAATTAAAATACAGAATGATGTATATGAAGATTGATGAATGTATCGTAATTATGCAAAGTCAAGAGAATTGGATATGAACTAATAAAAAGTCATTCACTTTAAGACATAACTTTACAATTGTTTTATTTTATTTATAAATTGCTAGAAACAGCTTTCCAGTGCTTCCTGGTTTTCAATAGAACTCAAGCAGCGTCAATCAATGACGAATACATACAACTAAATATGATACCTACCTTCACAAGACCATCTCAATTCAGTTACAATAATTAGCTGACTAGTGAATAAGTTCACAATATTTCTGAAGTTCTAGTGACAAATTATGACTGATGGAGTTCAGATAATTGTTAGAATTTAATTAATTAGATATGTCACAAACTGATGTTGGCAGGGTACCATAAAAAACTAGAAAGCATTGAAAAGCTATTTAGTTATGGCGTGAAACTCTCCAGCAATGCACACCTAAGAATCCGCCCCAAAGGCCTCAGGTTGGTGAACACCTAACCCTCTGCACCGATTGGGTGGCATTTAATGGAATGTAACAATAATAGCTTCTTCTTCCATTTTATTTTTCGAGAATATCATTTTCTCAGTAATACAAGGTATAGAAACTTATTGCTTAACAGACTGTTTAAGTGTAATTGAATGTTCTGAAGAATGTTGAATTTGACATCATGAATCGGTTTGAGTTAGGCAACCAATAGAAACCAGGATGTATTTAAAAATTGTATTCTTAGAGTATGGGACAAATATAAAGTGCCTATTTACAACCTCACTGGGGAGTTAAACCCATAAACTTCATGCTTCGCTGAAAACTTTTAACTGTAAGACCACCGAGACAAACGGCTTTAAACAGTCGAGTTTTCTAACTCAGTCAGTTTATGACCTCAACTATTGTCATCGGTGGGTAACTTCCTCACATCAGACAAGATATAACTCTACTGGTCATGTCTTCTCAGTAAGACTCAAGGAATTACCTCCAGAAGTTAGTGACTGGTGAGTTGATAATAATTGCAGTTGGGTGTTGCGGAGATTAGTATATTTTAACTTGATATTACTAATTGGTTATGATTACTGGAATTTAACCATGTCTGGTTTGAGAAAGTCACACACTGATCACCATAGATAAAATCATACAAATATATCACAATCTAAGTTAGGAATCTCAACTGTTAAAAGCCACCTGTCTCGGTGGTCTCACGATTAAAGTGTGGCGCAAAGCTTGAAGTTTATGGGTTTGATTCGATAGTGGATTTGTGAATAAACACTTCATATTACTGTCAAACTAAGACGACGCAACTATGCCCTACTTCTAGTTTTCAGTGGTGCCTAACTAACATCAATCCGTGACGAAAATTAACAACATCATTGTTTGAAGTAGATTGTAACTAACAAGTGGAGTACAGGACGTGTGTTTTGTTCTATTTGAGATTTATCAGCTGGATGCACCTTCACCCGTGTGTTGATATTCACACCTGGACTCAAACTCAGTTCGTTTGGTGCTAAATGTCACTATGTTCACCACTAAGCTACTGAGTCCAGACAACCACACTTGTGCAGCTGGGTTGGGAAGATCCAAACATATTCTAGTTATATGTACATTACTAGTTTATTATTCAGGTGTATTAAAGTGTATATAAATGTTGAAATATAAAAGTTTAAGTAAACCAAATTATCATTTTATCTGTTTTACTTACAATGTAATAAAACAGTATGTAGGTTGATTATGTCGTTTACTTTATTTATTTTACTTGATAAATTGTATAACTTTCTTTATGAACTAATAAATTAGGTGTAATTTGATAAAACCAAAAAAATTACATATGAAAATCATCTGATTCAATGTTTGTAATATTTTAATCAAACTATTCAATGTTTCTACATTGAAACCACAAAGTTCATGTTTAAAACTATGTAAAGTAATTGTAAATCATCTAATTTGAATGCATTTGTATCTTTTCAATGATGTAGTGAATGATTGTAATCATTCAATTTGTATTGCATAACACCTGCATTGTAAGAGGATTATGAATTCATAAGTAGGAATAATTAGGAAATTTGGTTGGTAACTGAAATCAAGAACTCATGTTTTGTCATATTTAAGACACGAATGAATGTAACTGTACTCCAGTATTGATGTATTGTATGTGATTCACTGCAGTCTGTAACAACTTTGACGGTAATGTATAAAAATATTATAGTTGAATATATATACCTGTTGAGTAGGTGTGACTTTTTCACCTTAGTAGCTCAGTGGAGAAACGGATAACTTTTCAGACGAAAAGAAAGAGTTCATGTCTGCGTATGAACATCACAACTAAGATGAAGATACTCCAAGCTGATGATTTTAGAAAAGGTCAAAACGCTTGCTTTGAAATTTACCAGTTTATGTCCCGTGTATTATAAGTTCTACATTAGAAATGATTATCTGATGATATTAACTATTATATCAAAATGAGTAAGAATAATGGTGGGAGAGAAATATAAGGACTTCACTCAAGTTTACGGTCACCTTAAACTACCATGATACTTGTTAAATAAACATAATGAACCCTTAATGTTTGTTTTATCAAATACATGAGACCATAAATAGTAACAATCTCAGTGACATACTGTGTATCTTTTAGTATAAGCATTTATTTAACCATCTAGAGTATGTAGACAATTAGTGTCATGAAATTCATCACTGTCAATGATACAAGTGTCGACAGCGAAATTAAACAATCGGTTAGTTGTCATTATCAATGTAACTCAAAAATTAGTTAACTTACTAAATGTTAAACAAAAACTTCTATGATAGAAACATTCAGTTCGACAGTCCTCATACGATCAGACCGATTATCTATCGATTAAATTATAAGTTAGGTTATTTATCAGATCTTTTTTACTCGACTTAATTTAAACGTATTTTATCAATTTAAGAGAATGTGACTTATAGTAGTTATAGTACAAATAAACTGTAGATAAAAAACTGGTGAATTATGCATAATTAGAATGTGTTTGGAACTTCCCGTTGATTTATCATGGACTGAAACTAATCTCTCTCAGTCGTCCTATGTGCATCCTGTCCGGATTACCATGATATAGCAATAATTCACAAGTATTGATTTGGAATGTGACTTGCAAGCGGAATCCAGGATATACGTTTCGTCCTATCTGGGACTTGTCGGCTGGATGTACCATCATCCCAGTGTTGATGTTCACACTGGGACTCCAACCTAATCCCTTAATTGTCAAATGCCACCTCGTTCACCATTAAGTGACTAAATGTAGGCCACACTTGTGCAAAGGGTATATATATAGTTAGAATATGTGAACATCAACACTGACATACAGGTATATCCACATGACAAGCTCCAAATAGGACTGAACGCGCTTCTTGAATTTCACTCGCTAGTCACAATCCAAGTGAAACAAGTGAATTATGTATTTAGCTACTTAAAAACAACGTTTCAACTACTGATTATTATCATTGCAAATATTAAAACAAACAATTAGATCATAATTTTTTTAAGTTGATCGTTTCGGAAGTTAATGAACAGTATATTTATCAAATTTACTTTATTTCACCTCGGAATGTAGTTACATTTGTGTGGAGCTCTCAGTTGAAGTGGGATTAACCAATGAGTAGTCAAGAGTAAAAAATAAATTATCCAAATATTAGCAACCTTTGTAAGTTAATAAAGGAAATCAATCTTCTCAGTAGAATACGTTCACTTTAGTCGGTTTATGTTATGACTCGTACTTGATAGCTTGTCTAGCCGCAAACAAACTTCATCACTCAAACACCGTGAACACTTCCAGTCACAAATTCACATCACGAAAGACAAGTAGACAGGAAACTCTTTCACAGTAAGAGAGAGTAAATCATATAAGCGATATTTGCATATTTATAGTTTTGTGAAACAATAAAATCATCATTATAATCTATCGAAATTGTACTAAGTGGTTGCAGCTGTTACATAAACAGAACACGTGGTGTCGATATTGTGGGGAGTTTAGTCTCTTAGTGATTGTATGTATTGTTTCCAACTCTTTGAAGAGTTCACGAGGCTTCATTGAGGTTTCTTGGATCCACCCAAACAGTTTACAGTAAATGTTCTTTGGGTGTTATGCAAAGATCAACATTTTACTTTGACAGAGTGCCAAAGTAATTTCAACTAAATAATATAATTAAGTTTCTGTACAACGTAATAACAAGAAGATATACAATATAGAATGAATTAATCATATTTTATGACTATTTATCAGATATTTTTGATGTTTTGTAAATTAATGCAAGCCGCTTATTTAGAGAATAACGAATAGCACTAACAAAAGTTCAAATAATATAATGGAACAAGTCAAAATCAAGAAAATTAGCACAATAGAGTTATTGGTCTGAATATATAGAAGTCAGTTAATCTGGGTTAAGATGTTTCATGGTGATGTCTCGGGCACAGAAAGATTGATTATCTTCGAGAACTGTTTTATGTATATTATTTCATTATTTTTGACTGTATACAAAGTGGGCATTTTGTTCCTGTTATTATCACATTGCCCTTGCTCTATCCTTCCGTTTAATGAATTAACTGTCACTGTATCAGTTCACATTAAAAACTACGGCTAATTGATTGTATATAAGTTACTCCAGTTCACACTCAATATTACTCTTATTTTGTATAAATTTTAGTTTCCTAGTTGTTTGATGGTGTGGTCTGATTATATATATATATATATATATATATATATATATATATATATATATATATATATATATATATATATATATATATATATATATCGGCAATAATCTATGCTTTCAACCAACGATAAATTTGACCCATTTAATTGTCGTTGTGCAGGTAGATAGGCTATGTTGGATGAATGATTAGGCCTTCCTTTCTATCAAGTTCAGTGACGTTTGGCAAAATACAAAATTCTTCAACTATACGCCTTTCATTAGAGTTCGAGAAACCTTTCTAAATGTTTTTAAAATAAATATTAAATAAGCTGATTACATCAAGTCACTGAACGTCAAAAACTTTAATTTCTACTGCTTGAATTATAATAAAAGATATTACTTACTATTATAAATTACTAGCTCAATGCTCAATCTATCGGAAGTTATCAAGTCCAACCATGGCAATGATACCTACATATCAGATACAAATAGTCTGAGTCTACAGTTATAATAATAACAATAACAATAATAATAATAATAACAATTATTATTATTATTATTATATGTGAATATACATCACTTAATCAAAGAATAACACTTATTTCGTGACAGAAACCAAAAAAATTATAAAAATAGAATGAGAATATCAAATATCTGACGAAAACGATTAAGTATCCAAGGGTATTTGTATGAAATTAAATGATGAAATTATGACGTAACAGTTATTAATAACCAGGAATAATAATAACTAAATGACTATATATAAAGAAGCTGGTAAAATGGCCATTTAAATTGAAGTCATTAATAATTTAGTTGATTAAATATGCCACAGATTGATGTTGGTAGAGTACTAAGTAGCACTGGATAGCTGTTTCGTTCTAATGTGGAACTCCACAACAAAGCGCACCCCAGATTCAGCACCAGGGGCTTTAGGTCGACGGCGAGCGCATAACCATCTGCACTACTGGGTCGGCATCCACCAGTAGAATTCTCAGTTTCATCAATTTCTAATATATAGAGTGACATATATATGATTGTCAATAAGTCATAATGAAAAGAATTATGTAAGCTGAACTCATTTCTTGAACCTGATTTCTTGTACATTGACAGTGAGAAATTAACTGAGTTATCATTTTTGTATACAGTAATTAGAAAATCCTTTTCTCTGAATATTCTTTACTTTTCTATCAACAAGTAGTTTGAAATGATACATGAAATAATAATAACTATGTTATTTTAAAAATGAAGATTTTTTTATAGGTATTGGAATTTTTAATTGATTGAATAAGTCACAGGACGTTCCTGAAGCTCTAGTAAGAAGTCGTGATTGATTAAATTCATACCTGTCGCGAATGAGACAGTTATGTTGTTTTTAATAAAAGAAGGTAATGAGAAATTAGTAACCACACTCATTGAATTACTCCTAACACTATCATCCTTCAACTAAGGCTTAAGTAGAAACTAGTGTTACATGTTGGATATAACTTAATTAAACTGGAGAATTTAATCAAAATGTATATAATTATGTAATTTTAAACATGCACGCCGCACTCGAGAGCCAATTTAGATTTTTCAAGTGATTGATTCTAGATAATCTTACTGGGCTTTTGTTCATGGTTGTTTTATCCCCAGATTTAATCTTGTAGATTGTCTACTTTTAGTTCCAAGATCACTTCCTTCAGTTACTGACCAAATACATACAGAAAAATATACCAATTTAGTTTAACTCACAGTAACATTCAAATCATAAGTTGTAATTCATATTAAAGATTATTATTATTATATTAATGTGCTACTTTCGAACCAACTACAAACTATGATATTTTAGTTAAAGTGAATCTTAAAATTATCTTAATTCATATCATGTGATTTTGATGGATAGTAAGTTAAATTAATATTTATAAGTAACTGATTTAAACAAAACACCATTAAATAAATTTCAATCAAATATTTTTATATCATTTGTATTGGCGCTAAAAATAAACAATAACATGATGTAGAAATCATATTACTTATTAGTACAAAAGTTATTGTTACTTTGTAAAATAAACAGAATAAATAAATATGTAACCAGTATAACATGTATGTAACTGTGATTGATTTGAGGAGATTTGTACTTAATTCTGTTGTCTGTATCCTTTACAAATTGATTGTAGTTGAGTAATATTGAAAACTTTGGAGTATTAAATATCTGTTTCATTTAAGAGTGAGACTCCTCAACAGTGTGCATTTTTGATTCCAGCAGAGGATCGAAACCAGAACCTCCAGGTTTCGCAGCGGATGCTTAACTGTATGTACCAATGGACCGGTGTCCAATCGTAGAATTCTTACTTTTATCAATTTGTAATGCAGCGCACTAATCATCTTATGAGAAATACCGCACTAGGACGAAGTAGCCACTCAATGCTTTCTAGTTTTTTTTATTGATACCCATTCGAGATCAGTCTACGTAGAGCACAAACAACAAAATATGTAACTGTTGATTTCCTGTACATTATTCATAATAACTTTATACTGATATTAAGTAGTTTGTTTCGATGAACACAT
The DNA here is from genome assembly GCA_025215515.1 of Schistosoma japonicum. Taxonomy (NCBI): domain Eukaryota; kingdom Metazoa; phylum Platyhelminthes; class Trematoda; order Strigeidida; family Schistosomatidae; genus Schistosoma; species Schistosoma japonicum. Next base: position 43,362,004 of record CM046062.1, on the reverse strand, counting down.
ACATTAGGGTCAAGTTAACTTTTATGTTATATGAAGTACATTAACAGTATTATAGTGTATATTCATCGTTTGTTTAAATTTCTGTTGGGCAAAACATCCTTGAAAGTATCCACTTATCTCATGATTCAATAAATCTACATTGTTTTAGTGGAGTTCTCAAATGATTTTTCTCATATTCACTTTATTAACCTGATAGTTGATTAGTGATCTAAAATCATCTATTATGTGATCCTAATGAATCTATTTAAAATTAACACTGAATCTCGATAAAGTTTCATGAATTTATCATTATTAATTGAATAAATTGCAGTATTCGATTATCGTACTGCAAAGTATGGTTGCTTAACACATATTTTCAATAAATCTCAACGTGTGATTTCAATCTAACTAGATATTTTTGATTGTCTGGATCTTATTTTCAACTGTTTCCATTTATTCATAGCATTACTGAACACCATCCAGTTTGGATAATTAAAACAACTATGAGTTGAATATTTACATAAAGAGCTATGATAAAAATGTAGAATAAGGGAACTTTTCGGTTTTCGTTTTTCTTTTAATAATTTTGTTTTTCAATTAAAAACATGCAAATTGGTTAGGAGCCTCATACTAGAACAAAACGGTTCCCTAATGCTTATTAACTTAATCCAGTTCATTTCGTTATATCAAATAAAAATGCAACAGGATCCATAACATTTAGCTATACGTAGTATGTTTACGAATAATTACACGAGTTTCAGTAATTTAGTTTCTATAGAATACTTCTATTCGAACGAAATGCTTCACGTTTGTACATTTAGATTAGATCATAAAGCTGTGTAGCCATTAAATTGGACCTGATGTAGTGATATTTAAAACTAGTTACACATATCACATAGAGATAATGAGGTTTGGTGGTGGGTAATCACTAAAATTCATTATAAGAAATAAACATGTATTTTCCTACGGCTTTATCCAACTTTATATGCTTTAGTACGACAAGACCAATTATATCGAGGGATTCAGGAAGAACAACTAACTTTCGGAACTATGTTTTAGAAGACTATTTCAGTTAACTTAGTGGTGTGTAATGCAATCATTTTTATTCCGGTCATTATTATGTCCCTCTCTCCCTATCCTCCTATTTGACCTATTGACTGTTAGTATGTAATGTTCCCTTTGTGAACTACCGCTAATTAATTGTGCATACGTTACCTCAATTTACTTATACCGTCTCCCTTACTTTGTATTCATGTTACTTTACAGGTTAGTTGAATGCGTGATCAGGTTTTATGTTTACATAGAGGAGAGCTGGAAATATAGTTCGTATTATCTGGTTAATTATCAGCTTGCGTACTTTCTATTCCTGCTTGGGATTAAAGTAAGCAACGGGAAGATGTACACTTTTGTTGGTGTTTGTCACTGTCATTTCGTGTACACAAGGTCATCTCAGTTAATTGATCGTATGTCCCGGTCATAACAATCTGGCATGATAACAAAAACATTAATTGCAGAAAAAAAACATAAACATAGATAGTTTCTCTGTTTCTCATCAGATGTATACAGCCTGCAATTAATAATAATCATTAAAATTATGACGATTATGCATACTTAAAATCATAAAATCTTGAAGGATTTCAAGTTGATATATGGATTTGAACCAATCGTAAGAGTACAAGACAGTTACATGGTAATTTAAACATCATTAGTAAAGTTTTTTATTTATCGTCCAATTATAAGAGGATTCTAATGAATAAAACTGAGGAGAGCATGAATACAGAATCGAGAAGATAAGTAACCTAAGTTATGCAATAATGAATACAAGTAAAAACAGTAATTAATTCAGTAAAGCTCAGATAAGAAGAATTAGCATTAAAAATGTTGCGTAACTGAATCTTAAAAAGCTGAAATCATCAAGTCACAAGAAGATTTACTAAAGTTACCTTTTACACACAAATTTGTTTTAAGTAGTGTTATTGCCAGTGCTTAAGTAAAATGAAGGAGACTTATATTATTGTTAATGCTATGGTGCAACTATTGTTCTCGCCTTATTATAAACAAGTAAACTATATACTGTTGATATTATCAAGAAGTACAGCCAATTTATTAATTTTTGTAGAGATTGTTAAATGTTAAACTGATATAACAAATTGGTCTGGTTTGGAAAATCACTGGTTACCAGAATGCACTGAATAGCTTTAACTGTGCACATCTGTAACCCCATTAGAGATGGAACTCAGGACCTACCAGATTCATAACGAACATTGTGACATAAGACTGTTGAGCCGACCAGGTTCCGAGAGTTTATATTTCTATCTCAGTCAAATCATGATATCTTTGTAAGACCTCATTAATTACCGTCGGTGGGTAAATTCTCCACCTTCACCCTCCCGACACAATTGAACTCCATTAGTTACGTAATCTCATTTGAACTTTAAATGTTCAAAATTCAGTTTTTCGCCAAACTATGCAGTTGCATATTTAGTTGGTTTTTTATATACAGTATTATAATTATAATCATTAAGATGTATTATAGTTATTAAAATATATCTGTATAAAAATATACTTTCATGAATTGGTAGAGATTATTAACTCAGCAAAACACTTATTTGGCATACATATGCATATAGATGTTTATGTATAACTAGTTTGAAATCTTCTCTTTGTTAGTAATATGGACCATAAAGGATTTTTTTTAATGAAAAACATCGATTGAATTATGAAAGACGAGAACTTCATTCAACGAAATGATCTGTTTTTAGGTGACTTCATTTTCACAATTGTACAGTTGCATATGTACATGATATGAATAGATAATAACAATTGATCGAAAATGGTAACAAGAGAAAGTGTAAACTAAACTGGTAACTACGACTAATCAAATATAGTAACAAAAATCAAAAGTGTATAGTATTATTTTTATTTAGACTGTCCTAATGAAGAAAGGAAGCATTGAAATCAAGTTAAATAAACAATAATATCGAAAGTTCAGAACAGATAAGGAGATGGAAAGTAATAGTTTTAGAGTTGGGTTATGCGATAAGATAAAGTAAAAAATAAAATGTATCGAAGTGAATGAAAACTAGAGTAAAATTTGTTTCTTTTTATTATCAGAGGGAAATACAGAAGGAAGCATTTCGTAAAATAAAACGAGATAGAATAAAAAAAATGTAACAATCTCATGATTTAAACGATAATATGCAAGAAATGAAGGTTAAGTCCATGGTAGGGTCAAAGGTTACATCAATTTCTATCATAAACATACTTTTAATTTCTCTCTGTGCATGACACTGGCTTTAACGATATGTAGAAGGCGAAGACTTGCTGAGTTTAGTTGAATCTCGTTAACCACGTAAATATTTTTGAACAAGGAATCTGAGTTGATCAAATGGCGAGTAGTTGCTGGATGTTCTATAAAGACATTAATAATGCTACTGCTATTGTCTAGATGTAACAATGCTGGATAATGTTCTCGGACGCTCTTGGACAACATGTGCATTGAATGACCAAAGTGTTTTATTCTACAGGAGCAAGTGAACTGATGGACACGTTTGGAAGGAGCTGAAAGCAATAATTTGTTCTTCTAATAATTTGGAAGTAATGGTTTACTTAGAAACACAGTTCTCTGAGTCACTGTAAAAATTGTAGTTTTGATAACATTTGTAATCCTATTTGTTAAAATATTGGCAGACAGATAGTCTTTGAATTCGACTTTAGTGGATGGTATCTTTTTAGAATATGAAACCTCTGATAGTCTTGTTTCTGTCTATGAATCATGGTTGGAAAGCGTTTTTAATTACTGCTTTTCGGGGACAGTTTAATTTATCAGTAATATCGGTGAAGGTGTAACAGACGTTTTTCAGATTCTTTATTCAAGGGATGCAAAACGGTTTATCTTCTTACTTTTAGAAACCCAGCTGTAGAAACTTGTCAGTTAGTTGCACCTAGCGTATTTTTTGCAAATCAACCTTTGTAGTTTACTCTTAAGTTTTCTCTATCATTTTAACATTTAAGAAGTACGAATATTGTTTATTCTACTTCTGAAGGAAGAATATGGTAAATGGATACTATCTACTGACAATCTGTAGAAGATTGTTTACATTATCTTTATCACTTTAGATGATACAAATACTGTTCATATACCTTTTACACAGAATCGTTATTGTCAATGACTGACTTTATTTACCTATTTTGCATGATGTCTGTATAGCAATCTACTTGTAGAGGACTTAAAAGATATCCTATGGCTAATTTAATCTTGTGTTTATAAACTGTATTAATAAATCTAAATAAAGCATTACGCCTGTATCTTAATATTATTTATTTGAGATACTGAGTTGGTAATGTCTACCTATCTCGTGTTGTCATTAGTATGATTGAAGTAAAGCAAAGTCTCAGTAAATATATGTTCGAAAAAAAATAATTCAACATCCAGTAAGTTTATACATTAGTTATTTAACTTCATGTCATTTATGGTATTCAAGAAATCTCTTAGGCAGTACTCGAAGATTTGTCTTGCTGAGACTGAAGTATATTCAGATGACGAGTTCTAAATAGTAAAGAACCCTAGTCGTAGCTTCTCTCCCCCCTACCTCATATGAATCTATGTATGAAATTTACTTGGAATAATTATTATTGTTTCGTTTCTCAGTTCATTTTGTTTCAAAATTTCATATCCTTTGTATAAACTTTTGCAAATTTATTTATGGCACTCATCATTTCATCTAAAACCTGGATAATAACAGTAATATTTGATTATTACTTAATAATACACTTAATAAAGGTGTTTATTGAATATGCGAAGACGTTTTCATTAAGGGTGGAATACGAAAGTAGCATAATACTTACCATGTAAACAAATTTAAAAGATCAGATCACCAAATGATTTTGTACAAACTGTAGAATTCCTTTGATATTCGTTAATAGTTCAAGTAATTCTCTCTTAAATGGAGGTGGGTTGATTGCTTACATACAATTATACAATGAGCTTGATTTCTTATTATCAAACACTTATATGAACAAAAGTTTGATCTTGTACTTATCAATGATTATAGTGAAACTTATTAACAGTTAACATAGCACATGGATACTATGTAACATTGATATGTGGAATTAATTGTAACGTTATAAACACTTTGTATGCATGTATGACATTTATCAGTTGAATGAAACAAAGATTTTCTAATCTAATAAATAAAACACAACAATCGATTCACTGAATTAAAATCTATTGTTATTTCATAGTTTATGATCTTTTATAATCTCAGTAAACAATTATAATCGCTGATTTCTAAACAAAAGTACTATATATTGCCATTAGGTGGTTGTAGGCAGTTTAAATGAAAACTTGATCCTAACATCAAAATAAATTATATATGGTGTTCAGTAACGTAGTGACTAGTGACTACATTGTTACTTGGTCGATTGAACATAGTACGACCTTGAGGGCTACTGGAGTGAAGGCAAGTTACAAGACAGCCGAAATAACACTGACCTTACGTTAGAACGGACCCATTAGATCTACTCTTAGAGTTTACACTATCTGACTATTTAGACGCTGATTGGTTGGGTCGAAGTCAATCTGGCTAAGCTTGATCAGAGATAAAGAGCAGAAGAATAAAGCAACAGCAATTAATAGACTTCACCGAGTCATTTGTTTATTATAAAAAAAGGCTTTTACGTGGAACGTTTTAGACCAATCAAGAATACAAAATACAAAATACACTAATGGCCAAAATGAGGAAAAGCAGGTAGGAGAAGTTTCGCACGGTAAATAGTATCATAAAACAAGTAATAATGATGTACAATTATTCAATCATCATTACACTGATATGTTAGACAGATTAATTCGTAATCAGATCTATACAATATATTAAATCAACATTCTCAATGAAGATAAATCAACTAATAAATTATTTGAAGGTTATTTGTATTTACCTGTTGATTTATTAGGAAATAAAATTGATTAATCTCTGTTGCCATTTATACTTTCTGAGCCGTTTGTAACTATGAAGCGGTAGTTTGCAAGTATGGATTAAGTAGGGGTATTAACAATGGTATCCAGGTGAATTCATCTGATGAGTCCCAAATCTTTAATCCACGCAATACAGATAAGTAGGTGACTCATAACTAACAGTCGAATCTACAAAAAACAATTCATAATTTCAATGAGTTCACATTTGAAAAATTAAAACGAAAGAGTGCATAGAAGGCATTTCAACAGAGTAGAACCAATACTAAGTAAGAAATGCATACAAACTAGTTATTTTAGTGTAAAGTGACCTTTAATGTTCTTAATGGCTGTTGGAGAAATTAAAGTTACACACTACAAAAGAACTTTAGTTAGACAATTATTGAAAAATAGAAAGAACTAGACAATTATTTTCTTATTCTTGTATGGGACTCGTCTCATATGGTTATCCATGGATCCATTAATAACAGAACCGACGACCCTTAGTTTTACTAAGGAACATTTAACTTATAAACTACTAAGTTATCATTCAGTAGTTTATAGTTCAATTCACTGTGTGATCAGGTCCATTATTGGTAATTATCTATAAAGTATTTAATATAGATACAAATATAGAAGAATGTTTAAAAGTTTCATTTCATGGAAATAAATCTTCTTTTGGTTTAATTTATACCTGAATAAAATTTTAATTTTCTATTCATAAATTGATATCAATTGACAGAGATCAATTTAAAATGTACCTGTTGTTTTTTGATCTAAAAGCCATTCAGATCGAAATTCCCTTTAACCGTATCACATGCAGTTTCTTCATTTTGCATTTTGTTAGATTCAATAAATATGAAATGGTTTGTGTAGATTGGTATTAAGTTAAATTGATTGAATTCGTTACAGATTTATGTTGTCTCTGTACCAATGAAAACTAAAGAGCACTGGACAGTTGTTTCATCTTAAAGTGAGACTCCTAAGCAGTGTACACCCTCGATTTTTATAGTTTAATCCATTATCTTCAAATCTCTTTAAACGTTTTGATTATTCAGTAGACTTTTATCTAACAACCTGATAATTAAAAGTTTATTCATTTGATCAGATAAATTAAAACATTGAAAAAAATAATACCGTCACAGTAGGATGATGACTAATTTACAAAGTAACTGATTAATCGTTAAACATAAAAGTGATTACTTCGTCTATCGGTTCGTTCGACTAACGAAATGAACTCAGTAAAACAGAAACGAAAAATAGTAAGCATTTCGATGTAACAGCCGCTGACAGCCCTGGATATAATTCACTTTTCGTACATTCTTATCATGGTATGCATGTTCCCGCACGATTGGTTGAGCGCACTTTTTGGTTTGCTTGGTTTTAACTAGTTGAAATAAGTTATCTCGTATCATCTAATATTTTACTATTCATATAAAGCGTGGAATCTAGTTGAGTACCTACGTGTCAGTCGAAAATAGTTGCTAAGTTATACGAGTCTATTTGATTTAAGGAGTTAGATTAAATGCCGAACATTATCTAAGCATTAGAATCATTAGGAACTGTTACCCAATATTTCATTGATTTAACATTTTCGGTTCCACACAGTAAGTAATTGTCATAATCTATGACTTTCTAAGATTCATTACATATACCCAACCTAACTATCTCGTTTATTTTTTCATTCATTAGTGACTAACTCTAGGATGCAATTCCGTAGAATCCCAGTACATTGACGTGACCAGTGAGGTCAAGGCATGTAGAGTGTGTAACATTTCCCTACTATTGATAATGGATGAAGTTGTACAAATACACCGTTGGACGTAGGAATATCAACAGTTGGATGTAAGCTGGTCAACGGTCTAACGGTCAAGCTTTCACAGCAAAACCTGTAAATTTCTTCTGTACTTGATTTAGATAGATACCTAATTTAATCCAATAAATTTGCAAAATATGTTACTGTTTCTTGTAATACTCTGTATTAAATCATACTGAAGGCTAGTTAACAACAACATTCTATTAAAGTCCGTGCAACTTACAATAAACATGTAAGGTAACTTTTGAATAGTTAACATTACCATTGACACAGATAATATTTTCATTTTCCATTTCAGCTAATAAGGGAAGATAAACCGCGAATTTCGTCACCTAGACGTGTGATGTACATATATATTGCTTATCACTATATTAATATCGTTACGGTCTATTAAACCTGTTACTTATTCATTTTATACTTCATTGTTTTGACTATTTATATGCGGACGGATATGTGGAATGTAAAACGAATGTGTAATTCACAAATTTGTCAGTCATTTGCATCGGACATGGATGTATGAACATAGCGGGAACCGATAATAGAAGTATATGACCAGTTTTTCCACCTTTACAATAATACGGCATTATATATATACAGAAATGTTATATAATACAAATTTGTAAGTAGTGCAGGTTTATAGGTTATTTGACAATATCAACAATCAAAACTAGCAACTGTACACATATGACATTCACGAAACTAAAAGAAGAAGGCTAGTGAACAAATCTAAAGTTCTCATTTTGAAAAAAAATCAACTTAGTATTCATAATCATATTATAACCTATTATTGTCCAATCAGTTTCTAACGAAACCGACTCATTTCGATGATTCATATACATGATTATTTGTATAGATTGAATAATTCAAGATATACATACAATTGACAATAAAGTATACATTATTCTTCATTCATTTGGTTTTAATTGTCTATTTCATTCGTTTGTAACATTTTATACTTCTAGCTATGGATGATGATTTTCAGTAGCAGAATGGATAATTTCTCACGTAAATAGATACATCTATTGAGAAGATATAACTTGAAAGATTAGTCTTTCGAAGATTTCTTTAACAGGTACGCGATTTTCACTGTTAATAGGTTACCATATTAGGATAGGGAAATTCAGACAAAAAAAGTAATAAAATCATTGAAAGAAATTCTAGGAAAGATAAGAAGAATGAAAAAAGAAGTACCAGGTTGTAACAGCAAGATGTTATGGTGCAGGAGAAATGAAGAATTAAATATTTTTTAATTCTACTAACGAATTACTCATCATTTATAACTTTATACATCCTAATACACATGTCGATGTTCTAGAAGAGGTTATTTTATTTTGTTAAAAGCAGTCTGTGTTTGTTATTGTTGTACATTAGGTTATACTCTTTACGAACATTACACCTTTAGTCAATCAATCAATACCTGTTACCCCATGTGGAGAATCGGCCGCCAACCAGCATTCTCCAACCAACTTTGTCATGGGCTATTTTTTCCAGCTCTTTTTAAGCGCTCTTCATTTTCTTCATGTCTATCTCCAACGCAATGTCTTTTTGGGTCTTCCAGTTTTTCTTTGGTCTTCAGTATTCCAAATTAATGCTTATCTTGTGACACACTTTGATTATTTCCTCAATGTGTGTCCTATCCACTTACAGCGTCTTTTCCTAATTTCTTCTTCGGCTGGGAGTTGATTTGTTCTGTCATAGAAGGTTGTTGTAAATGGTATCTGGCAAACGAATCCGAAGTATCTTACGTAGGCAGTTGTTTATAAATACTAGTATCTTTTGAATATTTACTTTCGTAGTTCTCCATGTTAGTTTAAGCTTCAGACAATAGAACTGTCTTCACGTTTGTATAGAAAATTTTGAGTTTAATGTTGACTAACAATTGGTTTGAATTCCAGATGTCCTTCAGTTGTAGAAATACTGCTCTTGCCTTTCCGATCCCCGCCTTCACAGTTGCATTACACCCTTTTTGTTTATCGATGTTGCTGCCCAAGTATGTAAAGAATTCTACATCTTCCAGAATTTCTCCGTTAAGTGTAACTGGGTTAGTGTTTCATTGTTTTGTATCGAAGGATCTTGCTTTTCTCGTTATGTATATCGAGGCTACTTCTGCCTAGGCTGCTGCTACCTTGTTCGTCTTCATCTGCATTTGTTGTTGTGTGTGAGAAAGAAAAGCTGGATCATCTGCAAAGTTCAAGTCATATAGTTACATCGATGTTGTCCACTGTATTTCGAGATTGCCTTGAGATGTTGCAGTCTTTATGATCCAGACAAGCCACCAGCAAGAAGAGGAAGTGGGAAGGTAAGCAGCCTTGTCTAACGCCGGTCTTCACTTCGAATGAACATTGCATACATTGCAGCATAAAACCAAACAATAATTTTGAACTTTCTTCATTTCGAGGTAATCCACTCAGGATATATATATATATATATATATATATATATATCAACAGAAAGATCTGAACATATCCTAACTATAACACAATGGTTCTATTATTAGAGAAATATAAGCACAAAATACTGTAATATAAAATTTCAGTTTTTTTTTATAACAACCAAACTTGTATCATGGATGATTCAATATATATTTTTAACCTAAATTATCAGTAGAATAGGTAAAAATTTAATATTACTATAGGCACGTTGAATGTAAGTAAAATCATTGAAGATTTACGGTGAATATAACATGAAATATTGTTACTACACAACTGTTAATAAAGAGTATGGCATTGGGTTTGAACTGCACTATAGCGAAACATGACTCATGCTTGAATTCTACATTGCGTATCAATTTCTCTGGATGTAATGTGTATAGACTACCATGAAACCTAGGTCCAAAGTTTCTCATCAGCTACTTTCAACAACCTTAAGTCACAAAATCACATTCACCATATCAAGTCAGATAGACTGTTCACAATAGTAAACATTGATCGTTAAAACTCGATTGTCACTGCAAAGAAAACTAACATTAAAGTGGTTGTTACTCAATAATCAATCAGTGTATTTACTTGATAGTGGAATAATAAGTAGAGTAGATTTTCGATGGCTAATGCAAATGTAACAATTTTATCTTAGATACAAAGTATGAAAATTACTAATATGATGTGCAAAATGACTATATCCTTAGAATATTATAAATTACTTTGATTTAATGAAAGTGATATTGTTCTTACCAACTACTTGATAAATGGTAATATTCTAATGAAACAGATGAAAATAATTCTAATTAATATGAATCTCAATGACATAGCTTTGTGTTCTCCAAATATCAATTCGTTGATTATTTTTACCATAATGAATTTTACTTACCAGCTTAACGATCATTTTATGTTATATGGCTATATATATATATATATATATATATATATATATATATATATATATATATATATAACTAAGATTGTAGACACATTGCTGTTTGCCTTGTTTTCTATGCTATACAACTCGATAATTGTTATCAACTTTCATTTATACACTTGTAAAGTTATGAACAACAAAATATCTACTTGCAGTAGAATAAACCAGAATGTATTTTGTGATTACTGAATGTGTTAACTATTTACATTCATATCAATGATGAATATTTTACTGAAATGATATTACAAATTATAATATGATTGCATGAGTGATACATATAAACATAATAATGTGCAGTATTTAGATATTGCAGTAACAATCAGTATAAGGCTCAATACTGCAGTAGCTAGAACTTATATTTAATCAAACGTTAAGAACTATCCTTTAGATGTTATCATCAACTGTTTCTATACATTTACATATACTGGTAGAGTAGAAAGAATGGAATATCAATAATCAAAAATTATTAAGATAATTGTTATTAAATTACTGAAACATCTACTAGACACAGATTATCAAACAGATAACATTATATCATAGGAGATACTTTAAAAGCCGACTTTGTTCCAGCATTCTAAAAGGTGTTTAAGCTATAGTTTTCAAGTGTATTTTTGTTAAATCAGCAGTTGTCAGTCCTCTTTTATAATGGCATATGTCTTAATTGATTGCATGATATTTATTTGATTTCTTCACATATCTAATTGGCTTGTTGCATCACTCTTCTACAGTCTTGTAGTCCAGTAATGATTTATATATTTTGAAGTAATTGGTCTTTACTGACATTACTTTAATACAACTATAGCTACGATACTTTTTCATTCTACAGACCTTCAATTCCAGTCAATTAGTCACATTCATGTTGTAAATATTCCAGGATTTTCTTTTGTACCAATCATACAACAATTACACAAACTGAACTTATTTCCTTTTATTTCACTTTGTCATTACAACTATTGTAACTGAATAAAGCTCGATTACATGAGATAAATGAATTTTTTCAACTTAATTCATTATTAAGTTGAGGTTGTTTTTTGAAAATAGGCACTAAATTTGGTTTTTCGATTCACTGATGGGATCGAGTGTGTACACTTCTGAGGAGTTCAACATTATGATGAAACAACTGTTGAATCCTCCTTGGTTTTCAATAGTAGTCAAACAACATTAATTTTTGAGGAATAAAAACAACTAAACGTAACACCTATCTCATGAAACCCCCTTAGTTTAGTTGTAATAACCAAGTCACTAGTGGCTAACTTTTGAATGTCTCTGAGGTTCTAGCAAAACGTCGTCACTGACGGAGTTTAGACTTATTGAGAGTAATAATGATAATGAGTGATTATCGTTCTATATCATAAACTGATGAAGGTGAGAATTCTATGATTGTAAGACAGTTCAGTTGTGTAGATGTACATAAGTTTGCTAACCTAAAGCCACTGTGTTCAATTTCTTGGCGAAATCGAGTGAAATAGCTGTTCCATTCTTTCTAAACTCTAATGGTACTCAATCAACACCAACCAAAAAATGAATTTAACTCATTATTCCTTTCTTTTTCTTTTAACGTAAAGGAATGTTGAACAATAGTTACTAGTACAATGCAATCGTGTAAATCATACTTTATATTCATAGATGTACATTATTTTCTGTACCATCATTGTCAGTAGAAATGACAATGTTTCTTTTTGTTTTTTTTCATTTTATGAAATATTTTTGTTTCCATACGAAAAAATTAATTTTTTTTATTTGTTCTCGAAAAATTTGTTTTAACAAATGAAAGTTAAATTTTTTTTAAAATAAATAAATAAATAAAAATAATCTAGATAATTAATGAAAGACATAAATAAAGATAAAGTGTACATATGTGCAAAGTACTTTATCATTAGTAATTCATCTATTGAATGCATTTACTTCTTCACTTTTTTTCTTTCTTTTATTATTCGTTTATTTATTTCTTCATCCTTTTTATGAATTTATAACAATGAAAGAAAAGAAAAAAATAAAATATCTTTTCCCCTTAAATATACATTTTTCGTATAGATGCGATGACTGTACACATGGAGGACATTGAATAGTGTTGAAGTGATAAAGAAATGCATATATAGTTGAACATGAAGTAATTGAGTAGTTTAAAGATCAATATGTAGACTATTGCAAACTTCATTAATCAACAATAAATACATCTTTGAAAGTGTAGAAACCTGTAACAAACAATAATGTCATTTCGTGATTATGACTACTTGAATGATCGATGATATAGATCATGCCGTTTTCTGTTTCATGATATAATTGTCTTATATTGCTAGAAAAAAGAAAGAAACAACCGTTGAATAATATTGAATTATGAAATATTGCTAAGGATTTAGATTGTACACTTTATCAATATATATTTAATGACATGAATTCACAAACGAAAAATTATAAGATGGAGATCGACGCAGAACGATTATGTCATATGATGGAACTTCATGACATTCAACTATAAAGATATTTAATTATACAATGAAGAATAGCAATAAACCTATATGCTAATAGGTAATTACTTAACTAGGAGACCACAATACATTCCCAGAATGCTTACCTGCCTAAAGACTATTGATCGACATTTTATTAAGTGGTATGAAATTTTGTAGTGATCATTGTTCTGTTTTTCTAAACTGTGATATTGTTTTCAGTCTATATATCAATTCGCAATATGTCTGCTAGTCTGAATGATGTGTACTACTTTTGATGTTAGGAGTTCAGAGATAGTTGGTAAGACATTCATAATTTTAACTAAGGGCTAGAGAAACATGAATTATATCACTAATCAGTCATCAGTTAAAACGTTTTGCCCTCCTGTAGTTTAACGGTAGCATCTTCAATTAAGAAACCCGATACATGTTCAGATGTCATTATCTTTACTAAATTGCATGTATGTAGTACTGACGATTACCAACTAAGAAAAATGGTTGATTAAGAACATTTCCCTGGTAACCGCTTCAAACCACTTTACATTCTTAATTTCATTTTCCAAATATTACAAACTGTTTAGGCAATATTAACTCTCCCGAACTCCGTCACTTTTAAATTATTCATCATATGAAGTAAAACAAATCCTATACAGAGAGAATTTCGTGGAATCTACTTAATGCATTTCAATAAATAGTGCTCATCATTCATTCAACTTTAACATTCAATATTTTCCAATAGATATTTATGTTGTTATTAGTAGACCACTTTAGAATTAATCAATATCAACGAGAGACGTTACTTGTGTATGCATTTAATATGTATGAGAAGTCTTCTATGGTCTGCTAAAACATAGAACTTTAATTTCTATTAAACACAAATGAAACCTTATTATCGTTATTTGATATATTATTGAATGACAGATTCTTTATGCTGTTTAGAGGATTAACAATAAGGAACTTCTATTATTATGTTAAGAAACCAGTAATATTTATATAGTGTATATAATATCTTCATGAACTTATATTTCATTTAATACAATTAGATTAAGGTTAGTAATAAAATCTCTATAACATTAAGTTCACCAAGGTTGGAAGGATATGAGTAATTTAGTGAATAGGAATGAATCAGGACCTAATTGCTTTAACCCAGCTATCTTTTGGGTTGTGGTCCAGTTTTAATGGGTAGGTTAAGTAAAAATTAAGTTAATAATAAGAAAATCGAAAAAAAATCTTATTCAGTTGGTCTCTATCGCTGACCGTCCTAGTTTACAACAAAGAAATTTCCTTGTGACAAGCACAGAAGAATCAATTCGACTAAAAGTGTCTAAAACATTAGTTTCTATAGTAGTCCGACGCTTGACTGAAACTAACAAACGACAACCCCAAGAAAGCCAGAGTAGCTCCAGACCTGAGTGACATTGCTTTAATTAGCCATTTACTCTGTGTTAGCTTCTAGAACATAGGCATAATTACCGACATCCGACAATAGTAAAATTTTATGACTCATAAGCAGCTTATGACTTAGTAGATTGGAAGTATCTGTGGAAGTGTTTATTATCGAAAAACATACCTTAAAGCGCATAAAACTTGTGAGAGGTGTCCGTTCGAACACTGTCAAGGGAGTCAGAACTCACGGAAAACTTCCATCAAAAATATTAACCTAAAATAGTGTTTGTCATAATTTCCTCTTATAATTAATTTCGTCACAATTGTCTGCTTAGGAGTTACACTTTGTTAACTTAGTAAGAGTCCAAATGAATAATCTAGAGTAGTTTTATTTTAGAGAGAGGTTGACAATAAACAGTCTCCTGAACATCTTGGGTAACAATACAAGTATATTTAGAATGCACTTTTCTTTTTCGAATGCACATTGTTACTTCGCGACTGGTCTGCATCATCACTTAAACTAGCCATAGGAATTGAAGTAGTTAAGGTAGTTAACCATTCCACTTATCTATGAAGTCTCGTCAGACAAATATATTGCATCAGTGTCTAACTACATCCCAGCTGGGATCTAGAATGATCGTCTAGCTTTTGCAGAATTGCAGTACCTGCGGCGTAGGTGAGGCGTCAACTAAGGGTCGAATGTATTGTTCAGTAGTTCTCTCAGGGTTTCGAAAATAGATGTGCGTAGATACTAGGTTTTTTGATTATACAAATCTCTAAGGAATAGCCTGTATATCATGGAGTGACTAAGTGAATAATTTAAAAGCTAGACACAAAGTACTAGGGAAAAATGGTAAATCAACGGAAGAGGTAGTAAATCTTCATAGAATCAGATGGTTCGGACATATGTTGCGTATGCTCAACAACCCCCTGCCTCGTCGCACGATGTCGACTGGGGTATAAGTAGGATGGTAGAAAGCTAAGAAGGTCAAACCAAAATAAGACATCAGTCCATGAAATTTTTGACTGTTGATCTATACTCTGTTGTTAGATGCAGAACACTTGGTTGGGTTCTGCGTGATAATTACAATGAGTGGTTGGAGACACATGGCGATGTCGTTTAGAATCAATGACGGTAGAGCGAATGCATTCACTCTTTTTGTTTTTTTGGATCATTACGCACATTAATTTACTCTATTTTTTCCTGTCAAATCATATTGTGGTATTAACCTTGCGAATTAGATCTGTTCGTGTTTATGAACTATGTTAATTTGAACCAATGTTAATATGTTTAAGGTACTACGTTGTTCATGACCGGTTGGTTGATTGACATACATAATACGATATTTCGGGAACAAAAACTGACTCAAAACACTATAGAAATAAAATATTAGTAAACCTTTAACATTTTTATAAAAGAAACACTAACAAATAGTGAAGGATCGAAGAAAATTATCAAAACAGTAATTTCAAACTGACCTTATAATATGATTTTAGACAATTTGTAACGTACTGAGTATTAAAACTAACTGAAATTCGTTCTAATTTAATCCTAAAATGTAATGTGATTCCTAAAGACCATTCCAATTGTATCATAAATCTTTTGTGTTAAGCAATTCATTCCAACAGATCAGTTACATAAATAATAGTAATTTATTTCAAAACGAAAACGACCCATTCTTAAACCATGAAAAGATCAGAATCACTAGGTTTAAAGTATTAAAAGTGATTAATATTTGAATTCTACAAAAATGATATAAAATAAATTGTTTCTTACAATAATTAAGATTTAAGGTCAATCAAGCATGAACAACCTAGAACCTGACACATATGTAAATAAGTCTAAGTTTCCATGCTATGTTGACACGACGAAATCAAATTTGCAAGACTAACATCAAAATATGATTCAATAGCACGGAATGAAGTAAACGTGTGCATGAAGATTATAAGTGAATACATCAACACCACTGTTAACGACTCTGAGTAGAACCAAGCAGTATCTTCAGCGACTGGCCTCAAACAAAAATTCTGCATCTATCAATATAGCTTAGATCAACAGTCAAAGATTTCATAAGTTGATTCCATGTTATGGTCTAAGCCCCTAGCTTTCTTCCATTATAGTCTTATCTCAGCAAACATCGTGTGACGAGGCAAGCGATCGTCGAGCATACGTAACATATGTCTGAACAATCTTATTCGATGAAGGTTTACTACATCCGACTTATCAGATCTTTTTTCCTAATTCTCCATGTCTAGAATCAGTATTGCTTATTTGCTCATCCCGTAATATGCAGGCTGTAATTCAAAGATTTTTATGGTCAAAGACTTAGAGTCTAGGCATATCTATGTAAATGTATTGAGCACTTTACAGGAAAGTAAAAAATTTCAATAGACAACTTCATAGGAATGTTATTCACCATTCACAGCATTTTAAGGATGATAAACATCTACACATTCACAAACTCTTCTTTAACGGGAGGCAGAACTACAGAACGTGTAGGAATTTAAGATTTCGCTAATGACCTAGAGAAACTTCAACCAAATTCAACCAACCAGAAAACAGTTCATGAGAAAGACTGTTTCATGATTACTTATATATATATATATAATACAAATTGTATCGATGTTGTTACGATGATCTTCTGTAGTAGGAACTAAAAAGTGTCCCTTTGAACGACACAATGAACATATTGATTGTGTAGATGCTCCAACTGAACTTTCAATCAGATCGCAGTCTCCTCAACTAACACAGTTCTACCTGCACACTAGAATGGTGAAAGACGCTAATATCCAATATTAACTCGCTTTGTGCATATATATTTAGTTGTATCTGTCTACTTAAGCTGAATAAAAAGGTCTTGATAAATAAAATTTTCCACTAAATGCAGTTAATCAGTATTTATTTATTTGAATTAGTTGGCATTCAGTAAATGATCAGTATATAAAACCAATCTGTGCTCAGTGAGCTTGAAATCATAATTTATTTTCTGCTTGCTATGTATCTGTTCTATAGGCCTACCCTACTATATATCGTGTATGTTCAAGTTGATAGAAACTATCCACAATTATATAAATTGCCCTTGTTATAATGGACAAGTTGAGAAAGATTACTGGAATTTCGGAAGTAGATTTTAAGAGATTATTTTATATATTTTGATTATATATGCAACACACATGATGTTTCTCATTGATTTGTTATTACCCTTGTCATAACCTGTTATTTGACTCATTAACTGTTACTAAGTTATTTTCTATTAATTAGCGAAACCTAATTATCTGGGTACCCACTAACTCATTTTCATTGTTTGTATTGATTTTACTATTCTAATTGAGCTGCTGTGTAATATAGGCTAGTATACAAATAAATGACTGTATGAAATAAACGACTTAAAATAATAATAGACTACACTTCTTTACAGGTTGGCTCAACATCAAGCGGTCTCCTTATTCTAAATCGTAGTTAAATAATATCAAAGTAGACTTACAGGTTTTAAGACAGTTTTGTCATAAACAAAAATTCATGCATTACTTGTTCTTGAACTCAGATGGCTAGTGGAGATTAGTATTTTTAGTTGAATGAATAAGTCAAAGATCGATGTTGGTAAAGTTTTGTCCTAGTATGAGACTCCTTAGCAGTGTGCACTCCAGATTCCGTCACAAGGGGTTCAAGATGGCTAACGCCTAACCGTCTGCACCACTGGGTCAGCCGGCACCCATTGGTAGAATTCCAACTTCCATCAATCTGTGATATATATAGTGACGATCATCGATTGTCAATGGTGCCCTGCCAACATCCACCTGGGACTTATTCAACCAACAAAAATTGCCAATCTTCGCAAACCATCTCATTTCAATTACTAAAATCAGCTCACTAGTGACTAACTTCAGGATGTTCCTGAAGCTCTAGTATAAAGTCGTGACAGGTGGAGTTCAGACTTGTTGCGATTGAGACAGTTGTTACTTGTTTACCTGTAAATGTTAAAAGTTAACTGGCTAGCCGATAATTTAGTAATTCATAGTTATCTAAATCAAGAATTTTTCAACTTTTAGACTTATCGAAACAAAATATGAAAATTATTAAAAAGTATCTACTTATTTAAAACCTGTGTGTCTACAAATATAAATAACTTCAAAGTTATATAATTTTCAAGGAAACCTGATTAACTCTATGCTAGAATCACAGCTCGTTTGCAGAAATATTAATGATGTCATACAGAATCTTGCTTGATTCTTATGTAAAAATTATCTTACAAAGGATAGTTATGAAGCGAAACCATAAATATGACCAAACAATTTGTAATAATCTCGTAGTTATTCAAAAAAGGAATGACTTCATATAGCAACCTGAGGCAGTAAAATGGAGAGCATTAATGACTGCGTGTTGTAGAGATTGTTTAAATTGGTTCGATATAGCTAATAGCTGTATATTTGCTCGACCTCACCTATTATGATCGATGGGTAACTGAATTTCAAATGTAATTACTGGAGTTCAGATGATAACACATGACTAGTGGAGTTTAACCATGTCAGGTATAAAGCATTTACTAATTAGCAGTGGATGGGGCTGTGAAAAATCGAGAAATGTCTGAATTAAGGAATATGAACCAGTAGGTATCGGACGTCTGGTTCACTGACCTGACGGTTAAGTCTTCTCAGTGAAACCTGAGAGTTCCATCTGTACTAGGTTTCTTAATGGGGTCCTCATAAGTCCCATACTAAATCAAAACAACTATCCAGAGCCAATTTTCCTGGCTTTCATTGGTTGCATAACCCAAATCAACTTGTGATACCAAATTAACAATTGGTGAATGACTATCATTTCAGTTTTAACTAGGTTAGTTTTACAGGTACATCCTAATTATGTTATATTTACTGCTTCATTAAACTCGTTCATTTTTCAAGTTATTGGAATGATTTTACTGAATATTATTGGCTAGAAAACCAGTCCATATGATAATTGTTGTTTAATATTGATACAACTCATATAGAATGTAGTAGATGTTTGATAAAAAGATGATTAGTTACTCACCAAATTAAATAACACTGAATATAAATTTTGTAATAGTCACTTAACTAACATACTCTTTTAATTAAACCGTATTATGTTAAAACATTATTTCAGGGAAAAGACCGAGGTGTAGTTATTCAAAATTAAAGAAGAAAAAAACTACTGAATAGTTGAATATACAATGTAAATGACAAGTTATATAATTCTTATTTGACCAGTATATTTCTTATAATATCGACATAGACTCTCGTCGGATGCCTCCAAAATAATACATCTTGTATAAATAAGTATTCAATGTCAAATGAATATTTGTCTATAATTTATTTTTAATTTGAGCACCAGAATATATATTCTTAATGATATGAAAAATTTGGAGAATTAACTAATGCAAATAGGGTGTACAAGCACTAAACAGATCGTGTTACTAACAGCACAACTAAGGTTCAACAATGGTACATCCACACTCACATTAAAAGAAAAAAAACAAATAATATATGGACATTAAACCTTCATAAATGAGAAATTAATAGCAACTAGAGTTCAGTTATGAGCTAATAATGATATCTACTGACCGTAGCATCACTGTATTTTTAAAAAGGTAACATATTCTTTACATCACTGTAGTGGTTTAGTTGTCAGTCTGGAGGTATCTCGATACGTCAATGACACTTAATTTACGGATATCTTGAATCGCATGGTTTTTAACCTTTAGTTACTATTTGCATTGTAAATAACCCCTTCTCTCGTGAAGAGATTAACAATTATTTTAACCTTTAAACCATGATCATGACTTGATAATATCTAACAAATAACTTAGAAGCAAAAATGAATCAAATATGTGTATACCTTAAGTTTAAAACCAATTGTGATGAGCTATTTTGATGATTAGGTTAACATCGATGATATATACAATGATTTCACGACCAACTTTTATGATAATCCCTTTGTTAATTGGGATTTTGAAGTAATATATGTAGTCGAACTTCATCTATGCGGTCCATTAATAAAACATTTGCTTAGTTTTTTTTCTGTAGAAAAGTTTGGCTAAGCACCGAACAAATTTACGTCAAAACTAAATAAAAAAAAGTTGAGCTTCCCTTCTGTTGGCTTAAAGTGTTGTGATTATTTGGTAATTGTTGTAACATTCTTCTTAATATCAGTGCGTAGCATCATAAATCCTAAATGTTTTGATCTAAGATCTAGTTAATCGCAAACTGCATAAACTTCAAGACCATATTATTCGCCAATGAATGTCGAAGATCATACTTAAGGCATTGTGGCAAATTAGATTAGGTGGTTAAAAGTGTGATATTCAAGGTAAGGTTGATCAGTTTAAACTATATGGTTCGTAAGCGTCTACATTTTGTGGTGACTGCTAATAGCAACTTTTGCAGTTTAATCAATAGAATAGCTGCTGAATGATTTGAACGACACGAAGACTCTTGACAACTCAACAACAATTTGATTATAAAAAATCGCTCAATTTAAAAAAATGTAGTTTGTTTTGTAAACTTATATTCACACTTATTAAAACCGTGAACAGTGAAACGCTGTTTACGGTCAGAGTGTCTTGTAACATTGATCATAGAATAAAAGTCATGGCAAAAAGGATTCTCATCTAACTAATACATTAATACGTGGTCAGATTAGATTGTAAACTATTTATGAAGCTATAATCTTCGTTCTAGACAACTTTTGGACTATCTCTATCAGATGAATTCGTTAAATATGACGATGATAATTTCGCAATTCAAGTATTCAATTCATAAAATTCAATTTTACTAAAACCAGCCTCATAAGCTACAAATCTTAAGCACCATCAAAAATATGTAATCATTTAAAGACAATAATGACTTTTTTTTTTTACAAATAACCACTTATTAGTAGTAAAATTGACTTTATAAACTATGTTATATGTCAGTCGATAGTAGTACATAATAGTGAAACCACACAAAACAATTTACCACGAATTTCCCCTGACGACTTTATAACAGAAGGATATATCATATATATTCAGAAAATGAAATGGTAAAATATATAATTAAAACAGTTGTTTCATTTTCACTAAATGACATTTAACATTTTAAATGAAACTATGTATTCTTTACTGTGGTGAATATGACATTTTCATCTCAAATGTAATTGTAATTACGAAGTGATATGAACTTATTTCAGTACATTAAACATTCGTAGATGTTATTGTTATTGGGATTGCTCCTAGGAATCTCAACGAAGCCTCCTGAATCCTTGAAAGAGCCGGAGACATTCCATCCAATCACTGATCGACAGGATTCTCTAGAATATTGACGTGGTATGTTCTGATTGGGCAATAGCTGAAACTTCTTAGTTCTGATTGGATGGATTATAATAATGATTTTACTATTTCAGAAAACTATGAATATACGAATATTTTGTACATAATTTACCTCGTGTTCGCATGTTTTTCCTGTGTTCGATCGGAGGTGTAGATTTAACCTATAGTTATCCGAAGAGGATAGGATTGGGATCATGCGTCTAGTAAGTAGACATACCAGCTATAGCTATTCTTATACGAATAAACAACTTTAAAAAGTGTAGAATGATATGATTTTACCCTCGTCTGATATTCACTATCTTATTATGATCTTTTACAATTAAAAACGAAGGACGTGCTATGATGATGTGAACCCGATACATTTTTAAATTATCTATCATATGTAATACAAAAACAAAGAGAAATATCATTTCTGGTTTTATGGATGGTAACTGAAGAAATTATTGAGATTATATTAGTAGTAGAAGCATGCAAGTGTAATATTTCTAAAGTTTTCTATTTATTAAACATTCAAATGTGCATGAGAATATATATTATCCTGTATACTGTAAGAGTTCGTATGCATCACAAAATGATCACTGAAGCCCATGATAACTTCTAATCCTAACTAAATTCTAAACTTTAAAGTTACTCAGTATGCTATTTGTCTAAGATTTGCTGAATACAAACAAGTGTTTTGAGTCTTTTATTAACAGGAAATGCAAGCAGATTTATGTAACTCAAAGGATTATTTTAGTTCCTATGCCTAACATCATAATGAGAAGGAAGAGAAAGAAACCAGATTGCCGATATTTCTAATACAAATAATTACAAATCATGAGTATAAATCTGATATCGCAACTTGACTTTATTTGGACATCTAGTAAAGTTACTGAGCAAACGTTTAACCGTTTAGACTGTTGATCTTACCAACATTCAAAGACTGAGATTTCCTATTTCATTCAGCTGACGACGTATTTATCAGATAGGAGACACTTACCAACCGATAGTAATAGACTGGGGGTTGTGCAATAAATAGTGCAAAATAATTAAAGTTAGAAATATTGACCATTCAAATCAGGCCGGAGCGAAATTTGAGGGTCTTGGTCGCCATTTCCCAATGAGACTGTGGATGCCCAGTAGAGAGGAGTTTCATACTAAAATTAGGCAGCCATCCAGTGTTTGATAGTTTAAAATAGCTATGTAATCTTCACAACACATAGCTGCAGATCATCAAAATAAACCAAATAAATAGTAATAGAATCATTATACCAATAGACTGTTAAAGATTACCAGCCTTTCCGGATATTAAAACAGACATTATCTTCAAAAGGTAATGATTTTACCAGTGAAAACCACATCAGTAGATAAATCACTATAAAAATAAAACTAAGATTTCCATTCTATAAAGTCGCTATCAAACCGTCTATATCTAAACGAAAGACTTTACCATCTGCTTACTGTTATCAAATTGAAGCTAATTTATTCTAAGTATCGGATGACTTCACTCCAGGGAAAATGATAATTAGTTCAATTAACCACACGTTTTTTTATTTTATTAACTCCATTAATCCAACCATTGGACTGACATCGATCTATCTTGTAATGATTTCATGTTTTCGTGCTGAAAAGTAGCGTGCACCGTCACTAAAGTAAAGTTAGTACATCAACTACTTAACCGTAGATAATCTCATACAGGCATACCAAAGAGAAAGGTCTTATAAATTTAGGTAGTTTACCATGTTAAATGACTTGACAGAGGTAAACACATATTTAACCTATTAGAAGTAAAGCCTGTTGACTTAGAAAATTGAAATTCAGATTTTCACATTTAAAATAATGAGGTTTAAGAATTAGGGATGCTACTTTATATTCACTTGTGTTATAGCGTGGATTCATGTACACTGATGTGTAGTAAACTACGACTGATTGTGATATAGGGAATAATAGTCTTACTAGAGCTAATAGTGCAATAAGATACAAACAGCGAATGTTCTACCACAGTTAATTTTTCCTGATCTAACCAGTCCTAAGCTCGATAGAAGAATACAAGGTAGCAAAATCAATAACAAAAGTTAATTTTATATTTCCTTTATATACATGTAAAATCTAACCACATAGCTAATCGATTAGAACAGTGACATTAACAGTTTTATGTGTCCTGTAAACTTCAAAGACACATAACATGATAATCATTCTAAGATTTACACCCATTAACACATTTATTTTAATTAAAATTCCTGATTAATTTTATGTACGTGTTAAAAAAAATGTATTCACCTTAAATTTAAACCTTAGCTCTAATAATTTCTGTGCTTATTAGATATCTATATGGTATTTTACTATAGAGAATAATATGAAATAAATGATCATTTAAATTATAGGCATCATTACTAAGGTCAGACTTAAATATTTCAAACAAATCGAGGATTGGGTAAGTAGTTTGTAAAAGTAAATAGTACATATTTGTAACATTCCAATGAATGAAAATTAAAATTTCTGACGCTTTACAACCTAATGTAAGTTGCTTCTTCAGAGAATGAATAACCGAATTACTCTAAGTTGCAAAATATCGGAAATTTCGATTTCTCTTCACTGGAATATTGCTAATATATTAATTAATTCTACAGATAACTTGAATTGTTCTCTGTGGATTTAACTATGAAGTTGAAAAGTTCCTATAAACAACTATGTTTGTTCAATACAAAGAGTAATTTCATGTACTATCTCTAGTTTAGGAAGTGGCAGAACAAAAGAACAGGTACGACCTTAAGAGACCGTCTACTTGACCATTAGCTAAGCATCAGCTAAGCAAAAAGTGACCAATAAGAAAGCGGTCTAGGATTGAATGATATTATTGTTAGAAAAAACTAAAAAATTGCAGTTTTATCCAAATGTATACAATTATTTTACATGAATAATGGATGAGACAAGGTTACTTATGAGTTGTAAACATTTAAAATCAAAATAACTTCTGTATCTATGTAACTATATCTATATAACTATTAAGCGATTTACCACGAGTTCCTTTATGTTTGTGAGAATTGTTTTAAATCTAGACCAAATTGATCCTATGTTATTATTCATGCAAATTTGTTTTGTCGGATTCAATAGGTCCCAGCTGTGAACGACGATAAAATGATTGTATCCAAGTTTTCATAGACACTTGTATGACTTCAAATCATCGGTTTAAATTGTTGTTCCTGGTTTGATACATTTCTTATCTATTTGTATTAAGGTAGACTTCTTGCATTATGGAATTCTTTTAAAGCGTCCTTTTCCGAAATATTGATCAAAAATACCTAATGTCTACTTTAGGTTGTAATACAAAAACTATCTATTCATACTGTATAAATGCTACGTACTCGATTAAATTTACGCTTTCTAAAAATCAGAGCATTAATTTGAACAATTTTACCAACACCGCCCGTAGACATTAGTGTTTTCATTTGTATCTC
This sequence comes from Schistosoma japonicum, assembly GCA_025215515.1. Classification (NCBI taxonomy): domain Eukaryota; kingdom Metazoa; phylum Platyhelminthes; class Trematoda; order Strigeidida; family Schistosomatidae; genus Schistosoma; species Schistosoma japonicum. The sequence goes on along the minus strand of CM046062.1, from coordinate 43,336,313 downwards.
CAAGTAGACTTCTCTGCAGTACTGACACGGCTGAACAGTTGTAACTTCATTAACATCTGCAATGACTACAGCGCAGATATAGGTGTCCCCAATAACCACTGCATTAGCAGAATCATACTCTTTGAGGGAAATTTTGGGATGCATAAAGAATAAACTAAATACAAGTGATTTCTTTAGACAACATTTGTGACGTCGAAATATAAATTTATCAAGCTTCTCTAAACATTCATCCAGGTGTATAGAATTACCACAGTCACACTAATATGTTCTTCGATGTGAACCGTTTACTTGCAAATAGCTGACAATGATTATCTCGTTCAAATTAGCTAACATATGACAAGTCGTCAACTTTATTAACTAAACTATACGCTATGATTCCGAAATAAAAAATCGTCATCACATTGGTTCGTCCCCATTCTTTAGTCCTGCCTTAGGAGCTACAATTTAATTCTGTAATGTCAAAGGTGAAATATACTTTTTTTAAATTTAATTTTCAAGTACTGAAAAAATAATGTAACCTGTTGGCGTAGTCAGATCATAAATCAAAGATATGACGGAAGATTATTTGAAATCGGTCCATACACACATAAAACATTAACTAATTACTTTGAAAAAATCTGATTGAAGAAAATGTTTTCTGAAGAAAATGTTTTCTGAAGAAAATGTCAAAGAACTAGTAAAAAAATGTATTAGAATGAACTGCATCTTGTAATTGTATTGAAGTATATTAAAATGATAATATCCAGATTATTATTCAAGTGAATTCTACTTGTATACCAATCAACGTCGTATCATGTGGGGGATAATTCGAAAACCTTTCTACTCATCAGTCGTCCTAGAAATCAGATTGTTAAATTATTTACATGCATCCAAAGAAATGTGTTGTTTAAATTAAAATACATGCAAAAGATTTAGAAAAATAAATTGTAAATATATACATTGTGTTGTGATGTTTAATTCAGTTAATAATGAATATTTAGAATATTTTCTTCATTCATGTGTACTTTTATTGCATAGGCTACCTGCTGGGCTAAGACAACTCTAGGTAACTAACATAAATCTTTTGTCAATCGCACTAAATGATAAAATATCTACACATGACGTTAAAAAATAAAGAAATTAAACAAATAAACATTTGATGTTGTTCAATCATCTATTTTTCTAAGGAATACTTTAAAATGAGTGAATACATTGTGCAATATAGTCTCATAGGAGATGTATGCTGAATACTACGTAGTATGAAAAATATGTAATCATAAAGTAAAATGATCATTTCACGTTATTTCTTTTAATATGTACTTCTGCTCTGAATAGATGTGAATGAATCCGGTCGACTGAATATAATTATAGAAACAGATTAATGTGAAAGATTAGGAGTAAGTTTTTTAGGATATAATAAGAATAATCTAAGCAAACAATGAAAATTAAGTGACATTAAAGTAACTACTACTTATTGCATAATGATCACAACATTTGTTACAAATAACAGACAATTTATTCATTTAAATAAGTTTCATTCTGACTTCAAAAAGTAACTTTGAACTGAAGTAGGGAAATACAAGAAGGTAATTTCCTAATAATACTTTATGCTTCAGGATATGTTTTTCTGTCTAATACTAACTAATCCATAGTGACAGTAACAATTTATTTTTAAATTTCATAATCATCAACGACCAAACAAAACTGAATGACTCCATTTCGTATTTCACGGAGATCATTTGTCTTTCTAGCATTAGACTTAGGCCTTGTTGACGAATAACAACTAACGCTAAATCACGATCAAGTAGGGTCATTCATCAACTGCTCCTAACCATATAAATTGTACTGTTTAATGACTATTAATAGATTAGAACTGTCAGCTACGATTCCATATAGTAAATTATATTGAATACGAATGGTGTGAGGAAATCCTCTTCAGTCAGTTCCTTATCAAGGTTCAACACTTAAACCTAACTTATCATTTGTATTTGAAATCATCACCAATAAATGGTGGCGAGTACCTACTACGACTACTACTACTACTACTACAACTACTAGAAGCAATAATAAGAATAGCTGTAACTAAACGAAATGAGGAAGTCAGTAAACAGCTAAGAGTGGTTGTATGATACTGCTTGTTCATTTTAGGAATCAGTTTATTGTTTTCAGTGACTATGTTATAATGAAGGTATACAAATATATTCGGAAATCAGTTAGCTGCTTATATCAATTGCTTATGAATAAAGACAAAGATTGAGTTTAAAATCAATTCCTTAACTACTAAAAATAATAACAGAATGGAACTGAATAATAAGAATAGTGAAAATAGAGTATAAATGTCCCTAAGAAGTCATTTTGATGGCCAAGGCTGAGTAAGAAACCGTACAAAGGTTAGTAAATACAAAGATATGGTTAATCTACATGGATTGTGATTACTTTCACTGTTTGTATGAGACGGCATAATATAAATGACTTTAGAAAATGAGGATCTGGATCGACTAGATATGAAAAAACGTTACTTATTATTTAGCTTTGTCTTTCAGTAAACTAATAGTGTTCAAAAATACAGTGATGAGATTGCATAATTGTACGGTAGCTGTAACTACCACCATATGAGCAGCTAATATGACAAATACACTTTAAAGTGGCTGACTTTGGCAATCTATCTTTCGTGACGCTAAAATGGGTTGACTAAGAAACAAAGGAAACAATCTAGCAGCACTAAATGTTTGAACTGTATTGCTTAGCTGATATGATAAAATCTCACCGACTACACCATTTTTTAATAGTAACTTGGAGAATAAAATATTCTGCTTTCTACTTAGTAATTTCATCATAAGTTTACTTTCAAATGTATGTTTTGCTAAGAATTTTCCAAAATATTTCCTGAATCTAATTATTCATTGTAATAGATCCTTATTATGTGTACGTTGTAAAGTTAAGCTTCTGTTCAGTTTTACGTTATATTCTTTGTTGATAACTCTTTGAGGATACTGTATAAATTGAAGTTGTTCAAAGTGTAGACTGAAAACATTTCAAGTAGTGACAATTAAACAAAAGTTTATTATTTTATCAACCTAGTAAGCTATCAAGCATATATGTAATTAGAACTGAATGTGATCAGCTTTTGTTGCCATATGTACATCCTGAACGGATTGCCTTGATATAGATATTAATCACAGGTAATGTTTAAGCTGTATTGTAACTGCCTAAAGGAATCCAAATCGCGCGTTTCATCCTATTTAGAACACATCTTCTGGATGTACTTGCATCACAATGTTGATGTTCCCACCGAGACATATCTGTTTAAAGTAAAAATGGTATTTGAAATAATCTTGCTAACTGAAACTCTTAAAAAGCCAACTTGTCATCTACCAAATTGATTATTCAATTAATTCACTTGTCCAAACATTTCTGCAGATGAATTTTATGTATTGTAATAAATATGAGTCAAATTTATGTGAAAATATGTGTAAACATGAATAAATAGTGAACTGTATGTATGTGCTGTTGTGAGTATTCCTAAAGTTATTGAGTACAATTACAAGTTAAGCTTTTGGTCATAGGTAGAGAAAATGTAACAATTGGATATGTAATTAAAACATACGTTTAAACGAAATATACGACGGATGTAACGATTCATAGTCGTCAAATAATGTATAGCATTGTCAAGAAAAATAATTGGCAATACGTTTAATAAGTACATTATTTAACTAATCAATAACTGTTGTTGTTTTTGTTTTTAGTAGTAGTTTATTTAATATTATAGAGCCTGTTTGTTAATCAGCAGTTGCCGAAGTGTATCCAAATGTATTCCATCACTTTTATTCAAACTGTTGAAATCTCACTTATTTATGTATACATTAATTCATCTGTCAATCATTCTTTAAGATCAACAAAGTCCGTTTGGAATATTTTCACTTCTTCAAAATCAATCTTGTCTGATATTGCTTTCCTTTATTATATAATTCATTTTATTTGAAAAGAAACTATACACTGAAATATTTTACATTGATTATATTTACGTATATGTGTCTATCTCGTCAATACGATGTAGTCTAATCCATTTCATAAAATGTTCTTATTGTTTTGTATTTATTCTTTCTTAAAGGAATAAAATCATTCAAATGCCAAGTATTGGTTTTATTTTGTACTGTTTTCTTTTTCAATATTTTCTACATAGAAAATATCATAACATTTAAGTTAGAAACTATTTGTTTTTCTACTTAAATCGATAGACAATCATAAGTAAAAGAATTTAATATTGAATTAGTTTCAAGTTGAAATTTTTCATTGACAAATTGTTCAGCGAAGACAAGGGAATGCAATAAATACAAGAACTAAGTAGTTAAGCTTAGTGTCTGTTAGTTACAAGTTTTGTTGTTTTATGTCTAAACTAATCGTTAAATAAAGTTATTTTTTTGAATACATTCAGTAAGTAACGTTATTTGCTTAATTATAAAATATGTAATATATGCAAACACAACAATGAATCCAGTGACATTGTAAATGTTAGTATTCCCATGACATGGATTATAAACTACATGGTATTGTATACTATTATTTTAGAGCATATGATATTGCTGGAGGTGGGAAAGTAATCATGTTTACCTATAAACAATGTAAACGTACTGGTAAAATTTGAAAATAAACGATTTGTTCGTCGAGTTAAACTACTAAAGCATATAAGAAGTATAGAAGAGGGTTAATCTCATCTAAATATAATGCTTGAATTGAGGTAGTTTTATGAAAGTAGGTAATAAATTCAGATAATTGTCTATTGCTTACTACGTAAAACCAGGGAGCACTGGTAAGCTGTTTCATCCTAGCATGCAACTGCTCAGCAGTGGGCTCTCTCAATTCAGACATCAATCTCTGATCAACACATTCAATTAAATTTATTATCTACTTCCACAAAAATGCCTCAGTTCACTTATCAAAATCTGTTCATTAACAACTAACTTTACGAGGTTCCTGATATTTATCACCAATGAGAAGTCACGACTAATGGAGTTCAGACTTGCCTGAAGTGAGAAAGTTGTCACTAGTGGTATTGACTGATCGTCAAACTATATCACAAATTGCTGGAAATAGGAATTCTACCACTGGTCACCAGGCCAATGGCACCCAACCATCACTAGTCTGTAACTAACAAAATCAATCAGCGCAAATATAATACTGCTTACATTTTTTAGTAATGGCTTTATTTAATGCAGTTTTGCTGACACGATAAAACATTTCTTAGCTTACTAATGCTTAGCTGAACCTGTGAGTAATGTGTTTTATTGAATTTCGAGTTAATAAAGGACAACAGAATTAATGCATTTCAATCATATCCCAAATTGTATACAAATTCATGTCTTAACAAAGTAAATGGTAGTTTTTTTTGTATTATAACGGATGACTTATGAAGAATGATGAAACCTGAAGAATTATTTTTCAGAAGATTATTTTACGTAATTCATTTGTATATGAATAAAAGGTTTTGTTCCTTCTAATGTTACAATCTCGTTGTCTCCCCTGTCTATACCTCATTTAACCTATTCACTGTTTTTAAACTATATATATATATGCGATTTTATGAAATATATGAATCTGTAATCCTCATAACCGAATGGCTTGGCTTATTCAAGTGTTTCTTCTTCTCTGGTTTATGGCTAGCAAGGGTAAACTGACAATTTTTTATGAATATCTAGTCATTGTTAAAGGTTGTGTAGTGCTCTGTCAACGATCGCATTTTGATCGACTGTTAATGTAAGATGCTCGTTAGCGATTCTGCTAAAAATATTGTGGTCTTAAATGTCACCGAAGATTTTATCATAAGTAAGTACTCTAGCAAAAGGTTTATATATAAAGTGTATTTTCATAATTGCCGAAGTTAATTATAAATACATTGTAGTTATGACACATTTGCTGTGATTGTATCATCGAGGTCAAGCCATTGACATTGGTAATCACTCAAGACATCATTGTATATAACCTATTGCAAACGCCTACTCTTAGCAAAGTTAGACGAATCTCTAATCTATACCAAGGTCAGGGCTTAACTACACTGAATTATAGGAATAAACTAATTTAGAACTAATGTTTTAACCTAGTATAGCACATAAACAGGTACTCATAAAAAATCATAGGTTCATGGTTCCAAACTAAAGATACTTTAATATACATTGAATTTTATTAAACGTTATTAATAATAACTTGATTTCCAGCTTGCCCTGCTCATAAGTTTATAACAACAGAAATGTTTCGAACCAAATATATTACAATGTGAAATATTGGTAACATCAGTATCCATTAGTTAATATCGTCTGTATCAACCATTAAGCAATATTAACAGTTGGATAACATTTAAAACACCGATATGTGTACTACTTCTCTAGTTGAATTAAAAGGTTAAGAAAGAAATTGATATATTTTCTCGCACAATTATGAATGTGTTCGTTCACAGCGATTATCAAAAGTTTCATTTCATTTAAGTGATACAGTTTTTGAAATCTGAGTACAGATAACTCGCTTAAATAACAATTTAAGACTATGTTATCTGGATGATACCAGACTAACAAGCTTTAAGAAATCAATAGAGTTTGTACAACATATAAAAGAAAGTAACACAGTAAAGGATTATTCTTTAAAATGAGACTTTTAATAGTTATTCAGATTTATGTATTTCGATTAGTGTATTCTACGTTTCTTAGATAGAAATGACACAATCGAATTTTATGAAATCGCATAGCTCATTGTGGACGTAACATATTTCATCAATCAACGTAAATATATTAAGTTTGATTCATTTATGTTTACGATATTCTGATTGGTTTAAATAGTTTACGAAAATAAATTTAAGTCTTAGAAAACTCATGATCTTTCTGTGTATATGTTTTTTGAAAGAAATATTTTGCTGTTAGAGTATATCAAGCTCGTAGAAACATATATAAATGCTAGTCTCCAATGTATACTAGTATTAAGTTATTGCAAAGTAATCGATTAGGAAGTGATGCATTATGTTACTTTGATCTAAAAATGTAATAATATATCAGTTAGTAATTCATGAACAATTTAAATCGTGGTGTATATGCACATAGGTCCGACTTGTCATACCACATTAGCACGACAAGATCAAATATGAATCGATAGCGCGTTTTAGTTTAATAGGCAGAAAAAGAGCTAACGTATGTACGAAACAATAATAGAATGTAAAATCTAGGAGAATATGAAGAGTGAGTACATTTACTCCAGTGTGATCGATTTCAAGCGATGTAACCAAGTGTCTCCAGGCATTCATCGAGTCTATCACATTGATCTTGTAATCATAATAAAGTAATAATATACTTCTATCATCATTACACAAATGCTAATAAATATTTCACAATTCACTGATTCTCGTCATAAATCATACAAAGTTGAAAATAGTCAGAATTTATTATGCATCAATAAGTAAAATGTAAATAATGACATATTGTCGACATCTCTACCATTACAGTAGAACAAATTTGAAACAAACTGTTTGTATTGCTAGTCACCAGATAATAATTAATGGCAATCATTCATCATTTCATAATGTTACACTTTAAGTAGAACGATGTAAGATTCCCCTACTAAATGATTTACTCATAATAAATTTCTGAAATGCATGTGCTCTATGCTGTCATCTTTAACGTTTCCACTCCATATCGACACAGTAATTATCCACTTATCAACAACACGACATACTAACATATTCATTTTTTTGGCTAAACAGAATTCTCTAGGGCTGAATGGCATAATTATTAGGGCTTTTATAATCATTTTGAATGACTATATCTGAGGAAACTTCTGAAACAAGTAGGCTATGGGAATTTTTCAACAGCTATCTTTTAACTTTTATCGACCTTTACTTTGATTAGTCAGTTTTATTTGCATTTGTCCCATCAAATTTTTACACGTTTATTTTAATTCCCTTCACCTTGACCAAATCCGTAGCTTGATAGTTATTTATTAGATATCTAACTGATACATAAATTACATCTATTTCAATATGCTTAGTGGTCTCCAAATAATCTGAATGCCAAGCTTTTGAAGTTTATGTTTCCTCTGTCTACAATCCTAACTAAACCTATGTTCGAAATCGCCAGCATAAATGGGTAAAAAGATGAATGGAGATGTGTTGACAACAAGTAGTTAGATTCATGATCGACAAAGCAAGCTCCTAGTAGCTTATGGGGAGCACTGTATTACTCATTTCTGTTAGAAATTTAAACTGATAAAGTCTTACAGAATGACGATGAAAGCTTTTCAAATAATCTATTCAGCTTAGAGGAAACAGTATAACCAAAACCATCCTTCTACACTAAAAATCATATCTACCAACACATATTCATTCAAATCAATCAGCAGGTTTTGGTTTTAATGGAACTTGTCATTCAAGTTTTAGTAAGCAGTCAAGTGTTGTTCTATTTTTATATATTTTTTAAGAGCAATAAAAATTTAATCCATTTAAAAATTAGTTTAGACAAATAAAATTTATGATTTTTAGGCATCAATGCCCACATTTTTACAAAACGGTTCGGTCAGTACAACATTTTTTCCAAATTTAAATGTATTTGCAAAATTTTTTTATTATGGTGATTTAACTTATTCAGAAACATGAACTAACTTAAATACTGTGAATCATCATAGCACATAGCAAATTGTATACTACATTTTGACGTAACACAAGAGAGTAGAGCATTAAAGCTAGAGTTAATGGGAATGAAAATCATTTAGGAAATGAAACTATAGTAACATTATTCCATAGGCAAACACAAATTACCAATATATATATATATATATATATATATATATATATATACTGAGGGATAGACTAAGATGATGTTTTAATAAGAAAAATGTTGGTATTAGGCAAATCAAAGATCACTTATTAAAAGTGTCCTGGTGTGCATATCAACACAGGTAATAAAGGTGAGTTCAGCTGATGGGCCCCGAGCAGGAGGAAATTAACGTCTTGAATTTTCTCTAATCAGTTACTATTCATTTTTAATCCATCATAAAATTTATTTTATAAATGTCTAAACGATTATGTAAAGCATTTTGTACTTTCAAACATCAAAGGAGATAAATTTTCTAAAAAAAAATAATGTAGTATTATTTAACTAAAAGTTTTTAAGAGCGGATTTTCAGAGCATAAAAGTCTTCGTTGGTACGAAATATTATCATGGATAGTATACACTCATACATTTTAGCTACTAAATAAAAAAGGTTAGTTTATTAGAAAGCGAATCAGCAGCTTTCATAATGTATTTAATAAAAGGTATATTCGTTGCATAAATTGATTTAGCAGATTACGTAATCACTTGCCTAAAATATGAAGGATGAAATATAAAAAAATTGTGTATTTTCATAAATATTATTTGCTTTCATTTCAAAGGAGTATGCTTCAGTAGTTTATGTGAAACAAAGCGTTTGTATAAGTATATAGTGTAACTAAAATTGACAGTTGAGTATAATATAACATTGATGAGCTCATAATTTTATTAAAGTTGATTTAATTAGATAAAACTTTCGTAATGGCTACTGTTTAACAGTTACAATAAAAATTTAATTCTACTTAAAATAAACCGTCTTGCTTTGAGCCTAACGAGAGATATTTAGGTTCAGTCCCATTGGTAATGCAGACAAATGCACCATACTATATATTAACTTCATAAAATTTGACATTTCACATGATGCTATTTCCGTACTGCTTCATTATTCTCAGGTAAATTTACGCAAAATTCATACTAATTAAATCACTTATCAAGTGGCAGTAGTCGTAGGACCACAAAAAAACTCCAACTTAATACAACATTAAATGATAGTGATGTTATACTCACCCTACTCATTTACATATACACTAATTTATTCATCCAAATATTTATATCACAAACTAAGTACACAATGCACGAATAATGATTTTACAATTTTCAATAGTGTACATGCCATACTTTGAGGCGTTTTAACGATCACTCGAGATGCAAATTTCGACTAAGATCGAAATCGAAACTTCATTCATTTGTTAATGAGATCCTCAATACAATTATCTCATACCAGGTGTCATCGTTTCCAATTATTCGATTGTCAATTCTAGGTTACATCTCTATCATACTAAATGATTAATAATAGACATCCATTTGTTAATTTAGAGCCACACAAAAACACGAATCATAAAAAAAAGAACCGTTATTCTGTTGAAGTCACAGTAAAGATTTAATAGAATAAATATTGGTAAAAGTTGATTAACTTTAGTCTATTACAATAGTGGATATGCACTAAGTTATGCCTGTTAATGAGATGAGTATATCTAAAGGTCAGATAATGAAATTTACTTCACAAGTGATACGTTATATTTGCACTTTAGGAAATGATTCCTCATACATTTAAGGTAGTAATTTCTCAGATATTATGTTCATAAACATATAAATATGAATAGCATTAATAAAATTAGGACATCAATTGTAGTTCTGTTGGACATATGACTTCATCAAAGGTTCACAACGCTTACAATGTGTGTTCCATCGGATGCAACGAAAATTGCTCTAAATCCTTCACTATAATCTTTATTAAATAAGCCATCATCTCTACATCTAGTAATGCGATATTGAGTTAATTATTTGCACTACTTTATACTGAATATCTAGCATTACTTCATTACATTTAGTTTTCTTTTACTGAAATACCTCACCCATTGATTGAATCAACAGAGTTCATAATCCACATTCAGATATAAAATTTACTTCACAACTACATTGATACATATAACTCATTCCTATGACGTTGCAAAATACAATAAATAACCGTCTGAATGTAATTGTTCGCCTTCTTTACCAAGCAAGGTAGTACATTGTTCAATGCAACCTGATAACGAATGCATATTTGGTTTCTTTTCTAAAAATAAACGCATGCATTTCAAACTAATTTAGCTTAGTTGCTATACACAAATCACGTATAAGGTCATTGTATAAGCACTAAACAAAGTGATGATTTGTAATTACTTATTTAAACAAATGATGTGATTTATGGTCGATCAAAGAGATAAAACAAACAGATACACTAATTTGCACTTATTCATGAAATGAAATAATATTTTGCAAAAAGTCAATCACAACTTGTTATAAACGGTACAAAACATTTTTGTTTTGTTGTCTGTATTCGTCACATATTGATGTCGATTGGGTACCATTGAAAACAAGGGAGCACTGAATAGCAGCTATTCCATTCAATAAGAAACTCCATAACAAAGTTTTTCTTAATTTTGAAGGGAATATGATTTATGATCACATGGTTTCATAAAGAACGCTTAACAGTCTGCACCCCTCAACGGCGTCCAACTGCAGAATTACTATTTCTATCATTCTCTGATGTAGTACAACGATCAATCACTAATAATGGTAATAACTGTCTCATTCCAGATAAGTCTGAATTCTACCAGTTGTCAGTTCCCACTAGTGACCAATATTAGGAACATCCTGAAGTTAGTCACTAACAAGCTAATTTTTCATAATAGAATTGAGGTGATATAATGGAGATTGATATCAAGATTAGTTGCTCGGTCTTCTGACGGAATCGACAGTGCGCACTGCTAAACAGTCCAATACTAGGATAAACCAGCTGTTGACTACTTCCTGATTTTCAGTGGAACCCAATCAACGACAATCTTCGATGAATACAAACAGCTGAACATAAAACCTATTTATTTGCACAAGACAATCTTAATAAAAGTTTCGTCTCTCTTTATCCTTTCAAATTGTCAATAGTAGCTACCTTTACTATTTATCTACGTGAACTCCACTCCAACTCGAAATGCGAATTGTTGCATTGGGATCGGTCTGTGTCAAGACCCAAGCTAACAATGGAAATTGATGCAACTGAGCACATCGACCACTTAACCTATCTTAGAAGTTTCATCAACCCTGACAGATTGGTGTCTGACAAAATCTCGGCACGCCTTCAAGAAGCTCACATAGCTTCACCAACTTAAGTCACCTATAGTGTGGGCAAAGTATCTATCCACCAATAAAAGAACAAGTTAGCTACTTAGCGCTACATTATGTTTCAATGTGTGAGCTGTATTGATAGATGTAGACTATTTGGCTAGCCTACGTGAGACTTTTATCGTCAATAGTTGGAGTGTCTAGGTGATATGGGTCAGAATCAGCCACAGTAGTACGGGCACATCCACTTGTTGTCTTTCCTTAATTAATTAACTCAAAATTATCTCATACCCCCCCCCCCACATTCTACGAAGTATTTATTTTCACCTGTGTTATATTCTGCAAGTCCACACACATACTACTCCTTTTGTAACTACTACATCTATTGACTTGGTCTATATAGTAATGTGTTAGTGAGATGTGGCAACTTGAAACGACGCGCATATGTGCCACATTCCACATTGTATATGACTGACTGGTAAACACTGAATTTCGGATCAGGAGTTAGGTGAAAGACTAAGCAGTGCTATTTCATTCGAATAAATCTGATAAAATTAGATTCGAAAAAATGCGATTGACAGACATAGTAGATTATTTCAGATTTTCATTAACTGAAATGTGTAATTAAGGTATTAGCCAGAAAATTCTCATGAAATAATGACTATCTATCTCATTGTATAAAATGTGTCAAAAGTGATTTCATTCGAAACATTAAGCATTTAATAGCAGTGAATTCTAAATTTTTAATGTAACCAATCAAGAACTTTGTGATTAACATTCACAATCATAAACAAATTTATTTTCAAAGTCAAGATATATATATATATATATATATATATTCATATATATCTGTAGGTACCATTATCAGAGTCAGACTGGTTAATTACAAATAAATTGAACATTGGTTAAGTAGATTATAGAAATAAGCAATATATTTCTGAAATATTTTCCAACGTGTATAAGTCGAAATTTCTGACGTTTCGTCACTTCATGTAAACAATCTCTTCACAGAATTAACATAAAAATATTCTTATTGAATTAACTCAAGTTTAATGAATACAAAAGAATACAAAGGAAATCACAATCAAAGTATTTATTGCAATCAGAGTACAAGTCTGCTCGTATTGAAGTCATGTTATTTGAGTTGAGGTGATTCAAAGTGGGGCATTTTTGTGGGCATTTGTAAACTATAACTGGGTGCTTCAGTAACAATATAAGAAAAGACCCCATACCGCTCTACACAAAACTGTGTTTGTGTTCGCTGTGCTGCTTTCTATATTGGTGAGTCTACTGGAGAAATCTTGACTCGTGCCAATCAACATGTAAACTACATAAAACAACTTCCTAATAATCATGTACATCTGGAGAAATTACAAGTCGAATCAGCTGCGGCTGTACATGTCATTTACAACAACTATAAAATTGACATAAGACATTCAAATTATTCACAAAGGACTTGCCAACTATTGTTAAACCCCATTGCACTCAATACAAAGGTAGGCCTTACTATTCACTCAACATTGATTATGTATCCAAACAATCCCGATTAAATTGAATCAGATTTCACATATGTTGAATGCACATACAAACTTTGTTCATTTTCTCATATTGCAATAAATATTTCGATTATAATTTCATTTGTATTCCTTTGTATTCATTAAACTTGAGTTAATTCAATAAGAATATTTTTATGTTAATTCTGTGAAGAGATGGTTTACATGAAGTGACGAAACGTCAGAAATTTCGACTTATACACGTTGGAACATATCACACAAATATATTACTTGTTTCTATAAGTATGCATGGCAAAAAATGAGATTAGAGTCTACCACTTTAGTTTACTAAACATCAATACAAATAAAACTTATATGTATTAAAATAGCGAAAATTAAGTGTGCATAAATTTTAATTTACAGTTCACTGACAAAGAGAATTCTGTGCTTAACCAACCGTGACAACATATATGACCTTAATATGAAAGAATTTTTCTTAAACAAAAGCCCCCCCCCCACACATGCACATTCACGTAACTCCATTATTAGTAATTCAGTTGTTTCTGTTTACTTAAAAACAACACAAGATTACTCAAACAGATTAATTCTACTAACACTAAAGTCTTGCTTATTATCATGTTGACTATGTAACCAATATTTCAGGGCTTTGTAGTAAAAATAACATATTTTTGTTAGCAAGCAAGATGTATATGACTTTAGTAGATTAGTTCCAGGGGCAGCACTGCACAAACCAGTGGATTTCGCACCTGACGATAAACAGTTGATGGCTGACATTCTGTTAAATGTGTTTACATATGCGAGAAAGCATTCTAGAATACCAAAACCGGTGAGATGAAACAAACTGCCTAAAAATGATGCTTGTTGCTTTGAATTCATCTGATTTTGGCAATTTTTATGCTATCACTGTATCAGCAGAATCAAAAAGGTTGCAACGAGTCATTTTATATACTGGTTAGGAGGTGACCATAGATTTCTGCAGCTCTATTTATCTTTAAAATCAATTTGATACATCTTGTTAGACTAATTAATTGGATGTACTATGTGATTGTACTCACTTTTCACCACATGACGCTATAAGATCACATTAATTATAAACATGTCGTTTTAAAACGACACCGAATTTTCTAGTGTCAGTTTATTTCATTGAACGCCAATGGTCTAATTTTTATATCTCCATTTGGTTTGATTTCTAAATAATCAACAAAGATCATTTTAGACCAGAGAGTGAAAACAATATATTATCTGAAGTCCTTAATGTCAATTTTGTATTTTTAAAATAATGTATCATATGCTTATTGCCAGAAAAACAGAAATGAAAATGACACAAACCACAAATAATTTCGTGTCAACATAGTGTTTTACAGGGTGCAAAAATGACTGTTTTCTTATGTCATAACATAGAATCGTGGTATAATAAATTCTTGAAATGAGGGAACATGTTTCATATTTTAAATTGGTTTTTTCTTTACGTGGCTCTGGTAATTAGTGTATTATGACACTTAGAACACATTAATTATCCACATGACTATGTTAAGTATGATGTGTGACACGCAAAGATTACATCTTCATTTTTATTAATGTAGCATTAATAAATAACGAACCGACATACAACCTGGGAATTTCAGGTTTGATCTCTGTTGAGGTCGTGTTTGAGTACTACTAAAGAGCCTCATAATGCAATAAATCAGTTGTCTATACAACCCTTTATCATAAAAAGTGCAACGTATAAAACAGTAGATTAACTTGCAAGTACACTGATATCACAAAGAATACATTTACAATTGTCTTGTATACTTTGTTAATTAAATTTACAACCATATTTTGCTTCTTCGTATTGCGTCAGCAAACTGTTGGTTCTAACATTGTTTGCATTAAAACACCCTACATATGATAGCATTGGAACATATCTTTTAATAAAATATATTTACATTTCTCATAGCAAACTTGTCATCTGAAGGACAAAAAGTTAGTTTGAAGAGCACTAGGCCGCAGAGAGAAATGAATAGCGATTCATTCTTATTTTAAGGTTCCTCAGCAGTACAAAGTGACAAATTTTATCCATTCAGTTGTGATGTGCTTACAAAGCTAAGTAGTTCAGTGTTGCAACGCTTATCATCACATCATGTTTATACAAGAACTGTTCATTTTTAACAAACATAAGTGTGAATAATTTTACCAAACTGATGTTGTGGAATACGATACAAAATTCAAAATGTCTGTGGACATCTCAGTACACACACATGAGGAAGAAATTAGTGGTCGTTCTAAATAATTAAGTCAAATGCGATTAGTCTGATGCATACGATAATATAACGTATAGTTAACATAACTGTACCACTCACGGGAACAATGTTTGCTAGAAGTCTTACAATCTGTTGACAATTTTCAAGCTACATTTTAGAGCTAAATCAGTATGACTTTTAGTAAGTTTATGTTGGCCTTTTTAGAGTAACTCGGAAATAACCCAGAAAGTTAAAGCCCAAAATAACTCGGAATGTAGTTAGACAGTTAGTTAACAAGAAGTTAAGTCAAAATAATGATAACTGTTAAATAACGAATATATTTACGCTACTGTCGCGCTAAAACTATCTTTGGGCATACATAAAGCGATGCATTCATTCTTTTAGATAGGAATAACTGACCTAAAGGTTTTAGCAGATTTCAAGTTACCTGTAACCAACATCGCAATCAAAAGTTGGCGATAAGTACGTTAATCCACTTTTACGAAGAAAATATACGAATGACTTAGTAAACGTTGTTAAGCTGTATAACAACAAATTATAGTGTATATTTACTTCGTACTTACATACTCGTAGACACTAGGAAACAATGTCTATGACATTTAAGTCGCTGCATAAAACATTTATCACTTAGTACATACTTCATTCGTCACGTTTTTATATAACTCAACAAATCTGTCAATTACACAAGGTAAGCTCAAATTCATTACTTTAATTTTCTACATTCCAAACCCTTTCTTATTGTTTGTTGAGTTAGTTAACTTTATTCTAACAATATTGATGCGGAATTGTTCGCAGTCTTACTGACAAGTGATGTCAAAATCTATAGTAGTAAAGATCCGAGACTTGAGATCAGGAAGCTTAATTGGACTCCTGAGGCACTTTTAACAAGTAACTATGGCATATCACTATGAGCATATTCTAAGACGGTTTGTCTTTAAGTTCAGTAGTGATACAAACAGTACAAAAAGATAACCAAAGGACTTTGCTAATCTCGACTTTGTACAATGGTCTTAAATAATTTGTAATAGAAGTAGAACAAAACCATAACATTGCATGGACCCGTATACCTTTGCAAACCATATCGTAGTTAAAGCTACATGATTAAACACTTTCAAATGCCTAGCATCGAATCTCTGCATAGCATTCTAAAAATATCAGATACAAATAGAAGGAAGATAGAAATATATTTTTTCTAATAAAATTAATTGTTTAAAGTACACTTAATGTGGAGAAAATTGCTAAGACATTAATAAACTTAGGTGAGATATTTCAACCTAGAGGTCAGAGCAAACTTGTTTGTTTGAAAATAATATCAATGTAGACTGTAGTGAACCCACAAATCATTGAAGTTTGCAAAATCTGAGCATTCTGTTAGTTCTACTCCTCAACACAACTGTGCAGTGTTTTTAGTTTTCAAGGGAACAAAACCAAGGTTTTCGCCTTAATATTTGTGTGAGTTGAGCGTAAGCGCGATAAACTAAGACAATAATTTACTGATAATCTATCAAATGCTTAAAGAATGAGTTCTGGGATTTTTATTTAAAGAATGCTATATCAGACCCTCTAAGTCAAATTAAATGTACACTTATATCACAGAAATAATGACCATCAAACAACCCTAATTGGTAAATACTAGAAGCCTAATTTCATTCAACAGCAAGAGAAGAAATGTTGGCATATCAACCTACAAAATTACACCGTTATTTATTTAAATATGGATTTGTTTGCAATGTATAGTCGTTTGTACATAGTATTTAATGCAAAGATCGACCAGGAATATTCTATGTGAGCTATATAAAACGTTTGGTCTGTCAATGATTGTTTCATTGGGCAGAATACATAAACCTGCTTTGCAACATCATCTGGACGCACTAAGTTTACATAAAAACAAAACCACTTGAACGATTCCTAACAGAATATGGAAAGCTACTACACACACTTCCATTAAAGTGATGATTATTGATTAACCATCATAGTGCTGCTTACTAGTTGTAGTTGTTGATCCTAGTAGTACATTGAAGTTGTTTTACAACTCATAGTTTTAAATCACAGTTCTATGAAAGTAATTTCCTAGCCTATTCAGTACATAATTAGTTAGAACATGATAATTAGTCGGAATATGACTGATTGTATTAAAGCAGATCAATAGCGTAAAATATTAAACTTACGTGGTGAGTTTTCACAGGCTACACAACGTCCGTTCATAATATCATCCAGGGAATACGGCATTTCACTAAGTTTAACTAAGTCAGAGCCTGATAATTTCAAATGTTCAGCACATTTTAACACATATTCTGGGAGTTTAGTAGTCCATAAATCATGCACAGCAAAACCTGCCTTTGTGGGAGCTATCCAAGCTTGCTTTTTATCTGCGAATCTGGTCACACGGAATCTCGACTGTGAGGACAGAGCTTTGAGGTCATCCTCCGTAAGTTCTACTGGAGACTGAGATATTGCAGCATTCTCAGTGTGTTTTGAAAGAGACTTAGACGAACGTCTTACGGAACGCTTTTTGTGTTCTGCATCACTTTTCATGTGTTTTAATCTCTTCCTAGATAATTTTTTAGACATGTTGGTGTTTGTCACCTTTTTTATTTCAAGATTAGATGGAGCTGAATTTGACGAATACTCTTCTTGAAAATTTGCGTCAGAATTTGGCGAAGTCTTGTTTTCTGTGTTGATTTTTTCATGCCGAACACTCAACAATACAAACCCTGGCCTTGTACGACCCCTTATACTCTCAACTATATCTTTGCTTGGCTCAGGAGCAAACTCTAGAGAGCCTCTACGTATACAGTGATGTATATCTTTCATTGTCAGTGTTTGAGCAGTTGATTCACTTGGGTAGGCATCAGGTATGGATTGACTGGCTGAAAATGTATCTTCTGTAGAATTATCTTGTTGGACAGAAAATGGATATAAGACTATAGGTTGACTCGGGCATGCTACGGTAACTGAACTTCCTTGAGTTGCGTGACTACTATCGTCTCTTGGAGTTATGTGCAAGGAGAGACCACTTTCTCCTTCAAACTTGGCTTCAACGGGGACCAAAAACGTCGACATATCTGAATGTTCATTATTTACGGTCAAAGCTTGACTGGAATTTGTGTCACAGTCAGCATTCTGAACAAAACATGGTAGTGACTCAGAGTATTGGGACTTAACATCATTCTCCCTAGCAAGTGGAATTGTATCTTTAAGTGAGCTATAGTGTTCAGCAAGCTGCAATTCAATTAACTTTTGAAGCAACAAGAGTTGCAACTGCTTCTGGGCGTTTGTGTCCATATCGTTTAAATTTTGACTTGGAATACTGTAAGAAACATCATTTAGGTGACTTTGTACATTTGGAATGTTTATCTGGCTTACTTCAGCATCATTTGGGCTTTTTGCTGAATTCGGAAAAATAAAGCCATGACATATTGGATGGCCGTAACTCTGTGCACCATCACTCGGAGTTTTACTAGAGACACTTGCCCGTTGTAGTGAAAGAGGTATGTTTGTGGGATTCAACGGCATATATATCACATCGTTTGTAGGAATCAGTAAATTAGGTGAAGATTCGAGGGGATATGCATTGAAAGCAGGGTGTTGAGAAGAATTATTAAAGACTCCCTTTGCAGCATCCATGCCTGTCTTGTGAGTTTCGAAAGTGTTTAAGGAAGAGTTTTGTGAAGAGGCTGTCATCGTCACATCAAGTGAAATCTGCTGACTAATTTCAAACTTGTGCTAGAGTGAGTATTGTTTATATTTACTTGAACCAACAAGCCTTCACATTTGTGAGGTTTAATTGATCATTTCTTTTTTATTTCGCTTTGAAGTTACAAAACCTTCTTTAACAGACTTTCTCTTGTAGTTTAAGTGTTAGTTGATCCTATATATTTGTGACAAGCAAGTGTAAACCAATTGGATTTTCGTGCTCGCATCTTGGTGCTTCAGTAGCGGCTCATGACTATTTTGAGAGAAAAGAACGAAATTTGGACTGGAGTTAAATTCAGCTGCTATTTAAATTACACCTTGCCATCTCGGCAACCATTCAGGAGTATACGATGATGGTGAGTCCATCCAGCTCTTCCATTTTAAACTCCATTGTGAGCTGCGTGTTTCGTTTGCTACATATTTCCATTCACTTTTCAGCGTTACTACAATTCATAGTGTTTTTTAGGAGGGCGGGATGAAAGTCTTTTTTTTCGTTTGTCTGCCTTTTTCTTAGGCTGAATCAGTCGTTCCCGTGTATTTATCAAGGTGCATTTCTCAGATATACGTTTAACCTTTTCCTTTCTTCGACTGTAATTTTAGCTTGGTTTACTTGCCATATGCCACTAGACTGAAGGCTGCCTAATTACCAAAGTAAACCAAGCTAAAATTACAGTCGAAGAAAGGAAAAGGTTGAACGTATATCTGAGAAAAGCACCTTGATAAATACACGGGAACGACTGATTCAGCCTAAGAAAAAGGCAGACAAACGAAAAAAAAGACTTTCATCCCGCCCTCCTAAAAAACACTATGAATTGTAGTAACGCTGAAAAGTGAATGGAAATATGTAGCAAACGAAACACGCAGCTCACAATGGAGTTTAAAATGGAAGAGCTGGATGGACTCACCATCATCGTATACTCCTGAATGGTTGCCGAGATGGCAAGGTGTAATTTAAATAGCAGCTGAATTTAACTCCAGTCCAAATTTCGTTCTTTTCTCTCAAAATAGTCATGAGCCGCTACTGAAGCACCAAGATGCGAGCACGAAAATCCAATTGGTTTACACTTGCTTGTCACAAATATATAGGATCAACTAACACTTAAACTACAAGAGAAAGTCTGTTAAAGAAGGTTTTGTAACTTCAAAGCGAAATAAAAAAGAAATGATCAATTAAACCTCACAAATGTGAAGGCTTGTTGGTTCAAGTAAATATAAACAATACTCACTCTAGCACAAGTTTGAAATTAGTCAGCAGATTTCACTTGATGTGACGATGACAGCCTCTTCACAAAACTCTTCCTTAAACACTTTCGAAACTCACAAGACAGGCATGGATGCTGCAAAGGGAGTCTTTAATAATTCTTCTCAACACCCTGCTTTCAATGCATATCCCCTCGAATCTTCACCTAATTTACTGATTCCTACAAACGATGTGATATATATGCCGTTGAATCCCACAAACATACCTCTTTCACTACAACGGGCAAGTGTCTCTAGTAAAACTCCGAGTGATGGTGCACAGAGTTACGGCCATCCAATATGTCATGGCTTTATTTTTCCGAATTCAGCAAAAAGCCCAAATGATGCTGAAGTAAGCCAGATAAACATTCCAAATGTACAAAGTCACCTAAATGATGTTTCTTACAGTATTCCAAGTCAAAATTTAAACGATATGGACACAAACGCCCAGAAGCAGTTGCAACTCTTGTTGCTTCAAAAGTTAATTGAATTGCAGCTTGCTGAACACTATAGCTCACTTAAAGATACAATTCCACTTGCTAGGGAGAATGATGTTAAGTCCCAATACTCTGAGTCACTACCATGTTTTGTTCAGAATGCTGACTGTGACACAAATTCCAGTCAAGCTTTGACCGTAAATAATGAACATTCAGATATGTCGACGTTTTTGGTCCCCGTTGAAGCCAAGTTTGAAGGAGAAAGTGGTCTCTCCTTGCACATAACTCCAAGAGACGATAGTAGTCACGCAACTCAAGGAAGTTCAGTTACCGTAGCATGCCCGAGTCAACCTATAGTCTTATATCCATTTTCTGTCCAACAAGATAATTCTACAGAAGATACATTTTCAGCCAGTCAATCCATACCTGATGCCTACCCAAGTGAATCAACTGCTCAAACACTGACAATGAAAGATATACATCACTGTATACGTAGAGGCTCTCTAGAGTTTGCTCCTGAGCCAAGCAAAGATATAGTTGAGAGTATAAGGGGTCGTACAAGGCCAGGGTTTGTATTGTTGAGTGTTCGGCATGAAAAAATCAACACAGAAAACAAGACTTCGCCAAATTCTGACGCAAATTTTCAAGAAGAGTATTCGTCAAATTCAGCTCCATCTAATCTTGAAATAAAAAAGGTGACAAACACCAACATGTCTAAAAAATTATCTAGGAAGAGATTAAAACACATGAAAAGTGATGCAGAACACAAAAAGCGTTCCGTAAGACGTTCGTCTAAGTCTCTTTCAAAACACACTGAGAATGCTGCAATATCTCAGTCTCCAGTAGAACTTACGGAGGATGACCTCAAAGCTCTGTCCTCACAGTCGAGATTCCGTGTGACCAGATTCGCAGATAAAAAGCAAGCTTGGATAGCTCCCACAAAGGCAGGTTTTGCTGTGCATGATTTATGGACTACTAAACTCCCAGAATATGTGTTAAAATGTGCTGAACATTTGAAATTATCAGGCTCTGACTTAGTTAAACTTAGTGAAATGCCGTATTCCCTGGATGATATTATGAACGGACGTTGTGTAGCCTGTGAAAACTCACCACGTAAGTTTAATATTTTACGCTATTGATCTGCTTTAATACAATCAGTCATATTCCGACTAATTATCATGTTCTAACTAATTATGTACTGAATAGGCTAGGAAATTACTTTCATAGAACTGTGATTTAAAACTATGAGTTGTAAAACAACTTCAATGTACTACTAGGATCAACAACTACAACTAGTAAGCAGCACTATGATGGTTAATCAATAATCATCACTTTAATGGAAGTGTGTGTAGTAGCTTTCCATATTCTGTTAGGAATCGTTCAAGTGGTTTTGTTTTTATGTAAACTTAGTGCGTCCAGATGATGTTGCAAAGCAGGTTTATGTATTCTGCCCAATGAAACAATCATTGACAGACCAAACGTTTTATATAGCTCACATAGAATATTCCTGGTCGATCTTTGCATTAAATACTATGTACAAACGACTATACATTGCAAACAAATCCATATTTAAATAAATAACGGTGTAATTTTGTAGGTTGATATGCCAACATTTCTTCTCTTGCTGTTGAATGAAATTAGGCTTCTAGTATTTACCAATTAGGGTTGTTTGATGGTCATTATTTCTGTGATATAAGTGTACATTTAATTTGACTTAGAGGGTCTGATATAGCATTCTTTAAATAAAAATCCCAGAACTCATTCTTTAAGCATTTGATAGATTATCAGTAAATTATTGTCTTAGTTTATCGCGCTTACGCTCAACTCACACAAATATTAAGGCGAAAACCTTGGTTTTGTTCCCTTGAAAACTAAAAACACTGCACAGTTGTGTTGAGGAGTAGAACTAACAGAATGCTCAGATTTTGCAAACTTCAATGATTTGTGGGTTCACTACAGTCTACATTGATATTATTTTCAAACAAACAAGTTTGCTCTGACCTCTAGGTTGAAATATCTCACCTAAGTTTATTAATGTCTTAGCAATTTTCTCCACATTAAGTGTACTTTAAACAATTAATTTTATTAGAAAAAATATATTTCTATCTTCCTTCTATTTGTATCTGATATTTTTAGAATGCTATGCAGAGATTCGATGCTAGGCATTTGAAAGTGTTTAATCATGTAGCTTTAACTACGATATGGTTTGCAAAGGTATACGGGTCCATGCAATGTTATGGTTTTGTTCTACTTCTATTACAAATTATTTAAGACCATTGTACAAAGTCGAGATTAGCAAAGTCCTTTGGTTATCTTTTTGTACTGTTTGTATCACTACTGAACTTAAAGACAAACCGTCTTAGAATATGCTCATAGTGATATGCCATAGTTACTTGTTAAAAGTGCCTCAGGAGTCCAATTAAGCTTCCTGATCTCAAGTCTCGGATCTTTACTACTATAGATTTTGACATCACTTGTCAGTAAGACTGCGAACAATTCCGCATCAATATTGTTAGAATAAAGTTAACTAACTCAACAAACAATAAGAAAGGGTTTGGAATGTAGAAAATTAAAGTAATGAATTTGAGCTTACCTTGTGTAATTGACAGATTTGTTGAGTTATATAAAAACGTGACGAATGAAGTATGTACTAAGTGATAAATGTTTTATGCAGCGACTTAAATGTCATAGACATTGTTTCCTAGTGTCTACGAGTATGTAAGTACGAAGTAAATATACACTATAATTTGTTGTTATACAGCTTAACAACGTTTACTAAGTCATTCGTATATTTTCTTCGTAAAAGTGGATTAACGTACTTATCGCCAACTTTTGATTGCGATGTTGGTTACAGGTAACTTGAAATCTGCTAAAACCTTTAGGTCAGTTATTCCTATCTAAAAGAATGAATGCATCGCTTTATGTATGCCCAAAGATAGTTTTAGCGCGACAGTAGCGTAAATATATTCGTTATTTAACAGTTATCATTATTTTGACTTAACTTCTTGTTAACTAACTGTCTAACTACATTCCGAGTTATTTTGGGCTTTAACTTTCTGGGTTATTTCCGAGTTACTCTAAAAAGGCCAACATAAACTTACTAAAAGTCATACTGATTTAGCTCTAAAATGTAGCTTGAAAATTGTCAACAGATTGTAAGACTTCTAGCAAACATTGTTCCCGTGAGTGGTACAGTTATGTTAACTATACGTTATATTATCGTATGCATCAGACTAATCGCATTTGACTTAATTATTTAGAACGACCACTAATTTCTTCCTCATGTGTGTGTACTGAGATGTCCACAGACATTTTGAATTTTGTATCGTATTCCACAACATCAGTTTGGTAAAATTATTCACACTTATGTTTGTTAAAAATGAACAGTTCTTGTATAAACATGATGTGATGATAAGCGTTGCAACACTGAACTACTTAGCTTTGTAAGCACATCACAACTGAATGGATAAAATTTGTCACTTTGTACTGCTGAGGAACCTTAAAATAAGAATGAATCGCTATTCATTTCTCTCTGCGGCCTAGTGCTCTTCAAACTAACTTTTTGTCCTTCAGATGACAAGTTTGCTATGAGAAATGTAAATATATTTTATTAAAAGATATGTTCCAATGCTATCATATGTAGGGTGTTTTAATGCAAACAATGTTAGAACCAACAGTTTGCTGACGCAATACGAAGAAGCAAAATATGGTTGTAAATTTAATTAACAAAGTATACAAGACAATTGTAAATGTATTCTTTGTGATATCAGTGTACTTGCAAGTTAATCTACTGTTTTATACGTTGCACTTTTTATGATAAAGGGTTGTATAGACAACTGATTTATTGCATTATGAGGCTCTTTAGTAGTACTCAAACACGACCTCAACAGAGATCAAACCTGAAATTCCCAGGTTGTATGTCGGTTCGTTATTTATTAATGCTACATTAATAAAAATGAAGATGTAATCTTTGCGTGTCACACATCATACTTAACATAGTCATGTGGATAATTAATGTGTTCTAAGTGTCATAATACACTAATTACCAGAGCCACGTAAAGAAAAAACCAATTTAAAATATGAAACATGTTCCCTCATTTCAAGAATTTATTATACCACGATTCTATGTTATGACATAAGAAAACAGTCATTTTTGCACCCTGTAAAACACTATGTTGACACGAAATTATTTGTGGTTTGTGTCATTTTCATTTCTGTTTTTCTGGCAATAAGCATATGATACATTATTTTAAAAATACAAAATTGACATTAAGGACTTCAGATAATATATTGTTTTCACTCTCTGGTCTAAAATGATCTTTGTTGATTATTTAGAAATCAAACCAAATGGAGATATAAAAATTAGACCATTGGCGTTCAATGAAATAAACTGACACTAGAAAATTCGGTGTCGTTTTAAAACGACATGTTTATAATTAATGTGATCTTATAGCGTCATGTGGTGAAAAGTGAGTACAATCACATAGTACATCCAATTAATTAGTCTAACAAGATGTATCAAATTGATTTTAAAGATAAATAGAGCTGCAGAAATCTATGGTCACCTCCTAACCAGTATATAAAATGACTCGTTGCAACCTTTTTGATTCTGCTGATACAGTGATAGCATAAAAATTGCCAAAATCAGATGAATTCAAAGCAACAAGCATCATTTTTAGGCAGTTTGTTTCATCTCACCGGTTTTGGTATTCTAGAATGCTTTCTCGCATATGTAAACACATTTAACAGAATGTCAGCCATCAACTGTTTATCGTCAGGTGCGAAATCCACTGGTTTGTGCAGTGCTGCCCCTGGAACTAATCTACTAAAGTCATATACATCTTGCTTGCTAACAAAAATATGTTATTTTTACTACAAAGCCCTGAAATATTGGTTACATAGTCAACATGATAATAAGCAAGACTTTAGTGTTAGTAGAATTAATCTGTTTGAGTAATCTTGTGTTGTTTTTAAGTAAACAGAAACAACTGAATTACTAATAATGGAGTTACGTGAATGTGCATGTGTGGGGGGGGGGCTTTTGTTTAAGAAAAATTCTTTCATATTAAGGTCATATATGTTGTCACGGTTGGTTAAGCACAGAATTCTCTTTGTCAGTGAACTGTAAATTAAAATTTATGCACACTTAATTTTCGCTATTTTAATACATATAAGTTTTATTTGTATTGATGTTTAGTAAACTAAAGTGGTAGACTCTAATCTCATTTTTTGCCATGCATACTTATAGAAACAAGTAATATATTTGTGTGATATGTTCCAACGTGTATAAGTCGAAATTTCTGACGTTTCGTCACTTCATGTAAACCATCTCTTCACAGAATTAACATAAAAATATTCTTATTGAATTAACTCAAGTTTAATGAATACAAAGGAATACAAATGAAATTATAATCGAAATATTTATTGCAATATGAGAAAATGAACAAAGTTTGTATGTGCATTCAACATATGTGAAATCTGATTCAATTTAATCGGGATTGTTTGGATACATAATCAATGTTGAGTGAATAGTAAGGCCTACCTTTGTATTGAGTGCAATGGGGTTTAACAATAGTTGGCAAGTCCTTTGTGAATAATTTGAATGTCTTATGTCAATTTTATAGTTGTTGTAAATGACATGTACAGCCGCAGCTGATTCGACTTGTAATTTCTCCAGATGTACATGATTATTAGGAAGTTGTTTTATGTAGTTTACATGTTGATTGGCACGAGTCAAGATTTCTCCAGTAGACTCACCAATATAGAAAGCAGCACAGCGAACACAAACACAGTTTTGTGTAGAGCGGTATGGGGTCTTTTCTTATATTGTTACTGAAGCACCCAGTTATAGTTTACAAATGCCCACAAAAATGCCCCACTTTGAATCACCTCAACTCAAATAACATGACTTCAATACGAGCAGACTTGTACTCTGATTGCAATAAATACTTTGATTGTGATTTCCTTTGTATTCTTTTGTATTCATTAAACTTGAGTTAATTCAATAAGAATATTTTTATGTTAATTCTGTGAAGAGATTGTTTACATGAAGTGACGAAACGTCAGAAATTTCGACTTATACACGTTGGAAAATATTTCAGAAATATATTGCTTATTTCTATAATCTACTTAACCAATGTTCAATTTATTTGTAATTAACCAGTCTGACTCTGATAATGGTACCTACAGATATATATGAATATATATATATATATATATATATATCTTGACTTTGAAAATAAATTTGTTTATGATTGTGAATGTTAATCACAAAGTTCTTGATTGGTTACATTAAAAATTTAGAATTCACTGCTATTAAATGCTTAATGTTTCGAATGAAATCACTTTTGACACATTTTATACAATGAGATAGATAGTCATTATTTCATGAGAATTTTCTGGCTAATACCTTAATTACACATTTCAGTTAATGAAAATCTGAAATAATCTACTATGTCTGTCAATCGCATTTTTTCGAATCTAATTTTATCAGATTTATTCGAATGAAATAGCACTGCTTAGTCTTTCACCTAACTCCTGATCCGAAATTCAGTGTTTACCAGTCAGTCATATACAATGTGGAATGTGGCACATATGCGCGTCGTTTCAAGTTGCCACATCTCACTAACACATTACTATATAGACCAAGTCAATAGATGTAGTAGTTACAAAAGGAGTAGTATGTGTGTGGACTTGCAGAATATAACACAGGTGAAAATAAATACTTCGTAGAATGTGGGGGGGGGTATGAGATAATTTTGAGTTAATTAATTAAGGAAAGACAACAAGTGGATGTGCCCGTACTACTGTGGCTGATTCTGACCCATATCACCTAGACACTCCAACTATTGACGATAAAAGTCTCACGTAGGCTAGCCAAATAGTCTACATCTATCAATACAGCTCACACATTGAAACATAATGTAGCGCTAAGTAGCTAACTTGTTCTTTTATTGGTGGATAGATACTTTGCCCACACTATAGGTGACTTAAGTTGGTGAAGCTATGTGAGCTTCTTGAAGGCGTGCCGAGATTTTGTCAGACACCAATCTGTCAGGGTTGATGAAACTTCTAAGATAGGTTAAGTGGTCGATGTGCTCAGTTGCATCAATTTCCATTGTTAGCTTGGGTCTTGACACAGACCGATCCCAATGCAACAATTCGCATTTCGAGTTGGAGTGGAGTTCACGTAGATAAATAGTAAAGGTAGCTACTATTGACAATTTGAAAGGATAAAGAGAGACGAAACTTTTATTAAGATTGTCTTGTGCAAATAAATAGGTTTTATGTTCAGCTGTTTGTATTCATCGAAGATTGTCGTTGATTGGGTTCCACTGAAAATCAGGAAGTAGTCAACAGCTGGTTTATCCTAGTATTGGACTGTTTAGCAGTGCGCACTGTCGATTCCGTCAGAAGACCGAGCAACTAATCTTGATATCAATCTCCATTATATCACCTCAATTCTATTATGAAAAATTAGCTTGTTAGTGACTAACTTCAGGATGTTCCTAATATTGGTCACTAGTGGGAACTGACAACTGGTAGAATTCAGACTTATCTGGAATGAGACAGTTATTACCATTATTAGTGATTGATCGTTGTACTACATCAGAGAATGATAGAAATAGTAATTCTGCAGTTGGACGCCGTTGAGGGGTGCAGACTGTTAAGCGTTCTTTATGAAACCATGTGATCATAAATCATATTCCCTTCAAAATTAAGAAAAACTTTGTTATGGAGTTTCTTATTGAATGGAATAGCTGCTATTCAGTGCTCCCTTGTTTTCAATGGTACCCAATCGACATCAATATGTGACGAATACAGACAACAAAACAAAAATGTTTTGTACCGTTTATAACAAGTTGTGATTGACTTTTTGCAAAATATTATTTCATTTCATGAATAAGTGCAAATTAGTGTATCTGTTTGTTTTATCTCTTTGATCGACCATAAATCACATCATTTGTTTAAATAAGTAATTACAAATCATCACTTTGTTTAGTGCTTATACAATGACCTTATACGTGATTTGTGTATAGCAACTAAGCTAAATTAGTTTGAAATGCATGCGTTTATTTTTAGAAAAGAAACCAAATATGCATTCGTTATCAGGTTGCATTGAACAATGTACTACCTTGCTTGGTAAAGAAGGCGAACAATTACATTCAGACGGTTATTTATTGTATTTTGCAACGTCATAGGAATGAGTTATATGTATCAATGTAGTTGTGAAGTAAATTTTATATCTGAATGTGGATTATGAACTCTGTTGATTCAATCAATGGGTGAGGTATTTCAGTAAAAGAAAACTAAATGTAATGAAGTAATGCTAGATATTCAGTATAAAGTAGTGCAAATAATTAACTCAATATCGCATTACTAGATGTAGAGATGATGGCTTATTTAATAAAGATTATAGTGAAGGATTTAGAGCAATTTTCGTTGCATCCGATGGAACACACATTGTAAGCGTTGTGAACCTTTGATGAAGTCATATGTCCAACAGAACTACAATTGATGTCCTAATTTTATTAATGCTATTCATATTTATATGTTTATGAACATAATATCTGAGAAATTACTACCTTAAATGTATGAGGAATCATTTCCTAAAGTGCAAATATAACGTATCACTTGTGAAGTAAATTTCATTATCTGACCTTTAGATATACTCATCTCATTAACAGGCATAACTTAGTGCATATCCACTATTGTAATAGACTAAAGTTAATCAACTTTTACCAATATTTATTCTATTAAATCTTTACTGTGACTTCAACAGAATAACGGTTCTTTTTTTTATGATTCGTGTTTTTGTGTGGCTCTAAATTAACAAATGGATGTCTATTATTAATCATTTAGTATGATAGAGATGTAACCTAGAATTGACAATCGAATAATTGGAAACGATGACACCTGGTATGAGATAATTGTATTGAGGATCTCATTAACAAATGAATGAAGTTTCGATTTCGATCTTAGTCGAAATTTGCATCTCGAGTGATCGTTAAAACGCCTCAAAGTATGGCATGTACACTATTGAAAATTGTAAAATCATTATTCGTGCATTGTGTACTTAGTTTGTGACATAAATATTTGGATGAATAAATTAGTGTATATGTAAATGAGTAGGGTGAGTATAACATCACTATCATTTAATGTTGTATTAAGTTGAAGTTTTTTTGTGCTAGTTGGTCTTGAGTATTTTTCTGCATTTAGCACAGATGATTCTTGGTTTAATATAATAGAAGATGTGGGAACATTTCACAACTTTTCTTATTTATATGAGTCGTTCCATCAGAGGGTACATACCATTCCATTATGTGTCGGTGAAATTGACCTTCAGTCCACGTTTTTAATAGTGCGTATGTTCTGGATTTTATTGACTTTATTCTAGCTGCAAATATATTGTTTCATTACGTGATGGACATCGACTAACATTTGTGATTACCGTCTTACTCCTTTCGTGTCTAAACTTCACCACATATAATTCACTGAAACTATTAAAAAGTACTAATTTAATCCACGTTTTAATTGATTATTATGATTAAATCGATTTTCGATGATTGATTTTCAATTATTTGTTTAACTCATTTGCAGATTGATCTCAGTTGGGTTCCATTGAGAACCAGAGAATTGTATTTTTACAGAGAAAAGTTTTACTTTAACACCTGAAACTAAACAAATAATATAATTTAACCGAAAATTATAAATGTAAAACAAGTATCAGAAACAAGATATTTTCAGCCGTAAAGTGGTTTATTGATTCAGGTTGCTTTCATGATATCTGCTGCTCATATTCTTTGAAAATCACTAATTTTAAGGAACTTAGGATGAAATCTATACTCATATTTTGCACTTGTCATTATTTTCAGAATTAAATATTTTTCTTCAGTTCGTTTTGTGTTAAGTAGCACCATGTTCATATTAGGCAACGGGAAGATTCAAATACATTCTAATTGTGTATACATACCCTATTGACGAGTGTGGCTTTCTAGACTCAGTTGTCTAATGTTGAACGTTGTGGAATTTTTCATGAAGCGAACTGAGTTCAAGTCCCAGTGTGAACATCAACACTGAGGTTCAGGTACATTCATCAAAAGAGTTCCAAATCGGACTAAACGCGCTTCTTGGGTCTTGCTTCACAGTTATAATCCAACAGAATCATTATAGTTAAAAAGCCTTTAAATCAAGATTAACTGCCATCTATATTCATCCGTAAATATTAATTATTATGTCACTCCTTCCATAACATTCATTTTCATTGATGAATATAACTGATGCATAATGTCTATATTAAGCACTACTGAGGCAATCGCCATACACAAAGAGAAACCGGAACTATGTGTACAAGAGGAAATAGTCCATCTGATTATTTTTCCATGGACCTAGTTAGTAAATTTCCATATCATATTACCATATAATTGTTATTCTTTTGCTTTTTACATTTGTCATTTACTTTACTTATCTTTACTAGTCTTTCTCTTTCACTCTTCCAACGTTAGTCACCTTAATTGGTTTAATCTTATTCTCATATCCATCTGATCTTAGTTATTTTTCATAATTCATCTTAACACACTGATTACAATTCATTTTATAAATATTATCTTATCAATTAACCAAACGTAATAGTATATTTTCTATCTAGTTGCCATGATATTCATTCCCCGAATTCGAATTAAACTATATTAACTAGTAGTAAATTTATGTTCACTTCCAATTCCTTACTATGCTTAACCAATTGTAATTGTTTTATTTAACTCATGTTAATACAAATAAACGACTGTACAGCTTTGAAAATTGAATGGCCGAAAACAGGTCCCTTCGCTAAACAATATTATCTTATTTTTACGTTTTAACAGGCGCTTTTAGAAAAACTTATTAAAAATACATATTTGAAAAAAGTAGTACCTCAGAGGTTTGGACAGTTCATTGGCTACTATCATCATTGAAATAGTTTCATACTAGTACCTTATTATTGTTATTTCTTCTACCTACTGAAAAATAGTCTTTGTTTAATTTATATCAAAATTTGTATTCAATCAAAGTGAGATTATCAGAATGATATTTTACATAGAATTGTAACATAAATAGGGAGATTTATTATTCAAATAAGTTTAATTCCAACGTGTTCAACAACATTGTATCTTCTGTTATTTATTGTATAACTGTAAGATTTAATTACTTATTCAAAAACAAATTATAGTTATTTTAAGTGTCTGTTTTCATTATTTAGATTACTACTGATAACTTTAGGTAAATTTATAAAATGGTTTAGGAAACCTTCAGGGGTAATGAATCTATTAACAAATAGATAGATTTCGTCCTGCGACAACCATTACGAAATTAGCGTGACTAAAATAGTCTCTACAATACTAGCTTCTATAACTATCGGATGTTTAACTACAATTCGTTAACCGCGAATTCGAGAAAACCAGGCTGGTTTCAAACTTGATTGCGGTTGCGTAAACCGAATATTCACTACTAGTCAGGTTTTAGAGCATATACATACTTTTTGGCTCCAAACAATGCTGGTTTTTCTTGACTTGAAAGTGGCATTTGATTATGTAGACCGACAAGTTCTATGACAGTGCCTATCATTGAAAGGCACACCTCGGAAGTACATAGATCTTGTGAAGGCTTTTTTTCAAACACTATTAGTTGTGTTAGAGCTTATGGCCAACTGTCATCTGAACTTAAAATATTAAGTAGTGTCCGTCAAGGCCGTTTACTATCTTCATTTCTGTTTAGTTACATAATTGATTTATTGTTGAAAATAACGATTTCTTTGTCCAAGTTTTCAGTAATTGATTTTTTACCAGGAAATGTACTTATTAACTTGGAATACATAGACGACATAAACTTATTTGATGAAGACGCTGATAAGATGCAGAACCTTTTGACGGCAATAAGTAAGAAAACAAGCATGTTTGAAATACTCTTCTATCCCTAGCCCCCACTTCTAAATGTAAACTGTTAAATTCGGGACTGGTCTTTGTCAACACCTGAGCTAAAGATAGTTAGTGAAGTGGGTGAACACGTCAATCACTTCACTTACCCTAAAAGTCTGACTAGCTTAATGGGTTGGTCTCTAACAAAATTTTGGTGCAAATCCTATAGGCTCGCTTGGCTTTTGGCAACTTACATCACCTATGGCGTAGGCGAGCTATTCGTTTCTCAACGAAAGGAAAAGTATACAACGCAGTAGTTTGCCCTGTCTTGCTGTATGGGTATGAGACGTGGCCATTAAGGATAGACGACACTTGTAGGTTATTGGTATTTGACCATCGATGTCTTTGAAACATTGTGTACGTTAGCTTGGATTATCGATTAAGTAATGAGGTTAGACGCCAGGTATTAGGAAAAGGTGGTAAATCAGTTGGTGAATTTTCATCTTCTGAGGTGGATGGGACATGTGTTACGTATGCCTAACTACCGTTTGCCTAATTACACAATTGTGACTGGTATAAGAGAAGGATGAAAGAGAATTAGGCCGAACCAAAAAATGGTCTCAGTCTATGAAATCACTGACTGGTGGTTTCAGTCATGTTGGTAGATACAGTCTATCTGGTTGTGGTCCAATCGAATGCCGTAACCAGTGGTTGAAAACTTTAGTTGACATGGCTCGAAGTCGGTCAAAGTAACGCAGATGTATCCACTCTTCTTCCTTCCTTAAATAATGAGCCTAAGATCATTTAATATCTTTCTTTCCAAACGCCAATTCTTTCTCCTTAAACCAAATTCTATATGTTCACTCTTCTTTGTTTTTGTTATTATTATTATTATTATTATTATTATTATTATTATTATTATTATTATTATTATGGAGGTATCTTCTACTTCAACTAATATGCTGTTAGTCATATTGTGCTTTGAGGTGTGGCAACTTGAACCGTTGCGTACATGTGTCAGATTCTATGTTAATAAAACTTACATACATACACTTAAATGTTTACCAGTCTAACTACATTTGCCTGAAATAGTTAACCTAATTTAAACAACTTCTAATATAAACAAATTTTCAAATACTCGTAACACCCATTACATATTCTACCTTACATTTAAGATTAGTTAAATATTCACTTGATTTACATATTACTTAGCCAAATATATGTTCATATATACAAGTTTCAGTTACCTGAAAATTTGTACAACAATAACTCTGCCAAAACTTATATGTTAATGAAAAGAACACACCTTCATTTCATAAAGATAAATCCTTCATATTCTATGTTTTATGATACTTATCAATGAACATTTACTTACAGTATTGTAGTAACTCATTTCTTCGGTTCTCAATTAGTTACTTTACGAAACTTTTACCATGCAGAGATGAACCGTTTTATTATTTAATACGATAATGGAATCTAATACCGGAACGGCGAAATCTTCCTGTTATGTCTATGGTTTCAATTAGCTTTTCAAAAATCGTACTACACGACCGTTGTTATGAAATATTCCCATAATAAAACGCTCTTAAACCATTTTTTCTGTGTTCTTTAGATATTCGTGTCTTTTAAATTTCACTCACAAAAAACGTTTTAGAATTACTTTGGTCATTATGTACATTACCTTACAGCGAAATGCTTATCTGATGGAAATGAATGACAACAACTACACAACTGAGTATTAGCAATTGTAATAAATGACAGAATTTACAATATATATATGTATACAGAAACTAAAATATACCATTTGGTAGAAGGCAGTTTCCGTTAAATTACTGTTAACAAGAAGTTTTTTCTTCCCGTGGATTTGTTATGGATCGGAGTTGGTCAGTATCTCCGATGAGTACCAATTAGGACAAAACGTACGTCCTGGATTTTGCTTGCCGATCACGATTCAACTTGAGCATTACTTTAACTTACCATGCTTGTTTGGCTATATCATGTACGCCATATATAATAGATGTTTATTTGGAAAATTCTTAAGTGTCATAATCTGAAGGTATTTATGTCTAACCGTTGATTTGTTATGGACTGAAGTTGATCAGAAACTGTTGTCATTCGTATATTTTAAGGCAATAGCCCTCTCTCCAAACAATCAGAGTTCACTGTACCTGTATCCTAGTTTTCAGGTTCACACAGATACTCTAACGTAGCTTGTTTCATGTCAAACGCCACTGCGTTCACCACTAGGCTACCGAGTTTAAACGGTCATATTTGTTTAAAGAATATGTATTTATAATTTAAAAGTATTTATATCTTCCAGTGGTACATCTGACTGATGAGCATAAACAGGATAAAGTGCATCCTGGATTTCACTTGCTAGCCATAATCCAACTTAATACTTAAGAGTCAATTTTAGAAAAATTATCCGAGATTGAAATATATTAAGAAATTTGTTGATGAAAGCAAAATGATTATGCAATCAATCATTCATACAATTTAAGCAACTGTGCCTATTTCAATGTAGTTAAGTAATTCCGTACTTCTAATTTTAGAAAAATACATTTCACGCTTTTGTTTCGTAATATATTGTGTTTGCTAATAAATCAAATGATTGTACTACTTTTCAATAGGAACATCATCGGTAAGACGAAGTAATGAAATGAAGCTAGTTAATAATTAATCGTTTGTTCAAATTAGTCTATAAACAACAGTGACCGTTTTTATTTTCATATAATTGTCACAACTTAAAAATGGTATTTATTACTTGCGGATTTAATTGATGAAATAATGTTTACTTTTAACGCTATAATGACTGATCTATATAACTTAATAAATATGAAGAAAAGAATAATTAAATTTAATTGACTGTATTGGCCATAGACTGGTTGCGTACCATTGAAGACCAAGGATCACTGAATATCTGTTTTATCCTACTATGGGACTCCTCAACAGTGCACACCACTGATTCTGACAATGTAATCGAAATCATGGCCTTCAAGCTGGCAAACGCTTAGCCGTCTGCATTAATGGGCTATAGTTCAATGATAGGACTCCTACTTTTAACAACTTATAACATAGTGTGATAAACATCTATTGTCGTCAATGATAACTACACTATTTCAGGTAATTCTAAAACCCGTCAGTCACGACTTCTCACTGGTACTACAACAATATCTGTACTAGGATGAAATATCTGTCTAGTGCTTCCTGTGCTTTGATGGTACCCATTCAACATTAATCTGTGACGAATTCAATGAACTAAACTTAATACTTCCCTCCACAAATAACCCCAATTTAATTAGAATTATTAATTGTTTTAATAATGGTTAGTTAAAAATGATAACGAAAAGTAAGTGAAGGTCGACGTGATATTAAAAGATTATTGTGAATAGGAAGCAAGTTTTAATCGCAATACAATAGTGGATTACATTTACTGGCATCATTTGAGATCTACCATCATTCAAACATCTCTACTGACAACTATTTATTCATTATATCACCTCTTCTTAATAATTGTTATTTCTAAACAATTTCAACATTGTGGGTGATCGTCGCGCTATATGTCACAAATTAGTGGAAGTGGGAATTCTACCAGTAGATACCTGTCGGCCCAGTGATGCATAAGGTTAGGTGTTCGCCAACTTGAAGCTCCCGGACAGAGTATAAGGTGCGAACTACTGAGGAGTTCCATTCTGGAATGGAACAGCTGTTTGGTGCTCCATGATTTCGAATTGTACGTTGCCAACGTCAATCTGTGACGTATTCAACTGATTAAAAATACTAATATCCACAATAATGGCCATCTCAATTCAATTGTCATTCTGTTTTTCACAACTATAACTAACATTTGATAACATAGATAGCTTTTTGTCAATGATGTTTGTAAGTAAACTTTGACTTTTAATGGACACACATTTGTTAATTAAAATTTTATCAAGAAACTTCTAGACCATTCTATACTGTGGTTATGATTTTATTCCAAAATGCTTTCAATTCTTTCTTAAAATAACGGGAATAGAACATGATTAATAAATTCTAACTTTTGAATGTATGAAGAATTTTTAAAAAATGCAATTCTGTCTTATTAGAGTTGAATTATGAATGTAAAGTGGAACCTTTAATACACGTTTTGTCCTACTTGGGACTAGTCATCTAGATGCATATGCATCATAGTGTTGGTGTTCAAATAGTTACTCTAATTTAATCCGTTCTTGTCAAACGTCACTGAGTTCACTAATAGGCTACTGAACTCAGACAAACACTTTTTGCAATGAATATGCAAATATAATTAGAAAATGCTTACATTTTCCAGCTGATGTTTTTACAAATTTAGTTTGAGTTTTATCGTGAACACCAACACTGGGAGGTATGTACATCCATCTAACAAACCCTAAATTAGACAAATGAGCTTTTTAAATTTTATTTGCCAGTCATAATCTAACTCTAATAACACTTGTGAAACAATTCTGCATTTAAACAACCCGATCACGATGCACATATAGCAACAGAGATCGATCAATTTTAGTCCATAACAATGTCATCGGGAATTTTAAATGATGTAATTGTATATTGTTTTGTAAATATATCTTTAAAGGTGATTCATTTAGATTCCGCATACTTTCCGTATGCTAATTTCTTTATAATCTTCAGCTAAAATCTCTAATGTTATTATTTAATCAACGTGTCATCATATGGATATGAAGAAAGGCGAGTTACGTTATTCACGAAATATTTAATTCTATTTAACTTTCCACTTAAAGCATAATACTGCATAACACAATAGTGAATCGTACATAACATGTATTTACACTATAAACTCAGTGGAAAATTAAAAAAACTTAAATAATACATCTTAAGAATAATTAGCAATCATGATAAACACTAGAGATGAGACGACATAATATTTATAACTATTCTGGTGTGCAGTAAATTAACTTTCTATTACAATCAAACATTTCGCAATCATTCACCACTAGTTAATTCTAACCAACGTAACGTATTCAAGATTAAAGTAGGGTAAATTTCAGCTATAGCGAAGTACAGGTACGAGGTCAGTTTACAAATCAGCCACTCATCCTTCCAAATTTATTAACTACTCTAAGTTATTCAAACCACTGTACTTATCAATGAATAGTTCAGCACAAACACAACAATTAAAATACACCGCACATAAATATTTTACTCGGTTAATAAATCAACTAATCGTAGTTTCGCAAGGCGATTACTGCTGTCAACCAATTGAAATGACCATAAAGAAATTCATCCATGTGATTGAAAAACTGTTAGATCGTTTATTTGGAGAGTTTCAACTGCAGACTAATTACAATGTGCACCCACCCCCACCCCACTCCCAACAAATCTTTAATAAAATGCTAGGATCTATCAACAGGTGGATGCACATTACACCAGTTCCAACTAAAAACTGTATTTACATGTGTTACTCTTGTTATATATCTCATTTTACACAAAGTGCCTGTGGCAACAGCATAATAAAATCAGCATCATTTCATCAAGGATGTAAACACCTATTCCCAAACAACATTACAACTAATCATAGACACTATTCTCTCTGTAAACTCTAATTGTGATAACCCTAATTGTTATTTCACATCATAATGCATCATAACGACAAATTCATAACCCTGAATACTGAATGTGGAATTACATTACGCTTCGCATAGTCTTACAGCACTGATCAATTGAATTTCAGGATTAGGATGAGCATTCAGTACTAGGAACAGCATTTAGCATATGAATTTATATTAAAAATAGGTTTTAGTAATTCTGATTAACGTATGATTTTGATTAATCTTTCGGCTCACTTGTCAAGAGATATTTCTCTCTATGAAATCTATTTCTGATCTTAATACATGATCAAAAATCATATTGTTAAGATGAGGAGCTTCATTTTGACTGAAATTGTCAATGTTTGACCTAAACTCTAATTGTAGCTATGATATATTGTCTATGGTATGGATATTTAATAGAAATCGGAGGCAACTTTGATGTTAGTAGATCATCTTTCATTGATTACTTGTCAAGTGTAATCGTAAAGTTCTGTTCATTGAAGTATTGCATTTCTCGTTCGTATAGTATACTTTAATTGAATTCCCACCTGATTATCTGTTAAATAATATGAACTTCTAGTAGAAATCAAGATTTAAATCAAAAACGTTTAAATGAGTTTGTCAATTTATCAAATCTTAAACAATTTGTTCCTTTGATGAATTTTGATAATACAATACGAAGACGAGGTTAGCTACTAACTCAATAGAGGATGCCTGCCTTTACAGATGGTATGTGGATGATATCTTAATTATTTGTGATAAATTCAAGGATGCAAACAGTTTTTAAGAGAACTGTACACTCTCCACATCTATTTCACTTTATTATATGAAGTGAAGGAGAACAAAAAAGCTTCTGTTTTTAGATAATCTGATTAGTTAGAGCGAAGACGATTCACTTAAACGTACCATCTATAAAAAACTTACATGGATAGGACAGTATCTAAACTTTCATAATTATTGTCTAATACAGTATAAAAGAGGTTTACTTAGGAGTTTATTCAATGAGACTAAGCGAATTTTCAAAAACGGTACTACTGGATTATACAAAAATCTGTTAATCGAAACACTGATGTTGAATTATTACCAAAAAATGTGTATCGATCGTTGGAAAGGCAGTAGTAATGGCATGTTAAAACTTACTACATTCCTAGAGCCTAAGACAGTTGTTTATGTCACCTTACCATTCAGAGGTGATGTAAACAACCTTGTATTAAGACAGTAGACTTAAATCAATCATCAACCGAACACATTATTCTACTAACGTCATTTTAATTGAAAGGTTCAAGGTCATGACTATCAGCAATCCAAAACAGCAGTTTATTGATTGCGTAACACCCCACTACGACTATCAGTTTAGGCGTATGTGTAGACACACATTCATAGCCTTTTTTCCATGCACGAATCCTTTTTTACTGAACCATATTTATTGTGGCGTCGTACAATAGTTGTTTAGGGCGTATACCAACGTTTATTGAAGCCTTAGCTATATGAAAGTTCAACCTTCTGCACTCACCTACCTACTTGTGTATGAAAAAACAGTTTGAACTTACATTACACTTACTCAGGTTACATCGATTTTATATTCAGAGTTGAGTGTGATTCATAGTGTTTTACATTTTACCTCCGTTTTCTTCCACTTGTCTGATCGCCCTTTATTTTTCATATATAAACGTCTCAACAAGTTTATGTATTAATAGATTGTTCGAAATGCATCATACAAATGTACACTACATAGCTCTGATAAATTTTGTCTTTATATCATATTATCAAAATTTGTCAAAATCAATTACATTTCACTATATTGTCTAATTTATTCTATTTTGTTTTTCTTTTCATTTATTAGCTAAACCATGCAATTGTAGTATGGAACAAAAAGTCTTTCAATAGAATTTTTATCTTCACATGTTAAGTTGTCATGTCTACATATTCCATTGTATAAATAAGCATTAAATAATATACAACTCAGTTACTCTTTAAGTGTAATTAAAAGTTAGAATTGACAGAAATGCAACACTTACGAATGATAATTCAATAATGTGCTAAACAAATCATATTCAATTGCATACATATATATTGTTGTTTTTATTGGGGGGGGGGGGAGGGGGTGGTGAAGTTGTAATGACCTCTTTACAAACATGTATGCTCGTATTATATATTGATTATTGATTTTAAAATTTTTCTTTTCCTTTTTTTGTACCAGTATGTCTTTCAACGTTTTATTTTGTGAAAGATTTTCTTTTTCTATCATGTAAACACTTATTACCTAAATAATAATAATAATAGAAATTCTTTCATAATATACATTTTGATATTAATTTTATAGATAAAAAATAATAGAAGAATTGACTTAGACCATCTTATCCATTATCATCCACTTATAATAATGATTGCCTTTTCATTCATGAATAAGTTCCGAAAGTAATTCTTGAAGTCCTAGCTAAAAGACCATGTAGGGTATAGGGGTGGGGAAGGAGAGTGTAATGCTTTATATCGATCAGATATATCCACTATTGGTTGCCGGTAAGTTAAGTAATCTATTACCTAAGCTTGATTTGTTTAGGTGGTTGTAAACTCAAATTACTCAGTAAACCTATACTAGTACGAAACAGCTGAACAGTGGTACCTGACTGTTAGTGATTGTCTAATCCAGGCCAATTTGTGTTATTAACTTTGACATTCTCCACAACACCCAATTGTAATAGAAGTAACCTTATTTTTAGTTACATGGTTTATTTGTAAAGAATGTTCATTTTGGAAGTTACACAAAAGATTGAATTTGTTTAAATCAGTAATGATAATCTCATGCTCAACAACGGCTTAAAACAATAAAAACAGTCTTGTGGATTAACCATAAAAAATATAATTTAGTAATGTCAAATTCAATAAAGTCATTAATAATATCAACAAATAACAGTTACACTGCACGACAAAATGACTAAAGTTGGAAATATGAACTACTGAATAACAGCTCATTGATTTTAAGATATTGCTATGAGACTTGATGTTATCAGATTGTATCACTGGTGGAATAATTCATATGTATGCCTAACGAGACCTATTATTGAATGAAACAATTTCTGGTGCTTCGTAGTCTTTACTGATTGTCCGGCAAATTTTATTTTCTTTAATAAATATATGTCGTATTTCGTTAAGCTGACGTTTTCCTCTATTCACTAACATTGATACTGAAGTACATACATTGTCAATGAATAACAATCGGTTGACCACGATACTTTATTGCAATTACAATATTACACATAATAATAAATAATTGTTTGTTACTAATTTGATCCATTTGAAGATAAGTCAGCATACTTTCCACCAATAGAGTTGATCAATACAGAAACAGAATATCAATGGTATTTTTTAAGATGAAATATTACTTTTGGTAAATATTTGTACACACTACTTAAGCATATTCATTAAGTCAGAAACTGATTTCTCGTAAGAAAGAACTCTGTAATCAAATATATTTCAGTAAACAACTGTTTTCGATAACTTCACCATTAAGCTCTTACTGTTATAAACCGACATACAAGTGTATTATTGAGAATAATTTTTTGTTCAAATATTTCTTACCTGTAACTATGCCATAGAGATCTTCAAGTTGTTAAAATCTAGTGAGCTCTCAGTCGTACTTACAGCACTCAATAAGTTTCTGAAGTACAATATTGAACTCATCGAAACGAAAACTAACATGAACTTCAGTCGAAACTGCATGATGACCAATATTCATCCAAAATTTTATCTCAATTCTCTGCGTCGTTATAAAATCAAACCATATGTAAAATCATTGAAAAACTTCACTGAATCGATTAACTGCAAATGTATATCTCAGGATTAGAATGTAATATTTCACAAAGACTTTATTCCACTGGTGGTCTATCTCTAGATTTAAATAATTTATTCTAAAAGTATTTCGATGAAGTGCAGAAAACACAAGAATCCAACCAAAAAAGTGACTTGATAAACAAATACTCATCAAGTTTTCTAGCAGCGTTACCAGTATGTGCATGAATGTTTAAATAAATGTTTACACAGAACTCAATTAGAAGTGTTGTTCCTAAACTCAACGTCTTATGATCAACGTAGAATGGTGAATAATGTAACTACTGATATACAATCTGAAAAACTGAATGTATTTTAGGATCTTAAAGTTGGTTTGATATAGACTGAAAGTGGTCAGTCCTGCTGTCATATATACATCCTCAGTGGATTGCATCGATACAGTTGAAGTTTACAAGTATCATTTAATTTGGATTGTGACTGGCAAGGGGAATCCAGGACATGAATTGAGTTATATTTAGGGTTCTTCTAATTATACCTACACACACACAAGTGTGACTGCCTGAACTCAGCATTCCAGCGGTTAACGAGGTCGCGTTTTGACATAAAGAGAACTGAGTTCTAGTCCAGGTTTGAGCTACAAAACTGGGATTCAAACACACTCAGCCGATGAGTTTGAGATGGAATGAAACGCTTATACTGGACTTTACTTACTACCCACAATCCAAATTAAGTTATTTTTTAAATTCCAACTGTAAATCATATATCTAACTCTATAGCAATGCATAATTTTTATTAGCGTGCATAAATGAAGAATCCACTCATGTTATCAGTAATTACACTGACTACTAATTGTACCACAGCCAGTGATAACGCTGGACACAATATTTCACTTGTTGTACATTGTAAGCTTGACATGCATATTACAGCATGATTGAACAGCTGAATTTCGGTCCCTTAAGTATTTTTTAAATTTTCGTTTGCTTGGTTTTGGCTTACTGAAATAAATTATCTTGTATCAACTAATCTT
The DNA here is from genome assembly GCA_025215515.1 of Schistosoma japonicum. Classification (NCBI taxonomy): domain Eukaryota; kingdom Metazoa; phylum Platyhelminthes; class Trematoda; order Strigeidida; family Schistosomatidae; genus Schistosoma; species Schistosoma japonicum. Next base: position 43,292,983 of record CM046062.1, on the reverse strand, counting down.
TCACCCTTAATATTATGCGTGGAACCCAGTTGAATACCCAAGAGTTGGTTGGAGATAGTTGCTGAATTATATAGGTGCATTGCACTTAAGGAATCAAATAGATACCGACCTATCTAAGTATCGAGCTTATTAGGAACTGCAACTAAACACTTCATTGATTCAATGTTATCAAGTTCTACATAATATTTCAATCATGAACTCTGCATAAATAATAATATAAAATAACATTATATTTGTGTTTTGTAAAGAATATGATCACCTCTTTAGCACAGCAACTGTTAGATTATACAATTAGCTGTTGGGTATTCATGTTCAGCCTCTGTAAAACACACTTCTTGGTGGGTTGCTTGTTGGATTAATTTGGTTCTATGTATACCCCTATATTATTCGTGGTATATATGCTTGAAGTGAAATTAACATACGAGGATTTATAAGCATACACGATATATATAGTTAACTGAATCTAACACGACTACGACCCAACATTGACAGTTCCCTCAGTTAAGTGTTCTATGTAGATTTAGTTAGTGTGTAGACATGTAGCCAACAACTGTAAACACACACATACACACACAGTTTTCCTAGTGAACTTCACTTTACGTTATAATGTTTAATATTCTAAGTATAATTGTACATATTCCTATGTGGTAAGAGAACTAGATAAATGTTTTCTGACAATCATAAGATATTTATGCATATTTTTGATTGAATACTTCTAAGCTTACAATATATTTTCAACTATATTTTATATTGTTGATTGTTTAGAATAATGTGATAAAATGACTGACAGAACATAAATATACTACTTATTATATTGTCAATGAAACTTGAATTTTCTCTCACTGTCTCTATTCATCTCTGGTAAATATTATTTTATACTTAACAGTACATTGTAAGTTGTAGAGTTTTTTTTTTCAAGCTAATTGATGTAGCCTTAATATTATATTGTTATGACCATTAAACAGTGATAGAATTATGTTCAGTTATTGTTACTGATTTCTACATAGGTTATAGTATAGTTTATACAGAGGTAACTAGAGATTTTGCCTACAGTACAAAATAGGAAAAAAATGCAGTAATTGATTTACCCGAGATCAGTTTACAAATCAGTCACTCATTCTTCAAAATTTATTAACTACTCTAAGTTATTCAGACCACAGTACTTATCAATGAATAGTTCAGCGGAAACACAACAATTAAAATACACCGCACATAAATATTTTACTCGGTTAATAAATCAACTAATCGTAGTTTCGCAAGGCGATTACTGCTGTCAACTAATTGAAATGACCATAAAGAAATTCATCCATGTGATTGAAAAACTGTTAGGTCGTTTATTTGGAGAGTTTCAACTGCAGACTAATTACAATGCGCACCCACTCCCACCCCCACCCCACTCCCAACAAATCTTTAATAAAATGCTAAGATTTATTCACAGGTGGATGCACATTACACCAGTTCCAACTAAAAACTGTATTTACATGTGTTACTCTTGTTATAAATCTCATTTTACACAAAGTGCCTGAGGCGACAGCATAATAAAATCAGCATCATTTCATCGAGGATGTAAACACCTATTTCCCAAACGACATTACAACTAATCATAGACACTATGCTCTCTGCAATCTCTAATTGTGATAATTTTAATTGTGATTTCAAATCATAATGCATCATAACGACAAATTCATAACCCTGAATACTGAATGTGGAATTACATTACGCTTCGCATAGTCTTACAGCACTGTTCAATTGAATTGCAGGATTAGGATGAACATTCAGTACTAGGAACAGCATTTACCAAATGAATTTATATTAAAAATAGGTTTTAGTAATTCTGATTAACGTATGATTTTGATTAATCTTTCGGCTCACTTGTTAAGAGATATTTATTTCTATGAAATCTATTTCTGATCTTAATACATGATTGTTATGATGCCTGAATTTCGAGGTTGGGTGAGCGAATGCCAAATTTGGTGTGCCTAGTTGATAATTGTGAGTCTGCCCTATGCCCACTTAGTCCCAAACCGAAATAAGGAAGAACACAAGCCAACCAGACAACACTAGCAAACTGCGAATTCTATGTATATAAATACATCGATTTTTATATCAATTAATTTACAGTGATTATTCATCAAGTGGAATTATCATCATTTAATTAATACAATGAAATACTGTCAAACTGTACTCAGGAGTAGGACTCATATTGAAATCAAATTAATTTGATGAAAGTTTACAAATAAAGTTTACAAAAAATCAATACAACTTCTTTTGTTTAATTAGATCAATCATTGTATTTTTGGGGATTAGGAATCTCCAACGATGATCATAAATCATATTCTCGAAATGAGGAGCTTTATTGTGGCTGAAATTGTCAATGTTTGACTTAAACACTAATTGTAGCTGTGATATATTGTCTATGGTATGGATATTTAATAGAAATCGGAGGCAACTTTGATTTTGGTAGAGCGTCTTTTATAGATCAATTCACGAATTTTGCTCTTTCATCAAAGTTTTTATACTGTGCTGTTGTAATGATTTTGAATTTCTTTGGGTAATCAATTGATTAAATCTGGATTATGTGTATATATTTATATCTACATATGTCAGGTAATCGACTGAATTATGTCCGATTGTATTCTCTGATAATGTAATAGTACAGTTTTATGGCTTTAAGGATGAGTGATTTTTCATATAGTCATGCCTGAATCATTAAAGTGATTACGAATAATATCACTAATTAATCGATGCCCCTAAATTCGCCGTGGCAAGTCCTAAGTTGCAAAGAAAGAACACAGCCAACCAAAGTCCAATAAATATTTAAGCATTCTTCTTATTCAAGTAAATCGTGACTTCATAGTAATCCAATTAGAAAAGTAACAGTAATACAGAACAAAGGTCAAAATGATAAGAAACTGAGGTGATATATATATATATATATATATATATATATATATATATATATATATAATTAAGTAATTATTGACCATGAATGATAGATGATATGACAGTATTAAGAAGGTTTAAAAAAAGGCTAAGGTGATGCGATCATTACAATAATAGAAATAGAAAGTTCAATGCATGTGCAACCCAAGCAAAGAAAACAATCTTCTGGAATTTTAATACATTAAGTTAATCACCCTCATTGGATGGCCCGTTTCATCACAAACAAAGATTAAATTACGAGTCACACAATCGTTTCATTTTACATTACATTTTTATTCAGATATCAATAGATGGCAACGTCTTGCGGGTACAAAGGATTTTACCAAAGTGGAGATGCTATTGAAGCAATAGTTGAAACCAATGCAATTACTCATCAACCCGAAGACTGCATCTAACGCAACATCATCTCTCGCTACCTCCGGCACAGTACCTTCAGTAGACGCCATTACTAACAGTTTAGTGCAATTGATTTGTGTTCTTGACGCAAATGAAACCTTTTACACCTGGTTCAGTAGATATGAAGATTGTTTTAAATTTGGTTTTGTTGCTCGGGGCGATGCTTGGGAAGTCTGTTTGTTATTTTGTAAGCTTGGATCAGCAGAATTGGACAAATATTGTAACCTCGTATTACCACACACTCCAAAAATCCGAAGATTTGATGACAAATGTAAGTTCCTTGACTAAAGACCAAAGTGTTATCAGTATTTGAAATCAAATGACCTGTTCCTTATGCAGCCCTGGAAAGAGTTGATGAGGAGTTCACACGGTTGCAGTACAAGTGAGCCATAACTCCTATTAGTCACTCAGCCTGGGTATCTCCTAATGTCGTTATTAAGAAACCTAATGAATCTATATGAATCTGTGCTGGTTTCTCAACAGCCTTAGAAAAACACCACTATCCACTACCAGCACCAAATGATTTGTCAACTATTTTCAACGGTGATTGCTATTTACAAACCTAAACTTTGCTGATGCATACTTGCAAGTTGAAGTTGCTCCAAAATGCCGAAACCTACTGACGATAAATAAACACCGTGGTTTTTTCCAGTACAACTGACACCTGATGGACAAGAGTCTATCTTATATTCAAGGAGCAGCAGTATATTTGAATGATATTATGGTTGTTGGCAGAACTTTGAAGTAGAGTTAAGTCAGTTATACAACGAATATCCTAAAGTAGGGTTCGGCTTTGTAGTGTAAAATGACAGTTTTTCTTGAAGTCAGCAATATACTTTGGATTTATTGTCAGTGAAAGTGGGCACCAACTAGATCCGGAAAACATTTGTGTTACTTAATAAATCCCATCACTTACAAATGTTTCTTCACTTAAATCCTTCCTTGGAATGATTACTTGCTGCTCAGCTTTTGTGTCGTTATTACGTCAAATGCGTCATCCACTAAACCACTTGCTTAGAAAAGACATACCGTGAATATGGACCAAGGAATGCAATTCAGCATTTTACAAACTGTAGTCTTTATTGAGTTCTAACTTGTTACTAATACAATACAATCGTAAATTAACAATCATTCTAGCTGCCGACGGTTCAAGTCATGCTATTGGTGCAGTTATATTCTGTATTTCCTGACGGAAAAAAAAGCAATAATGTATGCTACCCGTACACTAACTCAAGCAGAGAGAAGATATAGTCAAACAGAGAAGGAAGCGCTAGCCTTGGTATTTGTTGTCCAGAGCCTTCACAAATTTGTGCATAGGCGAAAATCTACTCTTTCAGCGAACCATAAACCACTACCAGCTGTTTTTGAATCGAATTTCGGGATACCAATACACACAGCAAACCACTTACAGAAATAGGTATTAATCCTACTCAGATGGTTTCAAAATACAATATTGTGGAACAAAAGAGTTCTGATGAGCTGATGCACTATCTCAATTGATAGCTAAAGCCCAACAAGAACTAAAGAGTCAATGATTGCCACATTATTCACTAAGGATTATTCTGTAAATTATTTATCTAGTGCTATCAAAGCGTTGCTGGTGACCGTGGAGGATGTTAAACAAACATCATTCAGAAACCCTATAGTTTAAAAAGCCAAACCACTTATCACAAGCAAGTGGCCAAAGAACTCAGAGGATAATACAAAAGAATTATTTCACCGACGAAACACCTTCTGTATTGTCAATGACTGCATGATGTTTGGTACGCGAGTAGTAATTAAAAACTGTCTACAAACTAAAGTGCTGCATTAACTCTATTCAGCACGTCCCGGGGTACAGTGAATGAAATCAATTGTATGATGCTTTGCATATCGGCCGCGAATGGACAAGCCCATCGTCAACTTTGCAAAAGACTGTTAAAGTTGTCGACTATCTGTCAAACAAAACAGACAAGTAGATAAAGCCCATGGACCTACACTTCGAGCAAGAAGATGGCCCAACCAATTCCCGCGCATGACAATGCGAATACAAGTAAATACCAAATCAACGCGCTATTTACAAGGGGGTGTTAAGGATTCAAAAGTCCAGAAAATATAATTGTGTATTAAATTAAACTAATGGAGTTGTAGTGATTTTTTGTAAGCTTCATTTGTAGACTCTCGTCACATTAATTTAATGTGATCCTGATATTCTGAGCACTTAAAGAAGACTGATTGTTTTCAAGAGCTATTTATCTGTAGACTATTTCAGTATTTCTGGTCATATTCAAGGTGAAAATTTTATTTCTATTATCATTCATTTCCTTTGCCCTACCCTTCCATTTGATACATTAACTATTAATATATCATTTCTGGTTGATGAACTATAGTTAATCAGTTGTGTATACGAACTTCAGTTCACATTCACTATTACTCCTATTCTGCATTAAGTGTTAGTTTTATAATTGGTTGACTGTGCGGTTAGGTTATATGTATATATAAAGGAATGTATGAAAATGATTCAATTCTGTCTGGTTGGTTTATCGGCTTATGTTCTTCTTATCCCGGCTTGGGACTAAGTGGGCGTTGAGCGAATGCGCATTTACTGACTAGAAGCACACCCAATAGGGATTAGACCAACCATCCAAATTTCTCGCGATATAACAGATACATACCCCAGAGTACACCCTACAACAAATAAGTGTATTAATAAAATGTTGATGATTTCACTCTGATTTATGATCAGTGTAAATTAATCGATATCAGAATGAATGTATTCACATCAATGTGCTTCGCTCGTCTTTCCTCAGTTTTTGCTCCATAAAACTGTTTTTTCCTGCAAGTATAGTCGTTCATAGTATCTGTGAGTTGGGAAGGAACAAGTAGTTGTATTTGAATGAAGTTCACATATTAGAAATAACTTTCCTCATTAACCGTATCGACTGTAGAGAAAATCATATATATCATCCAGCCAATTTAGGTTTATTAGGTGTATCGTATTGCATACTGCACTAAAATCAGAAAGAACTTACACGTTTTACCCATTCGGGGATATATCAGCTTAAACTATCAACACTAGATAATTTGAGCTAAATGCTCAATCTTCTACCTTTTTCATGTATGACTAGTTAATTGAGGACGTGAAATTGAAGCAATAATGTTCTACATGTTCCCATTTGCAAATTGTCAAAGATTATTACATACTTCGTCAGTTTTATATAATGCAATCGACTGTATTAACATTAATTGGTTATTTGATTAATAGACATTCCTTGGTTGTGTTATTGCTACATGCTGCACACATATACTTTTCTTCTAAACTTCCTTCAGTAGTATCGGTTGTAATCCATCAATAAACACCTCTATCCGACGTCCTAACTTATGTTATACACTGTATGTTGATTGCATAATATTAGTGTGCTAGTCAGGGAATTTAAAAAATGTTACAAAGCAGATAGTAACAACCGAACACTCATCCTTGACCATCATGCCCGTAACTATGTCACTTAAAGATAAACTATAATAGTTTTTGTCATGACGGAAAGAAAAATTGAGTAAATATGATTAAAATGTAGAACTTAATTGTAGTTAAGTGATAATAATTAGCAAAATCCTAATGATTGGTACAAAGCCTTTTCCCTTCCACAATAAGTGGGCATCAAAAGACAAAATAGTCAGTCAGCAAATATGGGTTGTACTATACATCTAAATAACATACGTATGTATAGAATACTGCGAACAAAGTAAACATTATCAAAACTAAATGAAATCATAAATGGTTAATAAATACAAATCGTGTTGATGACTCGTGAATTTGTCTTCTACTCTATCAGTACTTTTCTATGTCTCGCAAAAAAACTTAACACACAAACGACATGGTTCTTTCATTAAAAAAAGCCATTTTAAAAAACAACTGCCTCTTGATAAGGCCAGCAAGATATAAAGAATGAGAATACCTATTTAACTTTTATAAGGATAAAAACATCGAAATCACTTAATAGTTTTGATTCATAGTAAACCAAACAACCGCTCATTAACAGAGACCAGGAGGGAAAATTAACTTTGCATGGTTTTTGAAAACAATGTCAATAGCAATATTGTACGACGACGTAAAACATTCAATCTTTGTAAAACCTTGTCAACTGTGTATATGCAATGTTGTTTATAACCGTACTTGTTGTTATGTGTTATTAACGTATTTTTAACCTGTCAACAGTAACAACAGCACACTGAAATATACCCATATGAGGTTCGTTATATATGTCAGTACATGTATGCTAACCGTTCACGAATATACTATTTTTCAACATTAATCGTCCTTAATTATTTCCCTATTGTCAAGACTGTTGGTTATTAACTGTCTCTAATCACAGTTTAAATCACCGAAATCATTGTGCATTGAAAATATGCTGTTATAAATGTATAGCCGATTCGCCCCTGATTATTTGTGAATACCACTTTGTTGTAGTAGCTGTGGAATAATCTATGTTAATGCAATAAAATAAACAGTCAAAAATAGGTATTCTTATTATAATGATAGTTAATACAAGTGCACAAAATAAATCCAACGTTTATAAGGAAACTATTCATTCAAATTAGCATCAATACTTAAAACAGACAATTGGTTTCGCAGATCACCACCACTAGCGGCACGCGTTAACCTGAGTATCATACAGAGTCGATTTGATGGGATGAGTAGTAAAGTTGCAAATGATTAGGGTTGACAGTGATGCCAAGAACGTAGGGTTACATTTTTTCGATGCTAAGACGGAAGTTAAATATTAGTCCACGCAATCAGCACAAGTAGCTCGGTAGAGAACAAAACTCATAGCAGTGGCATTCCATTTCAGCATCAACATTGAAAGCACAATGTGCCGGAAGCAATGACTGTAGTACGACCAAATTTGTAGCGAATTTAAACAATATCAATACACATATATTAGCAATATGCAAGTGTGAAAATCCATAGCATACGTAACACTGATAGGATTTTATGAAATATGACGTATTTAAATCAGTCCGCAAATGACTCCTCCCTCATTCGGTGTGCCCGGAGAAAATGGCACAGTACAACAAAGCAAGTGACAGTGTTGAAAAAAATTAGCCGAAAGAAGGATGCTGTGCTGACTAACTTAAAGACCTTATATTTTGTTAAAGTTCATCAGTGTTATGTATGTAATAAGTTTTTGCATTAAACGTTATCAATACATACTGTACCAATATTGTTTAAATGTATCACTAATACCATTGTACACTACTACTACACTTTTACACACTTCGCCCTTGGCGCCTGATATTGTCTGCTGTTCGAGTGGCAAATATACTATCGTGGCAACGTTCTTCGTTTTGAATTGAGTCTTATTCACTGATTGCTTGGAATTATAAATAATTCCCGTTTTACAGCATCAGGACTAGACACTCCACGTCCCTGCCGCTCCTCTCCGCTGAACCGACTGGAATAAAGCTACACTGGACGTTTGCGTTCATATATATATATATATATAGCATGTGGTGATCATTTGGAGAACCTATCATTCGCCTCAAACAGTGCAGCTAGTCCAAGTAAACTAATTCTAATTGACCTTGAATTAATTATATGTACTTGTATTAACTGTTAATATAGTATTTATTCTTACCTAACTGTTTGTAAGGCGTTTATTTACTCGGTAGTGTTCCGTGGCCGCCACATGTAAATGGTGAGCCCGTCTTTTCGTTTTCGATATTATTTGTCACGTATATGTTTACACTTCTAGGTTTTTTTTTTCCTGTGCTTTATTGTGTTATCATAACTAGGACTCATTAATAGACATTTGCATATCCCTAGTTATTATTTTCATTTTTACCGTGTAGTATTTTAATCACTGGTCTTTATTCCATTATTTTGTGTGTATATATTCGCACTAAACTAGTTTGCGCATCTATCACTACAGTTACACGTTTATTATTTTTTGCTGCCCTCCATTTTGTGCATCGTTAATCACTATTTATCTTAATTCATGGAGCCACACCTTTCACCGCAACCCACTGAAAATATCCCGTCACCTATCCAGTCGACACCCATCGTCAATGCTGTTACGGACCTGCGCCTCCCGCCATACAGCATACATAACCCTCGCCTTTGGTTTGCGCAGGCGGAAGCATTTTTCCAGGCCAAACGCATCAGCACCGAAGCCACTCGCTACGCCTATGCAGTAAGTTCATTACCGCCAGAAGTAGCCGCAGATGTGTTAGACCTAATTGCTCAGGTGCCGGTAACTAACCCTTACACGAAGCTTAAGGAGGCCGTCATTCAGCGGACTTCCGTATCTGACGAACAACGTTTGCAGCACTTATTAACGTCTTGTTCTCTCGACGACCGCAAGCCATCACAACTTTTGCGTCTTATGCAGCAGTTGGCTGGGCCATATAAATTTGACGAAGACGTCCTTAAACACATGTGGTTGCGCCGTCTTCCATACACCATCCAACAGATACTCAGCATTTCTGTAAACTCTACTCCCTTACCAGAGTTAGCAGAGCTAGCAGACAAAATATTTGATGTCTACCCCACCCATCAGGCGATTGCAGGCGTCCACCATCCATCCATACCTGGAGATTCCAACGTTTCAACAGGGACACTTCAAACACAAATAGCTACTTTGACTACTGCAGTGGCTAAACTACAATCCTCCATCGCCAGTTTCACGAAACAGGTGCCACACTCTACTCGTCGCCACCGATCCTCCAGCACACGCCGACGCAGTTCATCGCGTGCACCTCAAGTGTGCTGGTATCACCGCAAGTTTGGAGGGGAAGCTAAAAAGTGTTTGAAACCTTGTAGTTTCATCGTGGGAAATGGTAACCTTTCGAGGAAACCTACTTGCCAGGCAGTAGTGGTGGCTACTGCTAATGGCATGACACCCAGCCGCCTCTTATACGTGCTGGACAAGATTTCAGCACACAGGTTCCTAATTGACACCGGAGCTGAAGTTAGTGTCGTCCCTCCAACACACAACACAAAATCTTCTTCAACCAGTTCCACCATGCTCCAGGCGGCCAACGGCACTACGATCCGCACCTATGGTGAGTGTTCTTTGACCCTGGACTTGGGTCTTAGACGACGTTTCACGTGGGTTTTCGTGGTTGCGGATGTTAAACATGCAATTCTTGGTGCCGATTTTCTGCAACACTACAGTCTAACCGTTGATATGGTTACACGCTCACTGGTCGATAGCACGACGCATCTGACCACTACGGGTGTAGTTAAGCCGGCCGTTATTCACGGCATTCATCAAGTTTTACCGTCAGACAACAAACTGGTTGACATATTAAGACAGTACCCTTCAATCACCAAGCCCAATTACAGTGAAAAACCGTTATCCCATTACACGGTTCACACCATCATCACTAGAGGTCAACCTGTCCGGGCACGTCCACGTCGTTTGCCACCCGACAAACTCAACGTCGCCAAGAGGGAATTTGAGCACATGATGCAGCTCGGGATCATTCGCCCATCCAATAGTCCGTGGGCTTCTCCTTTGCATATGGTGCCCAAGAAAGATCATGATTGGAGACCATGCGGCGATTATCGACGCCTAAACGCTCTAACTGTACCCGATCGTTACCCTATTCCACATCTCCATGACTTTTCTTTAATGTTGCACGGTAAGACCGTTTTCACTAAGATCGACCTGGTTCGCGCATATCACCAAATTCCTGTCGCAACCGAAGACATTCCTAAGACCGCTATCATTACGCCTTTCGGTCTTTTCGAATTCCTACGCATGCCATTCGGTCTTAAAAATGCAGCACAGACTTTTCAACGTTTTATGGATGAGGTAACACGGGGACTGGATTTTGTTTTCGTTTATATTGACGATGTTTTAGTCGCTAGCAACAACATGCATGAGCATCAACAACATCTCCGCGTACTTTTTCAACGTTTTCAACAGTACGGAGTCGTAATACACCCGAATAAGTGCATTTTCGGAGTTTCTGAGATTGATTTTGTCGGACATCATATTACAACACATGGGGTTACTCCACTAGCAGATCGAGTACAGGCACTTATTTCATACCCCGAGCCAGACTCCCTTCAGCGGCTACGTAGATTTCTGGGTATGTGTAATTTTTACAGACGCTTTGTTCCTCATTGTGCACACTTGTTGCAACCTCTCACCGATTTATTAAAAGGACGTCAGAAAAACTTTTATTTCTCTCAAGAAGCTCGAACAGCCTTCAACGCTATCAAAGAGGTTTTGGCAAGAGTCACAATGTTAACTCACCTCGATCCAAACCCCTCATCCCAGCTTGTCTTATGCACTGACGCTTCTAAACTCGCCGTCGGAGCTGTACTTCAACAACAGCAGAAAGATGAGCTAGTCCCATTAGCGTTCTTTTCCAAACGTTTAGAACCAGCACAGACTCGGTATAGTACGTTCGGCAGAGAACTATTGGCAATGTACCTCGCAGTAAAACACTTCTGTCATTTTCTCCAAGGACGTGATTTTACCATCCTAACTGATCACAAACCGCTGTGCTACTCTTTCACAACGTCATATGATAAACATTCTCCTAGAGAGGCCCGTCAGCTCGACTACATTTCACAGTTTACAACCGACATCCGATTTATTAAAGGTGATGCCAATGTAGTCGCAGATACCCTTTCTAGACGTGAATTAAACACCATTACGACACAATCAGACATAAGCTTATCCACGCTCGCTTCTCTGCAGGAAGATGACCCAGAACTTCGAAGTTGTATGCAGAACTCAGCGCTAGTCCTCAAACGCATACCTATACCGTCTTCCGATTCTACGATTGTCTGTGACGTGTCCACTGGTTTTAGCAGACCGTTTGTACCAGCGCCTTCCAGGAAAGCTGTTTTTCAACATCTGCATTCTATTTCACATCCTGGTATTCGTGCCACAGTCAAACTAATTTCAGAACGTTTCGTCTGGCCGAGGATGAACTCTGATATCCGTAAATGGTCTCGCGAGTGTCTACAATGTCAGCGAAGCAAAGTTCAGCGTCATACAATTACGTCACCAGCTAAATTCCCCGTACCACATCGACGTTTTCAGCATGTCCACATTGATATTGTCGGTCCTCTACCTTCGTCAAAATCTTTTACTCATATTTTGACTGCCATTGACCGTTTCACACGATGAACAATCGCCTGCCCGATTAATGATATTTCGGCTGAGAACATCGCCTCAGTATTCCTAGACCGCTGGATTTCCAATTTTGGGGTCCCTACAACTGTTACTACTGATCGTGGTCCTCAATTTCAGTCAGCATTGTTCCGCGAGTTTACCCGTCTTCTGGGTATCCACCACATCAGTACGACAGCATATCATCCAGCGGCTAACGGCCTCGTCGAACGTTTCCACCGTCAGCTAAAAGCTTCTTTGATGTCACAGCCTGACACGACGTTATGGAGCGACGCACTTCCTATGATTCTCCTTGGAATTCGTAATACGATTAAGGAGGATATCGGATATACTTCCTCGCAACTTGTCTACGGCACTACACTCACCTTACCTGGACAGCTCGTAAACCCACCTGAAGAGAATTCCAGTAGTACTACAGAGTTCGCTAGTCAACTTATACGAGCTATGCAACAACTGAAGCCAGTTTCACCCCGTATGCACACTCGGCCGGAGCAAATTAGTCAACATTTAGCTTCATGTGCTTTCGTTTTTATTCGGATTGACGCTACTCGCAGACCTCTGACGCCCCCCTACGAAGGTCCGTTCCGCGTCCTTAAAAGAACAGATAAATTTTTCACCGTAGATAAACACGGTAAACCTGAAACTATCTCCATTGATCGCTTGAAACCCGCTTTCGTGGATTCATCAACTGATACGTCAATGGAAAACATCCCACTTCGTACTACTCGCGACCAAACACAAGTTCCGAATTCTGCTCAGCATCATCAATCTACTGCCCCAACAGCGTCACAGTCATCTACCGCACCTCCTGCCAAACCTTATGCAACTCGTTCTGGTCGAATTATTACAAAACCGAAGAGATTTGTTCATTTTGCCGACTAATACGAACCATAGACACTTTTATTCAAGTTACCTTTTATTTCGTGACTATTCCATTTCAATTACTTTAACACAGTTATGACTATATCTGCCTTACAAACATTTAGCTTATCATGCGCCAATGTTTCAACTCGTACCTATTTGGTATTTTCTATATGTTGTGCAAGCCTTGGGCTTACCTGGTTTGTAACATTCTTTCCAAACCACTGGGTAGTGTACATATATTAGTCTGATTTTTTTTTTAACATATACTCATGCTCTAGATATTGGAAACATGTGTTAGTTACTGTTCCATTTTCGATTCCTACCTAAACATCCTATTCTATTGCTATTTTGTATTTTCTGATTGCTATATTCATAAATAGCCATAATTACTCATACTGCATGTATTCATATTTCTCATGTGAACTTAGCATGTTTCGTATATTTGCCTAATGTTCACATTCAAGCTTGAGTAATTATCATTGTTTCTGTGCATGACTCATTATTTTTGCATGTATTTGCACAATTTAAATTACCCCTCACGAACATAGCTAATTATTTCTAGACATGACGTCATACTTTTGAGTTCCAGATATATGTATGCGAATTTGCACCTAGTTACGGACATTTTTGTAGTGGTAATGTTATTATTAATATTAATAACATCGTATTTTTTTTACCTGCTCCCTTTTGTTATTATGCCCACACGTGACTTTAAACATCATGTTGCATACACCTATTATTATCAAAATATTGCTTTTATAATTATGTGTTACTAGCAATCTCTGCTCCCATATTAAATGTGCATATTCATAATACTTAAGGTTTTCTAACTTTCGTTATATTCAAATTAATTCCTACCTTAGCCATCCGCACGTTGTTTGCATATTTTAATATCTTTTAAACGTTCCATACATATTTCCGTAAACTTCCTAATATATACATATATATATTTTGTTGTTGTACCTGTTATATTCACTAATTCAGCTTGTTACTCTAGTGTCTCCTCCGGACACTCCGGAGGGGAGCTATGTGCTGACTAACTTAAAGACCTTATATTTTGTTAAAGTTCATCAGTGTTATGTATGTAATAAGTTTTTGCATTAAACGTTATCAATACATACTGTACCAATATTGTTTAAATGTATCACTAATACCATTGTACACTACTACTACACTTTTACACACTTCGCCCTTGGCGCCTGATATTGTCTGCTGTTCGAGTGGCAAATATACTATCGTGGCAACGTTCTTCGTTTTGAATTGAGTCTTATTCACTGATTGCTTGGAATTATAAATAATTCCCGTTTTACAGCATCAGGACTAGACACTCCACGTCCCTGCCGCTCCTCTCCGCTGAACCGACTGGAATAAAGCTACACTGGACGTTTGCGTTCATATATATATATATATATAGCATGTGGTGATCATTTGGAGAACCTATCATTCGCCTCAAACAGTGCAGCTAGTCCAAGTAAACTAATTCTAATTGACCTTGAATTAATTATATGTACTTGTATTAACTGTTAATATAGTATTTATTCTTACCTAACTGTTTGTAAGGCGTTTATTTACTCGGTAGTGTTCCGTGGCCGCCACAATGCTATGATTTAAAATGTATCGAAACAAATGTATACTTGTCTTAAAGTAGATGTATACCGCAAATGTATATAAATAACATCATGTGAATTGATTGCTTGAGTCAAAATGGAATGTATGTAAGCCATGTATAAAAAGCAAGACATGTTGTTACATGCTTAATGAATAGGAACAGGATGTAATAATAATAGCAATGACTGTACGATAACAAGCATAGTTTGAAAATAACGATGCTATAATGATGTTAAAGTAACAACAATATAACAGTAATATAACAGTAGTGTCGGTGTATATGACAGAATTCTGCTGATAATTAACTGCATTATCAAAACTGTTGCAACCAAATAAAAACATCCTATATAATAGACAACATGGGTGCATCTACAGTACTTGGACTTTGCAGTTGACCTAGCTTTTTAATTCCACACATAGCAATAAATACAAGCGCAGATGAACAGTGTAGTAGCAACCTAGGCATCAGTAGGCCACAACATTTACAAGGGGGAAAGCAAGATTTTTCGATGCAAAACAACGAAGACTAACCTAATTACACGTGACTAAGAAATTCTGGAAGATGCAGAATCTTTTATATACCTAAGAAGAATCATCGATTAACAAGGAGACTCTGATGCAGATGTGAAGGCATGGATTGGCAAGGTAAAGGCAACATTTCAGCAGCTGAAAAATGTCTGGAACTTAAACCAGCTCTTGGTCAACATCAAAGTCATAATTTGTAATGCAAATATTAAGACAGGTCTTTTACATGAAGCTGAAACCTTGAAAACTACGAAGAGCACCATTTAAAATATATAAACAATTATTAATCATTCGTCTATACAAGATACTTTGAACCCGTTGGCCAGATATCAACAACAACTTACTGTAGCAGAGAGCACACCAATCAATTTCGAGCAGAGGAAGAAATTAGGAGAAGACGCTGGAGGTGGATTGGATACACATTGAGGAAATAATCAAACTGTGTCGCAAGACGAGTTCTAACTTTAAATCCTCAAAGACAAATGAAATGAAGAAGATCAAAGAATACACTGAGCCGAGAATCGGAGATAGATATAAAGAGAATAAAGAGTACCTGGAGAGAGTTGGAAATGAAAGCCCACGACCCATTGCTATGACCCCAGCCTACTCATTTCGCACATTTAAATAATGGTTGAACGAATATGTATTTAACTTTCTAAGCATCCGCTGACTTCGTTTTACTAGTAGCTCAAACTCTCTTACTAGATATAACTAAGAACCTGGAATCTCACCACAACATTAAGAAAAGCACAAAGAAAACAATCGATTAAAACTAGATTTTTAAAAAGATAATGCATGACTGAGTTTGACAAGATTTGTACAATTGAGTAACTAGCCTACCGTCATTAGATGTCACCGTGAATCTGAAACTGGATCAAAAAATAAAGTTACGAGCACAATGAAATCAACCGGTTTTAAGTGACAAGTAAGGAGTTTGATCGTCTAGACCTTCTAGAAAAGGTTCAGAGACGAGAGATTAAGTGAGTAGTTAGCTTACAGAACAAGTTGTAATAAGAAAGGCTTAGAAAGCTGGGCTGTTTCCGATCAAATTATATGTTATTGCGGAGTGACCTGATTACGACCTATATGATTGCACCTAACTTAGGACATCCTTAAAAGCTTATCCTTCTCCTCTCTAATCTTCCCAACAAGAGGAGAGGTCCCAAATAGATCTCCTACTAAAAAACAGAGATATATGTGGGGATTAATTTTTTTATCACACAGGGTATACTTATACTGGAATACTCTTAAAGCTATCGTGTTTCAAGGAACCCACAGTCGTCAGTTTTAAAATAAGGTTAGGTCAACATATAGGCCTTAACGGCCCACCGTCACTTACTTGGCATGGCTCCTGATATGGTGATCATCCAGATCCACTACTACACGAATTGTCGCCTTCTTCCTTGGTAGCTGCTAGATATCACCCTTTTCGTGCCCCACGTTTTTGTTCACTCCCCACCGCTGCCACTAACACACCAGTTGATCACACATTTGTTCTTATGTAAAGCGTCGTACATCATTACCATCACTATCATTGTCATTACTATTTCCATTACCGTCCCCTATATTTCTAACGCCAGCAGTGGCTTTTCCACTTCCTTCCCTTTCCATTAGTAATTCTACATCACATCTACATCTCTTACTATCTTCTGAAATCATTCCACTCTCTTTCAATATCCATACCCCTCCTGACTTCCTAACTATGGGGGAAAAACCAGAACTGGTTAAAATGATAACAGAAAGGAAAATGAATATTTAATCCC
The DNA here is from genome assembly GCA_025215515.1 of Schistosoma japonicum. Taxonomy (NCBI): domain Eukaryota; kingdom Metazoa; phylum Platyhelminthes; class Trematoda; order Strigeidida; family Schistosomatidae; genus Schistosoma; species Schistosoma japonicum. The sequence continues at coordinate 43,275,753 of CM046062.1, read as the reverse complement.
TAATGAGAACATACAACCGAATAAAAAGATAAAAAATAAAATAAGGAAAACTTCTTTGTACTAATTCTCGTGCTCACTTCACTAGTGCAGTCGAGCGGCTAGATAACTACAGCGAGACAACACCGAAGACATAGAACAAAATCAGTAACATTAAGATGCGAGCAATAAGAAACAGCCAGGTGTAGACAACCTTGTTAAAACGATATTGGATATTGAATACTGATCAACCGGAATTCTTTGTACTGGTTTGGCGGGTACTCCTGACTTTTGTTGTTTACTTAATATGTGGAGCCCTTTTGTCTTAACTGTCAACAGCTCATCTTGTGCTAGTGATAAAATAACTTTGGGTAGAAGGCTGGTTCCGTACCCAGTACCCAACACTATGTTATCCCACAGGAAGCGAGCCCGTTTGGACAATCTTACAGAAGAGGAGAAAATCATCAGGAGGTACTAGCTATTTCCTGGTTACTTTATTGTTTCAGAAAAATACTTAACCGAGAAGCCGCTCAGAAAGCACGTGACCGCAAAAAGGATTTAATGGAAAATATGGAGGAAAACCTTGCTCAGCTGCGATGGGAAAATGAGTATCTAAGGTCTTCAAACCGAATGCTCCGACTGAAGTTTATTGAACAAGAACAGAAGTTTCAAGCACTCCAAGAAAAATTAAGCGGTATCATTAAGCACGTGGAGTTGTTTTCAGGAAGTCAGATTGAGCCACTAGAGTCAGCTGAACTCCTCCCTCAGCAGAAGGGAGTGGCTCTCTGTCTGTCCGTTCTCATCCTTCTCCACAACTGCGTGAATTGGCATATGTCCAGAACCCCAATGTCGACGATGTGCCTGAAGATATATCATCAACCTTATTTGATGCCCAGACCGTCGAGGTGTCGTCCCAGGATATTTCTGAAACCCAAAAGCCAAGAGACAGCGATTGCTCTGACGACCTAGTTGCAGATCCTCCCTGCTTGTACGAGAGTATCTTATGTAGTCTTCAGGATGATCATGTTGAAGTTATCCCAGGGTTAGCAGATTCTTATGATTCGGAAGAAAGTCTAGGTGAACTCTTGGATGTCCTGAATTGTGATGTATTTGACAGTGTATCCACATGAAGTTCCTTTTAACTGTTTTTGAACCCGTTATTAAGTCACTGAAGTCTCTGATGAAAGTGATTTTGTACATATGATTTTATCAGTTTACTTTATTATTTCCTTTCTGAATTCTATGTTTCAATCTAACTAATGTTGGGATTTATATGAAAAGCAGTTTATTATCAGCAACTAGAGTTAGTCACACCCATTTTGGCCACTAAGTGAGTCCAGATTGCCATTTCATATTGTGGTTGTTAAGGTGACTGACCTTAGAACGGTTGGCCGCTGCTCCTGTAACTTGTGCTAGAACTCAAACCTCGCGTTTCGTAATTTACGTATCCATTGTGAGCTGCAATATAGGCTTAACTACGTACGACTTGTGGTTACCCGAACCGTAAAGCAGGCTTTGAGTGTCGGACGGGCAATACTGCTGGACCGATCAAAGTCCAGAAAATGGCTAGCTTAGGTCACACAAAATGTGTATATCTATGGAGGCTCAGTGGTTGAACCAAGCATTTATGCTAACACTTGACGGTTCTTCACTTCCGACCTGAAGCCTAGTCCACTGCTCGTGTTCGTCTAGAAAGGAGAAGAATGTATTACAACTCAGTAGTCGGGGTCGATACATAATTCTTGACAAATTGCGAGTACCGCTTATGGTGTTTCGTGATAATTGCTGGTGCGGGTTTGTATGCTTTCGCTCCTTTGAAGTGTAGCAACGGGGGACAAGTGGTTGCCATTTAGATAAACTTCACGAGGATCCTCTGCCCATATCACAACTAATCGTTTCCAACTAGGGGATCGCATCGATTTCACGAAGGTAAGAAGTAATGGGCGGAACATACCAGTTGATGTCTCATGAGTTCAGCGTTCTTTCCAGTGGAGAATGACAAAGCGGACCTCCTCTATCCTGACAGTTAAGCTACGACTAACCCTTAGCCGAAGAGACCACCTTAATCCATAAGTGGTTATCTTACTGATATTTGCATCTACACATATTGGATAGGCGGACATACTTCCTTTTCATGCAATAATGCTTGAGACTGCAAGGCGGTCCCCTACTAACCTAGGTGCGTAAGATTATGCTATCATTTAATGGACAATCTGTTGGCTAGCATGTACATTTAAGAAGACCTGTTGTCCTAGTTCCTTTCAACTGTCCAACACAGATTAGGGTAAAAAGTAGGTAGGGAAAAGTGAGAGGGGTATTGCGTAGGTGTCTGTCGGTTAGCGATATCACTAACAATAAGTAGGTATTGGCAATCGGGAATGAAAATAATGGCCTTGACAGTGTAGAACTGCGGGTAGGAAGATGTTAGAGGCAAATAGTGCTGGGTAAAGTAATACCTATGATTTAGATACTAATACAACAGTAAACCAGCCAGAACAGCAAACGAGTCGAGGTGTGCAGGCTTTGGTTGGGAGCATGGGACGCTCCAACCACTGGAGGGTACGTGTCAGCTAATGTATAGGGGCTCCCAGAAAATTCTTCGGAGAAGTGGTGGGGCTGTTTTGTTTTCTTAACCCCTTGTGGTAGACCACCGAAAATATCTGGTGGGGAGGCGTGTGCTAACGGCGGCTTAGTGGATGAGACCAATGTGTGCGTAGTGAGGATCAGAACAAATTATGGTTACTCAGGTTCCCTTTAGCGCCTTCCAAATGTTGGACATGCAAAAGATTGGGTCTACAACGCATCGAGGATGCTGTCCTCCGGAAAATACAAAACAAGTGATAACTACGTAACGCCATAAATAATAGGATAGAAACGGCCAGACTGTCTTGTTTGAAGTCCCAAACATACTGCGTACACATGCTTGTTTTGGATGTCCCATATTACTTCCTAGTGAATCTTAGTGTTCTATTCCAGTGGACTATTTTTATAGCTATACTCTGTAGTGACCTAAGAGTACACTTATACTGTTGCAATAGACTAACCTTATAGTTAAAAAAAACTCGCTGCGACTAATACTTACTTCGCAATTACAAATCCCATCGTTAGGTTACAAATAAAACTATGTAGACGAATTGCCGTAAAAAATTAAAAGGCAAAACAAATAGCCGTTCATGATCTACCTCCCAATAATAACTAGAAGATTGGTAAACTAACAAAACACTGCTTTATCACCGTCCTTGTAATTATATGAAGCCGTAAATGGTCTTCGACCTCCAAAATGGAAAAAAATTTACGAACTTACAAGTAACAAGCTTACACGCACGATAGATTATATATATTTGTTGAAAAACAGTAAAAGTGATAATCCAATTTCAACAATTACCACAAAATAAAAAACCAAATTTAGAAATTAACTTAGTTACCCTATGATTATTAAAATAATATAAAGTGGTTAGGAATAGATACCATTTGTTTCAAAATGAAAGACCCAGATTTTTGACGTACCACGTACTCAACTAGATAAATATGTAGATATCTAAATATATCACGAACATAAAGATCAATGATTAAGAAGTTAAGCGTTCTGGGTAAAATACTGGGTATATCAAATAAAAACAAAGGCTTAAAATTTATCAAATTATTTAACAAGATAGCCAAAGAGAGAAGTCATAAAATGTTGAGAAGCATTATCAGAAAAAAAGTATTAGAAAGAATATCTTTACGAAATTATTGCACTATTCCAACTGTAAATTATCCAATTGAGAGGTGGTATCACTAAGGGATATATTTGAACATACTTTTGTTCTTTGGTAAGGGAATAGAGAAGAAATTCGACTTATACCCGGAGTATGAAAACTGTACATGGGTGTCAATGAATTGAAATTTACGTAGTGGGATTGTAGCCAATCGATGGCAGGTGATCCTAAGTATTGAATTAATCGAAGCATTGCTCTGCAATCACCTTCTGCAGTGTGGGCATGAATATGTTTTTCTCCAAATACACGCTCATGTATGTCGCCCAAATGAAAGGAATGTTTGTTTGTAGTAGTAGATAATTTTATTGGACTAGAATGAGATATAGGGACAGGATTAGACGATTGGTCATCAGTTGAAACAAAGCCTGAATCATCTGAATTTGGTCCAGCCAAATGAGAGGCAAACTCACGAAATAAATGCAGGGTATCTGTACATATAATTGGTGCATTCGTGGAGTCGTTTAATTTATAGTCATTTCCTTTAACACTCATTATCTGAGCTCTCAATAATGGAAAGTCAAAACGAAGTCCATTATGTGCGACAAAACAAACAGGTGAATCCAACCGATTTAGAAATAGCTGAATAAGATCTACTGCACTAGAATCGAAATCCTTTTGATGGAACAGATTGTCAGAATTTAGACCTGCAAGTTTACTAGAAGCAGTAATGTGCATACTTACCGGAGATTTTGGATGCTATAGATGAAATAGTTCGAGTAGGATTGAAGCATAATGTGAGCTTATTTTCTACTCTAGGCTCATCAGTAGCATTCTCCAGACCGAATCGACTACAAGCCAACATACACAACTCTGTAATTTCTGGATTAAAATTTGCAGATGGTAAGCCTGTAGTTTCTACATCAAATAAAACTAGAGTTGACAAGAATAATGGTCTTGAAGACTTCTAAAAAGTAAACAAACGGCGACAAAACTTACGCCCAGAGCTGGAAACTTCATTTTGTTGCATGCACACGATTGATTAGATTCTCAATTACCCTGCATAGAAAGCAAAGTAAATAAATATATGCATATATAGTCCTTAAAAATGTTGGCGATAATTACAAAAAAATTCCTTTATACGACAACATAGATATTAGGAAAATGCAAGTGAATATAGATGTTTCTCAGCTAAGTAAGAAATGCCGTTTAAAAACTTAGTTTACGATGGTTTTAAGCTTCGTAAAATCACGTTTAGAGTTATCTGGGACATGGTAGACTAATAATTTCAAGTGGTGGCGCGTTAAATGTTTATAAATGAATGCTGCCGAAGCTGAAATAGGCTATGAAAAGCTATACTTTGTATTGCAGAAAAATGCTCAGTGTGTTAGCCACTATTTCATCAGCCAGCAATTTTGAGGTAAATTAAAGTAACTAATTGACCGTTACTGTACTCATTTTTAGTTAAGACTTATTGTGCAAGTAATTGGTGGTGCAATCTAACCGATCAGTTAACAACTCTTTGGAAACCCTTGTATTTGACAATAATTCCTTTCTGCAAACACTGGAAACATTTTCTACAACTTGGCCACTGATGAAGAGAAATGCCATCTTTAGATGTACAGTAGGAGAAGGTAAATCCAACTACATTTGAAAGATGATAGAAATGTCCTTTATCGAAGGATCAGTCATTCTACTGACCCACCGACTGAGAAGAAAGGATAATAAACCCCTCCCAATAGATGTTATGATAATATAGGTGGGTAAATTAAAACGTAGCATTACTCCATGAAGTCATTGACTGGAGATCCGAACACTGTCGGTGGATGCAAACTACACAGTCGGATTCCGCGTGACTATTGGACAGAATCCTTAAATGACATACGGAGGAATCAGTGATACCTTCTTCTAGGCCTTAAATTTAATCGTTCTTCCATAAGTACATTTTGATTCTCTATTGTTAAACTAAATCCTGTTATTTATCTTGTTACTAATAATACCACTGGACCTTCCAGTGTCCAATATCTTAGTAACGAGCAAGTGTATATCAAATGATTTTTAGCGTACGCATCTGATTGTCTTTATTTGGGTTCCAGGTCGTTCGTGACGTCCAGCACTGGACATTCATGTGGATATTGCCAAGTCGACCGACGGTACTAGTCATGGCGAATTCAGCAGGTAAAACTATTTGCATTACAATTTTGAGTTAGTAAATTTCAACGAAATTCTATTTCTTGTCAAAATATTCACGCAGGCGTTTTTAACTATTATTTTAAAAGAGGTCATTAGGAGTGCATAATATTACTATCGATTAAATATATTTGTAGATTCAGTTAAATTAAAATGTATTAGAGCCCGTTTAACGGAGGAAACAGATAAACAAACGGACACAGCTCCCCGAAAATTCTTGCATGATTCTCGGGATAAACTAAATAAGCGTGCTAACAGAGAATCAAAAGTAGGTTTACGAATACTCATCAAGTGCATTTGGCTTTTCTTGGAATCAATAGACAAAACCGTAAGTTTTGTTTAAACTCTGCAATTACAATACTCTTAACGTGTATATGTTGACTTTCGTTAATATCAATTCACACTACCGTTTGATTTCGACTTCTTTCAGAATGAATAGACTGGTGCCCGAGTTCTCAGTTTGCCTTTCTATATGTAGCTATGACTACTGAAACAACTTTTTGCAATCATTACTTAATATACACGTTGTTATGTGATTAAATAATTTCTTTTAGAAGGAGCGTTAACTCCACAGACACTAAATAAAAAAAGAAAGATTGTGGTAACAGTCTAACAAATCTAGTAGCACGCAAACAAATGCTAATAATTGTTTGTAATAAAGCACTCATGACTTTCTTAATCATTATTGCTGACTTAAAAAACTTTGGTGGAGTAAGCGTAAAATATTTAGTAAGCCTAGGCGAGTAAATAAAAAACAAAAACGTGTACGCAAGTAGGCGAACTCATTCAATAAGTGCATGCGACAGAGATGATTCCATGAAAATGTAGTCTATATTAGAAGAGCATAAACATTTTACGGAAATGTCTAGACAGTATTAAGATATGCTTTTGGGATAAAGAAGCTTCTTTATCCCAAAAGCATATCTTAATACTTAGGAAAGATGACACCTTTTTACTTAAGATTCCTCCACAGATATGGAAAAAGGTAATATTTAGTCGCATTTCCGCCTGTATTGCCCGAAGTTTGTAACGGATGCTTCCTCAAAATTAACTAAAATTGGTTGAGTTTCTTCGGAGGTAATAAAAAAATAAAGACCAATAATATTCCAACATTTTAGGCCGTCGATGGAAACCAATAAGCAACCACTAATAGCGTATTTTGCACAACAATAAGTTCGGTAACACAAAGGATGTCAAATAAAATGACTTAAGACTGTAAACGTCGAAAATTGCGCCGGAATTCTGTGTCGATATCTATTAGCTGAGTTTAGGTACTTGGAGGCAAATACAAAAAGTGTAAAGTAATTAGTTCGATTCAATTGATTATTCAATAATGTACTGTTGTGTCGCGATTTCGTCGGTAAATGATCGATCCTCATGGAATCTCAAAGAAATTCAAGTCAAAGAAAAGTTCAAGGGTAAGCATCCTTATCTGCCTCTGGGCAGAATTAAGTGTGACACAGACTTAGGTTGTAACCGCCTTATAGCTGTTGTTTATATCAAGTGTGTTCGTAAGACCTAGATCTAGGTCTCTTTTATAGATGGGTAGGCAAATTTTCCAAGATTGTAGCGTAGCTTCCGGCTCTCTGGGGTGCTGAAGTACACGACGCTTTGTTTCATGGTGTTAGATTGCAGGCCATTGACGTATCATAGGTGTTTGAGGGGTTATAGGTCTTATAGGGCCTAAACACCATTTTCGCAGTGAACGATATCCACGTAGATCAACGCTAGCGAGGCGAACCTGTCAAGAAAGTCATTGGTTAAAATAAGGATGATCTGGGGTGCCAGAAAGGCTGACAATATTTCGCTCCTGGCCGACTTTTTTCTGTTCAGTTTTGTGCCTAATTCTCAAAATTGTAGGTAGCTTTGCAGGTACGTGAGTAGCGGGCAAAAGACTTGTACCTAAAGCTTTCGCTGGAAAGACTCGGTATCACTGTGTCTAATATCTTAGTAAAGTCTATGAATATTGTATGGACGGGGATTTTTCCGTTCTATTTATTCCTCTCCTGAAGGGTTCTCCTTGTACAGGATATGCTTTTTCTGAAGTCGTATTGTGCATTGTGGAATAACCGTTATTCTTTAAAAGAATTTTCCTTTTGCGCCAAGTTGTTTTTTCCTAAAGCAGCCGTATTATGTACCTTTTCAACCACGGTAACGACTCGTCAGTGATAATATTAAAAGTGACTTCCCTATGGTTACGGTTCTATGTTGAAATTCTCTCATTAGGATCCGGTCTTTCATCACATAACGTCGTGACTCCACCTATTGTTGATTCCATGTCCTCAAACAGACCTTTACTGTTTGGAATGGCCACCATGGTAAATATTTATTTATTTATTTTATATATGTCGAATAATAAATCCCAGGATGCCAACATATAGTTTCGGCCGACGGTTAGTCTTTTTCAGTCAATTCAGTGTTAACTGATCTTTTTGAATTTATCATTCGATTAGTGTGCAGTCTATTAAATACTCTTATAACCAGCTAGTACAAACAAAATGATTATCTTGCACCCCAAAAGCTTGTTAATTTTGGTCGAATTTCGAGTCGTTAAGTCACATTCTCTTTGATATTCTGTGCTTCACGCTTTTTAGGATAGTACGCACCTTTCATTGAGCCTAGATGTGAATTGCAAATAAAATGTTGTCGACCGTTTTAGTGAAACAGAAATAACCTATTTAACTCATAACGCAATAGCATTCTATGCTCAAAAGAACATTTTAATCCTGCGAATGTTTAACAGTAACATAAATATAGCTCATTATTTAATGAGTGAAAATAGGAGGATGACAGGTGGTTGATGGACATCAACCAGATATCCAATGAGTTTGTTACAACTTGATATGAGATTATTTATTTATTTTCTTTTGCGTCTTGTTGTGTATACATAGCTCCAGGTCTCTGGTAGCTTTCAATCATAAAATTTTGTCTCCGTAGCTGCGAAATGCTCTTCGGTTTAGATAGTTGGTGCGCAGGCTTCTGATTTAAGCGTCGTGGAGAGCAATGAGTTTGTAAGAGTGAGTGACTATCACAGTGCGCGACAACCGACTAGCTGATGGTGATACAAGAGTTGCGAGATAATAATGTAAGGGGATGTAGGGATGAGGCCAATCAGTTGGACACAGACATTAGGAAAGATATGGAAACGAAATTAAGTAAAAAATAAAAAAATGAAAATCGAATAAATATATGCAGAAATGGGCAAATTATTAAGGAGTTGTGCTAGTGACTGTAACGAGTGTCTGGTGTATGCACTATCAGTGAAACATGATCGGCCGCTTCACCAAGCAGATGACGGAATTCCGTAGGTGTGCATACAGTTATCAAATCTTTTCTTGAAAATACCCAGGCAAGTTACGACATTAGGTTCAACATTTAGAATCGGATAGACACACAAAACCAGTAGTTCTCATTTCGCCTTTCTGGGGTGAGGCAGAACATGATGCGACGTTTTCACACGTTGAACTACATGCCACTAGCCTGAATTCAGTGTTCGGAACACAGTATATCATACTGTAGTATCTATACATCTTCGTCACTGTGTAAAGTCCTCCGTAGTGCCACATATGTCCACCCAGAGTAGAACTGGCTAGACGATTCCATGTTGTCGATGGACGGGTGGATGGGTAAGAAATCCAATACATTCCCATGTGAAACTCCTGGTGAACTTTTTCCCCCAGATGTCTGTATTCCGCTTACTTTGGTGTAGATTCCTCAGAATTGTAAGCGTCTATGATGGTAATGGGTTGGAGATGATTATATGCGATGTACGAACTGACACTTGGGAATAAAATTATTATTATCATTCGCCAGTAAGACAGTGTGATACTGTACTGAATGCTGTGGAGGAATTGAGGAAAATGATATGAACAGGAATTTCATGGTCGTTGCATTCCCATAAGTTATGCTAAACTGGTAGAACACTCATGAAACAGGATATATCTCCCCTTAAACCATATTGCACTTCGTAGAAAATACGTTGTTCCTTAAATAAATTTTTTCATCAGACCATCCATCACGCTTTCCAACATTAATGACAGCAATGTAAGTATGGCAAGTGATTTATTCAAGCATATCCAACGATTAAACAGATCATGCTTCTCCATCATTACGATCTTCTTCAGTCTTGATTCTTTGAGTTTAGTTGTTGGAGATATTTTGAAAAGTTGTCAACCTAAAGTTGACTGTGTTTTTGATGTTCTTTAATACCTTATTGTAGCGTTATGCTACTCCATGTCTTTAAACATCATCAAAGTTTTCTGGACATTTTTCTGTGATATCCCTGTTGGTGTTTGTTTTTGCTGAAATGCATTGTTTTAGTAGTTTTTGAGCATGTTTTGGCTGAACTTACCATATGATTAAAAACGAACTTAAGAAGTTCGCTAACAGTATTTAAGATTAAACAGAAAATCTTCAAGCTGACCATTCGACTATGGAAATGGTATTCTCAACTCTCTTGTGAGAAGTGATTTTCAACATTACTCTTATGAGGCAAAAATCTATTTAATCCAGCTCATGGGATGGAAGTGCATTTTCTCAGTGTGTTGTATTTTATGCCACTATCTTTGCTGGTTTCAGCGACTTTGCTTAGTTGTCTAGCTTTGTTAAGTTTTTGCGCCAAAACTTTATTTGAATTTAGCTCTCATGTTGACAGCAATTTTACCCGGCGTTCGATGTTTCAGTATTAAATGACGTTTCATGGTTTACTTCAGACGACCTTTCATGGATCGGATAATTAAGTTGTGTGGTAATAATTTTTAGACACTTCAGTAAGCATCAAACAGTCATATTATTTAAATTAACATATCCGACTATAGTTTTAAATAACAGGAACCGCTTGACTTGAAATGAATATATACCAGATAATCTATAGATTGTAATAGATCAGTGTTACACAGACATGGCACTAAAATGAAGTAACATGGATTCGTGGTATTATTTGTGATGTTTCCGATTAGTTTTGTTATGGAATTCCATCAATACAAACAGTGGGCTGATGATCTTGTTTGTAGCATTGCGATTAGCAATGACACGACCGTATTTTATACCCGTCCTTCCACCTAAACACTGAGACTAGGTACCACGTCAAAATGGAAAGAACACAAAATTAATATGGCGATTAACAGGAGTCATGTATATATTTCAGTAAATTGCTTATGTACATAAAAAAACCTAATCTTACAGCATATCATTTAGAAAACCTGTTTTCATAATTTAGGCACAAGCTAATCTTTTTTCCACATTACTCAGCATCAGTGCCATTTGGCTTTATTGTTTACTTTTTCGTCTTCGAGGCATTCAGATAATAAGTATTTACTTATTTATTGCCCTTCACTTACGTGCGTATGTTCCTACTAGACTGCTTTCACAATTTGTTGTTGTAATCACACTTCATTTTTATGCCGTTTTTTGGCACCGCTTTATCACTTCTTAATTTTTACTCCATGAATTTGAGCCAAACTCAACCTCAACGCATCGAAGACTTCCATTCGTTCCTATACCAAGCATTCAATGTCAGTCATTCTAAGGTCTTTGACTACCTGCACATAGCATCCGTCACTTTAGTGTATGGCAGAGACATTTTTGAAAGCCAATTGCATAGCATCTTAGGCTATACATTATGCTTATATGGTGGGCTGTTCACCGTAGAGTTAAGGCAAATGTTTTGAACCTCATAGACCAAGTGCCGAAGATCAGTCCTCATACTATACATAAAAGGGCATCATTTAACGAACCATAGTCCCTAATAAATGACGACTACGGAATTGTTAACGTCTTGTTTACTTGATGACCAGAGGACATTATAATCCTTCCGTTTTATAAAGTAACTTTATTGTTGGCAATAACGGCACTTTGAAAACACGCCTTCCAGACCATAGTGGTGTCCAGTGGCCAATACATCAGCCGTTGACAGGATTTCTGGTATGTATTTCCCGATTGGAAGAGGCGTAAATGTCACTCTTATGACATTATTTACCCAAAAATATAGGCAGGCCAGCAAGCGGGAATCAAACTTGTACTCGTACCTACAATAAACAATCCATAATACTAGATATGAGACAGCATAGGCGGTTTTCGTGGGTTTTCTTAGTGGCCGATGTGTGTCGTGCCATTCTTGAGGTCGATCTCTCATGGTTTTATAAACTGCCGTAGATATGAAAGCTCGGACGCCATTGGAGCAAACAGTAAAATGACCTCCATAGATATTGTAACCGTGTTTAAAATTTACGTCATTCATCACTTCGTGCCGAAAAATGATATTTCGGCCTCGATTTTGAAATATTGTAACCCTATTACTTATTTTGACCATCATGACATACCGGCATTACTTGGCACCACTGATCCTCTTGTCTGTTCTCGACTACATTGTTTGCCTTAAGATGAATTCACTACTGCGAAAAAAGAATTTAAGTCCATAATACAGCATAGTATTAGTAATCTATCAAATAGCCCGTGGGATTCTCCTTCGAATGTGGTGCTGAAAAAATTCTAAAACTGCAGCTCATATAGCTGCTCATATAGTTGATGATACGGTTTTTTGTCAAATGTTCAGTTTTGTAGCCAGTTATATATTTAGGGATGCTGACGAGAATGTTAGAAAAATTGCTTGAACGAAAATACTAATGTCAAATACAGTTTAACTGCCTAATATCTGATATATTATTGTGCACGTGCTAGTGTTATCCATAATGGTTTCTTAGCACTTTTTCTCTTTACTTTTTTGTAGAGGTTCATATTCGTTTAGAAGGAACTTTGTTTAACACATTAGCCCCACCTGACAGAGTAATTGCTTTCAATTATGTTTCGACAACTGTTTTTTATTTCTTTAATCAAGAATTTCAAATATCAATTTTTAATTCATGTTTGGACAATCGAGATTATTAATGGCAATCGCAGTTCGCGAGGGCTATGGGACAACTAGTTGAATGGCGTATGATCATCTTTCATTTAGTGATCTACTTACAACTGGACTACGGACCTACAGATTTATGAATGGTATTCACGGGGCAGACGTATACGTGCACTAATTGACACTATTGAGGTAACTGTTTTCCATATATTGCGATTGCCACTCTCCAAAAATATAACAATTGGCGAAGGGGTGGTCGCATCAAAACTTAGTAAATTGACATATTGTGGAAACAGCTTAAGCGGACGCATTACAAAGAAGAGATATTTTTAACAATTGGACTGGATAAAATCAGTGTAGGTAATTTGCCAATCGGTAGATCAACACGTCATCAGTGACTTCGAGAGCGATCAGTTGTTGTCCAAACTGTTTGAACAGTGCCGTGTCACGTGGAAAGCAACCATACGAAGTAGAATAATCAGTATGCTTGTTACGTTTGAGCAGATGTATTCACGGTTTAATTAGAGGGTGTGTTTAGCTGCTCAAGCTCACATGCTCGGACCAGTGCTATCAAAAAAGTTTGGTCCATTCTACTAGGGTTCAGAAATAAATTATTCGGGAATGTCTGCCATCATTATCAAAGAAGTGGAGCAAGAACACGATTCAATTCTTATTATAGTTCCCACTCCCACACACACACCAATTATCAGTGAATCAGCATATGTCCACCTTAGAAAACTGTCGTATTTGGTGTTCATAAAATTCCGTTAGGAGTCAGAAAAGCTCGAGGTTCAAAATACTACAACAGCTGGAAGAAAGTTTGTCATGGAAGATGTGATGTTGGTATTATTAGACGTCATTAAGTTGGAATGAATTCCATTATTGGCTAGCATTGGTTCTTGAATTAATTAAGCGAATCGTTTTTGTTGCTGCTGGAAGTCGATATCGTTTAGAAGTATAATTTTATGTGTTGTGTATGTAACTTACTGTATTACTTTAGACTTTGACCCCGTTGTCATGGGTGAAACTATAAGTTGTGTCGTAACAGTGAGATTTTTATTTAAACTGGCTTATTAGAAACAGTATGGTCACGGTCATTTGCAGTAAGAGATTCACCCTCCGTCTAGAATAAGGCTCAGATAGTGTTCAGTAGCTCCACTATTGGCTATAATCAATTCATCATGTATCTATACTTTAAAGTCCTCTTTTACCGGTGCCCTGTTTGATTGGCTAGTTGAGAAACTAGGTGAGACAAAAGCATACCAATCCTTTGTATCTTTTTTGATCTATTCGTACACCAGCTGCAAAAAGACACATGAACCCTGAAGGATTTGACTCGCATAGCAGATATGTCCCAAGCCCTTATGGTAGTGTGAGGTGACCAAAGAACATTTGTAAACAGAAAGGTTAAATGTATAGCGAATATGAACGTATTGATAATAGTACATATTGGTACACACTAGTAAATGTATAATAATTACACTAGTTTACTTGAAACTGTGTATTACAATTACAGTATCCTAATATTTGCGGCCTCAATAGGTAATTTACTTAATCCTGTTTTCTTGCCAAGTAAAGAGGCTTCGAAAAAGTGAAACGCAAGGGTCGATAAATTACCAGAGTTGGGTATAGGATAAGCTGATTAATGGAATCTGTTGGTATGCATATGACTCGTAGTATTTAATACTCAAACGAAAAAATCTATTGTGACCATGTTTTGTAGATCGCAAACAAGCCCAGCTGACAAATCAGAAAGTTACATTAACAGAATTATTACAGTTAATAATTGCGATTTATTTATAATTTGACAGTTGCAACATGATTAGGAACTATCACACTCTAACGCACTATCACAACTAGTTTATTAACTGACAGATGAGCATGTGTACAATCAAGTATAATGGCAAAGATGAAGTATAGGGACGCATTTTATTTTAGCGAATCTAAACAAAAACAGCCAAAAAGGTATACTGACGAAATAAATACACACATAATCTTAGTAATTTGTTTCTAAATGTAGGTGACTCTAAGTCAAATACCACAACTGCCGCAAAAATAGAACTTTGCAAACTATATGGATCTCTACAGAATACCGTTGTTCTAATAGAACGGCACTTGATCTAGACAAATACCAGTAATATCGTCTCTGCAGTGCTATTCCTTTCATCACTTCATTTCTTGCTGTCTGACGCCCATCATTATGACATTCTCATACCGTCATGCCGCTTATTTTCATCCTCACGACCATTCTACCCTCTATTCTTTTTCCATGTCTTTGTTATATCCTACTATTCATTCTGCATTCCCCTGATTTCCTAATTGCTTGAAATTGAAACACTGTATGTTTAGGTATGTTTATTTACATATATGAAGTATATTTTAGCTCGAAAAACTTGCTTTAGGGTGAAAGAGCATTGCTAGTTCAAGGTCAAATCAGATTTATCGCACCATCGCTGTGTTGTCAAAGTGCTTTTAGAATCGTTATCTGTCGACTTCTAGTTGGTCTTCTAGGTACTTATACTGGATTGCTGTATCATATATGCTCGTTTTCTATGTTTGCTTCAAATAATCTGATTTGAGCAAGGCAACAACTTTGTGCAAATGAAGGCAACTCTGATATTGGCAGGACTATATAGTAGGGACGAACCAGTGAAATGGCGATTTTTAATCTTAAGGTCATTGATCACAGTTTAATTGACAATGTAGATGATTTATTGCATGCTGGTTAATTTCCAGGAATTAGTCATCGTTAGCAATTTGCAGGAGAAAGGTTCATAGAAAATGCAAATACAATCGGGGACGCAGCACACATACAGTGGGGGGGGGTAGGAAGTTTTTATATTAGATATGGTGAACATGACTTTTGCTGCCGAACCAATGAGAAACGATGGAAGCGTTACTAGGTCACTGCGGACACTTCACAGAAGCATGTTAATGATAGAGCGTGTTCTAGGTCTTATTAGTGATAAGAATCTCGTTATTCGTTTTCAACTTATGGGATTGTTGAGAAAAGCAATAAATTGTCAGTATAGCGAGAAAATGACAGTTTTCAAAATTCAAGAAACATGAGATGGCCATTGCGCTAGTTGTGCTGGCTACCGGTGTAAAAATCCTATACGAACGGATTTCTCTTATGCTCGTTCCAAGTTTGAACTGAAACAAATCCTCGTTTCACTTATCGAATGGGAGATTTGTATTAAAGTAAATACATTCGCTTCACTGGCAGATGTTTCTCAGAAGGCATTAATTCAGTAGTATGAATATTGCTGTGAAATGTTCCAGCATATTATTTCCTTTACAAATTCAATTTGGAGGACGAGAAAAAATTGTCGAAATCGGCGAAACATTGATTTGTGAATGAAAATATAATAGGGGACAACAGATTAAAGAAGACTGGGTAAATGGCTCCTTTTTCTGACATTTATAGTTCTTTGATTTATGGAACAGAGCGGTAAACAAAGGACACTATGAGAGAATTCTTGATACTACACTACACCCCTTGGGCTGGTAGAAAAATACGTCTTACCTGAGAAAATAATATATACAGTGACAGCTGGAAACAACAATTTACACCAATTATTTAGAGTCATACATGTGCTTATCATGACTTGAATACATTCATCAGATCGTCGTTCACAGCCCACAACTTTTGGTTCCCTTAACAGGAACTCACTCGAATAGCATGGGAGCCATGTGATCTAGATTGAAAAATTATCTTAACGAATATAAAGAAATTCGTGAAAAATGCTCTACAGCTACATGAACGAGTATTTATATAAAAGTTACTGTGATTTCAAATGTTTGCAACCTTTAGATAATCTTGGAACAATTATTAATCACGTGAAATTATTACTCACATCTGAATAATACTTTATTTTAAAAGATTCTTCTAATCATAATATCATTTCTTCCTAAGCCGCTTTCTTATTAGTCAATCCTCGCCTAGATAGTGTCAAGGTCGTCTGTGTTCTATAGACCTGCCATTATTTTTATAAATGTGCATTGTTTCTAGGAAAGAAGCGTATTCACCACTCGTATCTTTTGTACTTCGGCATGATCATTTATACAAAGTTTACGAGTTAGGCAAACTGTATTTCCATTTGTTTGCTGCTAATTCAACTATCTTTTAAAGTTTGTATTCAGCTGCGTTTGTTGACAGGGAATTAAACGCAGAATTGTGTTCTAACTAATACATCTACAATAAACTGTAGTAATTGTCAAATTATGGTATAGGTCAAGTTTACATAGAACTGACTGAATTTTTTTATTTCACTTCCACCATAATTAGTTCAGCTATGGGATAAATAACAAAGACCGATGTAATACAAGTGAATAATACATATCAAACGAACAAAGTATATTTTCTCGTGAATAAATGATGAGTGCTACTAAAGTTGTCCCTTTAATTATTAAGAAAATAGCACATTTATATAGACATCTACACATGTCAAATCCTGAATGTTTTTCACACTGAAACATATTTACAAGTTTGAACACTACTATAAGACAATTTGTCCCTCTTATAAATTATAATAATTCAATAGGAAGACGAAGTTTATCAGAGCTATGTGATATATTTATGCAATACACACACACGTAAACCGATAGACACAGTGGGATGTGACCCATTAGCTTACGGGCTGTTTAGGTTTGTTGGGAATCAATTATCTATACCTTTCTGTTACGCGAACACACATACATAGGAAGGAGCAATCGTGACCTGCCTGTAAGGGTAGCTGAACAAGTACCTAAATGGCTTTAAAAACAAATTAACTTGAGTGGAAAAATAGAAGTACAAGATAAACAACCTTCATCGTTTATTGCTAAACACTTAGTTGAGACAGGCTACACAATTGACATTAAACTATCTTTTGTGGTGTTGTATAAATGTGCTTTAGGATGTATACTAAGGTTTGTTGAAGCCTTTGCTATACAGAAAATCAAACCCACTATGAGTGTTCAAAAACAATATGTACTTTTGCTCAACCTACCTCGGTAAAGTGTGATTCAGATTGTTCTCTTTATTGTCTTTGTTTACTTAGCTTATACTCTTAATTGTCCGGTGACCTTTTATTTTTCATATATAAATGCCTTAACAAGTGTATGTGTGATTAGATTGCTTAAAATATAATGCGCAAATATATCAAATAGCTCTTATAAGCTTCGTCTTCTTATTGCATTATCAAAATTACTATAAGTCACAATAACCAAAATACTGTAAAATAATATTTACACAAGTTCTAACAATATGCGTGTATTTTTTAATGTCTAAATGACAACCTTTAAGGCACTGATGAATTTAAGTGGATTTACTGATGAAGTTCACAGTGAATACCCAACCTTACTGCAGAATATATTCCACACACACCATAGCCTCCGTAGTGTAATATTTGTATTTTTTTAACAGTGAAACAGTTGCATATTCCGTATCATTAGTATGTCATCACACTACATTATCTCTCAAAATCATTTACTGTCAACAGATTATTGAACACAAAGTTCACTGGCTGTCTAGTATGGTTTTCCTATTTGATCCTTAATATCAGTTTAGTAAAAGTTACTTTTATTTAGATTTCGAATGCAAAATTCATCTAAGATGTATAATACGGCATTTAGGGAATGACACACTGTCTAGACTTGAACATTTTATAATATCATACCAAGACTTTTTTATACTTAGATCGTAGCAATCTATAATAACAGTCCATTATTAACGATTACCGTAAATGTGAGCCACATCTAAAATAAAATGTATTTCACGACGATTTTGTCACACAAAATATTCGATGGCTGACAGTGGGACATTTTTTGAGAGGGTCCTTTTCAGCATAAGTGACTACGAGTCTCACATTTTACTGTCTCATATATGTATTTGAAGATCATGATATACATTATGTAGACCTAATTAAACGAATTACTGGTTTACAGTCTGGTTTTACTTACTCACAGGAAGAGACGTAACTTAAATTTGCTTCTAATTGAAAATGAAGACATGACTAGTCTCCAAATCTGTCTCTTGTCTTTTAACGTTTGTAATGCTTTTTAACAAACAAACACTTTCCACTCCCGATTCGCCATGCTCATATCTGTCTGCCTCATCATACTGTGTTAACTGTAAGACAAGTGTCGAATGTGAAAATCAAGGTGACAGCTTGATTGTTGACACTCAACATGCAAAAACATTGCAAGTGTTGCATTTTCGTCTATATCCACACGAAATTCGCTATAAGGATTTTGATTTCGCCTACACCAAGTTTATCCTTATTTACTAATTTTAGGTTGAGTTTATTTTAGTAATAAGTATTCGTTGGTGAGAATTACATTTCAGCAAGTGTTGCATTTTCGTCTATATCCACACGAAATTCGCTATAAGGATTTTGATTTCGCCTACACCAAGTTTATCCTTATTTACTAATTTTAGGTTGAGTTTATTTTAGTAATAAGTATTCGTTGGTGAGAATTACATTTCAGCGTAAATTATGCTATTCACACTAACCAAGTATTAATCGTAAAAATACATTCTGCCTCATCAGACTAATTTTTATTTAAATCATCATTGATTCATTGGGCGTATGCACAACATCTAGTAAACATAAACCATTAGGATTAATCTCGTTGCTCAGTAGCTGTTCGTTAAATGCTAAACGATACGACTTGGAGGTGTGGTACTTTGAAGCACTAGGTAGTTTTCGTGCGAATGAAACTAACCAATGTTGGTGGCAAACTTGTTGTCTCTGTCACGCCTAAACTAAATCCTTATGCAGTATACTTTCCCAGACAAGCACTTGCCTGCTATTTGATGCTAAAACTCATTCCTAGTCAATGAACTCAAATTTCAGAACCGTTTTATTAAAGTGATTATTACCCAAAACGTTCCAATTTTCCCACATTTGGTAGTAGGTAACACTTCATTTATCGTTAAATATCAAGTAACTTTTACTTATTGGAGCTTAGACAAGCATATGTCAAAATAGAAGTTTCAATTAAGAAAACAAAAATACGTTCGTATAGACTAATATCCTAGCAGGTATTGCTTAAATTCAACCTATTTCATGCAACTTACTGAAGTAATCCGACTAAGGGAAATGTGATGGCTAACATAATCTTATCGTGACTAATTGATGTCATTGAAACGTAAGGCCACCTTGCTGAACAGTGTATTAATGTAAAACATTCAGCGAAAGGTCTTATCGGTACATTATATTTCATCATGTTCCTAAGCAAACAATTAATCTGATGAAAATGTATCTTCAAATACTCAATAATGATTGTAACAGTTATAATTCTATAATCGAAACATTTTGTTGAGCTAACTGGTGATATCTTCATGTGATAATTAAACTTTAAGTGATACAGTAGCGCTATGTCAATTGTAACTTAATGAATAAGCCGAAATTTACAGAAATGTACTAAACAGGATTGTTACAAATTAATTTGGTACCAAAGAAACAACTCAAAATGGTTTGTTTATTTGAATGGTTGGTATGAACATAACAAAAATATACACTCCGTCACTAATTATAAGAATTGAAAATGTTGCTGTCAGGAGTCACGTTGGAGCCCGGTGTAATCTTAATGCATTCTCAGGCACCCGGTGTAATATATTGCCGGAAATTTTCGTTATTCCGAAAATACTGCTTTAACTGCTTATGGGAATGTTTTACTCGGTTATTGTTGTTGCCCGTGGATATATAAAATTTATTGTGGGAAGCTGCCCAATTTTTCTCGTCCTTATCTAGCAACTTCTTATATATAAAAGTCGGTTGTGTGATCAATCAGGTTTAGAACACGCACACTATGCCAAAATCTAAACACATGATTAAAATAATGCAAGTCACTTGGTACAGCTGTAAATACAAGCCATTCTGTGAAACCACTTTTACAAAAGAGAATTTGGAAACTTAATGAAAAAATAATTTGGGTCAATAGAGTAGGCTTACTTTCTTTCGAAAAGCTTGAGAGACATGAAATAAGCGTAAACAGATATTGCACGAATGGGAATTCTTTATTTATTGCACTAAGTTGTCCGAATGCATCATGAACTGTGAAATTCATTATATGCAACGTTTTGCCCATTATAAACTTCATAAGCTAAAGAATTTCCACCACATCGGCTTTTCGCACCCTTCTTGTAAACTCAAATAAAACCGCTCGTCCTCTTCAAATCCTTGCTTCAAACTGATATATAGGCCACCTAAAAGATCTAGTTACATTTTCAGTCAAGAAACGTACCCTATTTTGTTAGTTTTGTAAGTAAAGTCTAAATTAACTACTTCGGGAAATTTGTAGTAGAGTCCAACCATATCGTCACGAGCAAACACGATTTTGGAAATAAATCTAAGGCTATCACGAAAAAAAAAATTCATTCTATCTGACTGGCACGCTTGACAAAATAATCCAGAAAGCCGATTCCTGCTTGACTAAAATTTAAACATACATTACGTTTATTTAGCCGTGTTTTCATGCTTGTTATATCACTACACATAGTAACTTTGCCAGCTTGTTAGTAAGCGAAATTGATGACTTCGTAGACATCTTTGTTTCGCTAGGGGAACAGTTGAATAGCATGCCACTCCTCATCAGATAGTCCGCGTCTAGAGCAATCTGCAGCCATAAAACAGGCAGTGCATGGATGATTATGCACGCTATCAAAATATACAATTTCATACCCTCCAATGACATACCGTACTCTTAATTTAGAATGACAGCCTAAATTTTTATACATTTAATAACGTTAGGATGTCCATCCGGAAGGCGGAGAAGATCTAAAATCACAACACACAGGGCTAGCTCAGCACTCCAGACCAAGAGAGAACATGAAGCGGTGGCCACGAAACTGTTTTATTTTTAAAATTAAATTACGCGGGGTTTGTACAGAAAAGGGGGGCTATTTTTACCAATTCTTATAAGTCATCCTTTAAATTCATAGCACGCAGGGCTTGCTCTTCGGCTTCCAAAGCGCTTATATTTTATTGCCCTGCAATTGAAAGAAAAAGAGAACGAGATAGCGGATCATACATGTTGATTTTGGCTCCATTACACCACCCCCTCTCCTAATGAGGCACTGTCCTTAATGCCTGGTCTCGGACAAGCATATGCTGCTCCTCCTTCAGCTGATACCTTATAGAAACTAATGGCGGGTGGAGGATCAACGAACGGAGCATTAGAATGTACTGTTGTCCCATCCGGCTTCATTTCGTTGTAGTGCACGGTTATCACGTTGTCCTGAGGTCGTTGTAGGTTTCATAATGCGAACGTAGTAGGAGATCGGATGAGAACGATTTACAACGGGCCTTGCCAGGGCTAGTGGAATTTACTGCACTTCCACCTAGACAGACTTGGATATTAATTCTTATGTGAACCGGCTTACAAATGTTATGCGTTTATTTAAGCCAGTTCACACTCGACAACAATTAACAGACGCTTTTATGCAGCCCACCTATAAATATAGTACATACGTTTTCATACGTCATAATGCTGTCAGCCAGTATTTACCACCTCAAGGCGGCGTACCTAAAAGGCAAACCTTTTAGTATCGAATTCGCTAAAATGTTTGTAAACTTGACATGAATGAAGCCACCACGTCTCAGGTAACGACCAACGAGCAGTGGGAAACTTCGACAAGCTTTATAACACCGAGAGCTTCACGTTCCGACAGAAATGTACGATTTTCAGAACACTTGAACGAATATTATATTTATTAATTTCCCCTAATTTTCCACTACCTACGTGTTGTAATTTCTTTAAAAAAAGATTGAAAAAATTGTTAAACACCATTCTTTTACTTTACGGTATGCATTTTACGCATTTGGGTATGTTTAAAGAGAAATATGAAAAAACGTTTTATTTATGTGTTATCGATATTTTGTGTTTTGAAGCTACGCCGATCTGCCAAATTCTTTATATATATATATATATATATATAGGAAACGCATATATTTAAAAATGTTCTTTTTTGAATTTCTAGATCGTCTGGAAACGAACAGAAAAACGTGGAAGAACAAAGGATATATTATGTACTACATATTTCATACAACGACACCATAGCATACGGACTGACCTCCAGAAGCTGCACAAAATCGCAAGTTACTAAAGAAACGTTTATCAATGTCTAATGCATTGTGTTTTATCCATTGGTTGGTGCGTCTGAGGGTACTCACGAATACATCAGGAAGGGAAGTGAGCTGTAGCTGTAAATAATCCGCAAAACAAATAGTTGCATAGGCTCTCGACACTAATGCTGACCATGTTTGTTTCAGCGAACACGATTAGTCGAAGGTATTTGGTCACTCATCACCACCATACCACGAGTACACAATTCTCTCTCTAGTTTGCCAGCCTGGACGTTGTTATCTCATTAGCGCTCCGACACTTACGATCAAATATAGCTTCCCATCCATCCTTCACTGCCTTCTAATTTATTCTTATTCTTAGGAGTGATTTCAGTCGTTAGAAGTTGCTCTGATTATACAACAAACGTAACTTATTCATAAAATGTGTGCGATTTAAGATGAAAACCTGATATTAGTTGCGAACCTTTTACCTTATCACTCTCGAACTTTGTCCATTCTACGGTATTCTTTTAGGGCTTGCTCACAAACCAGACTACTGAGAATGGAACGAAGGTAAGCAGGATAAAGCATTAAAAAGTGTTAATAAATATCAGTATTTGCTTTGGATGTATCCATTTCAATATGAGTCTGTGATAAAGGTAAATATTGTTGGAACCAATTTATACTGCTGGATTTGTAACCTCGTTAAATCCAATAACTATACATCTTGTCAGTTATCTTGCCTTCATTAATAACAAGATTAATACATGCACAATAATCGGAAATAACACATATGATCAGGAAGTCTGGAACGAAGGTGCGACATATACCTATATATATATATATATATATATATATGAACCCGAAGAACCAAGCGTCAAAAATTGTACAACGCGCTATCGTTTAGTTGAATACTGCAGTCTAACTTTTCGCACAAATATCAAATGAGAAATATACAGTACAAATACCATAGTGTTAGCGGTAAGAATGTCCTCTACAACATCATTTCAGTTCAGGCCAATTAACGAAACTTTTACTGCAGAGCCAGAATGTCCTGGGTTCGACATCTGGTTTAAACGTTGATGTGTGCTGCTGAAGAGTCCCATATTATGAAATAGAGTATTACCAGTTCAAGGTTAAATCAGATTTACCTCACCATCACTGTGTTGTCAAAGTGCTTTAGAATCGTTATCTGTCGACTTCTAGTTGGTCTTCTAAATACTTATACTGGATTGCTGTATCATATATGCTCGTTTTCTATGTTTGCTTCAAATAATCTGATTTGAGCAAGGCAACAACTTCATGCGAACGAAGATGACTCTGATATTGGCCTACATATAAAAATTATTACATAGTTCAGATTCAAAAATACGCACATTAATTTACATGGTTAGGTAGACTTAAAATTTATTGGCTCCCCAGATGCACTGTGACGAATGAATTCAAGTTCTATTTAACAAACTAAAAAATGCGAAATACTACACTGTAAACTACTATTTGTATTGTCGCCTTTTGCAAAGGTGCATCAACCAATTGGGATGCGACCTTAAATTTGGCGCAATTTTCAACTGGTATAGTAAAGTGTACTTTCCGAAACTTGGGACTAGTTACAGTTTACAACCCAAAGAGCCGCTGGTTATTCCTAGTAAAATCTTATCTGACAATGTTATTGATGTTAGTAAAATTAAATATGGTGAATATGCTGTATAGAAACGGAAAATTAATTCCTGTCATTTCTGTAGTTGGTCACATGTATACTGTAACAACCTGCGTTACGCCATTTTTGATTGGATCTGTGCTTGATATTCTGTTTGTTACTTTGGCCCTCCGTCTTGGTTATAGACACTGGATCTTGACTGTGTAGCCCCAACCAACCTGTAAAGTGTAAATGAAGGCGAGTTTAATTGTGAACAAAATATGAGTAGAGGCAAAAATGAAACATTTGGCGCCTTTATCGCCCGTCAAGTGTAAACAAATAGACGTGTCTATTTGTTTATACATTTTCTTCACAGTAGTTGGCTGGTTCGGTGAGACGCGTCTACATATTCAAACTTTTTTGTCACATAAATTTACACTAGATAGTTTACTTTTCGCCTTCATTTATACAGCTTTATTCCACGTAGCATATTAGCTGATATTCACACCGTTCAGTCCACCACGGCATCCTGTACGGAAAATAAATATTTTGAATGTTATTATAATGATACCAAGTACAGAGCTTCATTCCAACGACATGCTACTTTGCATATACGCATTTCCTCAGCAAGCATATATAAGTTGAAAATTTTACTTTTGTTTTTGTTTAAAAAACAAAATTTACAATGAATAACAATCACAGATGGCGATAGTGCCTTTATTTTGCCTTTATTTTGTGTCAATATCTGTAGATGCATGGAAGTGCACTGCATATAAGCAAGTAATTTGTCTGACTTACTCCTAAAAAAGATCTGATATGGTGTTTAAGCATGTCAAAGAAGTAGCAAAGTGCTAAACATACCGAATTTATTGCCGAAATGGACTTTTTTTCTATAAAGTACCATACATTTACAAAGAGTTTAGATAGCAAATTGCAGATTCCGGGTGTCGGATGTACCGCTTGTTGAGTTTCTCCTGTATATGAAAAAGCCCCTGGGTTGTAGTATCATATATTTGAACGCGGTTCTTCTCAGTCATTGTTGAAGACATGAAGTTTCATTTAAGTGCATCTAATAATTTAGGGTTGATGTTAAAATTGTCTTACTTCTAATGGCTCTGTAGAACCTACCAGTCAAAAGTGGTTTTTTGTGCTCAGTACCAAGTACAGCGAATTTTACGGCGAGTTCTGACCGCAATATATGTCCCAGAATACATTTGACTAAAGTCTTATAGTTATCGCATATTAGTCCTGTAACCAATGCCATTTAAAATAAAAATGGATTATCACAGAATCAACTTGTGAAACTACCCCTTCTACTTTCTTCAGTAAGAGATATATCTGGAAGTACAATTTTCCATTCTTTTGAAAAGGAAGTTGTAAATTTTAAGGGCCCTATTTAAAACTTGTTTGTCACTGAATCTGTGGAGAAAGCTTTCGAAAGCCCCATACATCCACCAAAACACTAGGGATTTTCTGCATACTGCAATTTAATTTAGAAAAACTATGATGGTAAATATAATAAGACAACATTTACTCAACTGCTAAATTGTGTTTTGGTGTTGAGGCTGAACTTGATGGTATAGAATCCACCCTTGTCAAACTGGTAGGTATATGTGTATTTATTAGTTTAATTAATGAATTTATTTTGCGATTGAGGATACTGATTTTTCGAACTTATTTAGCTTTGGATACTGAACGTAGTTGCACATAGCTTACATTTCTGATACGTCCAAGTTAGCCTTGCGTCCTAGTGTAAGCAGAGAAAGTGTATCGTCATCAGTGGATTGATGGCATCCAACTAAATTCATTAACAAAATTAGCACACTGACTGCTGCAGCGTCATCACATCGATAAAGTACCATGCATTTCAAAGGACGCCAACTCTCATCTGACTACACTGATATCCGCTGATTTCTGTGGAAGGGGCATAAGTCTTACTTAAACGGTGCGAAGACCTATGCGCAAACCTAGTCCCTAATTCCAATGCTAACAGTCATTTCTAATTATCATTCACATATGGATTGGGTTGTAGCCCTAACTTTAAATCCTAACCCTTCAACAAGTCCTTAACTCTAAATACTAGTCTGGAACCATATTCCTTGCACCAAATACTACTTCTAATTATAAAACTGTAAGTCATAATAATACCCTCAGTTTGTACTATAAGTGCATAAATACTATTTTTCGACTTCATCCTAATAGTATTGCCAAATTAGTTTTGTAAGTTTTCGCATAATATTGTCGGTTTTGATTTAGAGAATAAATTCATACACCCGATATCTGATAAACCCTTGGCATTTTTTGTAGTGAGCTATGTCACTTTACAGACGTTTCCAACTTGCTGTTCTGTTTCATTGTGCAGTAGATTAAAGATATGACTGTTTGCTTGATGTTCTATGTTAGCAAGCATATCTATCTTTGTGATCACTTACTGGTATGACGTGCATTCTAAAGCCACCAGAATCGTTTTAGTATATTTATAAAATCCTGAATCTCATCAAGCCATTCTCATTAGCAGCAACAGAAGGTAGTTATTTAGTATCTGTCATTAAGGTGACACAACAATTTCTATTTAATTTCTTATTCTTCCTCAAATCGACGTTAGATGTTTGGAGAGTGATTAGAAACCCACATTAACACTGCAAAAAATGCTTTAAAATAAACCAGATTGTTTTATGCTTACTTTCGTTAGGCCTCATTCTTTTTTGCTAGTTTTATTCTGTTATGTTTTAAAGTTATTTATATGCTTCGTTTTAGACAAATAGATTTGTATTGCTATTACGGATCTTGTTTCTTTGTTATAGGAGCCTCAAGTTTCAAAAACATACTGGATGATCGAACTGTCTACTGATGGGCCTTTATGTTCACATGGTTCTATGTTAAAAATAACCGATAAGCTCTCTCATTCGTCTCACTACGCTTGTTCAGCTTTTCGTAGTAAAGGTGAATGCGAGAGGCAAAATCGATATCAGAGTACTTTAAATAATTGGTTACTGGAAGATATTCTCAAAATAAATCAGTCAGACAGAGCCTATTGTCACACTTGCGATTGTTTGTTTTCGTTACGTCTAAATAGAGAGAAGCATGAAATACATGAATATAGGAGAAATCTATCAAACAATTTGTTAGCGATGCCGTCTTTTGTGCTAAGACCATTGAAAGATTCTAAGGCTCATGCAGTGCGTCTTGTATTCTGTTTACCAGCAAGATGACTAGCAATACTTTTTTTCTTTAGATTGCCTAAATCGACTGTATTCCATTATTCAAAAACTATCAACAAACTATGTCATTTGTGTCGGTTCACCACGTCTACATGACTTCATACAACTTCAGTGCATACATAGAGGACAATTAATAGACTCTTATCTATTAGATATGGATTTTAGACTGGTTTGTATCTATTTATGTCTAAAATTTTACAGTCTTGCTTCTATCGTTCACATCGTTTTTCACAATATAATATGGTGAACGGATTTTTCTTCAGTCAAAAGGATGAAGAGAATTTTCATCACTTCATAAAGGATAATGTAAAGCCTAGTGATAAGTGCTTGATATTTTGTGATCCTCCATTTTCCGCACCGTTGGGATTGATTATCGAACAGATCAGAATTTTAAGCATAGCAGTAATACAACATACTTTAAGTTCCTCAAGTAGTGCGCTGCATTCAATGCTTACTTTTAGCTACTCAAGTCAATTCAGAAAATGGAGATGAAAATAATGTTCCGTATTTCCTAGTTCTTCCATTTTTCTTCGAGAAAAAGCTGCAGAAGATCGCCCCATTTTTGAACTTATTGGATTATAAAGTAATCATCAGTGTTATTGAGTAATTTATGATTTTCTTATTAATTAAGATCACGTACGAAAGTCACTCACGATTGGATTTTGATAGTAATGACATTGGGGACCAGAGGGATTCAAATAGTAAGAGTGGTAGTAGTTCACATCGTGGTCAAAGGCGCGACTCAGTTGTTCGTTTATTCACAAGTTTACGACCTTCTTTAGTCCATCCACCTAAATCAATGGAGAAATCTTTCAGGTATGTATGTTATTTAGTATTTAGAATTTAAATAGCATGTATATTGCTAAGAGGGACGGAAGGCATAGGTGTAATAAAACAACGCATGGTTCGGCAAAGAAATTCATCAGTTGAGGTCACTAATATATATATATATATATATATATATATATATATATATATATGGCTTCAACAATTAAGCTTTAGACAACACAGTAATAGAACAGGCATAAACAACGTGTGACGATCATGCTGAGTACTCTAACTTGTACTTGGTAAGGGAATCGTATTTTTACCTCATCTAAGAGATGTCGTCTGAGCATTTCATAATTACTAAAGGATGCCTAGGTAACCAATAAACTTCCGAGAAGTTATTAAAATTTTCTTATCTGTAGGAACATTTTATAAATGAGGAATTTACAACTCTGACGAGAATAATACCAAGTAATTGCACATTGTTGTATATTTCCCAATCACTAGAGTATGGGTTCATGTACTCGGCTTTGAACTACAGTTCGTCCAATTGCTTATGATACTCCCCAATTTCTCAAATCAAAGTTTGTTTGTGTACAAGTACAGTTACTTGGATCATTTAATTGTAGTAAACTAGTCAATTAACTAGTTTCTTTGCTGTTATCATAAGAAGGTTTATCTTTTCTTGAGTTTTTTGCTTTAAGCTACACTCTGTTGTCGATCCATCTGTTATGTTAAAGCATCAGATAACGAACGCTTCAGTCAACATAGACTGATTGAGTTGTAGCGATTGACAAGTTAAATCGTGTGTATTTGAAACTGTGGATATAACCAAAATGGTCGACTTTTGTAACAGTTAGATTCAATATCATTGGTAATAATTTATTCCTTAGTTTAGTCTACTTTTGTGTTTCAGAAATATTATTCCTCAGAAAATCTGTACCATAGTATTTAAAAGACTCCAGCCAATCATAGCTCTTTTTGGCCGTAATCGTCCTCGATATTTGTTTTCGTTATGCTATTATTGATATCTAGACCGGAATTAGCGATTGAGTTGCTAGTCTTAGAAGTTGAAAATATGTTTATGAATCATCGATTTCAGCAGAAATTTCATTATAATGTATCGTGATCCTGTCTATGTGATTACTAATTATTTACATTTTTTAAACTACGTCAGATTATTAAATCAGCCGGTTGATTTCTTACACTGTCGTAAATCTGTCAGTTTTCAAGTTGATTGACTGAAATACTCCAAGGCTAACAAATTGGCACAGAGTTACGTAAATTTTTATTGCTTAAGAATTTCAAACCATAAAAGATTATCTAAATAATATTATAAAATGTAGTATTTTATTGCTTGGATTCTACGACTTGCCATTGTACTGGCTTTAGTCCTATTTTAATTTTGTACAGTTTCGTAAATTGTATTCGTCTAAACGAAATCCACCGATCGTTTGAGAATAATCTACATTTATATAGTTGGAAAATGAGCGAAAACAGTCAATTTGTTTGTGAAAATGCAGTCTCTAAGAGACTCAATGATACAAAATTAATGTGCTGATTCCGGTTCTTGTCGTTCTCACGGTTTTATCTTAAAATAATTAGTGCACAATACTGTAAAGTCCTAGGACCAAAATAAGCCATCAGTCCATGAGATCATTAATTACTGACGTGTGATTTGCTGGTAAGTGTAAACTACCTATTTAGGATCAGCGCGATTATTGCAACCTATGGTTAATGACGATGGGTGGCATGGCCCAAAATTGGTCACTATACCGTAGGTGCATTTACACTTGATCATCCCTTGGATCCTTAGCTTGGAATATTTTGTGCCTTCCTACAAATTAATTCTTGATTCATATTCTTTATATCTTGTCTTTTCAGTGACTACTGATGTTAGTACTTCTATTATTTTGGTATCCATCTTGGTGTTCTGTAGTGGTATGCCAACTTAAACCGATGCACATGCGCTAGCCTGTACATTGTATACAAATGACTGGATGAAAATAAAACAAACTAGTTTTTTATTACTCCTTAAGGTGAAGTGATGTTTCTTAAGCGTATCAGAAATCTTTTTTATTTTGGTTTGAGATAAAATAATTTCCTTTTGTCGTTTAGATTTTGTGAAATTTGTCAACGTTACTCGCACGTCACGAATTTGCACTGTTCCAAATGTAATCGTTGTACAACCAAAGTGAGTTTTATCCGAGAACGTTTTATGCGATATTATTACAATCAATATCTAAATACCTGTGTATTAACCTATTATTATTTATTCATCTGTATAAGCACACATATCCTTTCTAACTTTCTCCTTAAAATTAGTAATCTCAAATGGTTTAGCGCGGAAAATGTTTGACAAAGTTTAACACTGTAAAATGGTGGAATGTTTAATATGGCAAATAATCACCACTTTGAATCGTAACTTTTTTTAGAAGTAACTTTCGCATAAAGATTATCATAAAGGGGCTAGAATAGTTATATCGTTAGGTATTTCACTTGAAAGAAACCAAAATGCTTTGGCATTTCCCAGGGTGGAGAAAGTCCGCTTTCTTTGAAATGGTTTCATACTACCATGCAATTATAGCCTCTGCTAGGGATGTTCTACTCACTGCCTTCATTTTGCGGCGATTTTGTTATGAAAATAAAAGGTACAGGTGAATGTCTGGTGTCTAGGCTGGTCGGTTGGTGCAGAAGGTTCGTTTGCAAAATTTTGATTCTAGACCAATTTTGTACTTGTTTTCATGATGCTGAGGCAACGAATTACTTATGAACTTATTTTGCTCACTAGTTACTACGGGACCTCGCCTCATGACTATGTTCCTCTGCTTCGTGGTCTTTACCCTTAGGCCAAAGGTTCGGGGAATGGCTGTCTCAAGATACCATCTGCTAGTGTGGGTATTTGGGTAATATCCTAACACACAATTGTGGTGGTTTATATTTATACAGAATATTACTCATAACTGTGTACATATACATATTTGTACTATATTCTGTTCTTTCAAATAAATAAATAATGATATTGTACTTAAGAACGATTGTGGACATTGTAATTCGATATTTACGTAGTATTTCAGAAATACTGTCACCCCCCATTTAGAAGCTGGAGTTTCGTGTCACTCCATCTCAAAGGTATTTTGACAAAGTGAAGCAGTTAGCAACAGTATGTGATGAGTTGCAGTAGAAAACATTTCAGTCTAATATTCGGATGCAGAGAGTAATGGAGTAATGATAAATAGCTTTCTGTCGGCAGATAGTGAGGTAAACTGTTAGTAACTCCTGGTGGCGGGCCCGAAACTATTATTAGTACACACCTTTCAACAACGGGGTTGCTATAAACCAAACAAAGAGATAAAAAGCATGTCATATAGGCTCGATGCATTCGTATAGACGAGGTATACCTATGGTTTCTTGACGATACCTTGTTCTTAACAGAGTCAGTTAAACAACTTTGACTTATTGTTCTTAAGAGTACAACATTTTACATCATCATTTGAGTTCATGGGGATCTGGATCATATGAGGCAAGGAAAACACAGGTAGCGACCCACTCAACGTGGGTGTTAACCTTGAACAACATGGCTTGGTAGTGGCTTAAACAGTTTACATGTACAGTGGTATTTGTACGCGAATTATAGAACTGGTTTATGTTTACGAGCGACTGATGTATACTGCCTCATATCATTCTATTTTTTTTAATCTCACTCATCTGTTTTCTTTGCGATACAGTTGCCTTTGTCGATGTAGTTTCAGTTAGATCTCGATCTTCAAGTTATCTTACTAGTGCATCATTTTCTGTACACATTCTCAGTTTTTTGTGCATGTTTACTGTATAGTTCCGTTGGTGATGCACGAGACGATAGCACTCGTCTTATTTTGCCTATTGAATCATTACTATCTTAATATCTTTTTGATGTATATGATGTATGAATGTGTTAGTATTTTATATAAATAATCTGATATTTTCAAGTGGTATTACTGCTACTTACCATTGTAACTTATTAGTAGCTTACGAATATACTTTACATGATCTTACATTAGGTTTCTGTCCTATAGTCTTAATAGCACGATTGATTATTTTACTGACTAGGTAATGTTGTCCTAAGAGACTGAATGTAATTCTCTCTTCCTTTCATCATATATTTCAGTTCAGTTTAGAAGAAAGTATTAAGATTTAGTGTCTGTCTATTTTATATACATTATTTTCATTTTTACTATTCCAACTTAGCATGGACCAACCTATGTACACTGTGATAAATGCGGTCGCTGTAAATCGACAAAGAAATCCCACTGTGATAAATGTAAACAATGTGTTTCTGTCAGTCAATGTGTCCACCTAATCAAGCGTCAAAAGCTATTCTAATAACTAACTGTCGTTAATTTGTAAACTATTTTTTTTAAAAGTTTTATAAATATAATATTTTTATTTTCAAAAGTTTTTTTTCAAAAAATAATCGCTCTGTTTGATTTCAGCGGTCATATATATCAATATAATCCTCATGTGAAATTCATTAAAACCTGCTTGTATTCAAAAGTGATTTGGTCCTTTACCTCAGGATTTATCTGCTCTTTCTGGTTGGTATTCACTTACCAATTACTTGTAACTTAGAGCCTGGTACATATGTGCACTAGTTACCATATCACTTTATCCACTAACCTAGTTTGAGCGCTAGACCTTCGTTAGCGTCCTCTAAGTTTCATAAACAATACCGTCGCCGCTTGAAGATAGTTAACAGGACTTCCCTAGCATAGGCTATAATTTGCATGGTCTTAGTAGATCATTTCAAGAGGGTGAACAGACTTTCTTCACTTTCCGCAGTACCAATACATTTTTAGAGCGATGTGTGTTGTTTTAATGTTGTTTTTTTGCATCAAGATCAAACAAAACTAAGTCATAAGTTGATCAATTTATAATAAAAAATGTTCCACTACAGCTCAAATGAATCATTTTGGTGTTTTAGAAATGCACTTATGTATGACTCTGGAAATTTCATTTCTGTTTAGTGAAATTTTTTTATGAGGTTTTAATTATGCATAATCGTTCTAAAATGTTATCGAAGTAGTAGTAGATTTACTTACTATTAATACAAGTTGCGCTCAATAAAGTAGTCGACTAAACACCTTGCAATCTTACGTATAAAGCAATTATTCTATAAATTTCATTTTTCTCCCCGTTATATATAGCATTATACAAATTCGCATGTATTACATAGGATGGGACGCGCATCGTCAGTTTTATTTTACATACATAGTCCTGTAGAGATTAGTCAAATGATAGTTTTTAACATCAACAACAAGAGTGCTCAAACTATTACATATATGTTTCTGTATGCATATACTGTGACATAGTAGTTAAAAGTTAATCACCTTAGTCACTAGGCTACTGTTCACATTGATGAAATTCCACTGTAAATAATATTTGAGTTACTAGGCCTTGACTTTACTGCAGAAATTTACTTTCGATTGGTTTCATATTTATTTGCTTTACCAATAAGTTAGATAAGCCAATTGATTTGTATTGTGTTTCCTTTATTTCTTTTATTAGGTTCCTGTATTTTACATTGCTTACCTGTGAACCTGTTTTTTAAACATAGAAAAATGATCAATGGATTTATTTAGTTATACTTTCGTCACTCTAGTCATATTTCAATAAAATAGATCTTTTGTTTTACATGGATACAATGATAATAATATCAGATTATTTTCAATTATCGAATTCCTATCAAATACAATAAATCTTATGATTATGTTGACAAATATCTATGGTTCTTATTATTTTAAATATTTTCTTATTGGCTTAATCATTTTTTTCATAATTATTTTTTATCATAATCATTTCACTTCATTACATAATATGACAATTATATCAAATGAACAATTGAATCAACATATTCATCAATCATATTATTATAAATTGCCTTCATATATCAATCAACAATGTACATATTCTACATGTTTTAATATTAGTAAATGTGTTCATGAAGTTGTTGATAAATCATTGCATACTATTAGAGTTTATGTTTATCCTTTAAAAGAAGACAGTAATTCTATGCTTACAAACTTTAGTCAACAGTTTATTTCTTTGTATAATGCTATTTTATCTAGTAAATATTATGTGAATCGAATTGAAGAAGCATGTATTATTGTACCTATTGTGGATTTATTGTATCCTTATCCGGATGATAGTCAAATGATTGATTTATCTATGCGTTATTTAAATCATTTGCCAAGGTTTGTTTATCAATAGTTTTCTCTTTACTCATTTTTAAATTTATTATAACAGAGAAATGATTATATGAATTATACCGTTAATTATTTACATTAATATGATTATAGCAAAAGCTTAGTTGATATCTATCAACTGAACATCGAATGGAAAGTGGCATAGAATAGATTGTTTTAGCTGTTGAAATGTCTACGTTTTCGATACTTTATTATACTGACACTATCATAAATTTCATGAATCATTAGAACTTCTAAAATTACAAGAGATTAATTGATTTGTGCGGAACTTCTAGTTTTCTATAGATGATCATTGAGATTTTACGATTTCAAAGCAGAAAATTTCCATTCCTTTGAAAGACATATTTAGTTTGGTAAGTGTTAAATGATCTTAGGTACATCACATTTCGAGTATTTGCATCAGATATACACCGTCTTTTTGAAAAGTATAACTCGATGGAAGTACTAGCTGCAACTGTGCATAGATATGTTTATTATTCTAAGTAGGACGTAAATATCTCAGTCCAAGTAGACCGATTGCTATAAAACTAGTCATATATATATATATATATATATATATATATATATATATATATATATATATATATATATATATATAAGCTCTGTGTATTAATAACACGATGAATAAGGTCTTTACGCTAATATGACTTAGTGATAGTTGATTACAAACCGGACTTCTGGAGAACCTTCAGTAAAGGAATGTCCGAAGAAAGAATAACTAGTCACGAAACAAACATTTATAATTCATTTAAGATATAAATACCTACTGGACTCTAATTACGTAGTCTATGTAACAACATATGAAATTAAGTCTTATCAGACTTATCTTCTTCCTTGTCAAAACTTTTGTCATTTCTATTTTTTCAAGTTGGAACGAAGGAAAAAATCATTTGCTGATTAATTTTCTTTTCAATGAAAAATTACAATATTCAGCTTCAGCTATCATTGCCAGTGCTAGTCATACAAGTGATACATTCAGGACAAAATTTGATATTGTTCTACCAGCATTTAATCCATTCACTGTCGTAGTGGATCATAGTATTCATGAAAGGTAACAACATACATAATTCTTGAATATCTTTGTATAATTTGAAGATGTAATTTGATTGAAATCTTTTTCTTAAAAAATGTAAAATGTGACTACTAATTTACTGTCGTTCTCATACATATGCATCAATTTAAGTGATGACAATTAAAGAATCTAAAATAGTGTCCTGTTATTGAGTGATGACTTAATGGTTGGAATCTGATCTACTCCAGTTTGGACAACCGAGTTGTAACACTTACATATATGCTACAATGTCGAGTACGCGAATTTGTACTGGGTAAATGTATAACATCATTGTCTTGTTACAACATGACACTTAAAATTCATACATCTAAATAGGATCTAGCTAGACCCCTGAAGTCTCGTGAAAGACCAGAAATGTTTTGCTGCTAAATATTCCTAAAGTAGAATAAAATTTACTTCTGTCTACTTTCAAGTCACTTATTGAATGACGTTAGGTCTCTATATAAATTATTATCAAGCATAGTCATGTTCCTTACAGCATCGCTTCGTATTTGTTTATATGTTCTTTTCTTCATAGAATTCTAATAGAAATCTGTCATTGTCATATGACATTCCTGTGAGCTACATCTCACTGTTGCTTCATATGTAGTAAATATACTGTTGAAGTTCTCAACTGTATATGCTATTATTTTCCATATTATATCAATAAATTTTATTTGAAATATATGACTATATCCGGAGATTTGTTATGGATGGTCAGTTACTTTATGCAGTTAGTTCAAATTTATTTATGTTCAACTAATTAGGTAGGATAAATAGTTTTCAAATGATTTTGTTTAGTACTATCTCTACTGAAATTAATGGCATGAAAGCTCTTGACCTTCATTTATGAAGTCATAGTTTCCGAAATAACTGGGCAGTACCAATAGCTCTCGCATATAAGCATATTGTTATACCTCAGTATTACTAATATGGTGTTAGTAACCCTTCAGAGGCAATGATAATCAAACACGAAGAGTCACCGATTATCCTCAGAATGAAGCGGCTTAGTTTCCCAAAAGTGGATCGGGGCTGCCCTCATCATCGCGTTGTAAACTGAACCTTTGACAGTTACAATGGTATCACAGTGGAACTAAAGATGGTCCAGAATGACAGAGCGACCTGGCCTTAATTATGTGTAGACCGATCTCCTCGTTTACACCGCCACCAGCAGTCACACAACAGCCAACATACATAAACTTTTCTACTACTTTTAATAGTTCACCACAAAGAGTGAGAGCTAGTACAAGCTCTTTCTATTTTTGCTGAAGTACTTTGCATTTAGTGGTAATGTGTAACATTTATCACGTTTTTTTGTCCTTTATAACAGTTGAATAAATGTGTGCTCGTTAACATGCTTTTGTAAAAATATCTAGTCTAGAATGTTCGTTTAATAGTTTTGCGTGGTCAGTTATCATCTACTTTAACAATGAAGAAGTATTTCCGTGTTTGTCAGTTTAAAGTTCACAGTTGAACCAGTTTTTTTAATGTACTTCTTAATCATAGTAGACGTTGCTTATTGCGAAAATAATTCAATTCTCAAGTAGCCACTGTTGCTTCGGTGTTTCATGTTATTGGAAAATGAGATAAAGCGTTGTCATCATTTAGTAACAAATCAGCTAGTCAATCATTATCAGTGTAGAGTCTAGCGCTTACATATTTTACCCCAAGTCGTCATAATACATCAGCACAATGAGATGAAATTAACATGATGATGGCTAAATGAATCGAAATACTAGTAATAATCACTAAACATTTGAGTGGGCTGACTGAAATGGTACGTGTAAAGAAAATACTAAAGAAGAGTAAATGAATCTACATTAATCTCAGGAGATGAAATAATTGAGTACTTTGACTACTTCACTTATCTCGAAAGTCTTATCATTCAGATCTAATCGGTCGGTGTTTTATGAAATGTCAACACGGATTCATAAAGCTCGCTTGACTTTTACCAACTTACGTCACTTATGGCGTAAGCGAGACATTCGTCTGTGGACTAAAGACTGAGTGTACTGCTCAACTATTCTGTATGTTTTAACTTATGAGTGCCAAATCTGGGTGATGAAAATGGGAGATATATTTAGGCTGTAAGTGTTTGATGATAGAAATTTTCATAGTATGACCCGTATATCATGGAATGAGTGAGTAAGTGAGTAAGATTGATGTTAGACACTGAGTACTAAAGAAACTTGACAAATGAGTCGAAGAGGTTGTAAATGTTGACTGATTGAGTTGGTTGTGAAATGTTGGTTGGTTGTCGTAGGAGTAGGATTTCATCGTGTTAATGTGGTTTGGGAATTTGAACCTATAGGTATATATGCCACGTTGTGCGTTTTTAATGATTGACTGACTGATAATCATTATGTTTGTTTATAAGTATCTCTTAACTATTCAGCTTAAATAATTTCTTTTCATTATTCTTTTTAAACAAAATTCCTAATAGACGTACAATTTTTTTGACAGTTTTCCAATCGACTGATCAAAATTTCATCAAGCAATTACACTATCTTCTGTTAGATTCTCCTCGTACATTAGATTCAAATTTATCGTCAACAATAATTGTCTTAGACTATTCAATTCTATCCAATGTGACCTATATGGAACGTTTTGCCATAGTATCTGAATCACAGTATCGTCAAAGTGTTAAAAAATGGATAAATTATTCGGAATCATTGTGTTCTAGTGAATTTTGTTTAATAATTGATGCAGACAATTTAAACCGTTTTAATTTGTACGATAGTCTGGCTTATGGTTGTATTCCAGTGATTGTAAATGATGATATCGTTTTACCGTTCTCAGAAGTTCTTGATTGGCATAAGTAAGCCTATTTAAATTTACTTTTTAATATAAAGTCAGAATTATGTTATTAAATATTTCAGGTACTTTTATTAACCACTGAATTGTGACTGTATGGTTTAAGCGTTCAACTTTTAACCATTATGTTGTAAGTTCTTACTCTACTCTATCTACTTCACCTACCTTCTTTAACATCTAGAATGTAACTCGAAACCACTAGTAAATTAATCTGTACCTGGCAAAAATTAGATGCTTTGTACTTTTTAAGTGAACTTCAATAATCTTTGCCAATATTTTGCTAGGAGTGAAGTGGCATCGTGTGTCGGTAGGTATTGATTATTGCTCATACTTCTGTACACGAACTTATTCTTGGGTTCATTGAGTTACTTATTGACCGATGTGTCAATATGTTATTATCTCTAGTTATCTGATATTACTGCATTGTCAATATGACAGAGGGCTTCTAACATCTTTCTTGAAAATATAGCCTTCTAGCTCTATCAAACTAAATTATGATATCAACCAGTCATTTATGTTATAGTGCTGTGGAATAAAGACGGTTCTTATTGAATTAACCTCGTTAATTATCCTTCATTGTAGTGTAATATCGATATCTTTGAACTCCATCTCGTTGTGAACTAGAAATCTTCGTTATTGTTATAGTTTAAAACTGTTAATTATGCTTTACTTGTCTGCTTTTCTACTTTGAGTGTGTATTTTTTTGCTTACAAACCCTCTTCGTACTAACTGAATTTTTTCCTCTTTGCATATCTATACTTGATATTTCATGTTAATATTTTCTAATTTTCTCCCTCTATCATATTTTATCTATATTGTAGTCGATTGTCTACTCATTATCGAACGACCTAGGTATTGTGAGAGTTAACCAGCTCTGTTTCGCCTATGTATTCAGTTTGTATTGAACCTTTGTTAATATTGGTTGTTTATCAGTCATTCCATGGATCAATTTTAATCTGTCGAATTCGGCGTATTTCTTGAAAGAGCTACAATCAACCGTATTTATTCTTTGCCCTAATTGTATTTATTTATCATAGTGTCACACTTGCTTTAATAACCTATTTTCTTCAATATCTTAGGCTCACTGTTTCAGTTTCGTGAATATTTTCTTTGAATTTACTTGAAGAAACATCTAATTTATTCATCTAGATTTTCCTACTGTTAGTCACTTGTGACTAGCATTGTTGCTGCCATATGTATTTAACGAAAACTTGACAGGGCATTTCAGTTGTTATTATCTTAGTGGGTAAAAAATTAAGCTCTATACTTTATGAAGTATATACAATTTGTTATTATGGTATATAAATGTTCCGTTTACATATTTGAGATGAATTTTTGTATTTAAATTTTATTTCTGTCCGAATTGTCTGTTAGAATTGTCATCCGTGTTCCCCGAGTGAAATTTCAGAAGATTCCATCCATTTTGTCAACATATTCTCTGAATGAGAAATTACTTCTTCGACAGCAAATAAGGTTTATTTATCAACGTTATTTTTCATCAATAGAGAAAATTATGTTAACCACCTTGGATATATTAAATGATCGTGTGTTTCCTCAATATTCACGATCTTATGCTGAATGGAATTATCCTGATTATTCCAAGGTGATTTGTTTCTTAGTGTAATAATCACCATTATTTTTTAATTGACTGAGTTGTGGCGAATGTTACTTTATGTAGTTCTCATGTGCTTGTTTAATTCTACCGACCGATTTGCATCATAGTCATTAGTCTAAATGTTTTAGCTTCATGTGTACTACTTGATGTTTAAATAGTTAAAGGTAGTCGGGAAGATACTCAGGATCTAAACTTTACGCATGTTGACACTCATCAACAAGGCTTCCCTGAAATACTAACGTAACTAACTCTCGTTGCATGTTCCGGACTTGTATCACGCTAATTCACAGTCTTAGGTGTTACCATTGAACTACTTTAGCCGTGACCCTAAACGGATCCAATTCAGCAACAAATTTTTTTAACTACCAACAGTTTTAAATCATTTTAGTAAGGAAAAATTATCAAGACTGATGGTTCGTTGCATTCTATTAAACTAATAAGTTTGGTTTATTAGCATCAAACGCTGTCGGTATTCTCATTGCATGTCTGATACTTGTTGATATTAATAAGTAAGAACTAATGATGGAGTTATATAGTTGTAAAACCATTACGGATTTTCATTCACAAACTTATTAACATATGTGTAACGCTCGCTTAGCTTCCGTTTACCTTAACGCCAAATGTTTTATTTTAGAGGTGTTGAGTGACAATGGTGGCATTTTTAATGAACATTGAATATGCTAGATAGTATGATCCTTTAGCTGGTGTTAAATCCTCTGAACTGATTGTGTTTTTGTGAAGCACCGAGTGCCACACAAGATAACGCGAACATCGAAAAATAGGTCATTTATAAATATTTCCTGTCGTCTCATTCTGATCAAAATGTGCGATTCCCTGTTTCAAGCAATTGTCAATTTTACTCTCCTTCAATTTATTCCTGAGTCAGTTATAAATAGAATCTCTTCCTTAAAGGTGTTATAATTAGCATCACAGAGTACTAAGTAATGAACTTATCATTTTCATTCTGATGATTGTTTTTTTATGAACTAACACTACACTAAAGCTCATTCTAGTTCGGTGATACCTGAATTTTACCTCCAGTGAACTAATGTGTACATAGTTTTCGAGGATTTCTCATTTGTTGTTATTTCAAGAGAAAGATTTATCTCCAAAGTTATTGCCTGAATTTTGTTTTCGTTAAACCAAACTATTAATTTTTAAGCAATAAGT
Source organism: Schistosoma japonicum (assembly GCA_025215515.1). NCBI lineage: Eukaryota > Metazoa > Platyhelminthes > Trematoda > Strigeidida > Schistosomatidae > Schistosoma > Schistosoma japonicum. Next base: position 43,234,473 of record CM046062.1, on the reverse strand, counting down.
TGTAAGACGCAGTGAGTCGATGGTTAAGACACTAAATTTTCTGCCAATAAGTTTAAACCTTTCTCCAACTAGTTTTCTTCTGCCAATCTGATAGTATCGTTAGCCCTCCAAAATGGTAAGATTCAAAATAATTGAGTGTATGAACCTATACTTAATTACTGACAGCTTTCAACTTCTGCCACTTCTGCTAACTGCAAAACTATTACTAACCCGAAAGTGTAGAATAGCTATTTCATTTTGAGTATACGCACCTCTACATGGTACTGAATTCACGACCTTCTGGTGTTAGGATTATGATGATTCCTCTTTGATACTAAAATCTTGTGTCTTTTTATTCTGTTTAAATTGTAACATGATCTTCACTCAGTATCATTGCTACATTGGCACTCGGCTCCTGTCTTTGTAGAGCTCACACTTCACAACTTCTTATTAATACCACTGGAAAGGAAAAAATAACATGCATATTCACTTTTTTGAGTGCTTCCGTTGAAATTTGAGTACAGTTTAGTAGTAACTTTGTTTGTTTCTATGCATTATATATCTGCCTTTTATCTTCTTGAAATTTAGATTGGATTTCCGATATCTCCAGCATTATTTTACCCAGCTAAAGCTTTTCCACGTGTAGGATTCACTGCTCTTATTCGTGCTCACAATCATTTTACTCTGCTTTGTACTTTGTTAAGATCTATCCAATCCGTAATATCACTGCGGCAAATTGTTGTTGTTTGGACAAACAAAATATATCCAGTTCCTGATTGTAAGTTTTTGTAATCTCTCTACTGTTCTGATTTGAAATATCCAATTGAACAACAGTAAATATCATACACTAATCACCAGGGTGTTTTCCTGTTGAGTTGAAGTGATCTTTTGGATATTTGTTGTTTCTCTTCGTTGCAGGTTGACCTCAGTCGGATACCACTGAAAACTGGTGGAAACTGGGCAGCTGTTTTGTTCTAGTACTAGACTCCTTAACAGTGAGCACTTGCAATCTCACTGAGGATCGAATAAAGAATCTTCAGGTCTCGCAACGTACAGTCAACCATGAGCTAACCAATGACATACTACAGGACTCAAAGTCCTAGTGCGAAGTCATGTCTGATAGGGTTAAGACAAACAGCTAATGAAGCAGCGGCACTAAACGACCTTATCGTCATCTCAGTAACTGACTGAATTCAACCATCGGTATCGACGTAGAAATACTGATTTTTAAGCGTTTTCCTGTTAAATTCAGAAGGTTTACCGGTTTCTATAACTTATTTTTAAATATCAGAATTTTCATGCATAAGGGGATTCAGCTCCTCATAACTTATATCCATTTGGTCGGATCTGATCAGTACAATTTGTTTAAATATTTTTTCTTTGGTTTCGTCTATTGAATTCCAGCGTGATTTTATCGTTTGCATTAACTGTGCTGAATAATATCTAAATGGGATTGTAGTATCTCGTGTTTCTAAATTAAAAATAATTATTGTCATACACATAGCTCCTTAAAACGTTTCTGTTAATCATAATAAAAACCGAATTTTCCAAATCTTAGTTGTTATGATGTTTGAAGGGGTTTGATATTATCGATTCGTATGACCAAGTGATTAATGCAACTTTGTACGCACGAAGTCACAATATTGAACACCAATGAGAGTTTCTACTTGTTCACTGTACGTCTGCTCAATGCCTACTGTCCCCAGCCAGGAATAGAGAACACATTGTTGAGCCAACCAGGCAGAATCGTATTGCATTTCAAACATCCTTTTATTTATACACAAAACCAGACCACATCGTCAACCAAGTAGAAAGCTAACAATTATACAAAATAGAAGTAATAGTAAATGTGAACTGAAGTAACGTATACACAATTGAGTAACCATTGTTCATCAATGATAAATGATATGCTGACAGTTAATGTGTCGAAATTGAAGGATAGGACAAAGGGAACTGAATAATAATAGAAGTAAAATGTTCACCTAGTATACAACCAAAAATAATGAAATAGTCTACAGATAAATCGCTCTCAAAGATATTCAATCTTCTGTAGGTGCCCTGCATTACTTACTTACGCCTGTTACTCCTCTCGGAGGAGCATAGGCCGCTCACTAGTTTTCTCCATTCAACTCTGTCCTGAGAAATCCTTTCCAGCTGTCTCCAGTTACTGTTCATCCTTTTGATGTCTGCTTCCAGTTCTCGGCGCAGGGTGTTCTTTGGCCTTCTTCTTTTCCGTTTTCCAACAGGATTCCAAGTTAGTGCTTGTCTCGTGATACTGTCTGATGTTTTCCGCAGTGTACGTCCTATCCATTTCCAACGTCGTTTCCTGATTTCCTCTTCAGTTGGAAGTTGGTTTGTTCTTTTCCAAAGTAGGCTGTTGCTGATGGTTTCCGGCCAACAGACATTCAATATCTTGCGTAGACAGTTGTTTACAAATACCTGTACCCTCCTGAGGATGTTTGAAGTAGTTCTCCACGTTTCAGCTCCATAGAGAACTGTCTTGACGTTAGAATTGAAGAGTCTGACATTGAGGTTGGTAGACAGTTGTTTGGAGTCCCATATATTTTCCAGCTGCAGGAATGCTGTCCTTGCTTTGCCAATCCTTGCCCTTACATCTGCATCGGATCCTCCTTGCTCATCGATGATGCTCCCTAAGTATGTAAAGGTATCCACTTCTTCCAGAGTTTCATCATCAAGTTCAGTTAGGTTGGTGCTCTCTGTGTTGAATTTGAGGATCTTGCTCTTTCCCTTATGTATGTTCAGGCCTATTGATGCTGAGATTGCTGCTACGTTGGTTGTCTTCACTTGCATTTGTTGGTATGTATGGGTTAAAAGAGCTGGATCATCCGCGAAATCCAGATCATCGAGTTGTATCCTACTTGTCCATTGAATTTCGTGCTTCCCCTCAGATGTAGAGGTTTTCATGATCCAATCAACCACTAGAAGGAAGTAGAAAGGCGAGAGCAAAGATTGGATGATGTTCATTGTAATCCCCTTCTTCATTGTCTTGAAAGATGCTTTGATGATCCTGGGTCCACGTAGTTCCCATCCTACAAGTGCATTGCGCTCTTTCTTGGACAGCTTCAGAGCGACTCCTTGGCTGTGTGGGGCATTTTTCTCTTCGTGGCCGGAGTATAGTAGCACCTCTCCCGTAGCTAATGTTATCTGTCCAGTTTGAGTCCGATGCGTTTCGCTGATCCCGACCACAGTCAAGTTGTATCTCTTCATTTTTGCTGCTATCTGGTTGATCTTCCCGGTCTCCCACATTGTCCGAACATTCGTCAGAAGGGGGGGGCATCGGCCTCATGACTTCCGAAGAATCTCGGCTTTCATGATGGAGCGTCATAAAGATTCCTTCCACTCCCAGGGCAGAGTTTAAATGGTTTAGTTTCTTTAATCTGGCTAGCGTTTTTTTTTTAGAAAGTTTGCGTTTAACGGGATAGGGGTGCTAGCCCTATGTCCAACCCTCCTCATTTACCCGGACTTGGGACCGGCAGCAACCCTAGAAGATCTGCGGGCGAAGTTAGGTGCCCGGCATATCAATAGTAAAAAGATATTACTTATATTTTATGATGGTTAAATAATATTTTGATAAAGTTTTTTCTTATTGATTTTAGCTGCATTATGGCCATCTTTAACAGTCCCTTTACACATAGTTCGTTCAGCTTATGGTTCAGTAAATGGTCGATATTTTCCTTATCGAAGAATAAAAACTGAAGCTATTTTTTCTATTGAAGAAGATGTATGTTTACCGTCGGTCGAGTCAATCGAACGTGCATTTGAGGTAATATGCATATTTCAGATGTCCATTCTTACTAAGTTTCATATAAATATCTTCCACTAAGTTATTGTGATCATACATTGATTTTTATCTCATTATGTAAATACTAAAATGTTAACCAACATTGAAAATATGTAGCCATTGTTAAGAAAAAATAGTTAAAGTGGTTAAGAATGATTTACTCCTTAATGGATTGTGTTATATCTTCAAAAATCGGTTAATCACGATATGTGGAAAACAGTAATCTCGATAGTACTAATCAGAGCACACACACGTCCGCCTCTTGACAACTAGTCCCCAAGCCGTAATGAAGACAACTAAGCCATTCTTCAGTCAGTCAGACGTTATTTCACTTAACCATTTTCATACATACAAAACTTGACGAAGAAGAATATCATTTATACAAAACGGAAACCATAATAACTAGGGATTGGGGTGGGAACAGATGCATAATTAATTGATTATAGTTCCTGAATGACAGGTGACATGATTCAGTTCATGAGTATAATGGGAGATTAGGGCGATGGAACATAACAGTTATAGAAATAAAATCATCGACATACGTATACAGAAAATAAATGAAGCAATCTTCAGTTTGGAACGTTAATTGCCCCTCTTAACTCTCCTGATATAACAGATTGTAATAACATGAGCTGCTTTTCAAGTGTTCATCTTATAATTCTTAAGTATCCTATTAGTCTATCTTCTCATTGCTTAGTTTTTCTCTTACAAAGTCCCTCTAAAGTTTGAGTGAAACTAAAGTAAATTCAAACATTTTGAAAACCATAATATTCACGAAATAAAATTTATTGTAACTTATCATGTAAATGGTGTTGTAATAAATGCTAACAATGGGAACAGAAAATCTTTAACAAGTGCTATTACGTAATCACGTCAAGTTGTTTGTATTAAACTATATTTATATCACGAACGTGAAGTGAACGAAATAATTATATTATGTAAAAAGCATATCTAATCACCATCATTAATGTTTACCGTGACATTGAAGGGTTTAATATATTCTCTCTGTGTGTATAGATGCTAGGTCGAAAGTGTCTACACATAGCGGCATTTGTTCATTTATATAATCACAATGTAGAAGTTGGTACATATGTATATCTGTTCAAGTTGCCATGTCCCAATTAACATCGAGGTGTGATTTTTAGGTGCATGTAGTAACAGTATTAACAGTGCTTGTTAATTATATTAAATGTTTTTGTTACACCCGCCACGTGTCCACTGTTTATTAAGTGTTTAGTTATTGTGCTTATGAAAATTTTCGTTTCATTCAAACAAAGGTTTCACGGTATTATCTTCAGGAGATTAATTAAAAGCTCTTTCAGTTTTTCGTATCTATTTGTCACCACAAGTACATGTAAATTAATAAATAGATTTGTGAATAACCTCACTTGTTTAGTTTGAATAACAGTTCGTGTTATATTCTGGAAACAATTGAGCTACATATAAGCTACTTCTTAGTACTGCTTTTTATTCTTTTATTACTCCTACTTGAAAATTCATCTTTAAATCGAAGACGAATAAAAGTAGGTTTTTTATTCGTAGATGGAAGAATTTGCGAATTTCCATGACCTCTATTTCTTTCATGATAATGACTTCTCTCGGATATCCATTTTGTGGAAGACAACTTTCAGTATATGCCAGCCATTCCTCTATTTTATCAGCTGGATATAATTCCATAGCATTGTTAAGTGCAGTTTTGACTAAACATTGTTTGCAACTAACAGTACAGCAACTATAATGATAATTTATCTTTTTTTATTTTTCTGTAGTTATGGTGCCAAAATCCTGAACGATTAGTAACCTTGTCTGACCGATCTATCTGGCATTTTTATGATGGCAATCAGTCATTTTCTGCTAGTTTCTCCTCAGTATTCTTTCATAAAGTAAGTGATTCAATGAGTTACAGTAATTCAGTATGTGTGTATCACCCCGTTTTTGATATTCTTATTGACACTCGAACCCAGTCCATCAACAAGGGGATACGAACGTCTCGAAGCTATGTATGCCTACCCTTTAGACAATAGTAGCTGTTTAGACTCAGTAGGTTAGTAGTGAACGCGGTGGAGTTTCATACGAACGGACTGAGTTTGAGTCCTAGTGAACATCAAAATTTGGATGCAGGTACATACATTTGACGATCTCCAAGTCATGCGAAGCGCGCGTCCTGGAATCCACTTGTCAGCCACAATCCAATTTTAATCATACCAGTATTTGTCACTGTATATGTACTTAGTAAATACATAATACTACTAATTAATTTTTCTCCCCTCTCCACCTAATTCTCCTTTCCCAACGGTCAGCATTATTTGCATCTCTATACAGATCTTCTAGCCAATCCTATCAAAGCATTTATAGATGATTTAGAAGCATGTGAAGATATCTTCTTATATTGGTTTATTATACAAACATCTTATGGTCAGTCGGTATTGAGCAGCAGCAGCAGCAGTTCGATTGTGGATCATGATAAGTACCATCACTCATCTAATCAATATAATGTGACGAACCAATGCAATTCTATACCGAGACATTGCTCACGTCATGTAAATCGACTGAAATCTTTTGTAAAACAATTCAATCGGTCAAATTATTATCCAATGAAAATCGCATCTATAACAGCTGGTGCCTTATAATACAAATAAGTATATTATTCATACTACTGGTGCTACTACTACTACTATTGTTACCATCATTATTAGTAGTAACAGTAGTAAAATTTATATAATTGTCTTTCGATCTCTTCATTATTTTGGAACTTTAAATTTACAGATTATAACATTATATGTATGTAAAACTCTATGTATATCTCATTCGCTCTTGTTTTTTTTTCACTTCAAAATAAAATTATTCCGATTGTTACGGACTTTGTATTTAAAAATCGAAAACAAGAAAATTGAGCCTGTCAGTTAAATGTTTAAGTGTTACTCAAGAATATTGGTGGTTTTATAAATCTATTTAATTCACTATAACTCAGTAGTTGAAGATGATTTAAATGCAGTCAGCAATGAATCATGCTATTTGAAATGAAGCATCCATCTACTAGTCAGAAAACGGGTATATTTCTCATCAGTTTAGTTTGTTTTAGTATATCAGTGTGTAACATGACTTTTAAAAGTGAAATAAACTCGTAGGCTACTAGTATTTGGTCAAATGCACTTTTGAGACGTTGTTTGTGCATGTTGAGACCATCGAGTAAGCAATGTGGATGTCGGATGATGAGTACTACTAAATGAAAGTAAATCAGTTGGTAAGGTTACAAATCTTTATCGGCTGTGGTCGTTGGCATATGTATTACGTATGCGTAACCATCGCCTACGTAGATGAGCCTTGTAGGGTTGTGATAAAAGAAAGCTAAGGAAACCGTAACTATTAAGTTTTTAATTGTTGGTCAGCCGTACTCGCAGATGCAAACTACTTCGAAGTCAACACAACCATTTTACGACTTTCATTATTTCTACTACTTCAGTATTCATTTTGCTCTTTTGTTAGGGTATGTTAATTTAGACCGATGCACATATAGCCAAGTTTTACATTGTTTATGACTTATTTTTTAAATGAAGTGTAGGGATATTTTGTACCCGGGTGTTGAGACAAAAGATGGTAGTATATATTTAGTCTCGTTTACCACTATATATTCGTGTACTTGACTCCCAGGCGCACTATCTGTGAGGTCAGTTAATTCTACGCGCGTGCAGAAACTACAGTAAACGGAGCGGAGTGTGAACTTGTTTGAAAGCCGAATTGATTCGTCGCTACATGCTTTCCTAGAAAAATGTTCTTAATCAGTGAATCTTTGCTTTATTATATCTACTTTGATTTCATTGAAATGATTTTGCGTCACAAATAATTTAGCTGTTGGTGGATAAGACAAAAATGTGCTTATTTTAGATCCTAATTGCTACTACCTCATAGCTTGCAAATATTCACTAATCAGTTTATTCAGTTGTTGAACTGTTTGGCGTAATTCATCAATTCACTTCTACACCATAATTTAGATTGTTTCAAGACGTTTATAAAAAGTTTAGTATTCATTATGTAATAATCTTTCGCAGTTACAGACCGTCGCTGTTTTCTTTTGTTATTCCTGCTCCTCAGTGGGACACAAGATGATGAGATTGAAAGTCAACATGTTTGCTTTTAATTCATATGGTATCTAGAAAACTCATTTCGATTTTGATATCAGTTCACAAGATTATACTGCCATTCTCGTAATATGGAGATTGTAGGTGATGTAGCTCAGAATCGGTTAGTATTCAGGGGGAAATGTGGTTGTCGAGTCTTCAACTTGAGAGAAACCATCTATTAGTTGTTCGCATTAGATTTTATCGTATGATTATTAAATTACTCTTTTGTCTTTGTTATATTCGTTTATTGGACAAAGCAAAGTTGCCGTATTAAACAGGTTTTAATTGATCATTGTTTAAATGTCTTCAACCAACTATTATTCACTTCTCTACGCGTTGTTTGTTGTCATTTGATGTTTGTATTCATCGATGTATATCTTGTACGTGCTCACCCTGTTCATTCAGATTCGATACACTCGATTTACTTGCATCCAGTCTTTTTTGTGCTTTTACAAACTTGTCTAGTTGTAACTATATGGGTTTTGTTTTTTGAACAGATCAGTAGATTTCTCTTTGGTCAAATAAAGTGAAAACTATCAGTTGTTTTATTTGATTATGTTGCTATATGTACGGTAAACAACTAAACATAGTTATCACCTTCCCGGAAGATCAATAGATTTAAACAAAATAATTGTTTATCATTATTATGACAACATAACTGTACTTTACTTCAGATGTTGGAGTTATTCATTTACTCGAGTTTTTCTAGTAACACCTTCGCATACACCTAAACTACGTAGTCAGGAGCATCGATAACGCACCATAGAATTCCGCCAAATTATTTTGGGGTGATATCTGGTAAATCTCAACACAGATTCAGGAAACTCAATAGAATTTCGTTAACTTAGTCAACTGTGTCTTTCTTCATGGTTGTTAAAAGTTAGTAAACCTCGCAATAAATGACAATCCTAGGCTATTAACATTCGGTCATAAGCGTCTTCAAAACATTTAGCGCGTATGTTGGGACCTTCCAGCAAGTAACTCTGCGATTAAATGCAACGAACTGCAGAATGAGTAGGTTGACAAGGCAGTGAATCTTCATTAATTGGAGTAGTCGGGACATGAATGCCAACTCGTCCCAAATTCGTAATCTTTTTTCACCTCTTATGTTACTGCTACTTTATATTTATCGTAATGATTTCATCTTTCTGTGTTAATAGGATGTGATGCATGTGTCATAAGACACATCATATTCTACTTTACTTACGACTAACTAGCTAAATAATCACAAGTATTCGATTCTGATACAGTTACAGTCAGAAGATAGTTTGAATAGCCATACTTGCTTCATTGAAGTAGTATAAACCTAGTTATGAAATGTGTGCTAGAAAAAATGCGTGTTTCATATACGAAACCGATTGAATTCTACTGGTTTATGTAACATTGTGATGCATAGTCTACATAATAATGTAATTAATAGCAAAGCCCTGCGTGATCTACTGTTCTGTATTAGTCTCAATCTGTTTAAAACGATTCATTAAATGTTTGTCAAATAAACTCAACGGTACACCAGGCAATTCATAATCCCATCCATACCGTTCCCGTGCTTCAGCTAATTTGGCTAATCTTTCTTCACGATTTGGTTTAGGTAGCCAGGGATAACGAGGGCATATACGAATATCTTGCCTACTTATTGTTTTTTCTAATGAATATGTTTGTTTGATTAAATGAGATAAATCGAAATGTTTCTGAATTATATTGGGATATTGACCAGGTAAGTTATTTGGTGGGGTGAATTTTTTCACAGGTGAAACTCCACCTTTACTGGAACCGATTGATCCTGCTGTAGCTGGTCGCTTGAAATAGTGGAAAAGAAAAATAAAAGTAAATAAAGATAATTAATATTGTTTGCAACAAGTGACGAGAAATGAATATGCAATACTTAGTAAACCCCTAGCTACTTAAAATGTACTGTTCTCGCCATCAACAGATAATATGGAATGTAAAGTTCGCAGGGTAGGAGGGGGTGATATTCATAAAATATGGCCACTCATGTAACTCGACGTTTCGACAAGATGACATCAATTAAGTTGTTGTTGGTGCCCCTGAAAATACGTACTTGAACCTTTATATTGCTAGAATGATACTGCCACTGAACATCAGCAGACTTTCAAAGACAAAAACAACCAAGCACAATAAATCCCATAAATCATCAGCTTGGAGATAGAGAGTATGACTAACACAGAGCAAAAGTGCTCCCATGGAGGCGTTGTTAATCCAACTCTTTAAAGCCAAACTGATTACACTGGCACCTGGATGATATAATCCGTTTTGGATTTTACTATGTCTATATGAATTTCTTTCGCAGCACCACAACTACACAGATACACGAACCTTATGACCGTTTCTAACAGTTATCTACAAGTGTGTTAAGTATAGTCTTCTGGGGCTCACCAGCTCGAAAATAAACATTTAGGAAATATTCTCACACAAACAATTCAAATACGAAGATAATTCCGCCGCGTTCTAAGTTATCTGACTGTAGTATTTGCCTGGATCTTATTAGAGATAGGTCTTTAAAAGTTGTCGCCAATAATTTACCTATATGCCAGTTGATAAAGCTCCTTATCAGTAAGTCTCTAAAAGGTTTTGTATCTGATATGCTATTAACTATTTTTCCAAGATGTTCAATATTAAATACCAAATTTAGGACAACCTTCGTTCTAAAAACAAACGCTAACTCGAACAACAAATGAGATGCTGAAGTAGCTTATCATTCAGACAAAAGTGAATCATCTTGATTATGTTGCATATTTCGTCAACTATTTCCGTGGTTTATACAGAGGTGTGGTAAAATAAGTTGATGCACACATGAAAAATGTCAGTTGGAATGATTGACCTTAGTTATACAGCCATCGCAAAGTAACTTAAGTTAGGAATGAATATCACTAGATGTCGACTCAGTGTTCTGAAGATCGGAGTCTCATTACAACGCCTAAATATTCTTCGTTCGTCTTCTGATGAAGAATCTAATACTATGGTGAAAGTTGTCCAAAATCACCTTGATACTTGTCGTTTGTGTAAACGAAGTAGATAGGAATATTAATCAACTAATTACTACTCGGTACAAATTGAGTGTAACTCCGCCTGGAGCATCCCTAGGGTTGCTGCCGGTCCCAAGCCCGGATAAAGGAGGAGGGTTGAGCATGGGGTTAGCAACCCCATTCCGTAAAACAACAACCTTGCTAAAAGACGCTGACCAGTTAAAACCTTTACACTCACTTTAACTCTGCCCTTAGAGTTGGAAGATCTGTTATAACACCTCATGGTGATAGCCGAGTTTTTTCGGAAGACACGAGGCCGATGTTGCTTCTGACAACCAGAACAACCACTAATAAAGGTACATGGAATGTCTGCACGATGTTGAAGACAGGGAGAGGCATGCAAATTGCCGAAGAAATGTAAAGATACAACCTGAAGATACTTGGAAACCCATTGGCTACCAGATGGACAGCAAAGATTATCATCAAGAGAAGTGCTTCTATACTCCGGTCAGGAAGAAGAAAACGCCTCACACACACAAGGAGTGGCACTGATGTTGTCCCAAGAAGCATGGAAGGTTCTTATAGGATGGGAACCTCATGGACCTAGGATCATCAAAGCATCATTCAAGACAGAGAGGGTGTGGATTACAATAAATGTCATCCAATGCTACGCACCCACCAACGACAGCCACGAAGGCGACAAAGACCAGTTCTACGCAAACATGCAGTCAACCATCGATAAATACTTAGCCAAGGACCTGATTATTCTGATGGGAGACTTCAACGCTAAGGTCGGAATGAACAACACCGGATATGAAGACATCATGGGACGAAATAGACTAGGAGAAAGGAACGAAAACAGTGAGAGGTTTGAAAATTTATATGCCTTTAACAAAATGATTATAGGTGGCATCATATTCTCCCATAAACGTATACACAAAGCTGCACGGGTTTCACCGGATAACATTACAGAGAACCAAATCGATCACATCTGCATCAATAAGAAGTTTAGGAGGACCATGGAAGACCTAAGAGCAAGGAGAGGAGCTGACATAGCTTCAGATCATCATCTGGTGGTGGCTAAAATGAAACGGAAGCTGAAAAAGCACTGGACAATCGGAACAGAAGTATTACAAAAGTTTGACACAGCCTTTCTCCGGGATACTGACAAGTGCAACGAATTCAACATAACTATTAACAATAAGTTTCTAGCATTTCACTATCTAGTAGAAAAAGGTGGAACTAATGTAGAGGACAACTGGAAGGAGGTCAAGGAAACAATAACTCCAATGTGTCAGGGGTTTTGTGTCGCAAAGATTTCTGTTGGTACTCTGGACAAGATTCAAGAAAGGAGGAGCAAAAAGATAGCAATTAGTAACAGCCAGACAAGAACAGAGAAAGTCAAAGCATCGGCTGAATATACAGAAGTCAACAAACAAGTGAAGAAAAGTATCAAGTCAGATAAATGGAAATATATTGAGGACCTAGGAACGATAGAGGAAAAAGCTGCAAGAGAAGAAAACATGAGGCACCTATATGACACAACGAAGAAGCCAGCTGGGAAATCCAGTAAGCTAGAACGGCCAATCAAGAACAAGGCTGGCAAACCAATCACTGAAGTGCATTAACAATAAAAAAGATGGGTAGAACACTTCAAGGAACTCTTGAATAGACCAGCCCACCTGAGTCCACCAGTCTTCGAAGCAGCAGCCACGTCATCTATGGCGTAGGCGTGATATCCGTCTATCAACTAAAGGACGAGTATATTGCACAGCAGTTCGTCTTGTTCTACTTTACGGCTGTGAAACATAGCCATTAAGGGTAGAAGACACTCGTAGGTTACTAGCATTTGATCACAGATGTCTTAGAAATATATCTCGTACCTGCTGGGATCTCCGGGTAACTAATAATGAGGTTAGACGAAGGGTATTAGGGAATGATGGTAAATCTGTTGATGAGGTTATGAAACTTCATCGACTGAGATGGTTGGGGCATGTGTTACGTATGTCCGAACACCGGTTACCACGTCGTTCAATGATGACTAGTATTGGGGTGGGTTGGAAAAGGGTTAGGGGCGGCCAAACCAAAACGTGGCATCAGTCGTTGAAGTCACTAACTTCTGATCTGGGCCACATTGGTAGATGTCGACTACCTGGTTGGGGTCCGCGTGACTGCCGTACCCAGTGGTTGGAGATTCTTGGTGACATGTCTCAGAATCGATCACAATGGCGTAGGTGTATACATTTTTTGTCTTCACGTACACCTTGAGACTAAAATTACTCTACCTTTCTTTCTACAAACTAATTTTTTTCTCTCTCTCTCTACATATTATATCCTTATATGCAATCTTCCTTTTATATATTACTACCGTTAAAGTAACTGATTCTATGAATTCGGTGGTCATCTTGCTATGCTGTTGAGGTGTGGCAACTTGGACCGATGCACTTATGCGCCTGGTCCTACGTTGTATCTGTCTGTCTGTCTGTCAGCCACGGATCTTCTATAAACACCGACCCATCAACAAAATGACCACCCAACACTAAGAGTGGCAAGTCAGCAGGGCCAGACAACATACCAGCTGAGGCACTAAAGGCAGGTATGGTAGCAACTTCAAAGATACTCCAAATTCTTTTCAGGATGATTTGGGAGGAAAAATAAGTGTTAGTAGACTGAAAAGAAGGTTACCTCATCAAAATATCAAAGAAAGGAGATCTTAGCAGTTGCGTGAATTACAGAGGCATCACTCTTAGTGTCACGAAACATCTTCAACAGATGACTTGGACTTTGCAGATGATCAAGCTCTTCTGTTTCACATACAGCAACAAATGCAGATAAAAACGAACAAGGTAGCAGCAGCCTCGGTAGCAGTAGGCTTCAAAATTCACAACGGAAAAAGCATGATCTTTTGATACAAAACACCAAACACTAAGCCAATTTTACTTGAATTAGAAATTCTGCAAGATGAAGAATCCTTTACATACTTGGGCAGCACTATCGATAAACAAGGATGATCTGATGCAGATGTAAAGGCGATGATCGGAAAGGCAAGAGCAGCAAGTTTACAACTTTCAAGTATCTGGATTTCAAATCAACTGTCAACCAACATTGATTCTGGATTGCTCAATACAAATGTGAAGACAGTTCTGTTGTATGGAGCTGAAACTTGCATAAAGAACTATGAAAATCATCATTCAAAAGATACATGTATTTATAAATGACTGTCTGCGTAAGATACTTCGGATCCGTTGGCCAAATACTATCAACAACAACCTTCTATGGCAGAGAATAAACCAACTTCCAGCAAAGGAGAAATTAGGAAATGATTCTGGAGGTGGATAGGACGCACATTGAGGAAATCATCAAACTGTTTCACAAGACAAGCCTTAACTTGGAATCCTCAGGGTCAAAGGAAAATAGGAAGACCCAAGAACACATTGAGCAGGGAGTTGGTGACAGACATTAAGAGAATGAATAGCACTTAGGAAGAGCTGGATAGGAAAGCACAGGACAGAGTTGGTTGGAGAATACTGGTCGGCGGCCTATGTTCCATATGGGGTAACAGGCACTGATTGATTGATTTAAAAGTTGAGTGTACTAATATAAAGCAGTTTGGTACTATATACAGATACTGTTTACGAATTTCAATCTTTATAGTATACTACATAAGTTGATTTCAAGAAACTCTGATGATTGAGATTAGTCGTTTATCGCCCCCAAAAAAATTATTTGCAATTACACATCATCTTGAATATGGGGTATATTTAAACTTTAATTATCTTGTTAAACTAATCATAAGATGTTATTGGAAAGTGAACTGTTTACCAAGTGGCATTAATATATGCAGGTGTTAAGAAAAACTAGGCATTAGAGTGCAAAATTAAAATTTTATCTATATAATTAGTTGATTAAACTAAACAAACTATCTCAACTGAATAATTAGTGAATAACTTCAGGATTTTTCTGAAGCTCTAGTGAGAGGCCGTGGCTGGTGGAGTTTAGACTTTTTGAAAGTGGGACAGTTATCACCAATAACAATTGATGATCGTCGCGCAATATTACAAATTAATGGAAGTAGGAATTCGACCACTGAATGCCAGCCTAGTAGTGTAGAAGGTTAGGTGTTCACCGACCTGAGGGGCATGGAACGAAATCTAGGGTGCGTACTGGTGAGGAGTTCCATACTAGAAAGATACAACTGTTTATTCCTCCCTGGTTTACAGTGGTACCCTGCCAAAATATATTTGTAACGAATTCAATCAACCCAACTATAGAAACTGGTTAGTTGACTATTCCATTTGAGTTTTCGTAAATTGATGTCCATAGCTTCTCAACAGGATTTGTTTCCATCTTAACATTGATGAAGTAGAAGCTCAATTAATTTATTTCAACAGTGAACTTGATTAATAAATGAGTTTTTGAGGATGTATAAGATATTATTCAGGATTGAAGTTTGGTCGCGGACACGAAAATTGTCATCTACGTAGCTCTCCTAAAAGTGAAAAACATCGATAATCGGTTTTAGCTGATTATTTTCAATAACTACTGATGATGTTATCTGCTAGTTGAAAACCTAAAGAGGATCTCATTACTCTTCCATCCATTTGTCTATAAATTATATCACCAAATGTAAACTGAACGTCAAAGTGCATCTTCGTAATTATTCCATGAGACAGGTGATTGGAATTCCAATGTTTATCTTTGATGCATAAGCAGATGAAGCAGATTGTTCCGGTGATAGGAACATTAGTTGACAAAAATTCGACATCCGCTGGGATCGTGAGTATGTTATGTACATTAATACCTTTTATGTTTTCAATGAACTTGAAGGTATCCAGTAATAAATGTTCAGCGATATGTCTTCTTATAGGTTCTGAGACGTTAACTAACCAATTCGCTAGGTGATGACATGGGGATTGTGACATATCAAGAATAAGACAAGAGAGCAATCCAGGTTTTTTCCCTACGGGAAGACCGTACAGTTGTGGTTTGGTGGATCCTGATAGCCTAACTCCTTCGTATAATTCTTTGTTTATTAAGCACTCCTTTTTCATTCTTCTAAGAACTTTGGTTAATTGCTTCGGTTTTGTTTTTATTATTCTGCTATTTGAAGGATTAGCCGTCATCTGATAGTAGAGATGTCATTTTATCAATGTAATTTGTTCTATCTATATGAACAATTCCTGTACCCTTTTAGGGACGTGTTAAAAGGAGATGATGATTATTCCTAAGTAATTTGAGTGGCTTCTTATGTTTTTTTGTTAACAGGTAATGAGTCGATGGTATCATGTTCAGAGAATAAGTGAGACAATCTAAACAGGTGGGGGGTGATTTAAATCACTGAATTTCTTTATCTGAGGTTGGAATCAGATCACTTGTCTGACTGTTTAGATTTTTGGACTGAATGTGTGTATAGATTGTTATTGTTTTGATTTACATCACAGAATTTCATCTCCAAGCACAGAGCTTCGAATTGTATAATCGATAGGTTAAATGAAAAATGGGTGAGTACAAACCTTTCGAGGTTAACTGGAACTTGGTGTTGCATTTTAAACTTATTTTATGATCTGAAGTAGTAGATTTAATACGCTTATCTGTAACCCATAGTCTAAGTTCATCAAAAGATAAATCCTATTATATATATATGATCTTTGTGATGCTTAGTTCGAGTTCAAGAATATAAGTTAGTCGAATCGAAATTATTACAGACATGCCGCTCAAGTGATTTGAAATTTAGATTAATATGATTCCAACAAAGCATTATCCATAATCATTTTGGACTTTCCTGATTTTGAATACAATCATAGAGAAAGATAATTTTCGCCTTAACTTCTGCAAGTTTGACAGTATATTTTAGAGACCTACTAAGTTCCTTCAATGTCAGAGAGTTTTCGCAACCTTTTAGTACAACAGTTAATAAAAGAGATGGCATATTGAGTTGATTGTAATGATAATAATAATAAAATATAATAGTTGATATGGAGAACTGTTGTCAGCGTATTTATAATAATAATGATAAGAAATTTATATGAATTGAAAAAGATATTGCTAAGGTAATGATGACGATAAAAGATTTTTATGAACTGAGAGAGACGAATTCGTAATTAACAATGAAACAGCTTAGAGATAAAGAGAAAAGAGTTTTGTACAGTGAAAGTTTACAGTAGTCAATTTGTGTAAAGGGTGGTGCGATAGGTAGTCACAGTAAACTGAGAGACAGGTCGTACCAATTCTCATTGAATAAGCTTAGTTTTCTGGACTCACTCCCGATAGCTTCAACTATGTATAGTAGCCGTATTATCTGTTCTTTATGCAAATCAATTAGGATGCAGTACAAACTGAGAATGCATCTTCCATTTTGATTTGATGTTAGCTATCAAACAAATACAACAGTACAGTGCTGTTAATAGACTTTATTATTCCTTTTCCTAACCTTTTCAGTACATGATTACGAATGCGTAGATACAAAATCATCTAAATACTGCTAATGTAATTAGCTCTACAAGAGCTGTAGATTTAGTGTACTCACACAGAAGAGTCTATCTCCGGTATGTTTTCCTTATCTTGTTGATTGAACACCAGCTTAGCTGTATAGGTGACTCGTACCCTAACTGCGTTAATCACTCTTTCATAAGATATTTTGCATCAACATGCTAAGACGTCGCTTCCTTAAATAAACAGTATTCTTACTGACAGTATCAGTTTTCGACCAGTTGTTTCATTTGAACATGTACTTTATGTTAAAAATGACTGGATACTTGTTATTCTGCAGTGTATTCTTTAGTTTTTCTGCTTCTTCGTCGATACTATCTTTTAAATATAATAACCTAATTTTTTTTCGTTTCGACACCTAATCAGATTAAATTTGTATTGAATCAGTGTGAAGTTCGGGAATAAGTTCATTGGCACATTCAAGTGTTTTTCTTAAACGTATTTCTTTCTACAGGTTGACCTATCATTCTAGAAATGAGAACATCTGGGAATGCCATCAATCAATCATTACGTGCTACATCATGTAGCGCATAGGCCGACGACTAACATTCTTCAATCAATTTGATTTTGATTTTCCCTTTTCAGCTCATTCAAAGTGATTTTCAATCTTTTTATATTTGCTTGCAATTACCTGCACAATGTGTAATTTGGTCTTCCTCTTTTCCTTTGGCCTTCAGGATTCCAAGTTAGTGTTTGTCTAGTGATGCAGTTTGATAATTTCCTCAATGTGTCCTGTCAACCTCCAAAGTCCTTTCCTCATTTCTTCCTCCGCCTTGAATCTCCCTAGAGTTTCTTTTGGTCCCGAGCCTGGACAAAGGAGGGTTGGGTAGGAAGTTGGCAGTCCCATCCCGTGAAAAGCAACCAGGCTAAAAAAACGCTAACGAGTAATGCCATGCTGATTTTATATCCGTCCTCACGGGTGAACTTTATCTTAGGATGTACATTATACATATTGAGTATTTCTTGTTTATCGTCATATTTTTCGCATAAAATGGGTCACCTAACTTAGCGACAATACCAATTGAGTTTAGCTAATACGGTATTAAGTTGCTCATTTTCTAATATTAATAGTAAGATATAAGCCGAAATAATTGGAGGCCTCACTGAGATTCCATCTATAGTCCATTTATTAATTTACACTAATTTTATAATGAATTTTAAATTAAAATGAGATGGTTTGTGGTTATGGGTATTAAGTTTAGTTGATTGTGTTTGCCACAGATTGTTGTTGGCAGGTTACCATTTAAAACCAGGGAGCACTGGACAGCCGTCTCGTCATAGTATGAGACTTCTAAGCAGTGCGCACCCTAGACAATGAGGGATTGTTGTGCTATAATCGCAAATTGATGGAAGTGGGATTTCTACCATTAGATGTCGCTCGACCCGTTAATGTAGAGGTTCGGGCGTTCACCAACCTGAAGCCCTTGGAGTGGGACCTAGGTTGGACACTGCTGAGGAGTCCATCACTAGAACTAAAAGGCTATCCAATGCTCCTTGATTTCTAATGGTACTCTGCCAACATCAATCAGTAACGAATATAATCAACTAGATTTTAAATTAGTTAGGTTCATAAAAGCACCAATTATATGATGAAATAAAATGATGCAGCCAAACAAAAATATCACTATATGTAGTACCAGTAGTAGTATTATTAGTAAAATAAACATTCTTACCATTATTATCTCTGTTCATATTAAGAACAATACATATTATAATTAAATACTTATGAAATTCACAAATTATGTTATTAAATGTGTAAAATGCACTTTTAAAGGATAATGAAAGAAAGGATATTAGTAGCCTAATAGGTAAGGTGTAAGTGACTAATAAAGTTGGCATTTATACATAGCGCTAATATGTGCATATGATAAGTTTTACTCTTTGTTATTGATAATACTGCATACAACTTTAGCATTAGAACACCTTCAGCTCCCAAAGAAGTAAATAAGAAGACAAATAGAAAGGAATATTGATTACAGCAAGTGTTAAGTATGGTACATATATGGTACTCAGGTATTTATAGTTTACTAAAGAAATGAAATCATCTTTATGATTCATTCAAGCTGCGAATAGTAGTTTTCGGATATAATCCAAGCTGAATGCTCCACGTTGAGATTCAAGAATGTTCTATTCTACCGGTGATTACGGAATGTCTTCGGCTCTTTCAAGGTTTCTGAAATTCTCATCGAGATTTCTGTAAGTCATCCCAACAGCATGTGCTGCTAGCCTTATTGCATGTTTCTTTCAATATCCTGGAATCATTATAGCGATTCGTGTATTTCGTATGAATGAACAAGCGCTACAGTTAAACGATTGATCGAAATTTCCGAAGAAACCAATTAGGAAAACGCTGTCGGCGACAAAGTTGCCTCTAATTTGAACTTAAAATTGATGCTATAGACAAGCTTTTTGTTACTTGGATGACATCGTTCTACTTTACCTGCATGTGTAGGATTGTTACGAAGAAGCCTTAAATGTGACGATGGAACATTGTGAAAATAAAAAAGATGGCAATATTTTTAGATAGTAATGCTAGTGGTGTAGAAATTCTATAATGACAGATTCAACTTTCCATGATTCCAAGTTTTTTTAAAATAACTGGCATTGCTAGTAATGAACTGAATTGGGTCACCCACTATCCAGCTAGGCAGTAACTAAAGTTATCGCCACGCAACGGTATCATCATTGACTTGGAATATGTACTGATATATTTAAAAAACTGGAACCATTGTTATTGTAGTATTGTTAAAATTGTTGAAATAGATGAATGTTTGATATGAAAACGCAAAATAAAGAAGGGGAAGAAGTTTAGATAATGAATGAGTAAGCACTGATACTTAAGAATCTAACTGTTACAGGCTTCCAGAGTATGGAAGAGGACTATCTGTACAAATCACTTCCAGAAGGTAAAGGATCGAATAAAACTGACGTTTATACTGATAATCGGTCAACTTGTCTTGCCAGGGTAGACAGCAACGTCGACAGTATTTTAGTCACATGAATGGGTTTGAGCCATGTCATCCAAAGTCTCTAATCACTGGTAACGATCATCATGCGGACCCCAACCAAGTAGTCAGCACCTAGTAGCAGGGCTCAGTCTAATTGTTAATGAATGCATGGACTGGTGTCATGTTTTGGTTTCGCCGCCCTCAGATTTTTCCAGCCTACACCAGACAGCATTGCTAATCAAGGTAAACGGTGGTTAGGCATATGTAACACATATTCTAACCATGTCAGATGATGAAGATTCACTACTCCAATCGATTTGTCATATTTGCATAGTACTCTAATTCTAACCCATATATTGTCTACTCGGTGGTCCCAGAAGACACGAGCAGTGCTTCGAAAACATCTATGATCAAATACTATGAGCCTACTAATATCCTCTATAGTTAATAGCTATGTTTCACGGATAATAAACAAGCAGTTGTGGTGTACATACTCATCAGCTCTAAATATAGGTATTAAGACAACTAAGTGCTTTGGATTCTTCGTTTATTTAATATACAGTAGCTAGAATAATTTTATTCATGTCTTTGAATCATGTGGCATAATGAAAGCTTACTTATATTAATTATTTTAGAAAATGATGTCCAGTTTTTTTCTGGAAGAATAGGATTATAGTAAAGTATAGTTGAATGTTGAAGGCGTCAAAATCATAGAAGTTTAATGATCACATATAAAAAACTAGGGAAACGTAAAACAAAACCTTTAACAATCAAAGGCGACGAAAGACTAAGTTTATTGCTCAGTTGTTTGCTATTTTAACCTATAGATGTAAAACACAGGCCATGAAAGTACAGAATATGCATATATTTTAGGTCTTTGATTATTGAAATCTTCTTAGTATCGCCCGTATATTATGGAGTGATGGAGTAAGTAAAATTGATGGTAGACACTGAGTACTAGAAATTTATGGAAAACCAGATGAATAGGTTGTATGTTGTTATCGACTAAGATGGTTGGGAAAGACATTGTGTTTGCCCAGCCACCACCTACCTCCTCACGCGATGCTGCCTAGGGTAGGAGTAGGATGGAAGAGAGGTAGGAGTTGTCGAATCAAAACATGGCATCAGTCGATGGAGTCTTTGTCTGTTGATTTGAGTCATGTTGATAGATGCGTAATAATCTAAATGAATGTTTGGAGATACTGGATGATACGGCCGAGATTCAGTCACAGTGATACAAATGTATTCACTGTTAATGTTCTTCAAGATCTTACCTCTCATTATTCTATAGTACATAAGTTTGCTTCATTGCTTTTTACTGAATTAAGTTATGGTGTTAATCTTAAAAATGTGATTTCATCGAGTTGATGTAAAATGATAATATGTATCTACGTTATTCATGGCTGACTGACTTAACTATGAAGACATTTTAGATTTTAGTATTGTTATAACTTTGAAATGATTTTTCACTATATGGAGGAAACAAAGAAATAACCAAGTGAATATGACCTGTCTACCTCATTTTATACTGACAGTGATCTGTTGATTTCTAATGTTTATGTATTTACTCAAACAATGAGTTGATAAACTTGTAACTTCTGTGATGGGTACTACTCATAAGGTCGTCCGTAAGTAGGTAGGTAGGTAGTGGAACGTCGCGTGAAATTGGAAAGAATCACTAAACAGCGTATGAGGCGAGTCGCGTGGTGGCGATGGGCTAAGTATTATAAGAATACATAGGAGAACTGAGGACAACCAAGGAAAGCAAGCCTACAACCAACACGGATCACAGAACACGAATGATGTGGCCTTCTCGCAATTCATCATTGTTTTCTGTTCTACAGATTCTAAATTAGATGACATTAAAATACTGACAATCACTATAAGGAATCATTTTACAAGTTAAAGAAATGACTAACTTATTTAGCTGATTGCATTCAGTGATCTACTTCATTTATTGAGAGACAAATACTAATGCTAGATTCATAATGTTGTAAAGCTTCAATGAACACTGAGTTATATTTCATATAATCAGTAAACCGTTATCTTATTTATTTGTCTAAAAGCTAAATTATAGACTGTAATAAAAGAAACTAACATGCAACAGAGTATCCGATGTAATGACTGCAATAAATTATTCAAGGAAGCAGTCAATACGAAAATAGTATTTAAGATGATTTTCTATTTAGATATTATCTTGATGAATTATTACATGATTCATGCCTTCTTCTCTTCGAGATTCACTTGGTGGATTCATATGCATTCCAGTATACATATTCTTGTTGAATATTGAACTTAATCAGTCAGTCATGTACAAGGTAGGACCAGGTATATTTGTATAACAGTCCAAGTGGCCACACTTCAGCAATACAACAATTTAACAGAAATGAAAGTTACACTAACGGTAGTAAGAATAATGTATTGAAATATAATACGTAAGAAACACAGAAAAAAGATTGGAATAAAACCTATGAGATAATTTTGAGCACATGATTTAAGGGAAGGCAATTAGAGAATGCATATTCATCACTGTGATTGATTCTGAGCCATGTCATGCAAAATCCTCAACCACTGATTGCAACAATGATGAGCCTATTATTCATCGCCGGAAATATTAAGTCTAGTTTTGTAAGCTATTGAGTTACAATATCCACTGACTTGTCCAACAAACGAGTTAGTTTATTTAATTTGATTGGCTATTGATATTAAAACTGAATTGACTAGTTTCAGTCAGCGTCTAGGTTTTTCGAATAAATATCCCTATATCTCTTAGATATTACAAGTTGATTATATTTTGGCTAGTGTCAAAAGGATTATTTAATGTAATGCTGATGTTTACTCAATTCGAGCTTGATTAATGACATCAATAAATCAATGATAGTATATTCTTCTGACTTGTCTCTAATATAAGAGTTTCTAGCATAAGAGTCTTATATTTCGCTGCTAACTTTGGCAGAAAATTTCAAAAATTAGGGAATATGGAAATATAATTCTGAAGAACAGAAATGTCAAGAAAAACTAAGCATCATTTTACTGTATACAAAAGGATAATAAAATATCTAAAATGATGATTATTAGGATCATCTATGATTTGCTTTGATAACAATCAAAGTCACTCATTCACTTGATTTGTCTAACCTTAGATACCAAAGCTAAAATTATAAAAGGATGTTGTGGTGACGTTTTTGTTCTCCTTACAATCGTGGTATATTATAAACACAATGCTTCAGTACTTCTAACCAATGTAGAAGTAACAAGCATTGCTTGGCATAAAGTTATGTCTTATCAAAGTTAATGCTATTTATATGGTATTACTACAGTGTAAGATTACAGTAATAATTCAGTTTGGTGATGTAATAATAAATAAATTATTTCCCTTTTAATGACAACTCAATTATCTGTATAGACAGTATTATTTTATTATGAAAACTTACTTTACGCTTTGCACTGCCTTGTTTCTTTTGTTTTTCTGCTGTCTCTTGAGCTAATTCCCATTTATCATGTACATGTTCTATTACTCTTGGATCAGACCAATTTAATGCAGCTATATACGGATTATCTCCTGTAATAAAAACACAAATTACCTTATAATTAAGTATCTTTTTTTTCTCACTCTTATGTAAATTAAGTCGAGTTATGTTTATTGAGTCAGTCAGTCAGTCAGTTACAACGTAGAACTTGGTACATGCGTACATCAGTTCAAGTTGCCATGCCTCAATAAGCTAATAGAGATTAAATTGTCGGACCAAATCCCAAAGTAAGGGAGGTAGTAACAGAGTAAGTACTAATAGAAAGGCATAGAGATCAGCGATGAGATTTGAAACAAAAAAGTGATTCAGTAAAGAGAAAATTATGAGAAGCTCAAAATCTAGAATTTCGAGGAAGACAAGGAGTGGATGCACCTGCGCCATTGCAAACGATTTTGAGCCATATCACCTAAAGTCTCTAACTGCTGGTTACGATCATCGTGTGGGCCCCAACCAGGTAGTCTGCATCTATTCTTATGTTTACTGAAGTAGTTACTTTTGAAATATCTCTCATTCGAACTTTTTATTACTTTCATTCCTGAAACATTAACAGAGTGATTGATGAAATTTCAAGTTCTATTGAATCATCATTATAAGGGAGAAATTCAATGAACTGAAATGCATTATGGAATTGAAACAATCTATCGTAATACAACTGAAATTTTACTATTAGCTTAAAATTTTATCACGTTATTTCTATTCTTGCATTATTTATTAACTCTTTTATTCGTTTGTTCTTTGTGCCTGTGATATACGGTATGCGCATATTGACCACCAGTCCTCTGTATAAACTCTATATAGTTGTGAAACTTAGTCTATCAATGTAGAAGTCATTCATTATTGACTAATATTTGACTATAAGTGTTTTTTAACATTGCCAGTGCTAAATGCATAATACTAGGGAAATATGTAGAACTGGTTAAACAAATAGTGATTTTTCATCGACCAACATGGATAGGACATGTATCTCATATGCCCAAACGCTATCTACGACGATTTACGATATTGGACGTTTTAGGAGCAGATTGCAAAAAAGTTAGAGATTCCAGATTAGCAAAATGGCATCAGTGTAGAAAATCATTGACTGTTAGTGAGTGCCATACCGTTAGGTATAGATTATCCTATTAAGCTTCGAGTAATAATCATGATCAGCCGTTAAAGATGTTGGGTGATATGCCTTATAGTCGGCTGTATTATCTATAATGATACAGAAATTCTGGGCGCTGTCTGCGGTAGTCTTAAATTATCAATTAAAACTATCTATCTTTCAAGTACAACATAATTTTTATTGATTAAAAATAAAGCATGCATTAATTCATCTCACCTTTACGTGTCTCTACAAACAATTTAGATCCTTTTGACAGTAAAAAATCGACTACATTAAGTCGTGAACATTCAATGGCACGAAATAAAGGTGTTGCACCATTCATTGCTTTTGCTTCAATTATTGCACCGTTATTTAATAATAATTCAACCATATCAATCATTCCTGAATGAGCTGCATGATGTAATGGTGTCCAACGAAAGTTATCACGTGCATTAACATCCGCTCTAAAATAGATGATGAGATTAGAATTCAAATAATTCAATCTGAACTAGGTTTTCATGTTAAGTGGTACGATGTAGTCGACATAAAGCAAAAAAGTGAATAGCTGAGTGGTAACATCTTTTATTATGAAGCTGTGTGACATCGGTTCATAAACCATTGATGGCATCAGAATTGCATTTACATGTTATTGTTTTATGTTAGGGTTTCTCTTGGCTACATTCAACTATTTATCATCACAGAATGTATTGGCTTCAAATAGCGAAAAAATATGTAAATTGACCTCTTACATACATACTGACGTAATTATATACTTGTAAATCAAATGTCTAAAGTTCATATAGAGATGTTACCACAGTTACTTCAAGTATAATTGATATTATCTTCTATCAATATGATGTAAATCTGTTAGAAGTTAAAGGAATATATAGAGTAGTTTATTTTTCATCTCAAATTTTTTTGTCAAGTTTCCATCACTTTGAAAGTATCTTCCAACAGACAATATAATTATGTTTTGATTGACTTTCAACTCACTTATCAATATATCGTAAGATGAGAACAACTTATAGTGATGGTAAATATTGAGAAAGCCACATTGCAGTTGTTGATAAATTTTGTCATCTTGACTATAATTTGAAGAAGTGTATATTATATTTTGATAAGTAACAACAGAACAGTCGTAGCAGCTGAACTAAAAGAACTTTCGATTGGAGATGAATGGAATGTACGAAATGTTGGGGAAAAAGCATTCACAAAGTATATTTGAGTTGAGATAAATTTATGGAGATTGAGGCTTAATTATATTTGTACTCGTTATAGATTAGTCTCAGCTGGATGATATTGAAGGCCAGGGAACATTAGATAGCCGTTTCATCTTAGTATAGGACTCCTAAATAGTGAACCACTTCGACCTCACCAATGATTGAACCCAAAACTTTTAAATCTTACAGTGAATGTTTATTCATGAGTATCACTTAACCGGAGTATAATTATTACATTAATCAATTTGTTGCATAATATGACGACCAGTCAATACTGTTGTTGATAATTCACTAACGACAAGTTTCAAGTACACCATTCAAAATTATTCACTAAAACTTTGGGAACATTTTGAAGTTAGTCACCAGTGAACTAATTATTTCCAGTTAAGTTGAAATGATTGTGTGAAGACTAATACCTTATTTTGTTATTATTATTATTATTCATAGTCAAAACAAATGCCCAATGTTCCTTAATTTTAATGGTATCCAATCCAGATAAATTTGTGATGGATATAAATAATGAAATGCACAAATTATGCTTTTTGAATGATTACAATCAGTTACAATATTGGACAATCAACGCTTAGAATCTCTTACTATCAATTAACTTATTGTTAACATGCATTGTTATGTAACAAACTGGTAGTTACCATCACATTATTATCATTATTTAAATTACGCTTTCATCGAAAATTAGTAGAATTGTCAAGATCTTATTTTGACAACATTTCATTTATTTATTTTGCCTAATTAGACTGAAATAAAGGATGGAACAATGAAATGAATTCACTAAAGTATAATGCATTAGGACCATAATGAGCTCGCTACGTAGATATCATTCTGGTATTCCTTTGATTCTTAGACGAAATTTCTTACACTTCTATAATATCTTCGATAAACACTAAAAGCAATTCAAAAGTTAACAACCAGTTGACACTAGTCACAACCGAACACATCAATTGAACTGGATTGATATAAAGTTATTCAAGTCTATGTTCATTCATGTTATAACATGTAAATTGTAAAACAAGAGAAAATGTACTGTTATTGAATACTTCATGTTATCCTCAGGGTTATTAGTGGTTACTATAAATTTGCTTTGATATATTACTATTGACTAGGTGCAAAAATTCTTGAAATCTCAAGGAGTAATAATTATTAGTAACTAAAGTATAACATAGCTGAAGTAACGAATACAAAATGCTTGCTTTTTATAGAACTAAAAATCACAACAAGGTTAATCCGACATTGGATATGTTGTTATTGTTATGATGCGAGAAATTTGGGGGTAGGTGGCCGGATGCCAAATTAGGCGTGCCTAATTGGTAATTGTGCTTCTGCCGTATGCCCACTGAATCCCAAGCCGAAATAAGAAAAACAAGAGCCGGAAAGCCAACCAGACAGAATCCTATTATATTTCAAGCATTCCTTTGTATATACATAAAATCAGACCACACAGCAAACCAAATAATACAAAACAGGGAATAGTGGTAGTTAATAGGAACCAACTTGTACACAACTAATTAACTGTAGTCCATAATAAGAGACAATATAATAACAGTAAATATACTAAACGGGATGATAGGGTGAGAGAAACGTAACAATCATAGAAACGAAACGCTTACATTACACACAGAATAATTGAGATAGTATTCTTAAAACACAGTTCTGAGAGTTTGTTACACTTTCTTAGTGGTCTGGTATAACAGTTATAAAAATCTAAATAAGTTTGACGCACAGTTATATTGAATTTAGATAGTTTGTGGCGAAGGCCACACATCACTTCTATCAATTTTTGATATAGCGCAACAAGTATCTTAAATTATTAGTGTAATAACTATTTTAGACATGAAACGTATAAACAAAATAAAATTCATATGAATCGTGAATTGATGAAAGTGATGATCCTACCATTGGGTGTCGGCCTAGTGGTGCAGAGGGTTGAATCTTAGCCAATAGAAGGCCCCTTGGGCGGAATCTAGGGTGCCCTTTGGTGAGGAGTCCCATACTAGGATAAAGCAACTATCCAGTGCTCCCCCGTTTTTAATGGTACCCTGACAACATCAATATGTGACGAGTTCAATCAAATACACAGTTATATGATGATAAAGACAATCATTTGAGTTGAGGAAGTAATAATATAGTTATTAATCTGCAACTTCATGAAGCAAAAGTTGACCTACCCTAATTTGATAAGTTCTATGGCTGTATCTAAATTGCCATGATGTGCTGCAATCATTAAAGGTGTTTTATAAAACTTATCTCTTGTATCAATATTATATCCTTCAGACAAAGCTAAACGAATTGAATCTACAGTAGGGATAAATAAGAAAAATAATTATCATTTTAAACTATTGGCAATTCTCATAATAATGGTAATCCTACTAATCAGTCATAATGGTCGACTATTTACAAAGATTGAATTTAGAACAATAATGAAAATATTTGGATATCATGAAGATGAGATCGTGAATAATTATGGTTATAGTAGATCAGATAATATTTGATTAACAAATCACAGAAGTTCGTTTAGGGCTGAGTGGCAGGAAACTTTGAACTTAGGTTTCGTGTTACTTGATACTCGTCAACAATGCGTACATGTAATCCAATTATAATGTATTCTCTAATCTAAATGACTCGAGATTGATGGCATTATGTAGAAACGGGTTGTCTGCTGACTATTCTTTTCCTCTTCCTAAACAACCTTCTACCTCATCATAGTGTCAGTGATATCGAGTAACATACGCTAGTGGATACATTTTAACTGAAATGACCGAATTCGTTCAGTTAAATAAAAGACTAGACAAACATCGCACCGGTTATTACATAAAGATAAATCAATATAATATACATGAGTACTAAGAACTAAAAATTAAGGTAGTAATGCCTAACATTCTAAGCTGTTTCATTAACTGTGTTCTGATGAATTCTTCGTTACTCTAGATAATATATTGAAACTTTCATGAATAATTTAAAACGACTGTATGTTCACTTCAAAGTATTTCGTATTACTTTATGTACCATAATTCATTTACTCTATGCATTTTCAGTAATGAAGTCTACAGAAGGTTTATTCACCTGATAAGTATTCATGTATAGATGAATGAAGCTGTTCGCATTTCAAAGTGAAATTTACAGAGATCTACAACACATCTCTTACTCCCCATAGTTCAGTTAGTAACCTCTGATAGGCATATATTCAAATCTCATAGAATCAGTTTTTATTTCAGCATGGTAAGTATATCTTGATGATAAGTGGAAACCATCTAACATCAAACATAATTCATATAATGTACATACTATTAGACTACTACTGACAGTATTTAAACTTGAAATCGAAAAAAACATTTGATCAGTACGAATACCTAAATAAATGTATCCTTCAAGACTACCTAGCAATCAATCTATATAAATATTTAGAATGTTTTCTGTTTAGGACAGTTATGACAGATGTCATTGTAGTTTTTCATTTTATGTGATAATTGATCCATGAATTTCATCTTGAAAGTAAATACACACTTATCGAATGACTAAGGAAAATTAATTAATGCATAAAACACTGATAACTAATAATGTTGCTTAATCTAAACAAAGGAAAGTAAATAAACAGCTGAAAACTAATAAAGTAGCGGCTCCATATGAGTAAAAACATTAAAACATTTCTGTAGTACATAAGTCATATTACTGAGAAAAAAACATTGACAGTGTGAATAATTGTATTAAGCTTTAGATAGCAATTCCTTGGAAACCACTACAAAACAATGAAACTTCAATCGGATTTCCAGTAGTATACACGACCTTTAGTAACCATGACAGTGGTGATAATATATGTGTACTGTAAAACTATGTAAAGTTTTGTTCGACAAAATCACAGGTATGTTGAAAATGACGCACTGGCCTTATCACGTTTCACGTCGATTAGTTAGTTAATCAACGTACTCAACAACAAAGTATTCATTGATTGTAAATGATCTATTCTTCACTGTTTATTAAAATAAAGTGCCATTTGTTAGAACTCTGACATTCGCTGGTCACCGAAACGCAAAACAAGCTTGGCGAAAGCCGATCTATGATTAGAGTCTGAACAGGTTCCAAAAGGGACAACAGTCTTAAACACAATCATACCAACGGTAATTGATAACGATGTGATCAATCTGTATCCAAGCTTCGGTTGCAAAGAGAGGACTTCAAGAAACAAATAAGCGGTGTCTGTGTCCGAAATTAGTGCTGGTCAAAAACAGGTGATCCATACAAAGCTGTAAAATAAGGCCATTGTTATCGGACACGCGATCAGTGAGCCCCATTCGGTCACCTAAACGACTCTCTTCTTGTCCTTAATGCCCAATATGTACATCGAAATCCCCATTTCGTATTTTACATTCTTAAGAAGATCATCTAATCAATGGTTGATCTCATCCTTGATTGTATCCAGAATGCAAGGTGTCGGTGAATAAGTGGAGATTACGAAGAAACATCGTTTGTCACTCCAGTCGCTTCTCATTTCATCTTGCTGCACAAGCAACGCAATACTAAAAATGAGTTGAACTGTTATTTGGAAAGATAACGAAATTTCACTGTTATATAAATAAACGGGATTTATATACAAAATATCAGTAAAAAAAGCATAGAAAAATTCTTACCCATATCATTATGTAGAGCTGCAGCATGAAAACTTATATACTGACGTTTTGGAGTATCTAAGTACCAAACAGAATCATCTTGTAAAGGATGAATAGGCGGATGGTCAGCATCAAAACGATCTGCATACATAATATAAAAGAATAACTTTTAGTGAACTATAAGACATAAAATAAAATCTTTACTTGTTTTTATTCATCACAGAATGATGTTGTTTGGGATTACTGAAAACAAAGCAGCACTAAATAGCTGGTTCGTTTTAACACGTACCTGTTATCTAACTCTACGAAACCTTATAAATCTTTATTCTCATTATGCATGAATAAGTTGACGGGTTAAAATTCATATTAGTAGTTATCATGTATATGTATCAATCAAATGCTACTTAGTACATAAAGTGACATATTCTGTGAAATGGCACAAACTTGTGAACAAGAACCTAAATCTAACTACTTTTACTAACATATAAAAATAAATAGAATATTGGACAGTAAAGAATTTTCAATTTAGCAAGATTGAAATTGATACTTTTGACTCTTGAATACCATCTCAGTATCATTCTCGCTGTAAGATATGAACACCCAAATGTTTAGATTCAAGAAAGTTTAGTTTTACATTCAGTTGAGAAGCTTCTAACTAAAATGAAACCTATATTTCTTGAGGTAGTAATGACCCCCCCCCCAAAATCTAGCATAATCTTTGTATTGAATATCTCTTTGTTGGTATTTATGTTAACTGTTAGACTGTATTATACTATTAAGCTATGGTTCGTGGTGTGATTTGTAACATAGGATTTTCCGGGGTTCAAATATATACCTGCTGCATCTTTGTTTGGAACTTCTTGGTCATACGCGTATCCTGTGATTGTGGTATGTGCATTAGTTACTGTGATTGACAAAGGTGGAATTACTGACAGTATATATGTGTTGTACCTTTTTTATTTGCCGGCCCCATCACAACGTATGGAAATTATAGCATGACCTCGAGTATTACCAATCAGTGCGGTCAGTGATGCCACCATAACCAACTAGAAAGCACTTTTGATTAACATGTTTAGGTTGTCTGCTGGGCATAAAAAGAAGCAAAATCACTCAGCAAAGAAAAGACGAGTAGGGTTGTTACAATTGTGAAAGCACCTTACAGACGTGAACATGCCAATGACTTCCTAAGTCGTGAGCAAAGTCATCCAAGAAATGACAGTACTTGCTTAAAGACCATGAATGTTAAATATAATAAAATGCCGTTTCGGTAACCACGTAAGGTTCACACAACTTTTCGTAGGGGGAGGGGGGGGACAGAGATCAGTAGCAGATTGTGATTACTAGTATAATCAGCCAACAGTCTCTAAAACACACAATTACAAACATACGATGATCTGGTAAACACTGTTATAATCAGTAAATTTAACTAGTCGACATTGAAAACAATTCACAACAAAAATATTTAACAGGTGACTTTGATGATGTGATCTATTAACACTGTCTTTATTGCTGTTAAAGAACCCAGCAGATAAACAAGCGGAATATACAAAAACTTAGTTTATGAAAGACTCAATATATTTTAAGCATTGATTAAAATTTTATACAGGATGTTCATCGCATACAGTTGCATATTGAAGCCTAGACTCCATTAAAAGCAATTGTATTTTAGTTCCATGGGTAAAATGAGTACTTTATTGCATAATATGTAAGTAATCACTAAATTGGCACTTTATAGTAGTATCATTATATTATAATGAATTGATGTAAAATGCATAGTATATTATACACCTACTTAAATCTGTTGGATGAATCTCTTTGGGAATATACATAATAGGTGGTCCACCATCAGCACGACGATAAATAGCCTCTGATGGTAGTGTACATATTTCCATAGGTATTTTCCGACGTTTACTACCTAAAGAAATGTGTAAGTTGAGAAAAAGACAATTTCATATCGTAGACTACTAAGTTACTCACACTGTAAAAATTAACGAACTGATGATACTAACTCGATGTTGCGGAGATTGTTTAATTTTCAATCACAAATCAGCTTGAGTTAGACAACCAGTGTAAACATGGACAGCTAGTTGTTCCTAGTGTGAAACTCTTCATCAGTGCTCACTGACGATTCAACAAACGAATCCAGCTGAGATACTTCATCCTTCTAGGTGAACCCTTAGTTAGTAGATCACTGAACTGGCCAGCTTTCAATGGTGATATTTCTGATTCAATCAATTCGTGAATTATTTGTCCGACCTAATCCATAGCCGTCGATGGGAGTTGCAAATGATAAATCCTATACTAGTACTCCTTGGTTTTTAATGTTTGTCTAACCGAAGTCAATTCATGGCACCAAATGTAAGTTCAATAATCACCACAACAAACAACTGCAATGAATATCAGACTGCTGGTGACTAACCTCTGGAAGTAATTCCTAGAGTTCTAATGAGAAGACGTGACTAGTTAGATTTAACGGTATCGGCCTCAGTGGTCAAATGGTTAGAAAAATCGCCACGAAACCTGAAGGATTCGCTAGTTGAATCATAAATGCGTAATGATGCAGAGTCTCATACTGGAAAGAAACAATTATTCATCGCTTTCAGATTTTTAATTGCTTTCTAACTCAGATCAATTCGTGATAAATTATAATCAAGCTACAATTAAAGGATGTATTCTTAGCATTGTTTCAATCAGGGAAAAATAATTTAAATACATTTAACAGAAAGAGACTTATAATACAATTTTAGCATAGCTCCATCGAATTACTAAAATACATTCGTGAATGACATCAAGGTAAATGTCTTCCAAAAGAACAATATGATTAGATCTTACTTAATCACTTGATATTAAAACCATACGTCATTATTATAATCTCTCCAGGAACGAATTACAAACATCAGTGTATCAAATGTTGAATAACAAGAAAAGTGATTAACACATATTCCGAATGTATATTGAATTTATTCGTATATCATTCAGACTAACAAATGAGATTATCTGTAACATTTTCAGTATTTAAATAAATACATCGTAGACATCACTTTCAATACTATTTTATTGTTAATTGAGTAGATGTAGGGTACATTTATGCATAGTTTTCTCTAAGGATTTTATCTTAAGAGTTAGAAGTTATTCAAGTCTTTCTACTATAAACGAATCAAGTGTAGTTCAGTTCGATATACAGAATAAAAAGGTCTTTGACACGTTGCCAAAAAGTAAATAAAATGGATTAAACTCAGTTCGAATTCGAATATTCTGTACGTAATACAGTAAAACAGCTTAGTAATGTACCACAAGCCGTAAAAAGCAAATACAGTAAAGTATAAAAGTTAAAATGTAATCACAAATAAAAGTTATGCTTCAATATGCATAACTCCAACTAAAAGAAGACAGAAATATGATTAAAATAAATTACCGTTTACAGCTAAATGTTGAATACTGAAAACGTTGCGGATAACTTCTGCAGTGATAATAAAGTTACCTATTCGAAATGTTGGCTTCTGGTATCCAACATGCTGTTATGGTATTTAGTCGTGAATATCTTAATTTTGATTCAAGTGAATACTAACCCTGTTTAAATAGCATGACACTAGTCTATATGATCAAATCTAATATATTGTATTACATTACTCAAGCACCTATGTAACTTGAGCATATGTATTCCTACAACAGTAACAACCAGCTGACTATTAACTTTTATTAACTGGTTATATTTAGTATGTACTTTTAATACGTATAATTAAGTAACTATGGTAATCAGTGACTTAAAAAAGGGCACACACTGTCTTTTGAAAAGAAACAAACATATGAGTACAGTCATCAGTCAGAACACTAAACTAAAAGTGCGAAATGAAATAGTACAAACTAAGAGTTTATCTTTGAGATGTAGTTATTACTGGATGAGTAAATTTGAGAATATGTAAACTAGCTCTCTAACCTACAACTAATAACAAATGTATCTGAGTATGTCCGTTTTATCTGGTTCTGCAGTAGTAATTAATTTGGTCTACACACTGAACTTGAAGAGTAAACACCGGCTTTAATACAAAGGTAACGTATATCGTACCTGGGTTGAGAATTATTTCAACAGATCTTTTGAGTCAACGTATTAAGATGTCACTTCCTTAAATAATAGTATTCTTATTGACAATGACAGCTTTTGTTCAGTTGTTTCGTTTGAACATGCAGTCTTTGTTGAAATTGACTGAATACTTGTTATTCTGAAGCATGTTGTTTAGTTTTCATATTTCTTTGTTTATATTGCGTGAATATAAAAACCTTATTATGTAACTATGACATTTAATTACATTAATTTAAAATGAATCAGTATGCAGCTTTGGAAATGAGTATATTGATACATCAAAGTGTTCTTTCTAAATATATTTTTCATAGACTC
The DNA here is from genome assembly GCA_025215515.1 of Schistosoma japonicum. Taxonomy (NCBI): domain Eukaryota; kingdom Metazoa; phylum Platyhelminthes; class Trematoda; order Strigeidida; family Schistosomatidae; genus Schistosoma; species Schistosoma japonicum. The sequence continues at coordinate 43,199,301 of CM046062.1, read as the reverse complement.
GTCTGTCGTTCGAGAAAGAAGGATATCAAGGATTTCAACTCCGTTTTCTTGTTCATCTACTCAAATGAATTTATTAGTAAGATGAACATTATTGAAAATACTGAATTCTTGCTTATTGACACACATTTCAAATTCATAACAAAATGGACGTATGATCGAATCTTCCAGGAAGCAGCAGTCTCCTGAAAATTGCAGGTTTCTCTAACTGGTGAGTTCCAAAAGTTAAAAACTGAAGTTAATGGTTTCCTCCCGACTAACTCCTAACAACCTTTCATCTCATCATAATCCTAGAGATGATAGGCCATTTAAGCAAGAGCCCATACTGCAACCAGAATAATAAACTTTAATCAGCGATAATAGAGGACTAAACAAATTTCATATTGGTCAATACCCAGTGATTAATCAATCTTGAGAAACGGTTTGGTAAGAGTTATAATAGATTTAATGCTAAGCATTTTGAGAAATGTCTTGTTCAAGAGTGCCAAACAGTAAGATTTCTATATCTAGGCACTGTTAACAACTATCTCGAAACATTCAACATGAACACATAGTGTATGCGTTGTCAAATCAGTTAAACTAGTGATTACATAGTAACTTGATAGACAGAATCAGTATTAAAATCTAGAGAAATACTATATTGGCTATTATTCAGAGATCACTGTGATCAATAAGCAATGGAATCACCAACTCAGACACATAGTTAAATAATGTATCAAGCGCATTAAAGATATTGAATTGTCATATAATATACCAAGTGTTCACGATAATATAAGTGTTATCAGACTAAAACACATAACTGTTGTACTTTCTTGTACAAGATAAGAGGATCGTTTTTCGATTTCGGAAATGATCTAGTATAAAGATTTGATTACAATCCGCATCGATGCATGTTTAGTTAATAATGAAAAATAGATTATTTAGTACTAAGTATGATAATCTATGGTCAGTGGAATACTAAGGCTTACTACACTTATCATCGCCTATGTTGAATGCTTAGTGAATATTATACTGTTCAAAGACGACGAGGAAAGAATAGTGCTGATGGTGGTGCATTAATTAACCTGAGTTATGGGAATTATCGCAACGGTGGTTAGGGTAAACCAGGCGAATGGATTCATCAGGCAGTGTAACCCAATGTTAACCAAATAGTTGAACTAAGTCACTTATTATGTAATAGGAATTAGGTTACATAAACGATAATGCAAATAAGCTAGCTTAGATGATGAAAGAAACCATTAAGCTTATTCCTATTTGAATCTGTATCTTAATCAATCTACTTTACATTGAACTAACATAGAAATACAGTTTAACTTTTACAGAGCTTACAAAACACTCTACCATTAAAATAATAATGAGATAATAACAATAAAACAATATGGTTATATTTGGAAGAAGACAAAAATTTTAAATCACCTTTACCGCCTTTCTTCTTTTTCTTTTTTCCTTTTTTCTTTTCAAATGCTGATAATAAATAATTTTTATTTACATATTTTTTACCAGTTAAAAATTCTTCCCAATCAATACAACCATCAGAATTTTTTTCATGTAAAATTAATAATTTTTTACTAATCATATCATTAATTGGTCCATTTAATGAAGTAATTACTGAGATAAAATCTTCTATAGGAATTCGTACAGTTGTTTTCTTTGAACTGGAACGACTTGTACTACGATGCTTAGATTGTGTTCTCTTCTTACTATTACTTCTTTGTGAGCTTAATTTATCTGTTGATTGTTGTTGAGATGAAATAGCATATACAGCTGTTATTAAACTTTGTTCACTAGATTGTAATTCATTGGCACTGTTCACTTCATCTAAAATGTTTTCATCGGATTGTTTTTGTTGTTCTGTATCATTTGATAATCTTTGAGTAATTTCAATGAAATGTTGACTTAATTCAATTTTATGTACAATTGACCAATCATATAGTCGAATAGCCCAATATTCTGTATTTTTTATTAATCTACTACTTGTTGTTATACGTTCTAATTTACGTAGTTCTTTTATACATAATTTTTTACCTTCATCAATAGCAATATTACGTGGTAATTTACCATTTGAATTCTTTACTTTTGCATTACATCCTTTGAAGAATTAATTGAAAATCATTTAATAATAATAATAATAATAATAATAATAATAATAATAATAATAATAATAATAATGGACTATTATATCATTTCAGAGAAATTATATCTTTCTATAAGGATTGTATATGCACTAGAATGAAGGTTTATATAAGTATCAGTTCTAATTTCATTGTAATTTTATTCTTAGAAGAATATGAATAGTGACAAAATTAACTGTCTTCACCTGATATGCATTACTATCGTGTTACGTAATGTATATATTGTTTTATGATTGGAACTAGTTGCTGAAAAACCCTTATTGAAATAAGTTTCATCCTAATTGTTATTATTTAACAGAATGTACTTTAGAATCTGAACACGTATCATTTAATTTAACATTCTAAGTTGGCATCACAGAGTTATTTAGAACACAAGTGACAACCTTTAACACTAAGGTCTGTACATTGATTGATCACCAAGTAGTAACGAAAGTCATTTTATTTTGAATGTATGTGGATCTTTTCGTTGATTTGTCATCGACAGAAATTGATCAGTCATTGATGTTATATGTGCATTCTGAGCGGATTGTCTCAATACAGAGATAGTTTACAAGTATGTTTCGAGTCCCAATTGAGACGAAACGTGCGTCCTTGATTTTGATTACCAGTCATAATCCAACTCCAAAGTCGAATTCCACCTAACCAGGTTACAATATCGACAAGTATCAAGTGGTATAAGACTTACATTCAGAGACTTCTGTCAAATACCTGCAATTAAAAAACCTCAAATTACTTAAACTGATGATGATATTACAAAATGATGTATATGAGTAATTCAGCACTAAGAACAAGATAGTCATCATCATCAATAAATGTAAATGTATCACATCTCATTTTATAGGTTATACATACAGACTTATTAATCACATCCATTACTATCCCAATACAATGAATCAGGTTCCTTTAGTTCATTTCTCGACTACATTATTAACAAATTCTAAGTTGTTAGTTTGAATAAACTTATTCCGTTTTAGTGAATTCATGCATTATATTAAATTAAATTAAAATACAATTTAAAATATTGTTAATTCACCTCTTTGACCAAGAAATTTACAACACATTTCATCTACTTTTGCAGCCATATGTAATGGATTGTTGCCATCATTATCAAGCTATTTTAGATTAAAATAAAATTATTAGTGAATCAATCATTGTTCAATGTACAATTATAATCAAATTGAAATTTTCATTATTATTATGATTATTGAAAATGTTGAGCATTCATGCCGACATAATACTGGCATTCATATGGAGTATTACTGAAAGTAATAAAATCCCTTGAATTAAATGTCATATATATAAAGTAACAAACTGTCTGAGAGAAACCTTGAAGTGTAGTTGCTAATGTGATGGATACTTCTTGCAATATTTCATATAGGCTGTATGAGGTGAAGCGTTGGGTAAGTGGTAAAAGTGGACAGTTAGTGAGGAGAGAAGCAAGGTGTATGTAAAATGAATAGGAAATAAAAAGATAAGTCAAAGAAGGTAGCATTGCACCGACCATGGGTGAAAGAGTCAATAATATGAGCGAAGATAAGATATGTACAACTTATTAGGTTCTGTACTATCATAGAATAAACTACGTCTTCAGCAAGTGGTCTTCCTTTACACTTGATGACGCCGTCACCTAACAATGTTAACGCGTCTTGGCCGTAGACATTCAAACACGAAGACGTCGATAGCTGTCTGCGTAAGTTCGAGGTGATCAGCTAGTTGATTAATGTAAGAGATCAGGTGGTAAATCTAATGGTCTTTGAGATGCCACTAGCTGGTTGGGCGGGACGACATACAATGGTATGGTAGATTCTGATAAAAAAACGTCATAGGACTTTGTGACGTCGTGGCTGGTTGCAGAGTTCAATATTCCGGTGGCAGGATGAAACTGCTCAAGACGAATCGCTCTTCAACGATTTAACTGACCTTGAATCTAATATCACAAGTTTTGACATTGCCCGCCAAAAGGTGATTGTTGGAGTTCTGTCGAGAAGACGTGGTCAGTGGAATTCAATCATGTCTAGTATGAGGCAGTACCCACCAACAGTATCAAATAAGGTCGTTCATATATATCTCTGATTGACTCGGATTAAAATTGCTAACTGTCGGATGCTGGCCCGGCTCTTCGGTATGACGGTTAGGCGTTGGTAACGAAGCCTGAATATCTTGGACCCCATCTAGCTGTGAAATTGTAGAATTTCACTCCGTATGAGTTTCATACGAACGCGAAATTGCTCTCTAGTGCTTTCTGGTCCTAAATAGTTATCGAACTTAGGCTTATTTGCGATATTAAATTCAGATTCAACAATCTTTACGACACTCAGTTTTAAGTGACATTGTTTTTGATTTTTTTTATGAGACCAGTTGACAAATTTATTCTCCGAACAAATACGTAAAACAATAACACTTTTGATAAATTTAGATAGCGATGATAGGATCACGAACTTTTTTCACCCCACTAACTAAATGTACTGTTTATTCGAGCTTATAACTTAATTTCTTCATGTATGGATTTTGAGAAACTTTGATTTCTTAAATTTCTCAGTTATATCTTGTTCCAGGAAACAACTGTAACGACCTAATAAAATGAAGATAAACGATATTAACTTTAAAGTCTAATGACACATTACACAAATATTTGTCGGGATGAATTTTAGCCTCCATCATAGAGTATGTCATTTAAACTCGTTAGTCTTCAACTTATTTCATACAAACATTAACAATTAACTGTTAAATCTGTTAAATATACACTTGATCTACAGATCACAAGACACACTACTGTTTAGAAATGCTTATTTTATAATATCTCATGATTAGGTTTTACTCACAGAATTGAAATCAAATCCAAATCCTGAAAGTACAAACAACACATTTAAATGCCCATTTTTAGCCGCTTCATGAGCGCCAGTTTGTTTATTGTTGTCGTAAGAATTTAGATCAGCTCCAGCCCGTAAAGCTGCCGTAACCGACTTACTACTACCTGATCCGCATGCTTCTAGAAATGGAGTTCTGCCATTTTTCTAAAATATAAATGAATATGATAAATTACTATTACATTTTTTAATGATAATAGTATACATATCGCTACATGTAAGCTACCTTATTGGTTTATTATCAATATGTTTCTCTATATAATAAGCTTTGAGCAACAAGGTATGCTTAAATACTAATAGTGTTACATGGAGATAGGGAAGGGGTGAAATGTGACTGGTTCAACTGATGCATTTTTGCATGAAACTTAAGACCACCTTATCTATAATTCAATAAATGAATAGTATGACTGCTTAAACTGAGAATATTTTGATCAGAATTGATGTTTCAATCATGTGATTGTATGCAAAAATAAATAAACAAAGTTACTATAATTAAGTGTTGTGAATATTGTTGAATTTGATTCCCTGAATTGACTTGGGTTAAGCAAGCACTGAAAACCGGAAACCACTGAACTGCTGTTTCGTTCTGGTATAGAGTGAGTATCCACTATCTTACAAGGAAAAGGAGGCTTATGAATTTCAGACTACGCTATGAACAATTTATCATTATTTCACTGAGCTTGCCAGCTTCAACAGTTCAATCAATTGGCTGTGATACAACGCCTAAGCATTAAGGTTCTCGGCTTGATACCCTTATGGGGTCGTTGACTGATGGTTCCAGATAGCACTATGCTGGAATAATTCAGTTCATCTTGGTTTTCAACGATTATCGATTTATGATATTAAATTCAAAATTATTATGATTACAAATATATAAAATAAATTACTTATGAAATAACAAACTTTATGATAAACACTATTAATAACATTCAAACTTGTAACGATTAAATAGTATATGTCCATCAAGAAGAGATAAATAACTGACCCGTTGAGCAATTAACATACCGAATGAATATTTGGATTAGCACCATTATTCAATAGTTCTAAAATAAACTTTTCATTTTCAATAGATCGTTTACATGCAATATGTAGTGCTGTTTGACCGTCGTGATCTTGTTTATCAATGAGCAAACTTTTATCTAACAGTAAAGTCAAACATTTTAAATGTGAATCCGTAGGGGATATACAGTAAAATAATGCAGCTAAAATCGGTAAACATAATTAAATTTAAATTACTTTTCTCATTAAAATCACTGGCATTTCTATTTGCACCTTTCTCCAGTAACATTTTTACAATATTCTCATTACCAAGTTCACAAGCAGTCATTAATGCAGTTTTACCATCGAAATCTACAATGTCAATACACGCACCATTTGAAAGAAGAAACTGTAAAGTTGATTATAAAGTACATTTATTCATTGTATTACTTCAACAGTATTAATATCATCAGATTTTACAGCAGATATTACAGCTGTTACACCATTATCTGGATCATTGTAATTAATAAGATTTGGTAAACCATGTTCAATTAATTTTTTTATTTGATCAATATCTTTGTTATTTACGCACTGAAGTAATTTCTTTATCTGCAAACGTTCTATACGAGAATTAGCTATTGGCATAAGTAGTAATGTTTAGTTAAGATTTTGTATTTCCAGTGTTTTCAAGAAAGCTAATTAACAGTGTTTACTGTTAGAAATAAGAAAAATAAGTAGAGCAGTTAAATGAAAAAATTCTTCAACTGTAATCAGGATAAATTACTCTTTTTTTATAAAGAACAAAATCAAGAAAATTTGAAACATACTGTAAATCTGATAAAAATAACTAATTTTAATTTAAAAAAACTCAAAGCTAGAAAATAACAACGATATATACAATCTGAAATACGCTATTAAAAATAACGATAGTACTAACAATTACACTTATCAATTGTACAGTGTATAAGTAATAATATGATAAATCACTTCTGAAACATTTCTGACTGTACTCAAAGTAATACATAAGATCAGAAACTTTTTATCACAGATAACGGTGTTTTATGGTTGCCATTAAACTGACAAGTATATGTAGTTCGTTATTATAGTAGCAACTTAGTTTGTATAATTACAGTCATTACAAGCGATATGGGGAAATAAGCTTATTACTTTGCACTAGTAATAACACCTTTTACAATACTTTATGTAGACAGATGTTTTACTAACCACAGTACCATTAAGATATATTAGAAATTATAAGCCAAGTACATTTTAATTAATTCAAGCAAATTATTCTCCATTTGTATCAATAGAATCACTCATCTGACAAAAGCAGCATTGTATTATCGATTACTTAAATCTACATTTCAGTCCAAAAATGTACTGTATACCAGGATTTTTTTAAATCATTCGAAAAGTACCTCTTTATTTATATTTTCCATATGGCTAACTGATTTACTAACAAGCATTAGCTTGTGCTTATCAATATATAATATTTAAATTACTCACTGCATTACTTTGTACTAGTTGATACTTTCATCTGGACCGACATATGATAAACACTTTCTAAACTGAGCGTAATGACCTGTTTCTATCAATGCATAGAGTATTAGGTAAATACGGTAAGTCTATTTATGAGGTAGTTAATCTTTACCAACTGATGTGGTTAGGACATATGTTACAAATGCCTGATCACCGACTACCTCGACGGGCAATATTATCCGGTGTGGGAGTAGGCTGGAAAAAAGCTAGAGGCGAACAAACCAAAACATGACACCAGTCCATGAAGTCATTGATAATTGGGCTGAGTCATGTTAATAAATGCAGACTACCTGATTGGTGTCCATGTGATGATCGTAACAAACGGTTAGAGACTTTAATTGATATGGCTCAAAATTTTTTGCAGTGGTGCAGGTGCATCCACTCTTTATCTTTCTCTAAATTCTAAGTTTTTGAGCTTATCATTAATTTTTTTTTACTGAATCATATTTTCTAAATTCTTATCTTCGATCTCTATACCTTACCATTAGTACTTACTCTGTCACTACCTCCCATACTCTGGGATTTGGTTCGACAATTTAATCTCTATCTGCTAATTGAAGTATCGCAACTTAAACTGTTGTACACATGTAACAAGTTCTACGTTGTGAATGATTGACTGACTGACTATCAATGCACACTGAATTTGTTTAATTCATGGACAATTATACTATATTGTTATTAGTGTTTATATGTCAAAAACAGTTTTGTCAGATACTTAAGAAGGTTTGATGATGTCCAACATTTGTAAAAGAGAGTATAAATGCGAATATAAACTTTATGCTGAAAATATTCATATGAAACGAAGTATTCTAAACTAATTTATACATCTCCTATAAACAACAAATAAGAATTTTTGGAATAGTTAATATGTTACCAGGTTATGCTTATTTGCAATTCGTCATTTTTAATATTTGCTAAATAAGCATGATGTGTTGGTTTGGTCAATTTTTAATTATTTACCAAAGCTTTTAATACGGTTGGTGAGAGCTGATTTGTCATGCCAGCATGGCTGCAATCAATATATGACAACATTCTGAATATTACAATACAGAAAAATTTACACGCTGTTGAGTAGCATTACCAAACTAACACACTCGCAACTGTTTACCAACTGTTTATCAAATTAGCCTCTTGAAAACATGTTCAATAGTGTTTTTACAATGGTAGAAATAAGAATGTAGAAAAATGTCTTTTAAATGTCAAGTAAAAATATAGTTAAGGCTATAATTTGTCTATCGTATTTACTTTGCTTTCATACTGATTAAATGACTGAAGATTTTATTGTAATTATTTCGTTAATACATTTTTTAAGTTTACAACTTAAAATAAAGAGTATATTTAACTTATCAAAATTACTTTTCCTAATCGTGTGAAAGCGTAACCTTAACGTTTTAACTTATATTCATATGGTAGAACAGTTAAAATAACCTTTCGAAAGCGAATGAATTTACAGCACGTTTTATATACGCAAGTATATACTGATATATCTAAACAGGTGCATTACCCTGTCAATAGAGGCATATAAAATGACAAAAACAAAACTTGAACGTGTATCACACATCAAACATCTTTAATAACCGAAACCACAAAATTCAGTCATGCGCATTACTTTAAAGGATTGAAACGTTTTGTGGTATTTAAATATGCTTGCAACAAAATATTAACTCTTACTTATAAGTTGCACGGCTATTAAATTTAATTAAGATTTAAACAAAAAAGTACGTGAATACCACATTTTTATTATGTTGAGGTAAATTTAGAAAGAAATGCAGGGTTTAATTACAACAGAGTTCTGTCGAACTACTTAATGATCGTAAAGTTCGTATTCATCCCTTCGTTTTTATTGATGACAATGCAAAGACCAATTTTCAGGCTTATTAGACCCACTGTAGCTCTTTAATTGTATAGGCTTCCTAGATTATCAAAACGCACATATTGGGAGACATGACTTAAATTATCGAGCTAAACATAAGCAAATGGATAATGTGAAAATTCTTAATGCACAAATTGCAACTACAGCCTCTGATCCTATTAACACGTTTAGAAGTCACACCAAATAAATTTACACTTTGATATGCACTATACAGATTTCGCAAAGTCTTCTAATAAGTATTATGTTTATTTTATTAAAGCCACTTAAGTAGGTTAAAGTCGTTTGTTTCAGTTATCATTTCGTACGGTAGGTCATACTTTTTAAAATAAAACATATAACACGAGTAGTAAATGGCAAAAACATATCTTTCGTCATAACGCATGTATTTAATATGTAGAACAAATTTGCATTAAGTGAATACGGCAGCAATGTATCAGTTGAATCATACTCGTAGGCTGTCTAACAGTAATGGATTAGTTAACAAAAATTCGCAGGAAAGTGTTTCAACAGCTCTCAAAACAATATCAATACAATCAATTGGTACTTACCAAAATTCTAAGATATCAAAATACCACCACTTATTCTCATGAAAACAATTGGAGTGTGGCATATTAAAACAATTTACTTAGAATGCAAGCCACCATTTTCTACCTAGATACTTGTTCGCACACTATTAAAAAATAAATTTCATATACTTTTAGGTTATATATTCGAAAGTTCTTAAAGTGCTACATTATGTTCACATGATATGTTTACTAATATGCCCAATATCTTTTGAACACGTTAGGACAAACTTTTGACTTTTATGCACTCGTGTATAAAATGAGGTCCTAGTTTCCGCAACCTAAAGTTTATTACTGTAGCTAGGGAATGTGTCTTTCTGATTAAAGTTATACATTTTCTTCTTTGTATCGTTACACATTAGTGAAGATTGTTGCAGCCAGATGTAAAGAGTTGGAGTGAGATTTTGCAATAGAAAATGATTCACGAAATATTCTATTGTGTAGGCTTTACTTATTAATGTTGACTGTGGTTGTTTTAGCGGAAATGACCGGAAGCGTTTTATCGCTCATTACTACCAGATCATGTAATGACGTACAGTAGGAACCAACGTCTCCACTAATCAGCTAGCACAGACGTCTCTCTCTTACTCCCACTCTATTCACAACCAAATACATTTTCCTCACCACTCACTACTGCCTTCTGATCACTTTTTGTTTAAACTTGTGTACATAATTGTTAAAAGTTATTCATGATGTATATCAAACTTAACTTAGTCATATACTGGGTGCGCGTCAAAGGTGAGCAAGAAGTGATCTGAGCACGATCACAATTGTGAGTTCGTTACTAATAATATTTTTTATGAAGTAATTTTATATACCCACCTTTTCTTCCACATTTTGGTAATGTACTTTACCATTCGAATATCGTATCCTGAATATGACTGGGCGAATGACGAAAATCATGGAAATCAACCCCCATCCCAAGCTTCCTGAGTTTCAACTAATTTTTTTATGGCTTACACCACTAAAGCATTGCTTAGTATGTATTTAGTAGCCGAGTTTCGAGGCAATGTCGTGGTTGTCTCACGGGTTTAATTTTGTGTAATCTTAAAAACACTTGAGCGCAAAACGGACAGGTATATCATTGCATTCTGGTAGTGACCTAATTATAATCAAATAGATTCTCGTGACTCCTAACATACGTGAACTAATCCACAGGCTAGCCATTATTGCACAAAGACTCTACTATTGAAGTAGGTGCTTGACCATTTTTAAAAAGCTAATCACAAACTTTGGATATCCATCTACAACAACAGTATACCGTAGACGTCAGAATAATTAAGAATTGTTCTAGTCTTTAATCAAACCTATAGTCAGTAGACAAAGACGTAACGTTGTCACATAACAGGTGCACTTCAGGTTGATGTTTTGAATACATTCATGAATAAAGTAACCGAACCCTGATATCTTCTAACTTGTGGAGGCAGTATGTTCGCTTCGGAGACAATTCTTACTAACACATTCACCTTGATTTGTCAGCAGTAAGAAAATATACTGCAAGAAATTTATCCACATTACACATATAGCAGCATTGATGCACGAGACAATTGTCAGAGCGAAGCAGACGAAGTATTTCTTACTACATGCGAAGGTAGATAGACGATCATAAAATACTTACATTCGACATTCTCTTTAGAATGAGATCATCATCCTACTTCCCGTAAATTAGGAGAAATGCTGAAATACTGTGATATGAGCAGATATGAGCTTAGGACCGAGCCAAAGTATACATCCAAAAGACGAAAGAGAACCCCCTGGATTTAGTTATGGTTATCTACGGAGAAACTATAGTGAACTCGACAATATCATTCACTATCCTAGCATATTTGACTAAGGAAACACTACCTGGTGTTTGCCGATATTCATGAAAAGGTAAAGCCCCTCAAACCGCACTTTACAGACTGAACACTTGGTTAGAGTCAAACTCCTGTTATTAAGAGTCCACCTGACTTGAGGTACTATCTTCATTTTGTGATCTCAGTCGAATGCCTGAGCACCCCCTTAATTGAATCTCAGGCCCCCAACTACAACCCACTAGTCGACTTTGTAATTACTTGGTAACTGCTGGCTCCAGTAACTCAACCAATTTGAGACGAATGCACCCTACTAACGTTTTAATCATACCAACTTCCAGTAGGACTGCTACTTATATTAGAAATTCAGTCAACTAGCTGGACAACATTAATTTTAGGCTAAAAAAAAACCTAGAGCTATACTCAAATGACTTGAATCAAACTTCTGGAAGTCAACTGGTTTACGTATACTGGTTTCAGAGACAATGAACATTTTGTACAATGAGCTCATCAATTTTAGGAACCAATCCAGTGATATTGAAGTTTAAATGCCGGTCTTAATAGTGACAGCTGATTGAATGGGAAATGGCGTGTTGGACGAAACTATGCAATCACAAAACAGCTGACTATTTCAAAACTAAAATAAAACAGAACACTCGAGATTATTAACTATATGCTGCTTAGAATGATCCATGTGATAAAGAAGCATACATTAGATCGACAGTAATTTCGCGTTACTGCATTAGGAGTATGACTGCAATTAATAAGAGGTCGTTCTTGGAAAGAGCTCTTGCATCTAGGTAAAGAAAACTGACACTAGTTTGCTCTTATAGCATATCAATGAACACATGTCAAAATGAAGAACACATTAAAAAAATACAGCGGTTTCTGTGAGATATACAGGTTTTAAGTAAACATAAACTTTTTTGAATTTACCGATACCAGTAACTATATAAAGAACAGATTGGTAACATCGGGTTTTCCCAACAGTTAAATATCCTTACTGTTCACTCTTATTGCTTCTTTATGTGAAAACCAACTATATTGCTGGGATGTTCGGATATAGATAAGCTGAATAGAATTTAAACGTTATATGAACTAGTATTCTAGTCTCTTTGACATTTATACTGATCTACAATTATGACATAAGTCGTTGATAAACAAAATAACTTTTCATACGATGAACACAAACAAAATCTTATGAAATAGTATCCCAGTATAGTTTGTACAACTTAACGAACTGAATAAAAAAACATTTATTTTCAAGATCACAGGAAAGACGATCAAATAAAGAAAATATGTAAATAAACACATCAAGATATGAAAACAGATATCAAGTAGATTTTTACTTTGACATTTAATACAATAATGAATATCCTATTGTCATTACTATGAAACGCACTGTTTAATTAATGGGCTTTCCAAGATTACCGGAGCCTCAGGACGCTTTACTGGATTGTAGTCCAAAAGTTTAAGGATAAATTCAGTCTAAAAATTATTAATGAATACTCATACATCATAAAACATAGTTAATAGAGGTTTGAAAACAATATATATATATATATATATATATATATATATATATATATATATATATATACGAATTTATCAACTAATACTTCGCATAAATCAATCTCAGAAAGCATTTCTTTGTACTGTACGGTTAGTCAGTTATGAACAACGTAGATTCTGACGTATATGCTCATAAACCGGAATCGCAATACCAAAAATAATCGATTACATTAAAAAAAAACATTCCTCTAAGTTTAAGTGAAAAACGATTTAAATTTGTTATCACGAATCGGTCTAAGTTAGACAACCATCGAAACGCAGGACCTTCAGGATTCATGACAAGCACTTAACCATTAGACCCCTTAGCTGGCCGGCTCTCAAAAGTTAATAATTTTAACTCAGTCAATTCGTAACGTATTTGAGAGATATTTTTCCATTGCCAACGATGGAAAACTGCCTCATATCTAACAATATTGAACTCTGCTAGTCACGTATTTTCACTAGAACTTAAGGAATCACCTCTAGAAGTTAGTCACTAGTGAGCTGATATTAAAAAATAACTATATATTATGAATTATAAAATGATAAAAGAATCTAATAAAATTACATGATATCATTATTCTTGTATCACGTGAAAAATGAAGTTCATTTTATGGTGATAAACTAGAATGAACTTATTCATAAAAGGACGTGAACTGATAAAGAACAGGAAGACAATTAATCAACAGGTTTGTCAATGGAAACAATTCTTGCTTACAATAGAGTTGATAATGGACAAATCAATAAATAAAGCACATATACCGAACTAAATGAGAAATTTTATAAAAGGAAGTGAGTGGGATGAGTACACTGAATTAACTTAGTGATTAAGAGCTAAATACTTAGACAATTCATTATATAAATTAAACTAGGTATGTAATACTGATTAGTTAAACGAAAAATCTTATATAAGTTTGTTGGAATAAAGTAACAATCTAAAGATGATATGGACTGGTAAAAACTAAGACAATTATGATCAAAGTAGAGTATTTTCGTGGAAAACAAATTAATCAAATCACCCGGTGTGTTACGCTGGGCTATACTGGATATGCCCATAGCAGGCAGCTGTGAATAGTTCTAGCCTCTTAAAATGAATTCTTTAATGCAGATTACAGATTTAATAGACACCATTAAATAAGTGAATAAAGAAATAACCGAAGTGTTGGGTACAACACAACTGTTGGACATCCGTTTCGTATAACGTCAGTCCAGAATACTACTAAGCAGATATCATGAAGAAAACTAAACACAGTATATGATTAGAATGAGTTTGCATCTTCCCGTTGATTAGTTATGGACTGAAACTGGTCAGCCTCTTTTGTCATATGTGCATCATCAGTGAATTATCTTGAAATAGATATAAAACACAGGTAATGTTTATGTTGGATTGGGACAGGCAAGAGAAATCCAGGACGAGCGTTTTCTCCTATTTGGGACTCACCTGCTGGATATACCTGCATCCTAATGGTGATGTTCACACTGGGATTCAAACTCGGTCCGCTCCGTGTTAAACACCACCGCGTTCACCACTAGGCTGGATGTAGGTGCAATGAACCGATGAGTCCCAAATAGGACGAAATGCGCGTCCTGGATTCTGCCTACCAGTCAAAATCCAACTTAAACAGAACATATGATGTCTTAGATCTACTTAATAAGGTGTAATTGCAATCAGGCTACCTTAAGTGGATTAGCCACCAACCAAAGTTCACTGCCAAATGTTTTTATCTTGACTACCTAGGCAAGCACAAATTGTAAGCATGGCTAAGTTGATCAAGAGTTAGGAATGTGCATAATGTGAGAATTAGGTTGCATATCATATATAACATAAGACGTACTAGGAGCAACCAAATAAAATCATGAAATAAAACTATGAAATTGATGACTATTGGTTTGATCCATGTTGGTAAGTAAAGACTACAAAGTTGGGGTCTAACAAGAGATAATTCCGATTAGTGACTGAAGACAGTGAGTGAAATGGCGCAGAATCAGTCACAGCGACGTAAATGCATCCATTCTTTATCTTCTACCATTCTTTTATATATTACCCCATATATCAACTACATGTCAATATCGTTCTTATTTATGTGATCATGTAATGTTGATACACTATGGAAACTTGAATTAATCCATATATATGAAAGGACAGCAGTATAATTATTCAGCATAAAAACAATTTTCATTAGATAAAATACACATTGAATTAAAAAAAACGAGAACAAGGTAAATAACAATAAACTCACTTCCAATGGATTACAAATTAAAAATTCCTTAGGAAGTTTTTGTTGTTTTGCTCTTGTCAAAGTAAATATTCTTTCCATTGAAGTATTAAATGTTATCAATAATTCTAAAAAGATTAATCCTAATGAAAAGATATCCACTTTATGATCATAATTATCACCACGTTCCTGGAAGAAAATATATATTCAAAAAAATGGAAAAGTACTTTAATACTTAGATTTACTGATATAGTGACATTATTGATTAAATAATAACAGATACATATTTGGATTTCTCACAGATTGATGTTGACAGGGTATCGTTGAAAATCAGGGAGCACTGGACAACTGTTTCGTCCTAGTATGGAACTCCTCAGCAGTGCGCAACTCAGATTCCAACCCTAATGCTTAAGATTGGCGAACGCTTAACCCTCTGTATAATTGAGTCGGCTTCAAATGGGATAATTCCCACCTACATCAATTTGTGGTAAATAGAGCGATGATCCTCCATTGTGATTAGTGACAACTGTTTCACTTCTGATGAGTCTACACTCCACTAGTTACGACTTCTCACTAGATCTTCAGAAACATCCTGAGGTAATTAAAATGAGGTTTGTGGATATTGGTATTTGGTTTAATTGATTGAATTCGTCACAGATTGATGTTGGCAGAGTAGCACCGAAAACCAGGGAGCACTGAATAGCTGTTTCGTTCTAGTTCGGAAGTTGTCAATTAACGTTAGATCTGGACTAGATAGGCAATGTAATGAAATTTGATTTTCATTTATTATAAACAAAATGTATTACACTCTAAAATAACTACAAGTGTATTAGTGTCAAACACGAAAATTACTTCATTAAGTAATTTATCTGTTTATCAGGCGGAGAGGTGTTGCCAGCGAGGAACTTAGTTGTTAAAAGTGAAACGCTTTAAATACTGATTCATCGCTTCCGAAACGTAATGAATAAGTTATTGACATAGTGAACAACCGACCGCGAAACCGTGTTATATATAAGAGAACTTAAAGAAAACATACGACCAGTAGTAACAATAATAATGGTGGCCTTATTCGAAACTATTTGTTTGGCTAAAGTAAATAATGATCAACATGGAATTTACAACAATGCGATAGACTCGTCGCGTGTAGTAATATAACCTGTGAATATCCAAACGGTGGTTATATGTTACTCCTCTTCATTGGCAAACCTTCATGATAATTTCAGTTTTATGAGATATTTTATATTGTATAGTACATTTCCAATGTAGGTACTTCTCATTGACCAAACAACAGACAAAAAATATCTCTAACCACCACGGTGATAGTAGAAGTAGTAGTAGCAGTAATGCTGATTGCATCTTGCAGTAAATAGTCTCGTCAAAGGTTGTATACTTTTATGAGATCAGGTCAAAACTGTATTTCATTGAAAATGAAAGTAACAGCATAAAATCTGCGATATTATTAGATGATGAATCGTATTCAAACTACTTCCGGATATAAAACGGAATCTATCTACATGTCAGTGAATATTAATGAAGTAACTGGTACTGGTGAAATACGTTCGTTACTATTACATAGATTTATTAATGTGAATGAGTGAATCGAAGACTAGAGAACTGAGAAACCCACAAATATCTATTACACTATAGTGGTAATGTAACACGTAGTTAAATGATAACGATATCTTTTTTTAATAGCTTAGCTAGAAATAACTTCTAAAAATAATAAGTAAAATATATTCGTAGCGTTCCAATGAGCAGAAGTTAAAATTTCTAATGTTTCACAGCCTAATTGCAAGTTCCTTCTTCAGAAAATAATTCAATAATTAAATTGAATGAACACAAGTTTAAATAATACAGAGGAACAAATTAAAATGAATTAGTACAATCAGAATACAAATCTGATCGTATCATGTTGTCATTTAGGTCAAGGTGATTTAAAGTGAGATATGTATGTATATGTTAATGTGATGTGAACTGGTATAAAGAAAGTGTGAGGAAGGACGGTAGATCCTATGTGCTAACATGAATGAAATTTGATGCAGTCACTTTGGCTGGTCACTTGGGTAGAAACTTGATGTTAGATGAATAGTAAGGTCTTTCTTTATTGTTAAGAGAAGTTGGATTTAACAATTTGTAAAGCACTTCAGCCATTCATCTTTCTCTGTAGTTGGAAAATCCTTTTTGAATAATTTGGATATTTTTAATATCAGTTTTATGGTTATAATAATTAATATGTAATGTTATTGCTGATTTGATTTGTAATTTTCCTCATTCAAAAGGATTATTAAGGAAACGTTTTGTATAACTTTAATGTTGTTTGGTACGAATTAAAATTTCTCGGGAAGGCTGTCCAATATAGAAAACATCATAATCAACACAACCTAACTTGTAGACACAAATCTGTGTAGGGGTGGAAGGAATGTTGTATTTTGTATTAACTAATGCACCTCGAGAAGTTAGTTGTTTTTCAGAAGGCTTGAATCCTATGTTGTTTTAGAATCCTTTGTAATTATTATTATATCATGACGTTAAATTAGAATGAAGATGCTAATCCTTATTTTAATTTTTTATATCCATTCATAGTACGATAATATATACATACTTCCGATAAATTTTCATAAGGTTCTACAACTGTGAGTTTAAAATCAGTGACCACAAAAATAGCCAATTCTGAGGTAAATACATATCATTTAGGTATTAAGGGTAATTGGATATAAACATTTTTCTTCTCAGCTTATTTGTAAAACACAAGTGACCAGTAGAGTTCAGCCATGTCGGGTTTGAGGCAGTTACCCACCAACGGCAATGGATGAGGTCGCGCAAACGTATCACGAAGTTATTGAAGTAGAAATATCAACCGTTAGTTGCCGACGCAGTGACCTGATGCCAAAGTGTTCGCCACGGAACCAGAATCCTAGGTTCGATCTCCGATAGGGTTGTGGGTGCGCACTGATGAAGAGTCCAATACTAACACGAAACAGCTGCCCAGTGCTTTCAGGTGATCAATGGTTGTCTAATTCAGACCAATTCATGATTTCAAAATTGACAGTCAACAATCTCCAAAACAACCGAATATAACAAATGTTAATGTTGAAATAGTAATCATCATCATGCAACTTGTTAAACTTAAACAATTAAAATAAGCAAAGTTATCAATCATATATATATATATATATATATATATATATATATATATATATATATATATATATATATATATACAATTGCATAACATAGGGGGGAGGGGTGATGAAATACAACTAGATCAAGTGCTTGTAGTCAACGCATGAATTCTACTTAAAATGAAATCAACTATGTATGACATTGAAGTAAATGATAATAAAAATTCATCGCATAGTAATAATCATGATAGAAAGAATAATAAACAGTTCATTTATTTGATTTAAAAAAGTTGGTCAGAATGTAATTAAGAAAGTGAATAGAAAACTGGGTGATATTAACATTTACTGTATGTATAACTCATTAATAATGATAGTAATAACCTGAATACAACTTATCAAAAAGAATATGCCTTGTGTAAACGTCTTTTTTAAAAAAACAATATAGATACAAGTCTCACTTTAAATCACCTTAACTCAAATGACTCAACATGACACGATCAGATTTCTATTCTGATTGTACTAATTCATTTTGATTTTAATTTGTTCCTCTGTATTATTTAAATTTGTGTTCGTTCAATTTAGTTATTGAATTATTTTCTGAAGAAGTGCCTTGCATTAGTGTTAGGCCGGACCACAAAGAAGTGTAACAAACTTTCAGAACTGTGTTTTGAGAACACCATTTCAATTATTCTAACTGTCTGTAATGTAAACATTTTGTTTCTATTATTGTTACGTTCCTCTCACCCTATCCTCCCGTTTAGCATAATTGCTGTTATTAAACTGTCTCTTATTATGGACTACAGTTAATTAGTTGTGTACAAGTTGTTCCTATTCACTACCACTATTTCCCACGTTCTGTATTTATGTTAATTTTCTAATTTGGTTTGCAGTGTTGTCTGATTTTATGTATATATAAAAGAATGCTTGAAATATAATATGATTCGGTCTAGCTGATCTATTGGCTCGCATTCTTCTTATTTCGGCTTGGGACTAAGTGGGCACAGGGCAGACGCACAGTTACCATAACACGTCATAACAATTAGGCTGTGAAACATTAGAAAATTTGACTTCTCATTGGAACACTGCAAATATATTTTACTTATTATTTTTATAAACAACGTATCCAATGCTCTATTTATTTGAAATTATTAAATTTAATCTTGGTAAGGATACATAATGACTTACTTGTTCAGGACTCATATACAAATCAGTTCCTACGTGATTAGTATGTTTACGTGTGAATACAGAACGCTTTTGTTGAGCTGTGCTAATTTCTTTTAGCGGATATATACGTCCATCAACAATAGTATCACTATTATTGTACTCTGATTTACTATTTGAATAATTTCCATTGGTAGTCACTGAAGAATATGAAAACTGTTCCTTTTGACTATTATTGCAAATTACATAAGAATTGTCTGATAGATTAGATTTATCATCTAGCATAGAAGTAACTAAGCCAAAATCAGCAAGTTTCAAACGATTGGTTAAATCAAAAAGGATATTTGAAGGTTTTAAATCACGATGCATCAGAGAGTGAGCATGTAAATAAGCTACAGCTTCCACAATTTGACGAAACATACTAATCAATTCAGCACGTAATGGACGTGATTCTGGAACACTATGGGAAACAAGCCAATCACGTAAACTTGTCGGAGAACACAACTGCATTTGAATATACAAATAACATGTATACTTAATCTCCTTCTTTGATTCGTCCTTTATAGATTGTTCTGTAATGCTTGGATCGTTCGATGAAAATGTTTCAGTACTTTTTTGATGGTCAAAAATGATAAGACTATCATCATCAGAACAAACTTTCGAGAGTTTGCGACAACTGAAATGAAATGTAAAATAAGGCTATTAAAAAACTTTGGCGAGTTCTATAAACGTTGGTCATAATCGGATAACATCAATAGATGATAGGATAATCGTAGATTATTTATAAATTACACACATCTACTAACGTTTCCAACAAATTCCGGATACTTTACTCATTCAGTTCAGAATAAGATCTTAAATAGAAGATATGTGAATCTGCCTATCACTATGTTGTTGAATGATATAAGGAAACGAATGTCAACTTCAAATTATTATAAGAAGTTAGATATTGTTAAACAACTCAGGACTGTAAAATCCTCTACCGCTCTAATGTGGTTAAGTAAATCGCTTGCAAAAAAAGAAGCAAACTATTGTTGAGTCGAAATTAATAGAATGGCATATATAGTTTCTGAAACGAAAAGAGCGATAAACTCATACTTTAAAGGTGAACTAATGAAGCCGGAGATAACTATTTCAGGGACATAGTGGAAAATATAAAAATGCATATAAATTATCGACTAAATTCAGGATGTTGGATTGCTTGGAAAAATAACAGTATTCTCTAGTTGACATGAAATAACGCTCAAAGAGTGCGAAGAGAAACGCAAAGAGGATACTTAAACATAGAGTATGTAATCATCTATTAGTAGCAGTATGAGACAGATTTCCAGCTAAATGTATGAATTTCTATACAGAACATGTGTTAGCTTTACAACTAAGGAATCTATAATGAACTTTAAATATATCATAAATATGAAAAACGTGTACTTGACACCATTTATCTTCATCTCTTGCTTTACGCGCATTTTGAGCGATGTGCCTCGATACCCCAGTAGTTTACAAGTATAACTAAAATTGGATTTCGGTTGGAAAATGGGATTTAGAACGTGTGCTTAGTCCTATTTAAGACTTATCATCTGGATGTACATGCAACTCTTAACATCGACAACAAGAAACTACAAACTTTTAGAAAGCTGGTTTTAAGTTGATTAATTCAGGTTTTAGAAGAGGATAAACCAATTCAACTAACCATAAAAATAAATCCAATAACCATAGTATGAAAATAATAGTGTGTGACTCACCTGAAATGATTAGACTCACTTAATTTTGCTGAACTTTTAGTAACGCATAATGATGAATTTGAATGATGTGAATCAATATTTGACGATAAGACCATATTCGATAAATGATTCTCATCATTCCCATAATCTGTACTATCACCGCTTTTGGAAGTCAATTCATCAGATAGACCGAGTACTAATGCGTCATAAGACTCTTGCCAACCAGATGGAGGATATTCTTTCCAAGCTCGGTGATAACGGACAATACCTGGATGGTCAAGTGTAGCTAAAGCTAGGAAACAATTCAGGAAAAAATATGCATATTTAACTGATTCGTTTTATGGAAACTGATTTTAATTTCCTGCTTGGATTCATCACAAATTGAATTAGATTAAGTACCAATAAAAACCAAGTATGATAGTTGCTTACATAAAACATGAGATTCCTTAACACAGCGGACATCGACGACTCAACGCTTAGCTATCAGTGCTACTGGGTAAGTGCCCAGTAGTAAGATTTTCATTGCAATCAACTTGTGACATGGATCGACGATCATTTAAATCGATTGGCT
The DNA here is from genome assembly GCA_025215515.1 of Schistosoma japonicum. Lineage (NCBI taxonomy): Eukaryota > Metazoa > Platyhelminthes > Trematoda > Strigeidida > Schistosomatidae > Schistosoma > Schistosoma japonicum. Next base: position 43,177,217 of record CM046062.1, on the reverse strand, counting down.
CTTACTACCTGGAGTGAAATCACTTCTATACAAAATCAATAGTTTTACAATATAGAAACACTATTTTCATTATTGCTTAATCTATAAAAGTACTAATATTAGAAACTGATTAAATTAGTTAACTAATTAGATCTACATGAGCACGTGTATGAAAACATAATACAAATAAACATAATAATCAATAGAATAATTCATGAAAAAAGCTACAACAATAATTATATGGCCTACAATAAAATGGGGAAATACGGGTTACTACTCTCAGGACAAGGTGATAAACACCAACATAAAATAAAGACCTACTACTTATGTAATCGGTTAAAGCTATGGAAGGAAATCTTATTCAGATTATGACTTGAAGTTATCACATTAGATGTCAGTTCAGTCAAATGTCATGTAAATGAGAACAATAGGATCTTTTGTTTTCGCCGCTAAATAACTTATCTTGTATAAATAGAATCAAACGAATTTCAAATGCAAACAGTAATTGCGTATATATATATATATATATATATATATATATATATATAATTGGGAGTTAGCTTGCTAGTCTAATTAAATGCTGAACCGACCAAACGATGACTATCCTTTGAGAGTAGCATATATTCTAGGTATTCACAAAACTTAAACAAAAAAGGAAATCATTTTATCCCAAACTAAGATATAAAGGATTCCAGATACATTGAAGAGTTCCTCTCAAAATACTATCTGTTGAAAACATCGTTCAATATTAAGGAATACTAAAAAACTAGCTTGTTTTATTCTCAATCAATCAGTCATTTACGACGTAGAGACTAGGGCATACGTGAATCAATTCAAGTGGCCACACCACAGCAAAACATGGATGAATACCGAAGAAGTAGAGATAGTAATAACATCAATAATAATAATTATTATTATTATAAGACTGTGCACATGGAATAGGATTCAAGAAGAAAGAATCAGTCTATGGGAAGAGAGGTATAAAATAATGTTAAGTTTAGAATATAAGAAAGGACAAAAGAGTGAATGCACCATTTCTACCGGGACTGATTTTCAACCACGTCACCCAATGCTTCTAACCACTGATTACAACAATCGTGCCGATTCAAATAAAGGTAGTTTACACCTAGAAACGTAGTTAAGATTAATAGTCAGCGATTTAATGGATTGATGCCACATCGGTTTGGCGCCCGTTGATTGCTTCTTTCTTACTCTTATAAAAGTCATCATCGCAGGCAGAGGCAAGCAAAATAAATAATGCATATCACAACTAGTATTCACATAGAATTAATAATAATAATAATAATACAAATTTTATAACACTTAACAGTTAGCTTACTTACAATGTGTACAGATTCGTGTACTCGGTTTAGAGACAAACCTTAAGCGTGATATCTAGTAGTTCAGCCTAGCTGTGCAAACTGAAGTAAGTAGAGAGGACTTTGAATAGCCTCAGTATTTTTATTCACAATTACAAATACACCACACTAGGAGGGGGGGGAATAATCTTATATTTGTTTTCAAGAAAATTAGATGTCATCCAGTACAGAAAGGCATAGTTCAGAATGTGGCGTAACTACAAAAGTATCAAGTACTCTGAGAACTCTACAATATAACAATTTTCTTTCAATTTTAAAAAATTAAAACAACCTGCGAAACAACAACTAATAATACTATCACTATTATGGAATATTTGTTCGTAATCATACCTACCTTTTACTTCACGTAGAAACACATTCTTATCATCATCGGTATCATTCATTTTAATGCGTTTAATAGCATAACGACAACCATCTAAGCGATTTTCCACTTCAAACACTTGACCAAAACCACCACGTCCAAGGAGGCGCATATACTTGAATTCGGTTACAAATGGCGAAACAAAAGTAGGTTGTATATTAGTCGCAGGCAGAGGTTGACCAGAAGTATTTGACAATGAATTATTGCTATTTATAGTTGAACAGGATGGACATTTGGGCATTTTGCATAAATTTTCTGATGAACTATGTGTTTTGACGACAACTGATTCCAAATTACATGACTCAGAATGAGATGAATAGTTTCTTACTCTAAATAATCAAAAAGATAGTAAGTGTAAAAACCTGAATTTAGAAATAGATATATTCTATCTATAATTAAAAACAAGTCCTTGTATTTGTTGCTGACTTTTGTTATAGTCGCACTATTAACCTGAGCACTTATTTCGCACTTACAGAGTCATTAATTGAAACCCGATTAGCCTACTGCAATGTCAACTTATATTATGCAACCTGTTTGCTAAGTACAAGGTTGCCTACCAGAGTAATGATGACACTTTAGTTATAAGATTTAGTGATACTACTTGAATGACAAACCTAGGTAGGTGGAGCGGGATTTAAATCTGTGACTTATTACTTTAAAGCCAACGGTCATAATCGTAAGTTATTAATACATACAACGTATAACAATCAAACATGTTGCTTATTGTGTAGTACTGATGTCAAGGAGCTACATCGTGAAGAAACTGCTGAAAATAATTGCAATAAGTTATGACATCACTTTTATAACTAACAAAAATCGCTCACAAACTTAATGAAAACAATGCTGGATTTAAATACACGATGTGCAATTATTAAAAACTGACTTTTGATATAAAAAGTTCTATGGAAGCATTATTAATTTGGTATCACGAATTGGAAGTACTGATCAGCTGTTTCATTCTAGTATGAAACTATTCAGTTAATATATTTTCTTTGTAAAACGATTACATAACCATGTAAACAGCTATGTAAACTATTCTCTTTTAATGTTTAAGAATTAAAACGCTTATGCAAAACAATAAATAATAATAAATTATTTCCTGATATCAGGAGCAAGCCATTTTCAACTTTAATGTTTTATCTGTAATGCACTTTACTTAATCAATTGTTAGTTAAGCATAAAAGTTCAAACAATAAAGCAAACGGATGCTATTGGTAGCGGTAAATTAAGAACTATATAGCACTGCTAAATAATGGTTGATAAATAAAAACACTAATACAACGTAGGATGCTTGGAATAAAAAAACATTCATCTACGGAACAGAAACAAACCCTTCAGTCCTGTTTTATAAACTACTTTATGGGACCAAAGTCTCAAAATCCATAGGTTTTGGAATTTCGAAGCATTGTTAAAGAAAAAGGTTAGTGCTAAAATATATCTGTCCAGCCAAACAATAGAACTTGTGATAGATTTATGTACAAATGATAATTACTTTAACAAATACTACGTGAATTAAAAAGCCCAGAAGGTTGGGAACGCATGAAGAATAACAGAGTCTTTAAAAGAGAATGAAATTGCTTTCCTTTGTGGAGTAGAAGTATAAGACAAACGTTTATTTATATTAAAATTAAATTACAGCTGCTATGTCAAATACAATGATGGCGAAGGACCATATCTCACTTAAAGCAATGCATGAAAAATAAGTAGTATTGCTACATTTCGATACATATATTTCTTGTTTTTATTTCTTTTTCCATGTCTTATATCGACTTTCTTCAATTAGAATTTGAAAAATATTTTGAAAATGCGATACGACTTTACGGAATGTCTAATACGTTTCACATACATAAGATGTAATACTAGTCTAGCTACACAATAATACTGTTTATCTGTACTATACGCTTAGAGTTGTGTGTTATCGGCTATTCCATGTTGTTGCGTACTTTGATAGATTAAACACAAAGTTAATTTACCAAAGGAATTTTTTCGTCAACGCTCAAATAACTTAGAAAACAAAAGAGACACATTAGTTCACTCAATTATTGTTTGATCGATGTATTTCATTTAGAGGAGAAATTAAAAGATCTACTGGATTTCTGCTTGTCTTTGAAAGGTAGTTATATAATAGTGCTTAAGAATCCTGACATTATAACACAAACTAAATCATATACCAATCAGTAATCTTAACAAAGTCAAAACTTCAATATATTATGGTGGTATGGTAAAAAGATAGCAATTAAGTGACAGATAAACAAGAGGTATATTCGTTATAGAATGGAATCTCAAACACTAGTGAACAGTACGTATCTCAAAATACTAACCTCAATATTCAATTAGACTAACTGGTCTAAAAGTGCGAAAAACAAGGACGAGGGGGAATGGATAGTTGATGCAACGTTTATGTAATCAAAATCGCATTTTCAACTACAAAGGAAAAATCTAATTTCAATTCATTAAGCTTAGGTGTAAAGAGATCTAAATGTTTAATTATGAACAACATTGTCCAGTTGTTCAAGTAGTTGTCTTATACACTAATTGTTGATAATGTATCGTTCAAAAAAACGTGCTACAGTACAGTACACAGTTGATGAAGCTCTTAATTCCATGCATTTACCATATGACTTATTACAAAGAATTCTCCAGAAAAAACCGAAAGGATTTCCTATCACTGTGGATTGTGTTATTTAAGTTCATTAAAGTAGTAGAAAATCAAATAGGCTTAAACAATCTCAACATAATATTGATTTCTCATCCACGTTTTATAGTGCTTAATCTATACATAATACTGGTTTATGATGTTCAAATGTTGTTTAATTTAACTCTTAGAGAAGAGAAGACAGTTATTGTTCAGTATTCGCTATAATTGTTTGTACCATAACCACTTTGTTTACAAAAGATTTTTTAAGAAAAAAGAAGGGACCTACTGTGTATCATAGTTAATTTTTGCATTCATTATCCAATGTGCTGTAAAATAAATCACTACAGTCACAGCCACCAGCTGTACGACATATGTATATAAATTAAATTTTAGCAAACGAGCGCTTTCAAAATTAGTAGGTGAATGATTAACAACGACCTCACTGGCGCGTAATAAAAGCATAAGTAGATCATTGGCACTGTCGAGAAATCGTTCTGGTGAACTACTTATATCATTAGTTTCAATGTTAGTTGAAGTCACAGGCTTTTCTGGTATTGAATCCGGTTGAAAACTATGTAAAGGTTTAAATTGTCCCGCATTATTTGGAAATCCTAAAGCGGTGGCCTTTTCAATTGTTTCTTCAACACTGTCATATAAAAGGAACGGCTGTGTATATTTTTTTAAGTTCGGTGAATTTGAATAAGATGATTGATAATAACCAGTTAAAGGGTAATCGCTTGAATCAGTACCATTGTTATTCAGTGATTCAGCAGAGAGTGTAGATAAGCTTTTAGAAAGATTGATCATATATGGATGGGGAAGATCAACGCCATCTTCAGTCTGAATAAAAAAGAGAAACATCATTGCATAATAATTCAGAACATTACTAGTTGCGAGATAATTCGTGCATAGAGGTACTTGAGAAAAATCACAATAGTTTATTATTAGTCATTATTCAATTTGAGCCTCCTGCTACTAGTAAATCGCATTGCAAGATTTTAAAGTGAATTTTAAAGCTGAAAACATTTTACAATCTGCTGGTGCCAAAATTATGAAACTTAGAGCTTAGGTCCATATTACAGTTCGATTTCAACAGTGATAAGTTCACTTTACAACATAGGCACACGTTAATTTACTGATGACTATAATAAAGAAAAAAGATTATTCACTTAAGCTATACCAAAATAGTTAATGAGAACTTTATAGATGAAATCCTTCTTGATTAGTTGTAGCAAATAATAAAATCCATAAAGAATGACATAATTTCACCAATTACTTATCAACGCTAACATAAGTGATTATCATAACTATAAGTACCATAATAATTAAGCACAATCAACCTGAAACTAAATTTCAGAGCTTCTCAAATTGTTACGTTGGGCGACTCAAGAATAATAATTAACTTTCAGAACTATATTTTAGAATAATTTTAGTTGCTTTAGTTGCGTCTAAAGTAAACATTTTAATTCCTATCATTATTATGTCACTCATGCTCTACCCTCCCGTTTCGTACATTAACTGTTTCTATATAATTTCTCATTTGTGAGCTAGAGTTAATTAATTGTGTACATGTTATCTCTATTCACTATCACTGTCTCTCTCGTTTTGTATTAATGTAAATTCCCTAATTGACTGGCTATGTCGTTTGGTTTTATATATATGTAAAGGAATGCTTGGAATATAATATGATTCATATAATTGATTCACCATCTTGTGTTGTTTTTATTCCCTGCATAAGACTGGATGAGCACTGGGTAGACGTGCAGGGATTAGCAAGGCTCTTATTGGCGTTTGTTATTGCAAAGTCGAGTTCACGAGGTCACACCACTAACTGGTCATACCTTCATAAGTTCGTTAACAGCTTTTTTACGTTATAACACAAGGAAACTACAAAACCTTTGAAAATGAATCATATAGTTAACTTAACAGCCTCTGTTTGATAGTATATAACAAAAGTAATCACATTGCATAAACTTACTTGGACATATAAATGACCATTTAAGCTGCCAAGATAGATAAGACGATCACGTGATGGACAATTAAGCTTCGGTTTGTATGATGAAAAAAAAGTTTTCTTCCGATTGAATATATTAAAATTATTTTCTTTTAATGAATCAAAATTTGAAATTGCAGAAGTTTTTTGTTGAAATTTATTAAATTTTTCAATTAATAATAAGGCAGCTCTATCGTCTGAAATAGGCAGTAACATTAAAGCAATCATAAACTTTACAAATACAGTATTTACAGGTATACAGAAAAACGTGTATAACATGAATAGATAATAATGTGTAAGAAAACACATAAGTGATAAATAAAGCATTTAAATGATGGATAGTTAATGAAACTAGACGATTTGAATTATTCTAAAGCGTCATTTTTAGCAAAGTAATTAAGTTTAAAAGAGAAGAGAATATTAAGATGAATTTATCTATTCCTATTGATTTGTTATAGACTAAAGCTGGTCACTCTTTGCTGCTATATGTGTATCTTGAGCGGATTGCCTCGATATAGCGATTATTCACAATTCAACTTCAATAATAGAAGAGAATACTTGTAAGTGAAAATTGTTTTATTTTAGACAATATAAGCTCTATTCATAATTATGGATGAATCATGGGAGATTCAGAGTGTAAGTGAAATAAAGTTTGTGACAAAAAACGATAATCTAAAGAGTAATTATAGATCTGTTAGTAAATGAAAATCTATTCCAATTAATAAAAACTGAATAGGATTAAATTTGTGAGAAAAAATAAACTATAGTTCTATACCTAGAACGATTTCTTAATTAACATAAATAGAAGACATCTTCAGAAAATACGACTTTCCACAATCAAAATACAATTGATAGTGTAACTGCAGAATTTAGCAAACTATGTTACTAATTACTATGTTTGGGAAGAATGTTTACTTTGAAGATAGTTTGAGTTTATTTAGACAATCACTAAAAATCAAGGGACACTGCTTTACTTTATAACTTCTTGATAGTGTGCAACTACTAACCACCACGAAGCAGACTGTAAATCTTTGGAGCTTGTAGAGAGTGGATAACTTCTAGGTAGATGGATCGGGATCAAATTATCCACATTAACAACTTTAGATAAGTTGGCTTTATTACGTAGCCATTACCTGCTGTCAACTATGGTATATATTTCAACATCATTCACCACGTTTACTCCACTAATTACAACTTCAAGAACTTTCGTTTAGCTGAAATCAGTCTATGTTGCATAAGCATCTTAGTCATTTGTTCAATAATGACTAGCTCCGAGAACTTTAGAAGTTCTAACAGTAAGTTATATTATCAATAAGGTGGAGCTTGTTTTATTCGACCCTGCCATCATTTTTGTAAGACTACTCACAGTTTGAACTAACAATGTATAATTGGCAGCGAAATTTCAAATGCATTTGAGTATAGTAGATACCTTTTAAGTAATTTTGCTCCACAGAACAGGGGGAGGTTGAATAGTGTGTACAGATTAGTATAAAGATGTTTCCGCTTTGTAAAAGGTTATTAACTTAATAGATTTCTATTATCACACTTATAATGCATAATGCTGCAACAAGGTTTCAATACATTATTAATTATGCTGTAATATATATATATATATATATATATATATATATATATATATATATATATATATATAGACTGGTACGATGAGTTTTCTCTGAGACTCATATAAAAAATCTGTATTAATCTTCGTTCAGAATCCATCCTCGTTCGTTGATATTATGAATCATTAATTAATTCCTGTTATAGTATCATCGAACGGAATATTTTTACGCTCCATAGTAGCTGTGAGCCGAACTTACTTCAGCCGTGTACTTTGCCTAGAAATACTGGTTCTACTCCATACCAAAATTACTGATTATCAAATGTTATTGGCACATATTTGGAACACTGCTTTCTAATACTCGTTTATAATTATCCCAGTAAACTGTATTATTGTTAACTTAGTTTATCTTACTCAATGTGACTATAGTAACTGTTAGCATATACGTTTTACATTTGAATTATTGACTATTATTTATTGTATATTATAAATGTTAGTTCCGCGTAATGATACATTACGATTGCCAAAGTAGGGTTGCATATATTATGCAAAACAGTAGTTTGTGACTTTATAAAACCCTGCCTAAAATAATTATTATCACGATAATTCAATAAATATCACGTGATCACGATTTACACTTGACTACTTAAATATCAAGACAATGTGAATGATCTACATTCATTAGGCTTAAATATTAAAATTCATAAAACTATTTTTAATAACACACCTAAATGCGTATATATGTTCTTCAAGATCAGAAACATTTTAATTAACTAAAAATGATCTCGTTATCAATTAGCAATCAATTCAGTAAATCAACCATTCTTGTCTTCTACAAAAACAGTAAGATAAAGGTGATATTTTACTGTTTTTAGTTGAACTATTTAGCTGAATAGTTAGTATTATACACATCCCCTCGATCATTACTTTATGGAATAATCATTAAATTTTTTGTATCACCCATTTCTTGAATCGTTTTGAACTACACAACAGTTTTATGTTAAATAAAATGACTTTAAAATAATCGACATTAGTTGTAATCTTAGTGAAAAACTAAGTCCACAATACAAAGATAGTATAATTTTTTTCAGATATATAATCATAATTAACCAGGTGCAACATTACCTACTAAGATTTAACTAGTCGAGTACTATGGCTAACTATTTAAACAAACGATGTAACTCAAAGCTGTGTATAGGCTGATACTAATTAACTTGATTACAGGTTATATCTCTAATCACAAAGTGAGTTTATAAGTATAACAACCAGAATATATCAATCTTTCAGCTCCCGAAAGAAAACAATGAAGACGTAAAAGTAAGTATTATCGAGGTACAAATGATCATTTCTTACTGAGTAAACAATTACAGAATCAACTGCATGAATTTAATGTTATTCCCACCATACGTTGAGAATGGTGAGAGGTAGTAGTTAGAAACCGTTAAGCCTACATATACGTTTGCAGATACAAACCTCATCAAAACTAATTTATTTTGGCAAACGAGTGCTGCTGCTTACCCTAATATTACAAAACGTGTATCTTAAAGTCTGGTAAATAAATCTGCACTTTGTAGCGTATTACACTAGTTAGATAACCACCGAAACCAACGGTTAGTGAATAGATATTCTAGCCCAATACTGAACTCGTCATCGATCCATGTCAAGGACAGATTCATTAATTGTAATTAGTGCTTCCAGGATAAATGGTTAGTCTAAAGACTATTGAGTGCTATTTCGTCTAATAATTTGGAATTTCCTTACAACCGATTGGTGTAGAAAAATTTAGGAAGACATATCACATATGTTAAAGCGATGGCGAATTCAACAAGACTTATACTGAATGAAAAAACTTACACGTAAACAGAGGCAGTGGTCTTAAGTTTTGTAGGTCTCTGCGATAAACCCAGGCTTTTGAAATCCTTGAATTGAAGTTGTAAGACCATAATTCATTAGAGTGTACACCTTTTGTTCTTGCAGTTATTATATGTTTGTCCAGTCCAATATCCCAATCTGGTTCTTCCATATCAACAAAATGCTCATTCATATGATCTTTGTGACTATTCTGAACATGAAAACAATATGTCTTAAAAAGGCAGGTAACATATCTTAGAATCTACTGAAGACAGTCTAATTATAAATTAATCAGTATTACCATTATTTTTTGATGGCTATTGAAGAATAGTGAGATAACATAAGCTTACTCCAGATGTAAATCTAAATATAATAATAGCTCACATTTCAAAATAAGTTTAGTGGTAAGAAGAACAAAGATTTCTAATACGGTGTTTCAGTGGAACTGTCATCAACTAAACGAAATTGAAAGTTCACACTCAGAAAAGTATCGACCTATTAACTGAAGTTGAGTATCTTAGTTTAATAACAAGCAGATTGTTAGAAGTTCGTTTGAATGTTTCAAAGTGATAAAAATATTAACAAACACATATTCTTTGCATAAAAACCACTTGAAGAATGGTAACTTCAGTTTGTAAAACGTAACCAGTTTATCTTTGCATCATAATGACTTATACATTTAAGTAGATAAGGTTATTCAAGATCTTCATAAGTAAAACAGGAATACAAAACAAGATGCTTGTTACTGATACGGAGTGACCGATCGTGTTTTTAATGATTACTTGTTCACATATTTCCGCTGATCCCAGCCTTGCCTTAGTATTTCCACTCTGGAACAATAAACCGAATAAACTATAAAAAACCGTATGAGTCAGACATGATGCGTATACATACTAACATAATCACAAGCAGTCGCAAGCGGGAAGATATGTAAGTCACAATATTCTGTCCATCAAACTGTCATAATCGTTTGTCTGTCTTTGTTCTTCTAAGGCCCTTACATCAGTGCCAAAGAGATAAAATCAAGTTAATCAGTAATGTATAACGTAGAACTAAGCATACATGCACATCCGTGCAAGTTGCCACACCATTTTAGCACAGCAAAAGGAACACTTATTTAGTGTAAATAGTAGTAGTAAGAAAAGTGGTAGTAAGTGGTAGTAAGAAAATTATATGAATACATACAATCGGATACAGAGAAAAAGAATTAATCTGAGCAAAGAAGGGTATAATATAATAGTGGGTTCATGATTAAGATAAAGACAACAAGTGAATGCACTTGAATCACTGTAACCAATTCACAACCATGTCACCCAACGCTTCTAACCGTTCGTTATAATGATTTTGTGGACTCCAATCAAGTAATCTAGAGCTATCAACATGACTAACACCAACGATTAATGACTTTATGGACTGATGTTACACTTTGGCATTGCCATACTGGACTTTCTTCCATATTTCTCTGATCGGCGGATGGGCCTACGTTGCAGGTGATATAAGCCAAAGAATCTCCTTAAATCTGTGCAGAGACCTTGTTAGACACTAGCTCATGAGGGTTGATTAAATTTTGAAGATACCTAAAGTGATCAACACGCTCAAATACTTCACACCCTATCTCTAGTTCAAGTGTTCATGCAAACCAATGCTGTAACATTTACATTTACAGAAGGAAAACGCATTCCGAACATGATTGCACTGTTGCTCAATGTTATCAGAATTCCTGAAATGTTCTGGTACGGCTGAGAATTAAAAGAGTTCACCCACCCTCTCAAAACGCTGTCATACGGTCATACGTCTAGCTCCTGCCAGGAAAGTCCTATCCCCCACTTTCTCGTGGGAAATGCTGTCCACTAGCGGAAGGATGAAATCAGACACTCTAAGCCTGAACACGGTTAGTGGACACGGGAGGTCCACCTAAAAGTAATCGAAAAACGCTTATTTCAAACTGACGGTGTACATGGGCTCCATAATCTTGAAAGGAAGAAAGACATATGAGCCAACTTTAGCCACCGGCTACAATGGGACTGCATCTCTTAACAATGTACTACTGCCTTCTGGATTGGTCTCAAAGAAAGAGGAACGCGGAGTTGTTCTCTAAGAAAACCACTTGCCTCAGTTTGGGTGTTCGGCATGTAAAGCAGCTAACACACAACTGCAACCATAAATTATGAAGAAAATGGTTTGCTTATCACACTGTTTCTCACGCGAATTGCATTCATACTTAGCGATATTTACTGTCATTTTAATAAAACCCTTTTAATTGAATTGAGGTAGTTTGTAAAGATTGGTATTAAGTTTAGTTGATTGAATTCGTCAGAGGATCCGTACTGCTTAGAAGTCCTATACTAGGACGAAACAGCTGTTTAGTGTTCTCTGATTTTCAGTGGTATCCTATCAACACCAGTCGCTGATAAATTCAACCAATCAGAAACATTTTTATTTTGTTTCAAGTTTCTTTATTTTTGTTTTTATCTCTTCGTTGTTTTTACTACTTATTTAAATCACTCAGCAGACCGCTCACGGTGAACATTACGTCATGTCAATTTCGTCTGAAGTCGCTAAATAGTAATTTTTTTGCATGTTGTCATCAATATCGAAATCTGAGACAGCCTTTCTGAAGCCACATGTGCCATTTGACCTGACCTCCCTCAACGTTCTAGCATTGATACGGATAAAACAACAGACAGGTTTGACTATATTTCCAGAAGGTCTAAACATCGATATATGTCGTATCTTGTAGACCTGTATACAGAACTCTAGTGATGCATTACAAATTAAGTTACTCTCTGTTGACTAGAAGACTGTGTTCCACGTGGGCTTATCTGGGGATCTTGCAATATCAGCATCTGGCTCAGCCAAAGCAGAGACGGTACTAATCGACCAGATTCCCATTAACAGTTGCTTACGTGCTGTCAGATCAGAAAGCTTCATCAGTATGGAAATCAACTGCTGTGGAGGACGATATCTCTTCATAGTCTCCACCCAAGCACCGACAGAGCGTGGGTTGAGCTCGCTCAACCCATGTAACCCTTATCGGAAGATTAATCTACTCGTTAGTGCTTGCAAATTATTGGCTTTCATCATACTTCACAGATTGTCCAAAAAGCGTAAATAAGAGATTCACGTAGAGTAGGTTGGTTCTCGATCAGGTCGTGAATGAATTGATTACACAGTCCACTCTTTACTATGTGCCGGAATACCGCCATGTGTATTGCAGGTCAACAGTCGCTGTTGTTTTTGACATCAGGTCCGCCACTGATTCACTAGACGAGACTATGTTCTGGAATTGTCTGTTGAAGAAATGTGTACTTGAGAAGTTTATTAACATCCTGAAGGCTATATACTCAAGCACTTCAAGCAGCGTGAAACTATACAACCACCTTTTTCCACTGTTCTGATCTAGCAGTGGGGTTAGGAAAAGTTATCCAATTTAACTTTTCCTCACCTTGCCATTGATAACACCTTAGAAACAGTTCTGAAAGAAAGTGCACGTCAGTGGAGTGGAATTGTTATCCGTTTAAAACTTCTCAACCTTAAATATGCAGATGATGTTGCCTTACTGTGTGACAACACACAAGTCATCGAAATTTTATATAATCATTTGGCAATTAGCATATATAAGTATGGCATGAACTTTCACTTTCCAAGTCCAAAGCATTTCTGCAAAACCGGTAGGGGTATGTGTCTGATTTCACCTTACGTGATGAATAGATAGAAACAGTTGAAAGGTTCGTGTATGTGGGTAGGTTTATGAGGGCTGATGGTGTGTCATATGCGATCAATCTAAGAATACTGACGGTTAAATCAGCTTTGGTGAACTGCGTCATGTTTAATACCACGGTAATGTGAGTCTGGTTGTAGAAGGTTGGGTTTACAATGCCTCAGTGAGAGCGGTTCTGCTCTTGCTTGCGAAACCCGGTCTCTAAGCTGAGAATGTGCGGTATCGATCTGTATTGCGTCATCGTTGTCTTCAAAGAACTGCTGCCATCGGACGGTGAGTAAATCTTGAGAAAATTTATTGAATTCAACTCATTTTAACTTGACTTGCTTTCTTCTAAATGCAAGCTAGTGATTGCAAGAAAACTGCATTTATCTTAGAATTTGGCTAAAAATCAATAACATGACTTCATTATTGTACCAATTGTTATATAAACCCATTACACAACTTTCCCAACTATATAAGATTCTTATACTCTAAGTTTAAGTGAAGTGTGAACCGAAATTAACGTATGACTTAGAATGTATGATAATTCTACGGCAGATTATTTATAGGAGCATAATTATATCATGTCAGTCTTAACATATTGCTAATAAAATACGAAGATATACTGTGACAATTTTGTTCCTGCTGTAAACTTTGCAAAGGATAATCATATTGTTAATAACAAAGACCTTAACTAATACCATCAGATTAACGACGGCAACACAAGCAAACGTATGTTACTGACAACTGGCATATGTTCATGTGGGATAAAATAAACAAATATTTTTTGTGCAGTTAGCGATTGCATGATAGTCAAGATAATTCACTACATACTGTAAGAATTATTCGAACCAAATAAAGCATTCCTTTAATAATCGCAGCATATCATTAAATCATTCGATCGTTGCTTTTTTACTGAAGCTCCGCGAATTATAAACAATCGATATATAAAGCAGCTGCTTACAAATTGCGCATTATGTTTCGTCGCTGGGGCTGGTTGAAATTGATCAGTTCAGGACATGGGGTAATGGAGTGAAGGAAATCTGCATAGGACTGGCCTGTCAGTCCATCCCAAATTCCCGGTTGCGGTCCTAGAGCTGGTGAAAATAAGTGGCTTGAGGTTTTATCAGATGTGGTGCAGAATAAGAGCCAGAGGAGATCATGCCTCACTTTCCTACTAAAACCTTCATAAAAGACGATAGCTTGTTTGTACTTCTGTTCAAGCTGAATTTCCTACCTTGTAACTTTCCTGTTGCCTTATTAGGTCTTACCTTATTAAAAATTCAGCCTTCATTATAAATAAGCATTTAGCCAATCATAAACAACGTAGAACAGAGCTGATAGCACAAAAGAATAGGGAACTATTCTAAGCTATTACATACCGTTTTCAGTCAAAAAGAATCAAGCTTAGGAAAGTATTGTTTCAAAGATGATACCATTAAGATATATTAAACTCATCTAGTTATTTAATAAAACCAGATAACTCTGAACCACTCAAATATTATGAATGTGGAAATGACTAGCATAATATGCAGAAAATACGAACCATATATCTGTAATCGGAAAGCATTATTAATTCAATTTAAAAAAAATCACATAGTGATTTTAAAACATAAAGACTACTACTACGAGGAATAGACCTAGCATGTTTGCTCAGAGATCGCTTGTTAGAGTAGTACCCGTTTAAAATGCACACTGAGCAATTGCATAACTATAATTACTATTAAAATTTGGCTAACAAAAAAGGAACAACAGATAATTGAAAAACTACAACAATATGCTAGAATACTTACAACTACCAGTGTACATAAATAACTTACTACAGCATTCAAAGGTATGTCACAAGTGTGTGAAGTTTTTTGAACCGCAGTAGTTGGCGTAGAGATTCTACCAGTTAACAAACAAAGATCGTATTGATGAACGCTCAGATTCCACTTCTCAATTCCTAATGGAGCGTTTATGGCACGTACTATATTATTTACTCTGTACACTACTATAGTCGGGTCGTTTATATTTGGAGATTCTTCGACCAACATTTTATCAGAACTAATACACCCGTCACGCGTACAATTATATCTTATCTAGAAAACAAAGATGAAACACATTTGGAGGTCAATTAAAGCACATGTATAAGATGTGTTAACGGTAATGCAAACAATTGAACAAAACAACCATAAGAGGAGGAACAGAGTAAAGGCAAATCGTCCGTTGAGTACTCGAAACGAATTCGCAGAGGAATTTTTCGCTTTTGACTAATGATACTATGAATGATTAAGACGGATAAAAAAGCTAAAAATAAACTGTTTATATAGGTTTATAGTGCCAAGTCTTAATATTGTGCAATCATTTCAGTATTCTTTATCTTCTTAATGAACGCTAGTTCGGAAACTAAAGAGGACACAACCAAGAGGTTTAGAAATACCCTGCAGAAAAAATGTTGGAATCACCACCAAGAAATAATGAAGACGAAATGGCCAATAAAAGGTATGGAGATTTTCTACAAACAGCTTGTCTATCTGGATACGAAAACAGTATCACAAAATTGAATAAATAAAACGCTCAGTGAGGCAAAAAACAGGTCTTGAGGTTTCGAATAAAGATGAATGAAAATAGTCTGCATCTTTCATGTTTAGAAAATACATATCAACAAAACTGTCGTGGTGTATAGTTATCACAGTTAACAAATACCGTAAAACAGACTACCTCATGACGTTTTCGGCTTCACTCTATCAGTTTAGATAACTATACTCATTGATGTTTGGTTACTCCTGCTTCCCCTGATTTAAAAGTATCAATTGCACAAAGACATCCATTTTTGGAAACGGAATATTAAACAGTATACTGAAGAACACAAACAGATGGTATAGTGAGAGTTTACCTGTTTTACTTCAGTATTGAGAACTTTGCTGTTGGCTTGACTTTCCCTAAATATGTTTACATAGACTCAAACCACGAATTAAAGTAAAATATTTCGACTATTGATGACTGCGAACTAGTTGACTAAAAAGTGAATTTCCTTGATAAAAAAACAGTTAGGTTATACAGTAGGCAGATTGCAGTCTAATCCACCACTGGATATCATGTACTTACCCTGCCATCATTAGGATTGAAAGAAAATGTTGAATGATCCCGTCCTCCAGTTAATATTGAATCCTCAGTGAGCATAAAATGCGAAGAGAATAAGGAATCGATATTCAGCGGTAATGCTTTAAGTGATACTTCGTTGGACAGCTCCAAATCACTCATTAACTTTCGTTCCATTAAAAACAGCTGCCCTTCTAGAGAAGGAACAATACTGTACGACTTTGTTTTTGTTACGAGCTAAAATATTTCATTTTCGTTAAGTCATCTTAGATACCTGCAGATCACTAAGACTTTGGGAAACAAGAGGAGGGCCATCTATCTTCCATATTAATTTTCCACTTTTTATGTCTAAACCAATGAACGAACCATCAACGGTATTTGTAATCAGAATCCTGGTGTTGAAATATTATTTTTAAACAAGAGTGCATACCCTTGTGAATCATATACAGATGTGCTCTTTACAAATATGCACAGTGAAAGAACACAAAATGAAGAAAAATATGAAACAAATGACCTCAGAAACATAGTATCGCCCTCATTGGTTGTTCGAAAGCTTTTGAATGATGTACAAGGTTAGCATTACCATTCATTATTCATTATACAATATTTTGTGACAAAATAACTAAAGTAAGTTGACTTATTTACGTTCATATTTTGGTTTTCGGGTATAGTTTCAGATTTTTGGTGGAGCTTGATGCAGTTAGCTATCTACTTAGCTTTGCTATTTCAATCAAGCATAGGCAAAAGAAATTCAAATAATTATAATCGGAATAGAAGAGCATAAGTTTCGCAGGTTTTTATGTCTAGTAGCAATGAATCACCAGCTCAACCAGATACGGACCTAGGTATATAAAAATACATTAATAGAAGATGCGTTAGTGGATTAGTAAGAGGATTTGGTTTAGGTCCTCAAAAATATACCGAGTATTTTCTTGAAGGCCTTCTATAGGCAGAGGATTCCACAAGTTTACTGATATTAGTAAGGAGGAGTTATGCCTACAATTTAATCTACTGCATCGTATCTCAAGTTTTTGAAGTTCCGACTATGATGCATTTAAATTCATTCCATAGGTAATGTAATGGGTGCCCGAGAGTGTTTAAGATATTTTAAGTTATCATAAGGTCCTTTCTAAGTTGTCTATGTTCTAAGAGATACAGGTCAAGGGTTAACGAAAGTTCCTCATATGATTCTTTTAAATCCATTATAGAGCATATCTGTATAACTGGAATTAGGAAGGAGGAAACACTGTTTCCATACTTTAAATTATGGTGAATTAAACCATCCTACTATCAAACTGGCCAAAAATACGATAACGAGTTAAAAGCGTGAGGTTGACTTTAAAGACATTATTCTCACAGATTTGAGGTTGCAGGGGACCAAAACACTTATATTTTTCCCTATTAGTGACCCGTTCAAGAGGCAATTATTTGGAGTACATATGTGATTATATTTATGCCTCAGGTTGATAACATTGTCGAGTTCAAGTTGACCCATTAGTATTTATCTATCCGTAAATCTTAATCAGATCCTTCCGCAGTGCCTCCTGATTAGTGATCTCCTCCAGTGTTCAACGTCGTCAACAAACATTAATAGTTTGAAAGATACTTACTGAGGAAGGTAGTTTGTATAGATTAGAAAATACGAATGGTCTCAGAGATGAACACCAAGAAACAGCAATATAACGTTTTTACATTCTATGAAAATTAGCAATTTACTATTACTTTGAATTGCCGTCCATCGATATATAGTAGAGCCAGTTTAGTAATGGGCGTTAAATGTTTAACTAAGCCAGTTTGTCGAAGAGGTAAACATGATAAACATTTGTGTAAATCTTAGTAAGTTCATTTTAATCCAAAAACTGAATGACACTGGCGTCGTCTTTTAGGAGAGAAGTAGCATTATAGAATAAGATCTTTAGATCAAAAACAAGTGTGTTGGTCAGCTTGTTTTTATGTTGGTGTTTATCTTATCGTACAGCTAGTCCCTGTCCTCATCCATCAACTATCTCAAGCCAACCAGCAGACAGTATTTATTAGTAAACAGATTATAGGTAAAAGGCAACTTTTACATGGAATATATATATCTTACTTGGTAAACTAATGAATCGTGGTTTTGTGCTGGGTAGTCAATCAGGCTGGAGTGTCGATACTACTAAAGTTATCTGAATGGACCAAGTTCTTATGTTGTCAGGCATTGTCTTGAAAATCAACTAAAAGAAGTGTTCATGTTATTAGGGGAGTCCATATCTTTCGGAAGTACGACTCGTCATTTGTGTGCATATTTTGTTGTACTGCCTTATATCTGTATATCTGTAGCGACTTAAGTTAACTAGCTAGAAGTTGATTTCATAACTTATGTATACACAAAGATAAGAAAGCTTAAGTATTCATTTACTTTCTTGTTCTTTGTAGGGATTATGTTTCCTATTATCTTATATTGAATGTTGAGAGACATTGTGTATTTGAATGATCAGCATCCCGCTCCAACTGTCTCCTGCCCACGATACGAAATAAAGACCTATTACCAAAGATTATTGTTTCTTCTGTTAAATAGAACGGAACGTACCTAACCACTAAATATCCTTATCAACAGTGATAAAGAAAACCTTCGTTTGGTGACTGCATGTTGCTTTGAGTATAACCGTCGAGGTTGTTATTTGGTTAGAAAGCCATCTAGTCACTAAAAAAATGGCATTAGTGCTCTAAAACTACAGTATCTTTTTATCCGCAGCAACCTAGCGTAGCTAGTTTTACATGTCGTTTCAACTGTCAAATCACAGGAACGACGATGAAGTAATGGATTTATGTGATTAAGATTCTGTCAGATCAAAAAAACGAAAGTACTTACTCAATCCATTTTTTGCGCTATTTTCCCTGTTATATCTGATTATAATGTAACAACCACATCACAGTAATGTAAAATGAACGACCCTTATTAAGATTCAAGCAACCTTCAAGAGGAATTTGAGTAGAGACTTAATACACTAAGTTAACTACAGAAAAAAGCTTATATACAGATGAATTGACACTGGTTATTTTAACTTAAAAATATATATGTGCGTTTATCACTATTATACTCATGGTTTTATTGGAGAGACACGTTAAGGAAGTTTTATTTTAGGAACAACGACAAGCCATATTTCCAAACAAAAATACAACCATTCGTAAATACTGCTTTCCATGTGAATCAGATTATCATCTCAAACGATAACTTCAAATCCCAACTACAACACAAATTCCTAAAGTGTAAATACCAATTCCAAACCATTTTCTAAATTAACTTGATTCTAACAAGAGTTTTCGAATCCCGTTGTTGACATTAATTCCTACCGTAATTTTTATCTCTGTCCATGGGTCTCATTCGCGTTCCTGAACTTAGGTTTTCTAGTGCATAAAACGGGAGCAAAACGTCTATCAAAGTTGGCTAAACCACTGTATATGAAAAACCTTGTGCGAGGAGTTCCATAATCTTTAGACTTTAAGATGTTCTGCTTAAAGTTATACACGATTCTTCCACTACTTTACAATATTTGGCTTGGTCATTCTGAGTCACTGTGTCAGGGCAAACTTTCATCGAAAATCATAGTTTGAACCCTAAATCAATCAATCAATGTTTGTTACTCTATGTGAAGCATAGGCCACCGACCAGTATTCTCCAACCAACTTTGTCTTAGGCTTTTTTTTCCAGCACTCCCCAAGTGTTCTTCATTCTCTCCAATATCAAACGCTATGTGTTCCTGGGTCTTCTCCTTTTTATTTGGCCTTCAGGATTTAATTTTAATGCTTATCTTGCGACATAGTTTGGTGATTTCTTCAATGTATGTCTAATCCACCTCCAGCATCTTTTCCCATTTTCTTTCTCGGGCGAAAGTTGGTTTGTTCTTTGACACAGAAGGTTGTTGTTGATAGTATTTGGCCAATGAATCGGAAGTATTTAACGCAGAAAGTTGTCAATGAATACTTGTGTCTTTTAAATGATGCTTTCGTGGTTCTTTATGCAAGTTTCAGCTCCATACAACAGAACTGTCTTCATATTTGTATTGAAAATGTTGATTTTAATATTGGTTGACAGTTGATTTGAGTTCCGGATGCCTTTTAGTACTAGAAATGTTGCTCTTGCCTTTTCAATCCACGCCTTCACATCTGCATCAGATCCTCCTTGTTTATCGATAGTGCTGCCCAAGTATGTAAAGGATTCTACACCTTCCAGAATTTCTACGTCAAGTAAAATTGGCTCAGTGTTTAGTGTTTGTATCGAAGGATCATG
Source organism: Schistosoma japonicum (assembly GCA_025215515.1). Classification (NCBI taxonomy): domain Eukaryota; kingdom Metazoa; phylum Platyhelminthes; class Trematoda; order Strigeidida; family Schistosomatidae; genus Schistosoma; species Schistosoma japonicum. Next base: position 43,156,401 of record CM046062.1, on the reverse strand, counting down.
CTCTTTGTGTTGTGTATGTTGAAGCCTACTGCTACCGAGGCTGCTGCTACCTTGTCCATCTTCATCTGCATTTGTTGCTGTGTGTGGAATAGAAGAGCTCGATGATCTGCAAAGTCCAAGTCATCTGTTGAAGATGTTTCGTGACACTAAGAGTGATGCCTCTGTAATTCTCGCAACTGCTAAAATCTCCTTTCTTTAACATTTTGATGAGATAACCTTCTTTTCAGTCTACTAGCACTTGTTCTTCCTCCCAAATCTTCCTGAAAAGAATGAGGGGTATCTTTGAAGTTGCTTCCATACCTGTCTTCAGTGCCTCAGCTGGTATGTTGTTTGGCCCTGCTGACTTGCCACTCTTAGTGTCGAATGGTCATTTTGATTTCTTCATCGACTGTTGATGGGTCGGTGTTTATAGAAGATCTGTGGCTGCTACTTCGATGACTGGTGTATTCAGTGGGGTTGGTCTATTCAAGAGTTCTTCGAAGTGTTTTATTTATGTGTTTTGTTGTTTATGCACTCCAGTGATTGGTTTGCCAGCCTTGTTTTTGATTGGCCGTTCTGGCTTACTGAATTTCCCAGCTGGCTTCTTCGTTGTATCCTATAGGTGCCTAATGTTTTCTTCTCTTGCAGCTTTTTCCTCCATCGTCCCTAGGTCCTCAACACATTTCCGTTTATCCGACCTAATACTTCTCCTGACATATTGATGTTATTGTTTCCTTGATCTCTTTCCAGTTGTCCTCTAAATTAGTTTCAACTTTTTCTAGTAGATCGTGAAATGCCAAGAACTTATTGTTAATAGTTATGTTGAATTTGTTAAGTTTGTTTGTGTCCAGGAGAAGGGCTGTGTCAGACTTTGTAAAACTGTTCATTCAGTTGTCCAGGGCCTCTTCTGCTTCAGTTTCATTTTAGCCACCACTAGATAGTGATCTGAAGCTATGTCAGCTCCTCTCCTTGCTCTTACATCTTCCATGGTCCTTCTTAACTTCATATTGATGCAGATGTGATCGATTTGGTTCTCTGTAATGTTATCCAGTGAAACACGTGCAGCTTTTTGCATACGTTTGTGGGAGAATATGATGCCACCTATAATTATTTTGTCGAAGGTACATAAGTTTTCGAACCTCTCACTGTTTTCGTTCCTTTCTCCTAGTCCATATCGTCCCATGATGTCTTCATATCCGGTGTTGTTCATTCCAACCTCAGCGTTGAAGTCTCCCATCAGAATAATCATGTCCTTGGCTGAGTATTTATCTATGGTTGACTGCAGCTTTGCGTAGAACTGGCCTTTGTCGTCTTTGTAGCTGTCGTTGGTGGATGCATAACATTAGACGACATTCACTGGAATCCATTTCTGCTTCGTCTTAAAGGATGTTTTGATGATTCTTGGTCCGTGAGGTTCCCATCTTACAAGAGCCTTCTATACTTCTTGGGACATGAGTGCTACTCCTTCTGTATGTGATGCGTCTTCTTACTTGTGACCAGAGTATAAAAGCACTTCTCTTGATGATAATCTTTGCTATCCAGCTTATTCCAAGTATCATCAGTTTGTATCTTTTCATTTCTTCAGCTTTTTGCATGCTTCTTCGTGTTTCCTAGATCGTGCGGACATTTCATGTACCTATTTCGGTGATTGCTCTGGTTGTCAGAAGAGGCACTGGCCTGGTGGCTTCCGAAGAAACTCGGTTTTTAATATGAGGCGTCATAACAGACCTTCCAACTCCCAGAGCAGAGTTAAAACTGTTATAAAGGATTTACTAATTAGCTTATTTTTTAGTAAGGTTTCTGGTTTATGCGAACTTTGCCTGAAGCCTCACTAGGGTTGCAACCTGTCCCTAGCCCGGATGACGGAATAGCGCTCGACATGGGGTTAGAAATTCCATCCCGTAAAAAAACAACCTTTGACCCTAAAATCTGACTACGAACCATATTTGTTACACGATATTTTAGGTTTAAATAAAATTCCAAATTTTTAGCTCAAATGCTGACCTAAGCTGTGATGAAAGCCTATAATGTGTATTTTAATTTGCATTGACTTGCAGTCTGGTGGAGCGTTCCGTATAAGTTACTTTGAAAATTTCACGCCATTATTCAAATTTCGCGCATTCTCATTCGTATATAGTTGTTTGACCACAACTAAACTTATGGTAGCATGGCTAGATTGGTTAAGTTAAAACGATTTTGAATTAGTGATTGTAGACATGATAATACCAGTGGCAGTGTTGAAGGATGTAAGCCAAAAGGTCATATAATATATAACCAACCCCTTCCATGATAGTATTATAAGAACATGTCAGCAGACATAGTTGTATAGCCTTCTCTTAATTCGCATGGCCAATTTAATGCTAAAAGTGAAGTTACCCTAATTTTTCCTTCCTCGTATTCCTCAGAAACAGAGTACTAGTATTTTTATCCTAGACGTAAATAAGATGATTGTTCTGTGTGCACTTGTCAGAGGTAGAAGCTGTTAACGACCACTGAATTTATCGCTTTTTGCGTGATGTTTTTTAAAGTTACATGATAAAGAACACTGTCCAACGTTAACAAAAAAGTGTGACAATACCAGCAGATAACAGTAGCATTTGTTAAAGTAGATATCTTTGCCCACTATATGACAGTCGATGAGGTCGCCTGCATATTGCATTGTACAACCATAATGCGATTATCTCTCCTCTAGGCATTTTCAGGTGATACTTCGAAGCGTTTATTTTATCTGTTAATTGTGTCTGTGTAGGTTGTTTAACAGTCGGATGTTGCGTTTCACCGTGTACACGGTTGGTAATTTCAGCTCACCCATTAATATTAGCATTACTGTTTTCGTAGGTGAGTATTTGCTAACTATTTTGAGATAAACGTTCTAGCCATAATAGTTGAGGAAGATTACTATCAACCTTTCTGCCACCGAACATAATCCTTCAAATGGCCCTTCAGCTGAAAAGACCAAACTATTCGGTACTTTGTGACGAATCTATTGATTCTTAGTCTAACAGGGATGTGGCTTTGATAACCGCTCGTTCGAAAACATCTTAAGGTACCCAGGGATTTTGAATAACCAGTAGGTTTCGTATTTCACCTGCAGTGTTGTCGAGTAGTGATACCGTGTGATGCTCAAGAAAATAATTATTTACACCAAGAAACACCAAAATCAGGTCGAGTCTAATGGGACCTATCGATAATGTAGTAAAGTATTAAAAACTCAGGATTCGCGAATATTACTATATAACAACAAAATCAAAAGAACAATTCGAAGATATTCGACTTTCAAAATAACAAATACGCGAGATAGTGCTTGACAATTGTAACGGAAACCAAACGTTCAGACGCCTGGTGTTGAAGATACAACTGAACAGGTTCCTAAATAAAGTCCAGTTTAGCCAAAATAAAAAAATGAAGTCCTAATAATGTACTTACTAACCAATCGAGAAAATATTATTCTATGCAGTAAATTATAAATGTATCATAACAAATCTTCAATATTATAGGCACCCTGTCTAAAACAAATAATCAACAGCCCAAAACAATGGAGCAAGCCAAGAAATGGCGGGAGTTAAGGTAAGCAAACCAAATGCAAAATTGAATACAACAAATAGGTCTAATAAGTTGGGAAGAGTCTGATAAGAATAATTTACAAATTCATATAATTCCAAAGTTTACTACAACCTCAATTAATAAATGAATTCATAAACAACTACGAAAAACGAGGGGGTTTGTGCCAGCTGTAGAATAGAAATATGTCTACAGTATAATCCTGGAGCATTGCTAAAGTATAGTGTCATGGTATAGCAAGTTTTTAAATGAAAACTTGATTGCTCTGTTTTAGCAGGAATTGCTGTGAAACGAATATTTACTATCACTTATGAAAAATTTGAGTTTAGACAGCCAATTACTCCGATAAGCGTATATATACCATATGTAATTTATTGTGTATGGCATCAGTTAGTACATGAAGGAAATCTAACTGAATAGTACCATAGATAACTTTGATGTGGTTAGAGAATAGCATACATATGCAATACATAACATTTTTAAATCAGAAAGGTTTCAACCGTAATACAGTACTCTTTGTCTTCCGTCACCAGTTGCTGAAACAAAGTTACAGGATTCGTGACTACGTTAGGTTGTATAATTTGTGGATTCGATCCAAAAGTCATAAATCATATTGATGATTTATTCATGCTCTTGCTATCATCAGGTTACACGTGTAATCAAGAAGCCACTAACGAAGACGCTAGAAATATGCTTCTGTTCCGAAAAAATGCAACATATAAAATCATATAGTGTACTAGGAGATCATAGTACAATAATATTTTGAGCCCACATATCACGAATCATACAGTATAAACGTTGTTTTTTTTTCAAGGAAACCTCGGTCCACATAAACAGTTCAGTCCACCAAGTCAAGATAGTATTACCTAAGGTCCACCGCATTCACAGCGACGTAACCCACATGAAACGGTACTACAATGCATAAATACCAGAATAGTAGCTTATTCCTTCTCATTAAGTGTCTGTTTTGCTTGAAATGTTGTAACTTCACTAGGTATTTTCTAGAATAGGATAGACATCTATGAATGCACCAATGGAGTTTTGTCTTTTGTTCAGGGCACTGGCGGATAGTAATCAAACAGCTTTTATAACACTGCCATTCACCTAACTATCCGTTAACGTGATAGATGTTGGCCTTCGCGACACACTGTGCAAGACGTGCTCACTTAGTTATACTTTAGTATCACTCATCTACAAATCAGCTGCCAAAGTCAGATGATATAAGGCAATCAAAAGGCTAGACTTCCCAAATCGTAGACAATTGAAAGACCTGGGACCACCCATCTAAAACAATGCAAAAACAAAGACGCTGTTTTCCGGCGCAATTATACAAATACCATTTAACTGTTTGTACTCGTTACTGTGAAGCGACCACTCCATGGTACAAAGTAGGCAATGGTGCCAGCATTATCTCCCGACAACCGAGCAGAAAAATGTATGAAAACAAATGGTATTCAGTAAAAATACATGATATTTGAAGTCTCGTAGATGACTGCAGTAGAATTTCTATCCAAATCTTATTATACTTCATCATAAACCTCAACTCCAAGAAGGGGAACCTAGAAAGATTGTCTAATTTTATATAATTTCAAATAATTTGGTGGAACACAGCCATGGGCTATATCACACTTTAGTTTATATAGAGGCAGTTAGGCATGCTTACATCTGAACTCTTCACTACTGTCTACGAGACTTCATTTCGACCATGTCCTTAGGACTCCTACGTTGTTTCACCTTTTCCCCTCCTCAAATGAAATGCAAAAATTTTAAATAAAGTGTTGGAACTCCTACGCATGCACACAAAGAGTACCTTGCACTGCTCTGAACAGAGACTGATCCCTCTTTAGTTCCACTTTTGTGCCGTACACATTAATGTTACTGATATCAATATCTGTCAGTGTACCCATTACAATCGATCTCGTTTATTTATTAATTCTGTCTTAACTTTTATTTTATTACTTTGTAGAATTCGATGACTTGAGATTCGTGAAACGTTTGATTTTGGATTGTATTAAGCTCGATGTCTAAATAATACGCAGTATCTACTTGATTCCCTAAGTGAAAAATTACACTTGTATAACACATCGATTATCTTTAAGCAACACTTGGGTACTCAACTAGATTTCAGGTGGCATATAAAAGGCGAAAAGTTTGTTCAGACGAGATAGCTTATTTCAACAAACAGAAGCCAATGGAACAAAGTCCGGCAAGCTCTGGTGGAGTAAGGTCTTTCGTTTAACCGTCTTATAACATAGTTACCAAGAAAAGAATGTACGACGAGGAAATATAATGTTCAGGGTTATCAAAGGTGGCTAAAGTCTCATATTCCATCTCTCATTTTATTATTTATTCCCACTAGACTGAATATTTCTACATCTTCGCCCCTCACATTACAAATCTACAACTCTTGATAACAACTAACTAGCTGATAGTTCGGTAATGTGACTGCTGCTGGTTCTTGAAATTCGGTACTTCGAAACAAGCGCATACACTCGCTCTCACATTACATTCTACCCCAAATCACCTGACATAACCGGACGGTATTTCGTAGTTGAGCTGCTAGAATTCCTGAAATAAACACTATCAGAGATCAGGCACCCTACCTCAGTATCAATAGGTGACCTGGAAAAAATTAACAACATAGACTAGTTTGTCATAAGTATATTGGATATTGTACGGCCGCTGTGCACGGCTACGTGGTTCTTTCAAAGTTCTCCGAACTAACAAATAATGGATGAAAATGAGAAGAAAGCACGAGAACTTATTGCCCAGGCACAAAATAAGAATAAAAAAGGGTTATTTTCTTTCGTATCGGGGTAAGTAGCTTCTCGGTTTTACATTCCAATCAGTAAACTGGTTAAAGTACCCTATTTTATCTGGTGGATGTTATGATCGGTTATAATATGTTCATACTTGTTGGCAGATGTATATTTTGTAACTATCACATTTCGTGGTATTCCTAAGTGACTTGTCGCTTATGATTAGTTTCAATTCTCCTTATATGTGTCGGCTTGGACATTTAAAATTCATAGGGATCACTGAACGACTGTCATTTAATGTCAGTCGCTACTGACTTGACAGTTCAGATTAGTGTATGTTAGTTGATTTCAAAAATGCAAGTGGCTTCTAATGATTAACCCATTCGTTCCTGCTACCTTGATGCGGTTGTCAGGTGTGCCTATTATGAAGAACTAATCAGGCTGCATTTGTTGAGAAAAGCGTTCCTTAAGGCTGTCTTGCCAGGGAGGTCATTTTAAAAGCGATATGGCCAAAAGCAGAGAACTATAGGTTCGATAGTAAAGTTGCACTGGGGGCTGTACGAAGGTGTGACAATAGTAAGGTGCTTTCCCCGACAAGCCGCGTATCTGCTTTTCATAGAGGATAGGTGAGGTTAGAAAAGGTCGACCCTATAAATCTTTACTCCACTTTGCTTCATAGATTTTCGCATCTAGAAGCGAGGTCTTAACATGTACGGATCTAACATAAATGGCCAATTGTAAAATGCACTTCCTGTGTGGATTCCTGTCGATAGTCGCTTATATACTATCCGTTTAAACGGTACAATAAGAATCCGAAAAGTTGGCAAAACATGCCTGTGCCCTGTCGTCGTTTCAGCCTATACCTCCACTGACTGCAGCACAGATTGATTAAAAAATTGATTCTACGGGCGATTCCCTTATAAAAAGTGAGGCATTTAGATATATTAATCATTGGGGATTTTACCGCCTGTATCGGTAGGCTGAATTGAATTGATAAATACTTAGGTGGAGTTTTTTTGCATCCCATCCCTTTAAACGGATAAAGTGGCCGTCTCCTACAATTATGCTTAAATTTCCGCTTAGTAAGCACAAACTTTAAGGATAAAAAGAGGCGTTCTTTAACCTGCGAACCCCCAACATCATCACGACGATAAATACAAATATATCATATTGGCAACAGTAATCTGTGGAGAGTATTGCCGCTCACTCTACATGGATTCTGATTGCACCTTAGTGAGAGCATGCATTACCGTGGGTTATATTGATCTCAGCAAGATGATCTCTTGGATATCAGTTCGATAACGAAAAAGCCATGGTTGCATTTAGCAACTGCTTGGAGAAGTACTTAGTTGGTCATGTACAGCAAGTTCATCCCGAAGAAGCTTGAAATGGTTTTCAAGCAGATGTAAATGCAGCAACGATATCCGCGTCCAACTTAAATAAGTTGACTAAGAAGAACCAACCAATTTCTGAAACCACTAGTTAACTGATGGAAGCTAAAAACTGATTCCGGCATATTCGGGAAATTGTGAATAGCGACGGTAACTCAAACGTAAACTAGCAAAACGTATGTACAATAATTGTGACCAGTGACGGGGTACAAAAGCAATGAAAAAGAGCTGTGGTGATAAGCACTACCAGACAACATTTTCAACTCGTCAAGGAAACCAGTCTCGAAAAAACAGCTGTTAGCGAGACTATTTCGGAAAAAGTTGGTCCTCGATTTATTCTCTGTCTAGAATGTTAGACTGATAAGCGGACCACTTTTGTAAACAGTAATAATAATAATAGCTTTATTCAATAGTACGTAACAGTATTTTAATACTGATTAATTTTAAACTACTTGAGTGAAAAATTGACACATCCCCCAAATTTTTTTGAGGTTGAGAAAGCTGTAAGTAGTTTGGAGCGAGGGAAGGCAGCAAAACTTGATAGGTCGACTCCGAATATCTTTAAGGATAGTGGTCCAGCTTTAGTAGGTAGGTTGACTGATATTTTAGCTAACCTAGGAACTGTATTTATTTCAGTCCATTTAATCTTGATTTTCGACCACCCTAGTTTATATAAAACGGTGGAAATGTGTAATAACCACAAAGGAATAAATTTTGCCAACATAGTTTCTGAAATATTAATCTCTACAATCATCTGACGTTTATTTAACGCTACGTAACAGCAAACTAGAGAAAACTAAACTGGTTTTGAGGTTTGGATGATGATGCGTTAATCCAATATCCACTCTGCGCCAGCTTATAGAATATACGCATATTTGCTAGTGTCCTACAATAGTGGTATTCCGTGACTCGAAAGCAGCTTTCGACTCCGTAGACCGAGAGGTTCTGTGAAAGGGTTCGTTATTGAAAGGTGTATTTTAAAAATCCATGGAACTTATGAAGGCTCTCTATTTAAACACAACTAGTCGAGCTTGAGCATGTGACTAACTATCACCAGAATTGTCAGCTTTATGTGATGTTCGTCAAGGTTTATGCTTATTTCCCTTTCTATTTAATTTTGTCATAGATGCTCCACTAGAAGTTATGCTTTCTTCATCTAACTTTTCAGGAATTGGCCTACCAGGAGGCCTACCTGTTGACTTAAATATGCTAATGATATAGTCCTATTCGGAAGATACGTCTCCTGAACACCTTGGGTAGCAATACAAGTCTAGTTGGGATGCGTTCCTTTCCCTCCAAGCGCGAAATATTCAGGATTGGTCTGCATCATCACCTAGATTAGTCATAGGGAATCAAGTGCGTTGACCACTCCACTTTTCTCGGGAGTCTCATCAGCCAGCTCTGGTGAGTCGGTGTCTGAAAAAGATTCAGCTCGGGTCCGGAAGGCTTATCTAACTTTCGCCAACTTACATCACTTGTAACGTTTATCATAAAAATCTTCGGAATGTCACCAATGTATCATGGAATGATCGAATAAGCAATTTTAAAGCTAGACAGATTTCTAGAAAAAGTGGCAAATGAGTAGATGCAGTTGTGAACCTTTGCCGACTGATGTGATTGGGACGGGCACTAGGTATGCTTGATCACCACCTGCCTCGTCGCGCAATGTTAGCTAGCGTAGGAATAGGATGGCAGAAAGGTAGAGGCTGTAAAACCAGAACACGTTCTTAAAGTCTTCGAATGTTGGCTTAGGCCATGTTGGTTGATGGAGGCTACCTGGTTGGTGTCCGCGTAATAATCAGTGGTTGGAGATACTTGGTCACAGTGTCCACTCATTTTACTCTTTTAGATCTTAAGTCCCATTATTCTTCCGCACATACCCTCACCTTATTTCTCCATTCTGTATTCGATTGTCGTGTTACTCTCGGAAACTTGGTTTCATCGTGCTCATGTGTTATTGCAACTTGGACATATGAGCACCTGTGCCAGGTTCTACGCTATCTATGACTGACTAATTAACTCGGGTTTGGTTGACATTCAGAATTATCCGTTAAATTAAATAACTGCGTGCTGTACACAAATAACGCAAGCGATGCTTTTCTTAGTAAATTCCATATATATAAATGCTCTAAACGTAATTATTTGTCACGTTAGCATAACATTACTTAACAAATTCAATTCATCCCCATCAGTAACCACCATCGGTTTTCTCTCGTAGTAGTGGTTAGGAAATGGTAATCCACAAATATGTCCTATCCACAGCAATCATAGGTGACAAATACCAGTAACTTAATACTCATATGGATGTGTGGGAACATGGGTTACTGCAAATGTGTCAGTTCTTATGTAGTTTTTATCTTACTAAACTGCATAGTCTTTTCACAACATACTGAAAACTAGTATTTGGAGTTAAGAATATGTAACAAGTAACATCCATAACATTTCACATAAAATTTCCTTTCACTTCTAGTATTATTGATTTATATGAGTCTTGATAAGGGGTGCATATATTTTCAAGTTGGGTTTTGGCAAACGCTCATTATTTGTAGTTTGAAATAATAATAGCTTACATTCGTTCGCAGTTGCACCAACTTATTTCAAGGTTTCGAAACAGATAACCTAATATACAAAGTCATTATACCACTACGGGTTTTACTATATTCAGTAGCGTAAGGAAAGTCGAGTACAACCAGTAAAGTAAATAATAGGATCAAATATACATACCCTGATGTTCACAAAACCACTGCAGTGCATATATTTCCCATATTCTCGAACATATTATGTGATTAATATTGTAATTCGTCGGTCCATATTTTCAACTTACAATCGCAGTCTCATTAATACATTTAATAAACGCATGCTTTCCTCTTAACTAAAACTTATACTTTAGATCTCAAATCATCATCCGTGGATTACAGCATTTATCTGTTTGGTTAGTTACTTAATAATGAACTTATTTACTCGACACAGCTATGGTTACTATATTTAGGCTTTATTTATATTTAATTAGTCGATGTATAGTTGCTTGTCTTTTGTGTTTATCATTTTAGCTCGGATAAGACAGATGAGGTTATATCATTGTATGAAAAGGCAGGGAATTGTTTTAAAATGGCACACAATTGGACTGGTAAGAGTTAGACTAACAGAATCTATTATTGATGCACTCAGAGGCCGGCAATGCATTTCTGAAAGCTGCAAGCCTTAGTTTAAACCAAGGATCAAAACATGATGCAGCTACACGCTATGTGGACGCATCGGTGGCTTTTAAGAAAGAGGACCCGGCAAAGGCTATTGAATGCCTCACTGAAGCAATCAAAATATATACCGGTTAGTTAATCGTTTTATGTTGTTTTGTCTTTTACGTATAGTATGCATTCGGTTTAATAATCATACCGAGTTAAGGCTTGCCTCCTATACTTAGTTGTTTGGTTTATTATTTTTTTATAGTTATTTTAATTTCCTATCTTCAAATTGGTTCAATTAGTCATTGAAATTCATAACCATTGTTTCATCTCGTATTCGCTATAGAGGTCATGGGTTAAATATCTGGGTAATAAATTAGGTCAGTTAATATGGTTTTGTAAGTATGACGATTAAGATAGTTGATACTTGTTACACGAACCATTTCGTAGTGTTACCTAGAATTGTAGTAGTGTTCAGAAGGATTTAATACTGCTGAATCACGATATGAAATCAATCCATTTAGAACATTTTTACCAAATACTGTTACATTTACTCAAATAATCTAGATTTATTGTTTTTTTTTTTGTAGTAATCACAACAACAGTCTGAACGTATTATATATAGTGTCCATATAAGGCAGTTAAAAAATCCTAATTTTAAACTAGTGATGCATATGCACTTAGTATTCTGTTTGATCAAACGACGTATGAAGGTATCCTGGCCTTCGGATAAGCTCACTAAGGTGGATTCAGTTAAGTATCTCTTATAGCTTTTTGTAAAAGCAGATGTATGAAAGTAATATCATAAGCCACATTTTGGAATCAAGTTTCATTTATTTCATCATTTGTTTGAATCAACATTAGACGAATTAGTTTTGGAGTATCAAGTCAATAAACCGATCGACAGACAATATAATTTGATGCAATGTCGTCAAGTTGAGCACATATACCAGGTTCTGTATTGTCCATGACTGACTGACTTTTGTCGATTGATGGCTACTCATGGCACTGGATTATTGATGTAGGCTCCATATTAAGTAGATATAAGACCAAACCATTTTCCTGAAAATAAATTTCCGTATCAAACAAATTAACGTACTTATATGCAAAATATCAGCACAAAATCAAACGCTTTTTGATATCATGATCGACTAGAGAAAACCAATTTTTCAGGTCTCACTCCGATGAATTATAAACTTGTCTATCATATCAGGTGGCACTATGCTACAAAAGCGGGTTTTCATTGTCAATAAATACGTGTTGTACTGTATTACTTTCCGTACAATTATAAATTTATTTTAAATTTAAGTGATTTTATGTTCGTAATTTCTTAGCACATGACATTTCGATAATTTTTTTTATTAATGCAATAAAAATGCTTTAAGTATATCGGGCTTTTAATTTAGTTTTCATTCCCATTCTTAGTTTTTTCTGAAATTATCCTCACGAGTTTTCTTCTGTAGTGTATTCAAATTTCTACTTTTTTCTGCACCACTCTTTTCCATCGACCTGCTTAAATTCTGGTGTTTTCCGGTTAGATTTCTTTCAGGAGCCTTGTAGATATATTTATATATAAGTGTCCCGAGACACTGTGTATACGTATTGGGTATTCAGTGTTCAAAGTTTACCAGTACAGGGCAGCATCGGAGCTAAACAGGAACATTATTGTTAGAACACCTCTAAAAACTCAGGGTCTGATCCCCTTTACACTTACTTTAACTTCAGCAACGTGAAGCATTACCGTCACACAATGTATATTTCAAAAGCAAGTACAGTATTATGGATTTGGTAATTAAATTACGTCATTATACGTAAAAGCTGTCATCATTATGAATAATTAATTTCTGAATCAACAACTGTTTGTTTTCTCAAATTAAATGCATTCATTTCAAGGTATTTGCCAGATAATTATATCACTTTTGTAAGTAAAGTTAAAGTAGAAGACAGTTGTTATAAGCATATAATTCAAAGAAGAGCAAACATTATCATTTTGTGTAATGTGGTTGAATTTGTCCAGAAAATTTGCGCAAATTCTTTACATGGACTGTCTAATGCATTCGATTCTCCTCTGTGAGTTAGAAACTTGTACTCCACTTTATCTTTCTATGTTTGAGCAAGCAAATAGTATCATTAATCCTTGCAAGGAGTGGCTTACGAAGTAGTTGAGCTGTATTTCCTCGTTCAAAATGTAAACACGCTTTGACTTAATAATACTTTACCACATTATTTTACTTTTAATTATGTCTTTTAATTTACGTTGTCTCACTTGATAAATACTTATTTTAGTATTAACATATAGATTTTGATTTCTATACCTAGAACACAACACCTGGTGTTATTTTGTTGATTTACCTACTAGCTTCATCATTACTAGTTTGTATTGTGAATGTGTCACTTGAGAATTGTTGCCTAGTACACTCGTAAGCATATTCTCGCATTTTAATAGAGCATTTAATTATGAAATTGGAATTACAGAATCCCTCACAAACTTTGTGACAGGTACAATAAGAAAATTATTAGAGTTCACTACTTTATTGATTATGATGGCTTTGGGTTGTTGACTTCAAAATGAAGTGTTTGATAAAAATATAATGTGACCGAGTTGATATATTTACTCTTCATTATCTGTCGGCGTGTAAAACGCAAAACTCAGCTATCAGCCAATACAAATTCATGCCTTTTTCTACCACTTAGTGGTCTAAACTCATCACTGCTCACTCATGACCAGTTTCTATCTTATTGTCTGTTACCAACTGTATCAATAGATTGCTTGTTAGTAAATGCAAATATACCGTATCATGAAAAAAACCAGGTTTAGGATAATTTCGCATTGAACACCTGCTTGCTCTTTGTTTTCTTGTTTTTCCAATCCTAGTTATGTGCTTGAACTAACAGTCGTTTAGCCAGTCGTGTGTTATTTTTAAAAAATAATGTTCTATTTCTTAGGCTAGGTGGCTTTCACATTATTTGTAAAACGTTGCATTCTTATGTTATATCTAATATGTATTACTAGATTTTCCTTTACAATATCTCTTGTTTCACGTTTAGATATGGGTCGATTTACCATAGCTGCAAAACACCACTTAACTGTAGCTCAAATTTATGAGGAGAATTTAGTTGATATTGAACAAGCTATTCGTCATTACGAACAGGCAGCTGATTATTACAAAGGTGAGGACTCCAGCAGCTCAGCTATGAAATGTCAACTTTCTGTAGCTAAACTTTCTGCTCGGTTGGGTCAGTACGTTAAGGCTGCCAACTTATTTGAAGAGGTATGTACTTGTTTATGATATAGTTTTCTTTGGAGTTCGGAAAAAAAGCTTGGGTTATTAAAAATGTTATTTTAGTAACGTTTATTATTGATGGAAATACTAGTCACCATTGTCATTACTATGGTTACTACTGTATATGTTAGTATTCATTATATTGTTACTCTCAGTATTATTAGATACAACAGAAATTTTTGACTGGTACTCAACACGAAGAATATGCAAGACTTCTAAAGAACACTTGCTTCTTCAAGCTTTATTTAGTGACTCAAATTTGGATTTCGCAATTGTTTCTGCTCTCCAATAGGGTATATTTGCAACCCCCACTGTCAGTCTGATATCTTTCTAAATTAAGGGTGGTACGTTTAAGGTACTGGGGTCACTGATATGCTCAAGCATCAGTGCATCATAATAGATAAAAAAAAAATAGCACCGCAGTCTGTGTCCTTCGCATTTTGTCGTTAGTAGTTCATCGATGGAGTCCCTTCAATTGTCTTTACATGTTTATGTGCTTGCATTTTTCGTTGAAATGATTAGTTTTAAGTTGTCACTAATAGGAAACGTAAAATCTTAAATAACTCGTTAACCTCTCATATTGTTTAGACATTTTAATGATGTATACATCATACTCCTGCAACGTGTTAGTCGAGGCTCGAATAGCTCAGTGGTAACGACCACAGATTATGAGACTACGTGACGTCAATACGTCTTACTGTCTCTACGTAGTCCCAGTGATGCCGAGTTGCTTAGACTATTTGTCATATTACATGTAGACCGACAGGATTCGATCACTAAAGGAGTTTACAAACATAGTGATCAATCATGGTGTATTATCGTATTAGGAAAACTGATTGATTTTCTAACCATTTGTTCTGTCTTCTGATATTCTCTCATCGAGAAGGGGGGGGGTAGGAATCTGACTTATTCAGTCAGATTTGTGAGTAGTTATCACACAGCCGCAATCAGCTCGGTTCATGCTATCATATCGTTTGTTTACATAATTTTTCCACTAAAATAATTATATTACTAGAAGTCATAATTAGCACACTTCTCTAAATAGGCTATGTAATTAGTCATTGAAATGTTTTCCGTTTCTTCACAATACGATGTAATCTTTTCAGTAGTGTACTTGTTACTGTTATCGCGTCTCACATGTTTTAAAAAACATAAAATTCCTCAATCTCCAATATCGAATGAAACGTGTTTAATGTTGTATACAACGCTGCTCAACAAACTTTTATTGGGTATAGTTTCTTAATAATTTATATTCTTTGCAACTCATATATGATCTACATCCTAGTTGTTAGTCAAAATGATCTACATTTGTAACTATGTACGATTACATCTTATTTCTTTTCATACTCAGGTTTTTTCTCTAACTTTATTGAAAGATTATTTTTTCCGAATTTTCTTCCTTGGCATCACATGTATTTGAGAAAGCTTAAGAAAACAGTAAACTATGGTTCAAGTAGGATTGTAGCTGTTAAGTGGAATCTAGGATACGCGTTCTTCTGTATTTATCGCTCGTCAGCTAAATGTACCTACATCCCAGCACTGATATTTGCACCGGGACTCGAACTCAGCTCGTCTCGTGTCAAACGCTACCGTCTATACTAAATATAATGTCTAACTAACTGATAAACATCTCGTGCTTGTCATCGCTTTATTAAATTATATCACCAGTTCAAATTCTTCGTTTTTAGTTATTCATTGGCAAATTTTACTATCCTTTTATTATATATTGCTGAATATGCTCTGTCTGCTTGCTTATTTTGTATATGAATTTTTCCCCTTAGCTCGCTTATATTTTATATTTAATATTAACATTTTCTGACATTTTACTACCTTAATATTTAGTTTACCTCCTAGTTCGTTATCTACTCACCATTAAGTGATCTAGGTATTGTGTGGCTTAGCCATCCCTATTTAACGTATATATTAAGTCTGTATTGAGTCTTTGTTGCTGTTTTCTAATGATTTCAGGCTTTTTTCTTGTAAACTTCTTTTCTCACAGGTTGGCAAAGCATCCTCGGGCAACAGTTTATTAAAATTTTCCACTAAGGGACATCTTTTCAATGCCGTTATTTGTCATTTCTGTGTAGATTTAATCAATGGTCAAAAAGCGCTTAAAACCTATGAAGAGTGTTATCCTGATTTTGCTGGTTCTAGAGAATGTGGTTTGATGAAGGTGAGAGTAATTAATAGTGCTAACATTTGGTTGTTACATAATTTGACTATATAAGCGGGGGGATAATGGACACTACAGAATCTTGATTTGATAATTTCAAATAAATTAAGTGCTCATCAGATTATTAATGATAAGCTAAGGTTACCCTCAACGTATATTGTGTCCAATATTTTCGGTCATTTTTCGGTTCATTTCGACACCGTTGACCCTAATAATCAATTATGAATGAGATGGTGATTCCCTTATGCATGCGGGCATCGGCAACCGCGAATGCGAACGTTTACAGCCTAAGTTTTTAACAGGAGACTAGTTTAAAGCCTTAATCCTTATCTACAGTTTACTGTCTCAGAAGTTTGCCGACATCAGAACTCGATTACTGTGTCTAGCTGATGAAAACTTTAAGCTAACGCTGAGTGACGTCGCTAATCAATATCAACGCTTAATCAATATCCAGCTCGACACTACTATAGTCCAATGCGGAGATAATGACAACTCTGAAGTCCATGCAGTCCGTCAGTCATTAATCCATGACACACCTCAGGTTGCTACATCTAGCTCATCTCATTCGAGCTCAGTACTAACATCAAAGACGAATCCTCTGACTCCATTGTGGTTCATGGCACTTTGTAACAACCTGTCCGTACAAATACCATCGTTGCAGGAACTATGAGTTCATCGATTACAAGGATGGGTTTTGCCAACACCAAAAGCCACATCGACCACCACTTAGGTCCAGAAGCATTAAGGAGCCTGTTTCCCAACCCAGCACCAGTTCATTGAATATACTAGCGTCCTGTCAAAAAAAATTTGTTCCTCTTCATACTAATGGATATTCATTTAGATTGCAAATGGATACTGCTTCAGACAATTATTTAAAAATTCCGGATTAAAATGGACAGGGCACTCACGGTGTGTGGTAACTATTTACGCCTATTGTGACTATTGGAGTGTAATGTGCTTTTCCGAGATATGATGTTCACCGGGGAATGTGATGTTACACCGACTCATTTAATTTTGCTTGAATTAAAGTAGTTCGACCAGCTACATTTAGCTAGTCGCAGATCAACAGATAGACTCAACATTCGAACCATCTGCGTAAACGGTTAGCCACTCATCATCAAACGAAAATCTTCCGCTTGAAGTCCTCGTTGATACTTTCAACCTACCTCCGTTCCCAGTGAATGAAACAGTCCGAAAGCCAGTCGGCCTAGGCTCCAGAAGATAGTCTTTCAGACAACGGTGACAATGCTGGTGGACCCGATGAACATACGTTATTAAAAGGGGAAGGTGTTGGGGATGCTAGATCTCCGGAATTCCTTTGGTAAACTTATTATTTTTGGGAAAATTTGAATTTTTCATTTTCGCGTCAAAACTCGCCCATTCCAACTTTGGTTTATGCTTCCTACTTAGTAGGACGTTAAATCTCATTGGTCCATTGTTTATTTTACTGCGCTATTTGTGACACTTCCAAGGATTTTCTCTTTCTTCGTATGTGTTGGGTACTTACTGTTCATCTTGATGGGCTGCCTATGGAATTAAATGCTTCTTGCGGATGTTTTGCTTCTTCCTCCTGTTAGCTGGGTTGGAGTGCTGAGGAATAGCTAGGTCTACTTGTTATTGTACCAGTGGTCATGCGTTTATTATCTGGTATCGAGGTATCATCTTGATTCGGAAACCCCAGCAGTCAAATCAGAGGTTATTATTTACAAATGACTAATTATACCTATGTTACTTAGTGACTTCTAATAAGTTCATTCTTACAAAAGAAAAATAATTCTTCTATCACATCACAATTCTTTCTTTTGTTTGACTCATGTTGATTAATCTACTTTAAAGTGTAAAAAGTTTATGTGAAGTAATAAGTTTATATTCACTCTTCTAACAGAAATTATCTGAAGCATTAGAACATGAGAATGTAGAAGCATTTACAATGGCTGTTAAAGAATATGATAGTATAACTCGACTTGATCCATTGATTACATCACTTATGCTGAAACTTAAGAAAACAATAAGTGATGAAGAGGATATCACTTAATTTTATCCATAGCAATCATTTATTCAAATTAATACATAATACTATTGTCACATTGTAAGTCATTCCATTTGACATCCAATTGTTTGTTTTCGAGTTAGTTTGTATTTCTTATTCTTATTTTAATATATGTGTGCAATACACATTGTTTTTCACCTCATTACACTTGTAATCGGTTAAAACATTCCTGTGTACTAACTTTTGACTTTTTCTTTAGTTTAAGCACTTCATTATGATTTTCACTGTTCTATCATTTTCCTCTTTAACTTGTTGTATGCTTATACAATGAAGTTAGATTGCTTTATTAATAAAATACTATGCTATCTATTGTTCATACTAAGTCAGTTTATTACTTTTATTTAATTTTACTTCTATTGTTATTATTCCTATATACTTGATTATAAATTTTCGTATGAATAACAATTATCACTAATTCTTTACTTTCATATTCATTTAATCAAAGCTATCATTATGCTTGTTTGTTTCTCTTGCAGTGGATCTTATTGTTTTATTTATTGATAATAAATTAAAAAAAACTCCATGACACTCATTTTGTTTTTTTTTTCTCAGTAATGTAATGTTACCGGGTTAATTGTTACACTAATGTTTCTAGATATAAGTTCACTGATGTATGCTTATGAATTTGGAGATTCATTATGATTGCCGAAATAATATAATGAATTTATTTGCAGAGTTTAGGCTGTAATATTTAATCAGTCACATTAAGAATGGACACTAGGTAGAATTGTTCACTTCCAGGTACTATACA
This sequence comes from Schistosoma japonicum, assembly GCA_025215515.1. Lineage (NCBI taxonomy): Eukaryota > Metazoa > Platyhelminthes > Trematoda > Strigeidida > Schistosomatidae > Schistosoma > Schistosoma japonicum. Next base: position 43,137,271 of record CM046062.1, on the reverse strand, counting down.
AATCATTCGCTAAATCTAACAGACTTAAGCCTCATAATAGAGGTACACTGATGTTCAATATCGAAAGGAAGATTTATTATATATCAAATCAGCTTCTGTTTAAATTAGATAAATGCATATATGATTGCACCTTAGTTCGTTAGGTGTCTTGGCGTCTGTGACGCCTCTAATTTTTAATGAAGAGGAAACTATGAAAACGTAGTAAGAAATTACAGAAACAAACGGTAGCATTAAACTATGTTTATGGCCATAATGACCTCTAAAATTCGAAACAATATAGATAGACGTGATTAGAAAAGATTGATACAAACGAAGTTCTATGGAATCAAGCGGTTTCTAAATCTTTGTTAAGAATTAAAGAATATTGCAATTATAATAATAAGGCCGGTAAAATGTATGGAATGATTCGCTTGTGTCCGAGAATATTTGCATTTCCATCAAGTTATAGTGGGGGTCAGTGTAAACCATCCAATAATACGTTGACACAAAAACAGCATAAGGAAACTCAGTAAACCAGGGAGAATCTAACGTCAGTTCACAATCAATCATGTAGTATCATTTATGAAACAATAAAACCGGTTAGTCCCGCATATGCATAGAGTGGCACTAATTTCTCTTAAGAAGCACAGAAAGCCCATAGGGTGGGAACTCCGTGAGCCTAGGATCAACAAGGCACCCGTCTCTGCAAAGCGGAAGGTCATAGTGATGAGTATAAAGTGCTATTCATCCACCGGCGACAGCAACGATGATGGCAAAGACCAGTTTAATGAGTGGCTCCAGCCAATCGTCCCCACGGACCTGATCATTTTGAAGGGGGACCCATACACTAAGGTTAGATTGGACAATACCGAATGAGAAGATATCGTGGGATGATGTGGACTTCGAAGAAAGAAATGAAAACGATAATAGATTCGCAGACCTATACACTTTCCACAAAATGACTATAGGGGACGCTATACTCCCTCACAAATCCATATACAAGGTCACATGTGATTCACCGGACCACTCTACCTAGAACCAAATCGACCATAACTGCATAAGTAAAAAGTTCAGATGGACTGTAGAGAACATTAAGACATACATATGGGAAAAAGCAAAAACCATATATACAAAAACGCGAGGATCAACTCAATGACACTTAAAATGACGGAGAAGCCCTGGAAGTTGTGGAAAGTTCTACGTACTTGGGCAGTACCATGGATAAGCAAAGAGGATTTGATGCAGACGTGAAGGCATGGGTTAAAAAAGGTACGGACAGTATATCTTCAACTGAGAACCATTTGGAACTCTAATCAACATCAAATCCAAGATTTTCGGAACAGACGTGAAAACAACTTGATTGTAAGATGCTGAAACTTGAAGAACTATGAAAAGCACTATTCGATACTTCAGATCCGTCGGTCAGATACCACCAGTAAAAACTTACTGACACAGAGAATGAGCCACTATTTAGCTGCAGAAGATATCGGGAGAAAACACTGAATAAAACTCATATTCATCAAACTACATCAAAAGGTATGTTTTAACTTCGGGTCCTCAAGGTCAAAAGAAAAGAGGAAGATCGAAGAACATATTGTGCAGGAAGTTGTAATCAGACATGATATAAATGACAGTTGGGAAGAACTGGAAATGTGAGCTCATGGCATAGTCATTTTGAGGATACTTATCGGTAGCCTATGCTCAATGAAGGGTAACAGTTATTGTTCGATTGACAGGTTTGCGGAAAATGAATTGAGTAAAATGTACGCTTCCGTTACTGAATATTTGATACGTATGTTAAGCTCGGTGGTTAATGTGAATTTTTCAACCTTTTTAAAGGACGTCTGGTTTTATCGTTATTCTCGTCAATTAGTTAAAACTAAAACGTTGAGTATTCATAGTTTTTAAGTTGTCTAGTATTTCAGAGCCTTTATATTAAATTGTTACAACTAGTCACACGTATTTCGAAGCAGAAATATGGACAATAATAGATCAAAAATTAAATACTTTTACTTGCTTTATCTCCACTAAATTCAGACTTATTATAAATACATCATAGGTTAAGTGCGTCCACTGTATTTACTGTAGTTTAGAGATCTGAATAGACGATTATTATGTTACTGCAGAGTTGGACTTGAATTTTCACCTTCCTTGGCAGAACTGTCGTTCCTTTAGATCTTAGTCTAGGTGGTAGGAGAATTCTCGGTTTTGAAGAACATAGCACTAGATTTATTGCCTCCATAAATGAAAAGGAAAGGACTTTTAAATATGGTTCAAATAGCTGTGGGCTGTTAGACCTATATTTGGAAATCTGGGAAAATCGTTGCGTGCATAAATTAGGGTTCCGTTGCTGATCTGATTTCATGACTGAGAAGTTATATAACAAAAGATCTATATATTTACTAACCCTTTAGTGTCATCTGTAAGGCTTTTGTGAAATGCTGCTTCATCCTTTGGGACTGCGGATCATTACTCTCGAGTATAACTGGGCAGTATACAAACAGTCAGTAAAGGACAATGAAGACATGGAAACAGTAACAGACACAAACCTTGCAACAGTAGTCTAGACTCATGTAAGTAGGGTTATACAATCAATAAGTCTATGAACCCCCAAATTTGTTTATATTATTTACTCATAAAGTGTTAGATTCATGGAAAAGTCTTAAGTTTACATCTTGAACAAATCAACACCAGGTTATTTATTTCCTACCTTTGAAGTAATGCTAGAAGTAAACGTTGTTATGCACACGTAAAAATGGAAAATACGTGAACGTCAGAAGTAGAAAGATAGAAATCATGGTGTAGAGATGATTAATCAAAATTGTGATACGGCTTACTGAAAATGGAATTTTTTAGACAGTGCTTTTTTCAAGAACAAAGTTGCTTGGCGATTACGTAGGTACATGAATTTTCGTGTTGAAAATTCTTCAAGCATACGGCCACTGAAAGTACACCAATGCCTGAATAATAATTTATTTCTTGATATCAGGAGCAACTCATTTCTACAGGCAAGATCAACAAAATATATCTGACCACACAATGGTTGAAAAGTTATACAAACTAATTAGTCGCAATGAATAAACGTCGGGTTTAATGTGTCTAGTGATGTAGTTAGATATCCAGGAATGTGTATGATACCTTTTATGTAAGTGATCAGGAATACTCCTTTATATAGTTGAAAAAATACTTTGGCGTAATATTTCTCTGTTTTGCTAAGTCATTTCGGAGTGGCCCATAGAAACTAGTGATTGGAATGACCAGTGAAGCATCATACCTTATACGGTGGTCAATTTCAGTCAGTCAGTCATGAAAGACGTAGAGTGTGATATATATGATATATATACCTCATTATCACAGCAACACGATAATCAATTTAGTAGTCAGTAATAACGTTAGTTTTAATAAAAAAAAAAGGGAATGATGAGTGGAATAAAGGAATTAATATATGGAAACAAAGCTAGGGGCCAATTTAAAGCTCAGATTTTGAAACAAAAAGTCAGTTCACTTGCACCACAGTGAGAATTCTCAGACTTGTCACCCTGAGTCCAAGACCACTGGTAACTATAACTTAGTAGACATCAACCAAGTAATCTGTACCTGCTAGTGTGATTTGCACTGACGTTAACAGATCCACAGACTCGTGCCACGTTCTATTTTTGTCGCCCATCCTTTTTCATAATCAGTCGAGATATCGCAACGAAATAGACAGTAATTGGATATGCGTAGTGAGTGTCTTAGCTAACTCAGTCGATGAAAATTCATGATCACATCAATCAATTGACATTCATTAAATAACTTGAAGTTTAACCTCATTATTGCTAACCGAGAGGTCCCGACAAACGCGGGAGATGTTTCAAAGACGAGAATGACCAAATACAAATTAGACAAACTGGTATAAAAATATAATTTTTGCAGAGGAGATTAATGATATTAAACGTGTACTAAACTTTGCTTTGTGCGAGTTTTCACATGTATTTGGTCAATGTTGTTTTAACTCACCGTAGTTATCTTAAACAATACTGTAGTGATCGCCACTGCATAGTTTAGGTGGACCTAGATAATCATATAACCTACGTATACTTTAATTCGTGATGGTTTTATAAACACGTTATTCATTTGCAATTAATGTTTTCTTCTCCGTGAGTGAGTCCTTTCATCTAAGTTGTTGCATTAGTTGGGTGTGGTGTGTTAAGTTAGCCTTCATATACAATACATGCCATAGGTTGACTTATTCTTATCCCTTTTTGCCTAACTACATTGAGGATATTAATATTCCTAGATGCATATGTATATGTTTTCCGGGTAAGATTCCTTATTCCGTTGACTGTTTACTTTTTGGTCCTTGGATTACTAGCTACTTAATTACTGAGTACTGACTACCAAAGGCTTGTGATTCCATTTCTATTTCGTACAATACAATCTTACTATTACTTCTGATTTCTCACTGTGTTGTTCTTGGCTACAACTTGAAATACTGAGTACAGAGTTCTTTTTACCGAGTAGCAAATATCACTAAAAAGAATATGACATCCAGGGTCACGAACAAGATCTGTAGTAAGATCATTATTTAATTGTAAGAGTGAAGCATTTCAAAAGCATTGCAAATATATAATATTTTTATCTTTCAATACATCTGTATCATCCACAGTGATCCCGTTTGTATAAATAAATCTGTACTTTTTGCTTTTACATTACGCAAATAATTTAGTATCAAAACTAAACCATTTGTTTACGACTCAGCAAGATTATGGTATATCTCGTTCACCTTCGTCAGTCTAAATTTTGCAAAGCCTGATTACAACGTGTGTGAAGTCACAACATTACAGTGGATACTAAAATAAACGATTAAAAAATGTGGTTAGCACGTATTCCGAACGTTACCCTCTGGTCAGTGTCTTCAATTACCCAAGTAACCTGTAATGGTATCAATTCATTTTTGATTATCACTGCGATTATAGTAACTTTAAACATACGTCTTGTACTCAATTAACATTTACTTAATGAATAATGCTTGTATTCATTTCGTGACCACTACAAAATAAATAACGAAAGTTATGTGCTTTCAGTGGCTACATTTCACACTCACAAAGTAAAACAAAACAAATTGCCCCACAGCGTACTTTTCATTTCATTGGAAGACTGGTACTTCACCTTCTTAAAACCATGACGAGGTTTCCATAAACACCAACCCATTAGGGCTGGTCACGAATCCAATATAAGTAAAGGAATCGACGCATTATCCTACTCCGATTTTCGTCCTTAGATCAGGTATCAATGGAGATCAACTCTTAGGCAATAATTTAAATCTGAAAGGGGGTAAACATACGTCTCAACTTTCAGGCATCTCTCAAATCAACCGACTGAATTGCTACAACTGAGCGATTACTAGATTTCAGAATACTATTGTGTTTCTTCCACCTACCAAATGCTTCTTAATTATCGAGTGTCGATATTGATTATTATCCCCACAGCCCAAAGATTAATAACAATGAGTCATCAGGAAACGAATAATTACTCTAACTTCTTGTCGAAAAATGCACAAATACGCGTATACAATAACGGCAATAGCAGTCGCGATAACAATAACAATAGTCTAGAACAATGCAGTAAATATACAAAGTAATTAGAAGTGTACTCCTGAATAATAATTACTTCAACAATAGCAGAAACGTTCTCTTAATCGTTCCGGAACCAATGGCTGCTAACAATGGAACTCGATACAACCAAAGTGCACTCAGTGGTACCAATGTTCAACTTCTTTAACAGCATTCATACCTAATGCAAACAAAAGACAATGTTTTTGTCACATACTTTACCAAACAATGGCCACACTACTGATTAGTCGGTAGTGATGCAAGGCCTTCAAACTTTACGTTTTTTATCTGCCATGATAGGGCCTTAAGAAGCAGCTGTTCTGGCCAGCACAGTCTGATTGATTGTCGCGATCAACAATCTCGATACATACGACAGATTGCCACATTGGTCACGAATACTCCAGATAACAGGACTGATGCACCTCTATCCTCACCACCGTAAATAATTACAAAGTAAAAATTATGTTTCGTAACAGGATACATCACCGTGGCCATGCTTGCAAACTGGCTCAAATTCTGAAAACATATTTTTGAATATAATGATATTATTTGTTTTTTTATGATTTCCGTGTTTCTTTTTTTTATTAACTCTTTAAGTTTCATTTTCAGCTTTAATTCCTTACACAATTTGTAACTTTTAATTTAAAAATATATTGGTCCTTAACAAAAATAAAAAATAGGAATTGTAACGCTATAACCGTCCAATTTTCGTGCAAACCAGTAGGAACATCAAATTAGAGAACACCTACTCATGTCATTGCAGCATATACAGCTTCAGTAAACATTTGCGATAGATACATTCAGTTCATATGCATGACTTGTTAGATGCATTTGAGTGCAAATTTAAATTTTGCACGTCAGTGGTTCTAAATGATCTTACTGGGCTTTCGCTCATGGTTGATTTGTTCCCTTTTTTACCTTGCAGATTGTTTACTTTTAGCCCCAAAATTCTCTTCCTTTAGTTGCTGACCAAATACTTACCAATAACATCAACTTATTCTAACTTACACAAACATGTTTAGCCTGCATATTTATTTACAAATGCAGTTTTCATCAAAGACCTTATCTGTCATCAGTTTGGAATTTTCACTAATATGGGTGACGTAGTCTTAAATAATTACTTATAACATAACAAAATTTCAAGTGAGATTATATCTGTTTGCATTTGCATGATTGCCACATCAATAAGTTGCTTTACAGATTTTCTAACTTTTTTGCTTACGTACAGATGTATTATCATATAAGACAGTGGTTCAATGCATGCACACACATAATAAGACATCCACGAAAGGCATTGTGATGAATTTGCTGGCTAACTAAATGGAAAGCTCCATAAGCTCTTTGGTGTCTTAAAGTCCCAGTGAGCCCATAGTTTTACGCCTACAGCAAGAAGCATCAAGCAGGAAAAAGGCACTGTGGTCCTGTAGAGATAATTCTGCACTAGCATAGTTCAACAGTAAAAACCTATCAAACGTCCTAAGCGTAGGAAATACACTTTATTGGAAACCTGTGGAGATACTACTCTAGGCATGAGGCTCCCCACCCTCATTCTTTCAAGCACCTCGATCTTCAATGGTGGTTTCCTCGAAAGCAGGGACCTATGCAGCAAGCAATAGTGGGAGGAATTGTGCATCACCCTTGGACTGAGCGCTGAAATGGCGAGACAAGCTGCCAGTATAAGGCTAGAATATGTGTTAAGCAATGACATTTTTATACCAGAGTTCTTCAAGACTCGTCAAACGTAACAGAGAGTTTTCTTTAGTTCAAAACCACCCTCAATCAGAAAGTCCTAAACCATCACAGTGTAAGTTGATAAACCCTGGTCACATGGGAAGGGGCAAAACAACCAGGGAGCAAAGTCTAAAGCCTAACCATGATTGTTCGCAATATTTCAGCGTGAAAACGTAGAAAATTTTGAATGAGCTCCACTTTCATAACATACAGCAATGTTAGTGGCTGTCTTCTTCTTCTTCTTTGTTAGAAATGAGCAATGTAACTTCTAATGGCGTAATTGGACTGCTTTACGCATCACGACTCACAAATATTCAATATCCTCAGTTAATAATAGTGGCTTTTAGAAACCCAATGGATTGGAACACAGTCCTGCAAGAAAGGCATAGCATGTAACACAGTTTCCGCCATCAGATTCGATGCTGCTAAAGTAGACTAAGACAGCTGAGCCAGAAGCAGATAGGAAGGGTATTTATTACGCCTATATCCGTGGTTCTCAACTAACAACCACCGGCTGATAGTCTAACAACCCCAGATCATTAAGTACTAAGGTTTATCACGCTCGAAAGAAAAAACTTGACTGAGCCAGTTTTCATGGAACTAGCCACTATCTGACTCAACCAAACTAAAGTATGCAAATGTGATAACTTCGTCGTAAACCGAACATTATGGCAACATAAGAGTACTGAGAAGTAAACTAACCTAACTCCGTCACATGTACACTTACGTCGAACTCCAGATCCCAATCTTGACAAAAACGTATTTACAATCAGATGTCGTAGATAAGAAGTTCTCTTTGAGCGCATGCCACCATTCAGGTGGGAAAGAGACAAAACAACGAGAGGCAGGGTGACATTATATATCAATAATCAACACAACGCCACCTTTTCGTTGCACCTCATCCTAGATACCCTATCACAGTCCATTTGGCGCTTCTTCAAATTGAAACCATAAAATATCTAATCTGGGGAAAATACCACCATTTTATAAATAAATCCCAAAATAAAGAAATGGGTTTTCAGATTTTGACGATACGCCCATATTTTTGATGGGGCCAGGTAATTATCGTTGGCGATTTCATCACACTGTTTTTGAGGATAACACAAAATGGATCGTTCGATGAACAGTTTGCGTTGAACACAAACAGCAGAGGCATGTGGTAGAATGCACACTCGCACAATTGTCGACTAGGCACACGCAATTGACATTCCTACAACCAATCCGAAAATTCTCGCATCATGATTCTAGGCATTTCTGACTTACTACTCATGTTGTTACAAAGCTATCTGCGAGGTAGTTAATTGCCCCTTAGAAGTATTATAAAGGGCCATCCCTCTTTCCTCCTTTCATCAACCACCACTTCATCAAGTTCGCATTGTTAGTACTGATCTTCTCAGACGATGTGGTGCTATGGAGGGTCAGACACTGCAATGGCAACGTGCAAGGATCACAACAAGACCTACTTTCAGCAAGCTATTCGGATGGGCCTAATTGGTCACCATCACAGGAGCTAAATGAGCAGCAACAATACTTGTAATCGTAAGTGTATATAATCAAATCAACCGAAACACTTGATTATACGTTTACAGCAGCAGTAGAGCTTTGCTGACCTTGATAAGATATTAATAAACCTGAAACAATAAGTCGATAAACAATATTTCATACTTCTAAATATATGTTAGCTACCACATCGTCTCACGAGCGTCATGAGCGATTCCACACTGGGATTTTAGAGGACCAACAATGGATGAAGACTCGACTAGACAGTATTCAGTAATGTTTATGCACTAGCTTCCTTTACAACTTGTTTGGACTTAAATACTTGTCGCGAGTCAGTGGCCTGGAGTTAAATACGAAGAATTGTCTCATCAACTACTTTCGCATCTCAGAGAAGAGGAAGCAACATTACTAACTCGGTGGGGAACGCTTCTCTACCAACCCGACATGGACCTAAGTCATACCCTGACTAATACACTTGATGTTGGTAGAATCTGTTTAGGTTAGTTTTGACTGGTGTGTTATTAAATGAATTGAGTATTTTATTAACCAGGATAAGAACTAAATTGCTTAAAGGAGACCAATGCTTCATGAGAGCAGCCCATAAGCTTGAGGAAAAGGTAATATAGATAAATACATACAACCCACATGGTTGTAATGCTTACAGTTTAAAAGCCTTAATGAGCTATTACTGATTGGTTCTACGTTAAGTTGTAAGCTAGGGCAGATTTAAAACAAATCTTTGAATTTCAAATATGAAGTGATCAGTCGTTTTGAATTTCAGGATAGAATCGATAGTGCAAATATTTTGCGGTAGTTTATTCCAGAGCTAGTCTCAGAATACTCTAACGATACTGAGTCTTGTACTTATTGACAAATTGTATTATCTCATAGTTCCGGAGGTCGTATCTGAGTGTTTGATTTCACAGGAAAAAGAAAGCTGAGAATGAAACTCCGTCTATTACTTTATGGAAGAATATTAAAGTATGTTGTAGTCGACGATGCCATAAGGTTACATGAAGATTGATTTTCATCGAATCGTGTAAGTCAGATTACTGTCATATCCCAGAATTCGATGTGTGAAGCCTCATTGAACACTATCTACATGTATACTGTGTATGTTATTCATGCTTAAAAAAAGGGAGATATTATAGCTAAAGTTTTATGCATATGTTCAACAAAGTATATTTGGCTTCCTCTGTATAGAAGTTTTTAAGAAGGAGGAAGCCTGTTATTCTTTTAGTTTCCGAGATTTTAGAGGAATTGTGTTCTTCGGACTTTAAGTTACTAGAATATATAAAGCCCAAGTTGCTTGTCAATCCAAGTGTTTGAACTTTGGACCAACTTCAATAGATCGCAAACTGGGGGTTATGGTTGCCTACGTGTGCAATTCCACATTTGTTGTAGTTAAGTGGTAAATAAGTACATGAAGTCACTTCATAATGTTTAACAAAACCCGATACATCACGTCACAATTGTCTAGGGCAATACTGTCTCGAATTTATCATAGTCTGCAAACAAGCAGATTTCACAAAATCGCACATCAAATAACAACAACCAGGATCATCTTACACATCCCAGTGAGAGTATGCGCGATCTTAAATACCCTCCCGATTGCCGTGATCTCAGTCGACTAATAAAAAACACTTTTAGGAAGTAGTTGAACGAGTATATACGTACTTACATAATGTTGTCTACCTCTTAAATTGGATACTGATCGCGTTTCCGCAGACTTCTTACATCGTGTACCAATTATCTAGCGCTACGCATATACGACAACCGTCAGTTCACCTATCCAACCCTCCCATCTTCTTACTATTATTCGTATCTCTTTTTTAAATATTTCTTACCATTTTTATTAATTTTTTCTATCTAAGTGACTGTCGAGCAGCATGATAATTATCAGTTTCTGACAACTCACAGCCCTAAAATAAACACACACTCATCCATTTCAAGTGATATCCGCTTGAAAGACGACTGCCACAGGTGAAAAATATGGCTCAGTGGGGCAGATAACACTTGCATAATGGACACTACTCAAAACCATGAACCTCACCTCAACGTCAAGAGGCGAGTATTAAAAAATCATTTGTTTTAAACTGTCTCGTCAAAAAATATTGGATGTTGTAAATTATAGGAAACAGCCTTGGACAATTGAGTAAATTTGAGGTGGGTTTAGCTTGTGAGTAGACATAGATGAACTCTAGGCTTACTGTGCTAATAATAAACAAAAATAGAAAAATATTAAAGCCGATATATTAGCTAATCATAATTAATGAACCTCTGTACCTAAATTATATATATTCTGTAAAATCGAAATGATTGTTTCAATAATACGCCTCGAGATCATTGATCTGCCAATATATGTTGGTTCTATCACGCATTTAAATATGTGTCTAGCTTAGAGTAAGAGTTTTAGATTTTTAATGCAAAAATTAAGAATTTCTTGGTTTATAGCATATTCCTAGGGTTACAAATACTTAAACATTGGTATTTCTTAAAGCTCGGACCATCAATCATAATGGGTGTCTACGATTATCTCGACGGTTGCATATAAAACTAATTGTTTTTTTCTTTGCACTCAGCTTAATAATATTCGCTGTGCTAGTAAAATTTCAAAAATGGTTAATTTCCGATAATTTCCTTCATAGTTGCAATGTGTTGAGCGGTTGTTGAAGTTGATAAACATTATCCTTGAGAAACTTCTTGCTTCATCGGTTACCACTCATAGAGACATCAAGTCCTTTTGCACTTGTTCGATTGTACGAATTATTAGCTGAATGAAGCTGTACTTTGTAAATCTCACTAATTTGGTATTGATGATTGTATTCCCATCATATGCAGAAAAAATCCTCTAGATTCGGAGTTAACTTCCTGGTTGATTTTCGTGTGTTCGAATGCTTTTTGAAAGGTAGAGGGCTTGTGTTCCTCTGTGGATTTATCTAATTGATTTTGATCTCTTATTTGTAAATCCCTTATTTCAGCAGGGTTTTATCATTTTAATTAACGTCTCTCTATGCTGGTGTATTTACACTTCGCAAGAGTATTCATTCTTAGTTGATTTTGTATTTCCTTACTCTACTTAAATACTTTATTCGGTAGTCGCAGTCGGTATTTTTCGGTTAGATTTGAAAATAAATGGTCAACATGCAGATACCTCATAAATATATTGCTTTATCAGTTACAGCTGTTAGGGGTATCTGTATACTAGCATATTCCACGTCTCCGTTTCTTAATTGTCATTATTTTCATATTTTCTAGCAGTGATTATGTTCGTTTTGAATGGATCTTTATCTGCTCTTGTTACTATTAAAACACGAATAGTCAATGATTCGAATTTTATTTAGCTTGTAGTTCGGACAATCAGACAGTGTTATTGACGGTTACCTTGAAAAAATAACTTATTAGACGACTGTATATGTGATAATTACTGTATCTGTATCGCTTTAATTTCATATTAGTATCTTATTAGTCATTACTTTGGAAAGTAGTATGGAGATGAACTAAAGTGCACCGTTAAATAAACGTTTTGGTTTCTCATTTATGTGTAATAGCTATAGATTGTCCGAATTAAGGAATCTTCATTAATTCGACTTGAAACTTAATGTTTCATAGTTCTACTTTTACGTAACTCACTGTAAATATAACTCACTTTCCATTTTGTAATTATCAGGTACAATGAATGCAATTAATTCTAACAACTTAGTTTCTGGCACTAATCACTCAAATGATATAAATTTTATGAGAAGTGAGAATTGTTTAAGTGATTTGAATAATTTATCACCTGTTGATTCATGTCAATTATCAACGAACCCAGTACACGTAAATGGCTCAAATACGAATATCGATATTTCAAAGGCGAATTATGAAATTCCTGCAGACGAGTGCTGGTTATTTAAACCACCCAAGAAAAACCAAATTCATGGTTCTGTTGAGCCTATAAAGGCATGGTTACGTGCTATATTTGATTCACCGGATTCTTGTTTTTTTCATTCGCGTCGAAATCTTCTTTCTCGGCTCGAAGCAATCATTTTGGCCGGGGGACAAACGGAGTCTTATCAATTTGGAGGGAGTGTACCATCCCTAAATCTTATCACTTCAGGATATCCACCTCGACCAAATACAGGTCGTACTGAACATTCTTTACATGGATCTGTCGTATCTAATCGTCTAGTAACTGCTAATTCATCGGACAATCTTTCGTTTTCCACTCAATATTCAGGAACAAGTCCCACAATGAGCAACGAGCTTATTAATATGAGCACGTTTACACGTTCTCATAAACCAAGAATCAGTTTACCACCTCAATCCAGTGCTAGTAAATCTACGAGAAATGGTTCTCATATTCCTAATTCCTATTTGTCTAACTCTACCGGAGCTAACTTTTCTTTTAAACTTCCTAATAAAACTGGTTCTTGTGATGAGCTAGAAAGCGCATCGACAAACACCAACGTACAAGAAATTGCTAGAAGACAAGAAGATACTTTGAAAGCGGAAGTTGCAGCTTTAGCGGCGGCAGCAGCTGGTAAACACGGTAGCCAGCATTCTCTTGCTTCACTGTGTAAGAATAGTCCACATGGAAGTTATACAAACATCGCTAGCGCCCCAGAGAGCCCTCACTCTAGTACGACAAAGTTAAACCAACCTCAGTCAAATCACGACCATTTGTATTCGAAACAATCTCTATCACTTTCTCAAGAGTTTGAAGGTCATGTTACGAACCAGCAACTAACACAAGATATCCATCCCAGTCACTACTCATCTCACAGTCCTACTAGGAAAGACTCATCACTCAATATGGTTACTCAGACTTCTACTGTGGCTACTATAAAACATGACCCTTATAAAATTTTGCCTCAAAAACCTATTCTCACAAATATTGTTCCGGAATTCGGAGAAGATCTTAAGCAATCCTATAAGTTTTCAGTTTCGACACATGCCTCAGTTAATCCTCTTTCTATGAATACCACAGGAAACGCGTATATTCCGTCGGCAGAACCTCGAAGTCATTTTGGTTTCCGGTCGTCATTTCAAATTGCTCCCTCAACTAAAACTGCTAATTTAGGATTTCGACGTACACCTAATGATTAAATTCTGCTTTTTGAGAACCAAAACTAATCGTTGTTTAGTCCTTTTAGTCGTGTCTTTCTAGTCTTTTTCTAGCTTATTAGTTTACTTCATGGTTTGATGTCGCTTATATTTTCCTTAAAGCCAAGCTTCTAATGCAACATTATATTCATTTTAAACCATGGTATTTATTATTAGTCAGTCACTACAATGCTCATGCCTTACATTATAACTGCTTATAGTTACTGTTTGGTTCCTTTTACGAAAATTTTATATATTACGCACGAAAGGCTTTTCGTTTGATATTTAGTTTTTTATGTGCAATTTATCAGCTTGCATTTCTCAGCCCTAGCGATTATTTTTTGGGACATAAATGGCATTTAATCGTTTGGTTATATATATATATATATATATATATATATATATATATATATATATATATATATATACTGCACATCCATTATTGATTACACTACAACTACGTATTTCGTTGTTTACAAACCTTTCTGAACTTATTTCAAGTAGTTTAATTTGATCGCATTCTGTTTTCTCCATTTGTTTAGTATGAACTAATATTTATTTTTTCTTTACAAATTGCTTTATTCGGACAAATTCAGTTTCTACAAATTATTTTCATGTTTGTTCCGTCAATTTGCCTTGTAATTTGTTTATTTGTTATTTAACTTGTAGTTGATGATGGCTTCCGATGCGTCAGGTAAGCTAAACATAATATAAATAATTTATTAAACTGACGTATACCGTTGTTTCTTCACTGAATAGTAATTTCCGATGCATGTTTATACTGAATACTGTTTAGATGGATACTAACTGGCTTCGATTATTGGTATTCGTAAATATGACTAGTTTAAAGATAATTTTTATCCGAGTTACGTGATAAAAAAAATCAAATAACAAAGTATACTTAGAATCTGACTTCGAACTCACTAGTATAAATCTTCAATAAGCGCTAAAATCATCATGTTATTCTTATTTGGTTGTATTAAAACCTACCAATTGTCAAGTTTTAAGCTTTAATCATCAACACTTTGTTTTGTTATAGTTGGGCGTTGTGGTGATTGCTGAATTTAAATCCAATTTCACATTGATCCGGATTAGACAGCATTTGAAAACCAAAAGGCACTAGTCAGTAGTTTTATTTTAGTATGGGGTGCCTCAGTAGTACACATTCACTACCTTACCTAAGGAGGGGGGAGGAAGTTTTTAAAATTTTGACTCTATGTTTATATTTTGGACGTTCCATTACTACTGATATGAAATCAAGACTTCTGAGCTATGAAGTGACTCATCCGATGCTTCCCATTTGTACTTCTTATCTGGCGCTAGTTCTCTAGTGTGACTGTGGCTTATTACGAAGGAAAATGACTTCGAAACAATTACCTGTGGTTTCAAGTCCAGTTTTCACGTATTGACTTTCACTAACTGGCTTCGTTTCGTTAGTATTAGAACTCATAAATATCTCCTTGTAACTGTTAATATATCATAATCTATATTTATTGTTTATAGGATAAGGATATTTGTCATATGTTCGTGTAGTATTTGAATTTCTACATATCTAGCAAATCTTATTTTAAATTGGGGATTTTTCATTTACATTTCCTAATATACTCTTAACAATAATTAGAAAACCTCGTACTGGTAGATATTGTCATATCTTAGTTAAAATTTCCAGTCAATTTTATTGTGTTTCAGTTTTTTTTACTTAGTTTCGATTAAAGTCACAATATGTAGTTGCTTAGTAACTTAATCATTTAACTTGCAACTGGTAAATGGCACATTCGAGTTTCGCTTTATCTAATTCAGTTTCGGCAGACGGACAACATCGCTACTATTTCCGTAAATTATTTCTCATAGCTAAATAATTAATTTGTACTTGATAAATACATTGCATAACATGAACTCATATAAAGCATTTACTAATCGAATTAAATAATGTACAATGAATGATAAATAACTAGAATTGATTATTGATGCTAAGTTCATTTCTTTAAATATTAATTTATGAGGTAATTTGTCATCTTGTTTGTTGATGATATAATGGACTCATCATATCCTGTTAATTTAATGAGAACTAATTCAGTGAAATAATCAAATAATTGTCATCGTCAGTATATATAAATATTGATATAGAGCGCATAAAAATGTCTTTACTAATTTATTATTTTCTATCAATTTGTTAAATATGAAGTCACTCACAGAATGTAATTTTCCATTTAAAGTTTATAAATGTGAATTTAATGAATCGTTAATACTTGACGTATACTATCATTAGAATTGTTAAAACTTTATTAATTAAAAAGCGATGCGTCTCAATGATGTATTTATGATCATTGGTTCTTCATGTTTAAGTTTGAATTACTTTTCAAATGTAATAGTATTTATTTTCCGAAAGAACCTGTCGATTTATATTTTATTTAGTTCTGTTGACTTATTATGAACTCTCACTTTAACTATGTCAATTTCTCAATATTGTGTACATTCAATAGATCACTTCAACATTAAGCTTGACAAACTTTACAAATTTCCACTGATAATTATTGTTAAAGTGATGATTTCATTATCAAAAAATTTATAATAATCGAGATTATTGTTTCTTGCTAGTAGTTCCATCTAACATAAAACCTAGATCCAGGATTTCCTGCTAAACATCTCCAACTAGTGTTTAGGGTATTCAACTACTTTCCTTCATGCCTTATGTTCCAACTTAACAATAGCAAGTTGTTTATCTATGTTGGCGCACCACAATTCTATGAGCTATATGCAAGCGGAGTACTGAGATTCCTATAAGAATTTTGAATTCTAACCTTATTTCACTATTGAAATATAGATATTTACGTGTCAGTACTTACAAAGGTTATGGTGTACAGAATAACATGATCACTGTAATTTTTTGTCTTGTTTGCGTGATCATTTGTCTTTGTTTTTTTTTTTTTACATTAATTCCTTTCAGAATTCAAAGATAACCAAGTTGAAATTGAAGAGGTATACAAGCAAGTACAAAAGATTTGTGAGAATTACAAATTGTTTGTCGAATCAGATAATGCTTTGAATGAATTATATTCGACTAGCTTAAATTTGAGTTGTATCCGAGATGACTATGAAACTATAAAACGTGAATTGTCAATAATTAAAGCTAATCGCCAAGTTGCTCGAGATGCACTATTAGCTTCTGGTTTTCAATGCCCGGATGATTTATCAAGAAAGTTAGTTAACTGTTTATGTATCTAGTCATACCGGATTCCCTTTGATTTTCATTGGATCATCCTATTTTATTCAGAAGATATATCGTCTGTGTAAGACTAAGTCGTGAGCTTTTGATAGATTATAAGAAACCTAGAGTATTTTCGAATAACGCGGTGTAATTTCGGTTATCATTTAGATAGGAAAGGAAAACATTGTGATTTACAGATTTACTAACTATATTTGCAAACTATTTAAGCACATAATTAAATTATGTTTACATTTTCCCATCCATATTATTACGGACTGAAATTGACCAGTCTCTGTTCTTATATGTTCATTCTAAGCTGATTACCCCAGTGCAGCGTTATTTTATAAGTATGATTAAAGTTTGATTGTGACTCGCGAGTGGAATCCAGGAAACGCTTCATCCTATTCGGAATTCGTCAGATTTGTGATTAAAGTAGCTCAGTTAATAGTACGGTGGTATTTGACACGAATAGATTCAATTCGAGTCCTAATGTGAACATAAACAGGTGGTTGTAGTAGATACATCCAGTTGATGAGTACGAAATAGCGCAAGGTGCGTTCTAGATTCCACTTCACACCCACGACCAATCTTTAACCATACTTGTAAGTCATCGCTTTATTAAGGAAATTATCCCAGGATGCACATTTGGGAACAGAAATTGCTCAATTTCAGTCTATAACAACAATGAAAAGATGCAAGAACATTACATTTATCTGTACGTACCCGTTTCATAAGCGTGATTGTCTGGGTTCAGTAGCTCAGTAAGGAACTCTGCGATATTTAGTATGGATGGATTGAGTCCAAGTTCTGGTGTTGACATCTACGCTGGGATATGGCAGGTACATCCAATTGACAAATCCCAAAAAGAACTATATAGGCGTCTCGGATTTCATTTGCTAACCACAATCCAACTTTTGTCATATCTGTTCTTCTGTATTTTATAAGAATTTTCGTCAAAATTCTAAAGGAAGTTTTACAATTTTTTTGGGGGGGGGGTGAGCAAGTTATTCTTGTCGCTTATCATAGCCTAGGTCTGTGCTTGATGAAAGGTTTCTGTCACATGCTAACTACATACACATATACACAATGCTTTACCTACTTTATTTTGAACGTCTTTTTTCGTTTCTAATGACTCTGAGTGAGATAAGGATGATTGTACTTAGTTGTGGTGATTATCTTATATCAATTTCAAACCATTAAAATTAACGCTCATAGTCTGTACCTGAATTATGCGAACATTGTTGGTTGGTGCAAGAAATGATTGATCAAAAACTTTTTTGCCAGAAAAGGAAAGGAGCATACGTTACAAGTAGAGAGTCATTTAATAAGTAAGAATAACTGTTTTTTAAACATTATGTAATAGAACTTTGTAAAGAAAAATAAGGAGAAAAATTTAGACAAAACTAGACAGTTTTGCACCGAAACGACACAATAGGTTCAGCGTAAATTTACAATAACTTTGGAACAGGAAAGAGTATGGTAACCATCAAAGAGCCTATGGGCAGCTTACACTTTTACGTAATACAAACATCTTACTTACTTATGTCTAGCGGAAACAGTTTGACAATGCGATTCCTTATAACATGAAAGGTAGATTCTTCAGATTGTGATTGCCGCTTATTCATTCGATTGTAACAAACTTTAAAAGTTCATACTCGGCTTATTTTGGATAATTGTCGAATACATAGTTGTTTTGTGCCTCCTATACTTACTTATTTTAATAATTTTGGTTTCTGGTTGTCTCTTTGAGGAAACTGATGAGGCTACCAAGTGGAACGTTGGTTATACTTGCACGAGCTAGCTCCTTTAACTGAATACGCGTTTACAGACAAAGTGATTATGCTTATCCCTAGTAAATTTTTCTTTCGCAATTTTTTTCGAATGAGTATCATTTCTATTAAACTACTTAGTCTATACGTTATTACCTCACTTCTTACCTGCTCCAGTTTGGGTTGCTGAATAATCTCTCAACAAACATGCGACTACAACAACTATCAATTATGAAAAAATGGTCCGCTTATCATATTGTTTCTTACTCGAATGACATTTATACTTATTCTATATTTACTGTCATTTTAATGGAAACCTTTTTACTTTATTTTACGTTTTCTTCCTTTCCGCCCTTGTTTCTTCTGCTTGTCTTCACTACTTATTATGTTCTCCCAGTAGCTTGTCCACGGTGAAAATCTTGTCATGTCAATTTGGTCTGAAGTCGCTGAAGTAAACTTTTTGCTTATTACCATCAATGTCGAAATCTAAAGTCATATACGCCATTTGACCTGGCCTGAATGTGCGGAGAGTCGCCTAGGTGGCCGATCGAGACTTAATGGTCAAAGATCAGATAACGGTGACCGTCTTTTACAGCTATGTATAAACCTCAACCTATTTCTGGCTATCATCAATCTTAGGCACAGCCACTGTTGATGCTCTGCATAGTGTCCTCTCTCTACAACCCAAACCTGGATAGAGATTGATCACGTCGCGATCACTTGTTGTTTTCAATACTGCCGTTTTTTAGAATACCTATCTGGACTCTGATCATGGTTTTTTGTGCCACGTTTGTTTAGCGTTTCCGTAGTCAACAAGCGTCTTGACCCAAATAGATTGGTACTAGTAAATTGAAAATGTAAAACAATTTGTCCCTTTGATAAATTTGGATAATCCAATGTAAAGAAGTTTATCAGAGCTGTGTGATGCACATTCGCGCTATACATTTTGGACAATCTGATTACACATACACTTGTTAAGGGATTTGTATATGAAAAATAAAAGGTTTAGATAAATTTCAGTATAAGCTAAAGTAACAAAGATAATATGGAGAACAGTTTGAATCACACTCTACCAGATTAGGTTGAGTGAGAGTACAAATTATTTTTGGACACATAAGGGAAGTTTGAACTTCCGTATAACTAAGGCTTTAACAAACCTGAGAAAACAGACTCATATGGAGCAGGCTGATTGTTGATCTGGTCGTGAATGAATTGATCATATAGTTCACTCTCTGCTATTTGCCGGAATACCGCCATGTGTATCGCAGGTCGACAGTCGTTGTTGTTTCTGACATCAGGTCCGCCATTGATTCACTAAACGAGACTATGTTCTGGAATTGTCTCTTGAATAAATGTGTACTTGAGAAGTTTATTAACATCCTGAAGGCTATATACTCAAGCACTTCAAGCAGTGTGAAACTATACAACCACCTTTTTCCACTGTTCTGATCTAGCAGTGGGGTTAGGAAAAGTTGTCCAATTTAACTTTTCCTCACCTTGCCATTGATAACACCTTAGAAACAGTTCTGAAAGAAAGTGCACGTTAGTGGAGTGGAATTGTTATCCGTTTAAAACTTCTCAACCTTAAATATGCAGATGATGTTGCCTTACTGTGTGACAACACACAAGTCATCGAAATTGTATATAATCATTTGGCAATTAGCATATATTAGTATGGCATGTACTTTCACTTTCCAAGTCCAAAACATTTCTGCAAAACTGGCAGGGGTGTGTATTTTATTTCACCTTATGCGATGAATAGATAGAAACAGTTGAAAGGTTCGTGTATGTGAGTAGGTTTATGAGGGCTGGTGGTGTGTCATGTGCGATCAACCCAAGAATACTGAAGGTTAAATCAGCTTTGGTGAACTAGGTCATATTTAATAACACGGTAATGTGAGTCAGGCTGTAGTTGGGGTTTACAATGTCTCAGTGAGAGCGGTTATGCTCTTGCTTGCAAAACTTGGTCTCCAAGTTGAGGATGCTTGGCGTCTCTCTGTATTCGATCATTGTTTATTTCGAAGAATTGCGGACTCGCTGGTAAGGTTCTGTTAGTAATTCTGAGGTTCGGCATTGTTTTTTATACATGGCGATGACATCTCAATTAGTGTCACCGTCCTGAAACATCGACTTCGGTGGGCTGGCCATGTTTTACGAATTTCATCCCATTTACTTCCATATCGTGGATGTTTTTTCGACTCTGGTACTGGTTGGAAAAACGAAGAGGTTTTAAGTTTATGACGTGGCGTCGTGGAATGAAATAAATATGTATTAGACTGGCCTTAGTTGATTCATCCCAGCTTCCTGATTGGGGTCCTAGTGACGGTTCAAATCAGTGACTTGAGACGTTATAAGATACAGCACAAACTAGAAGCCAGTGGCGATCTTGCGGCGGTTTCCTATTGCAATCTTCGTAAAAATATGTTAACTTCTCTTAATAGGAACAAAATCTTGTTTGTATTTTCATTCAAAACTGTATTTCCTGCATTGTATTTCTCTCGTTGTCCTTTTAAAATTTTAATTTTTACCCTTGATTGCCTTATTCTCTATTTTTCTCACAGAGTTACTTTTTTACTTGTGTAGTGTATATGTTTTTGGTGCTATTTCGTACCATTTTTTGTGTTTAAATAATTTATACTTATATCACCTTTTTTAAATCTGTTTGTTAGCTCATAACCAACTGTCATCGTGTAACTATTAGGATATTCATTCTGTATGTGTTCGCCTCAGTCGTTTGGCTCATTATCCACAGGCATTTTACGTCTGATTGTCTTTGAAATTTGTTATACGAATTACTTAGAGCTTTCGAAACAAGACTTAAAACTATAGTCTATACTAACCTTGATGCTAGTTTATTTTCCCCGTGTAATAAATAAGGAAATATATAGAATGATGTAACCTACTCACCAAGGTAGTTTCAGATTTGACGCACTCTTTATGTGTGAAGAGTTGTGATACTACCCATTTGTTCAAACCGAAGTAGGTGGATCAAGATGTAAACGTTTATTTTGAAGTGAATAAACCTTCTCTTAGTAACTTTTCAAAAATTTCGTGTTAATACAATGTTGGTGTTTCAAATAAGTAGTGTCAACGTTGAAGGTCACCACATTTTAATTATCTCATTTATGACATGTTTTTTCTCCACTTAATATAAATAATGATTTAACTTTTCACCTTACACAACTACTACAGTATTCCTTTTAGCTTTATATTATCTTGTTTTTCTCTATTTCAGCTCTTAATTATTCATCTGTACATTACGTGTGTATGAAGACTTGAATTTTAACATCATTACGAAACACGTAACTCGTATTGTTTTAGGAAATTAAATTATGCTTCACTCTTTTTAATGTTACTATAGTTTCCTTTGTTTAATTACTCATTTTCATACTAATTGCGACTAGTTTATTTATTTGTTTTCCTGCTTGTTCTGCATTTTTACATTGTTTGTTTCTTTTTTTTCTTTTGTTTGTTGAGGTTTTATTTTGAGAAAATAATGTAAATAATATAAATGTATCTACTTGGAACTGTCCGCGGTGACCTCTCTCTATCCATACATATATATATATATATATATATATATATATATATATATTCCTTTACATGCGTGTCTCCATGGTCATGAATTATTTCAGTTATAATTGGGTTTTATGGATCTTGATATCTTCTGCTTTTAACATTTCTTAATGGGTGCATGTTCGCTACTTACTGTAGAGCAACATAATAGTGGGTACTAAGATTGCTTGAATCTTGGATTGTAAAGTATAGATAATTTAACAAGATTGTAATATTATAGGTAGATAGTAAATTGACTGTTTGCTTGGCATAAAAGGCAATAGATGGAGT
Organism: Schistosoma japonicum; assembly: GCA_025215515.1. Taxonomy (NCBI): domain Eukaryota; kingdom Metazoa; phylum Platyhelminthes; class Trematoda; order Strigeidida; family Schistosomatidae; genus Schistosoma; species Schistosoma japonicum. The sequence continues at coordinate 43,114,559 of CM046062.1, read as the reverse complement.
TGGTAAATTTCATCTTTAATTATGAACCTATTTTCTACCTTCGAGTGGTACTTTACATGAATGCGAGCCTTTCACTGGACGTAGAAAAATCACAATAGGATGACCCGTTAGAGTTCAGCCCATGAACAACTGGAGACCAATTAGATAATCATCTCATCAGGCTCCTAACATTGAGGGGCAAAGACAATCTCGATCTAGAGTAACAAAGGGTTTATGAAACCATTGCAAGGAGTGGGTGAGACACTTTGAAGAGCAGTTCAGTTGACTTCCTACTACTCTTCATCTACTCGCTATTCCCAAGTAGCCTAAGGAGAAGATCGATACAAGTCTCCTAATTTGTGTAAGTTAAGAACCCCATAGTTAATCTGAATTAAGGAAGAGCGCCTTCGTCAGATAGATTATTTTCAAAGATGTTTAGGTGTAGTGGTCAAGTTTAAACAATTAGGATGACTAATATTTTGACTAGTCTTTGAGTCGGACATAGTCCTATATGACTAGTCTCGATCTCTTATTATCCCACTCTATAAGAAAGGAACGAAATCTTGAGATAACCACACAGGGATCAACTTGACTAGAATAATGTCTAAAATACTAGCTTCAGTAGTTATTTGATGCCTAACTAACACTCGTAAATTGCAAATCAGGCTTCAAACTCGATCGTGACTTAATTGATCAAGTATTCACCATTTGTCATATTTTAAAGCAGACGAACTTTCCTGCACCCGACAATAGTGCTTTATTTTGGCTTTAAAGTAGTAGTTAAATTCGTAGATTGAGACGTTCCATGACAGTTTTTGACACTGGGACGTGTGATGCAGAAAGTACTTCTTGATGTCTCCCGACTCGAACACTCATTGTCGAATCAGTGCTTATGGCGTTCTGTAGTCTGAAGCTATAACTTCGAGTGGTGTCCATGAAGGCTGTTCACTATTTTTTATTTTTGTTTAATTTTACCTAAAACTTAGTACCATAAGTGACGCTTTCTTCGGCCTAATTTTCAGATATCGGTCTTCTACCGAGAAGTCAGTTTATTGTCTTAGAGTTCAAGGTATTAGGGAAAGTTGCTAAATCTGTCGGTGAGGTTGTAATAAGTTTATAATGGAAGTCATCAGTTAGTTAGTATTTATACTTCCAATATTTTTTCGAATCGAGTTTGTATTACGCATTCAAATACTAAAACTTTCCTCTGATTTTTATTTATGAAATCTAAAACTGACATTAAAAATTATGAGAGATTTAGGTGTGGACAAAGAATTGACGTATATCATTCAACTGATTCCTCATGGTATATCTGACAGCCTGAGTGAGGATATTTGAATTTCAGTGTGATTACACCATCAAGTGTTCGCTTAAAAGAATGCATCTGAATATTCAGCGAATTTCGGATAGCGTTTGGTCCTAATTACAAAGACTAAAATGTGAAATTATACTAACCAAATTAAAAAAATCCTGTGGTCAATTCGATCATATATTGAGCAGTTAGATTGACTTTTATAGATAACCTAAAAATAGCTTAAGAATAGGTTTCTTATCTCAGTAAACTCATAATTTGCAGGTTATCTAATTTGACCCTAGATGTTCCGTAAATCCTCTGACCTACACTGAACGTTCAGTCGTTGTCTTAGATACTACCTACATTTTTGTCATGCAAGTACTCACTATAAAGTCGTACTTACTTCTTTTAAACGGCTCAAGATGTAAGTATTGGTAAGTTTCTATCCTCGTTAAAATTAGTGGTTGGAATTATTTGCAGTTTTAAGTAATCATTATTACTTCATTCTCAGCATTTTTGTTCATTGTTTTCGTGTAATTGATAAATGAGTTCTACATGTTAGTACAATTTTCACCAGAGTCGGGTGTTATATCCAACTCCCTTTTATGAATACGTTTCTGTACGAGAATACAATATGCCTGATGAAAAACATAAATATAATAAATGGTTTGGTTTTGAAATGAAATTTCTCCCGGAAATCCTTCTTTAGTATCTTGCCCTTACTAAATAAATTACAGATACATAGTGAGCGTTGGAAACTTTACAAGGATTTAAAGCTGGCTATGATAATATTTTGAATTTCAAGCAGAAATTACAACATTCAATCGAATGGGTTTGTTAATACAACATAGTTTACCCCTTACTATTTCGAATATTTGACTATTTTTCGATCTGCTGTTATCATCTAAATGTAGTGATTGTTACTATGTACATGTAACAAGTCGATAAGATTGAACTTCATTAAGACTTATCATTCGTTTGAATGTTACCTCACATCCTACCGATTATCATTGTAAAAATCCTATTGTAAACGCCTCTTATTTTTGTTTACAGAACAAAGAGGAAAAAATCATACTACCCAACCTTATGATACTACTTGAATTTCATCGTAATTAGATTCACCATAAATTGTATACATTATCTGAGAGCGTGTAGTTGATAGGTAAAAATATTCTAAATCGAATGATTTGTAGCGATAAATACACGTTTCGAAGAAAAGAGTAGCATATAACTCTGAACAGACTGGTGATTGCTACACTAAAGGAAACTTTGAAAGGTTGTATTGTGGTCGTCCGTAAGTAGTACATATAGGAGTGTTGTGTGAAAGTGGAAATAGAACACAAAGTGAGATGCTAGGTGGCAGTGAGCAAAGCCTGATCACGATACGTAGGAGAAATGAAGACAATTCAAGGAAATAAGTCTACAATCAACATTGTTCGAGGAACGCAAAGAATGTACAAATCAATCTTTAAGAATAATATCTATATATTATATTTCACCAAATAAATCATTGCCTTGTTCAAGTAATCATTTTCACAGTATATATGACATTTATTGTTTCATTTCTTTTGACTAAATCTATGTTAAAACAAGTTAATATCTTTGATTTTCCAAAAATAAGTTTGTATCAATGTTGCTAATAGTTGGATTACTAATTATAATTTCAGATAATAATACAAATCTATAAGTTCTACTCTAAGTTAATTGAAAATTGACTATTTAATCGAAAATTTTCAATTGTTATTTGTTTTACTTAGTCAACAATAATCTTGTTTACCCTTGTTATTTTTAAAGAAAAACATAATGTAGGTCAATTTTTATTCAATTAAATGTTATGATAAATAATAATTAGAATCAATATAACATGAATGAAATACAATCAACGTTTTAAAAGACTGTTTTATTCTTCTGTATATGTATAGATTTGATTGAGTTCCAGAAATCGAACACGTTTATTTGTCAGAAACCAATTGATCTTTGCGTTAAGAAATTGACATGGACAGGTCAAGTTCATCTTAGAATTCCTTCTTTATTTTTTAAAGTAATTTATGATGTATACACTGAAATAAACTCAATAGTGCATTCACATATTGAAAAACAGAAGAAGGGAACTGGTTATTTTGATTTTCACTAAGCGACAACTGAAATTCCCAGATTTCCGTTGACAAAACGTTTATTCATGCACCAACCAGTCCTTATTTCGTGCTTAGTACGCGGAAAACATGTTGACTTTAATAAACTTTAGTAAAGTATGATTATATTACAAGATTAACAAAGATAATGGTCTAAATCCGATTCACTATTAGTAGGACCATTATGGTTTCAAACAATTATATTAGTTCCTTTAGTGTATCTAACAAAGGTTGCCGAGATATTTTTTGATGAGAAATAGTCATCAATTTATGATGCATTCCAAAGATGACGGTACAAAAATGTAGTAGATGATTAGTTCAACATCAAGCGTGTATGTCTAAATCTGAAGCTTAAAAAGTGGCTCTTTAACAGTAAACTAACTTCAAAATACATTTAAATTGCAACTAAAATAATGAACAAGTCACATTGTTATCGACGTGCACAAAAATCTGTGTTAAGTTTCAAAAATAGCGACTTTAATCAGCCAATAACCAGAGGGATTGGTACACATACACACACACACTCACCGGTGCAATTATTTAGACATTTTGGGTACATAAACTTGACGAAATTCAAAAAATCCGGTCTGATTATTGATTATCTATGTAGTATTAAATAGAAATTTGTTTTTTTTTCTGAACTAAATAATGAACTTCTCAGTAGGTGTAGAATATTTGTTACCATGTTTAACTTATCATTATGTAATCAGTATAATAAAAAAACTCAAATAGTCATCATTTTGTGTTTAAATTGTATTTTCAAAATATTAATGACTATTTGTTAGGTTCTTCTGTCCTTATTTACGCTTAGTAACTATTATTTAACTCAGCTAATTTAAACTGTAAACGATTGATTTTTTTTTTCATATAGAATTTCTAGTTTCTAGTCTATCAGTCAAAATACTTGAGAGACAGCTGAATACTTTTGTATTGTTTGTTATTAGACTTGAAATTCACTTGATTATATGCGAACAATACGAGTACTATGAATAGTAAGTTTCTCAATAGAAGTAGCAACAGTTAATAAATCAGATGAAATGTTGGAATTAGAACAGATAATGCAATATGAAGACGAAGTTTATCAGAGCTGTGTGATGTACATTTGCGCTATACATTTTGAACAATCTGATTACACATACACTTGTTAAGGGATTTATATATGAAAAATAAAAAGGTCACTAGACAGATTTGAGTATAAGCTAAGTAAACAAGGATAATAAGGTGAACAATGTGAGTAGGTTGAGTGAAAGTATGAATTATTTTTGAAGACATTAGGGAGGTTTGGACATCTGTATAACTAAGGTTTTAACATACCTTAGTATACGTCTTAATGTGCTCTTAAACAGCACCATAAAGGATAATTTTGTATCATTTATGTGGCCTTCCTCAACTCAATATTTAGCAATAGACGATTAAGGTTGTTTATGCTGAGCTTAAATTTTGCCATTTAAGTTCATTTGTTTTTGGAGCCATTTAGTTATGTACTCAGCTGCTCTTACATGTAGACCAAGATTGCTCCTCCCAATGTATGTATGTCCACGCCTACACATAAACTGATATGTTGCGCATATGTTTGCATGCTGTTTAGGTTTGTTGTGAATCGATCCCCTAGACTTTTCAATCGCAACTACCTCCACTACATAAAATGCCCTGTTAATAACTGGTTTAAGCTTTTGTTTAACACAAAACTATTTGAGTCACCTCTGACAAGTAAGGTGATATAGACTGAATTTTTTTAGGTGCTAGAAATACAGTGGGTTTCCCAATACTGCAACCATTCCATCGATTTATGAACTTTTTTAGATATTCGTTCAGCAATAGAGTTTCTGTCACTAAGTTTTCATTTTCTTCAACAACATCATTAGTACAAATACGGTTGATCCTATTAAATGAAGCTTTTACTAAACCCTTTCTATACCTTCTTCGTCTATTGCTAAACACTTAGTTAAGGCAGGCCACATAATTAATACAAATTATCCTTTATGATGCTGTATAAGAGCACATTAGGACGTATACTAAGGTTTGTTAAAACCTTAATTATACGAAAGTTCAAACTTCCCTTAGGTGTTCAAAAATAATTATTACTTCCACTCAACCTACTCTGGTAGAGTGTGATTCACACTGTTCTCCTTGTTACCTTAGCTTATAATTAAAATTTGTCTAGTGACCTTTTTATTTTTCCTAGATAAATGCCTTAACAAGTGTATGTGTAATCAGATTGTTCAAAATGTGTAGCGCAAATGTGCATCACACAGCTCTGATAAACTTCTTCACATCGGATTATCAAAATTTATCAAAGAGGCAAATTACTTTAAATTAGAACAGAATCAAAATACCATAACTCTTTTTGTTTCGTTAAACATTCAGTAAAATAGTACTGCAGAGGAGTTTCAAACTAGGACGAAACCGCTGTGACATATTCATTCAAACTAAATAATATATACTAACTCACTTGAAAGCAGGTCCCAAATATTCGTAATCACATTTTTACTGTTACTTATACCACTGTCATTCAATGAATCATAACAAAAGGAATATGTGATATGACTAATTTGTATTATGAGAAGCCTATGGCGTTGATTTAGATACCCTACATAACATTATGTTATCTGCTGCTTAATTTAACCTTTATAACTTAGTCTTACACTGTTTACTAGGTAGCACCAAAGAAGATTGATTTAAGTGTGCAACTGTTATGTATAAACTTATTTCAAATGTAAGGAAAATTATATCTATGAGTAGCTAACCAATAAGGAAACTGAGTTTTTGCCCATGATAGAAATGTAGGATATTTCACATGAAGAATTTAGATGGTAAAATTTTTTTAATATACACGAAACACCTTTGGGAAACTAAAACATTAAACAAAACTTACTGAGTAAGTTTCCTTAAAGATGGTTTTCATTATTCACATTGACTCTAATCACAAGGAAATATTAACTTCTTATCCTGTCAGATTGCTCATTGTTGGTGTTAACTAGTGACTCCACGTTTTGTCTACTAAGCTGTTTTATAAGTAGTGTTTTTTTAAAAATGGATATTAATTCATTATTGAGAATATAAACATGTGAGTGTTTTATTTAAATGATAGGTAGTGTTAAAATTATTTAGTTAAAGCATACTTTTACAAGGTATAATATTTATGGCAATAGATTGCAAAGAACAAATTTACAAAAGAAATAATAATAATTTGTCAGCTGATTACGCAATAACTGACTGATCTTTGGGTAGTAACCAAGTTATGTGTCCAGTTTTTTTAATGCTGATCAACTTCTTCCGATTTGATTACAATGCTGTAACTAGTTTGAATTACTTGATATTCTGTCTACTATGTTCAACATTGGGTAGTTGGTGTAGCCAGTAAGAAACCCTGGATCTTGGCTTTCTGATAAGTGGCACTCGTCAGCAAAGGTTACCTGCAATCATTAGAGTATTACTTCATCCTGTAGAATCCGAATCTAAGTCAATTAATTTCAGGAGTTGAGTCATTGCACTAGTATGGTGCTTACCATGAGGACTTATGGAATTACTTTGAACAGCTTGCTGGATTTTGAGTGCACATTTATGTGTAAATCAGACGTAGAATAAATCGGTTATTCTATGACCCCTAATTTAGACGGTGCATTAGTTTGTCACTTCATGATTTCAACTAACTTAATACTGAACAATATCAAAAAACGTCAGCTATCGTAAAACAAAGTTACTATCACCACAATTCGTGCCATGATATAACTCCTAAGTACAACAACTTTGAGCTTATTATAGTCACCCAGATATAACAGATCAATCTATGTTAAACAGTTTAAATTAGGAGCTGAATTTTTCAAGATTTAGGTGACGAATTTTTTTATGATCAACAAATTCGAGTTAAAGTGCTAAATCATCTAAACAAAACACAATTAAGAATAAGAAAACAATCAGTAAATTAACATGCAAACATTATTTAAAGGTTATACTAAATGTTCAAACGAAAGTACAGTTAAAGTACTTCACTTAATTTCTATTTATAAAGATAAAGTGATTTATTAAAATACTTACCTGTTTGAATCAAGGTGGTATTAAATTTAGTTGTTTAAATTCATCACAGATTAATGTTGATAAAATACCATCAAAAACCAGGGAGCACCGAATAATTATTTCGTCCTAGCGTAGGACTCCTCACCAGTGCTCACCGTTGGTTTCGATTCAAGAACTTCGGGCAGCATGGTGAATTCTAAACCACCTCCATCACTAGAATAGCCGGCGCTCAGTGGTAGAATCCCAACTGTATCAATTTATGATATAGCGCGAAATTCATCCATCCATTATCATTGGTGATAACTACTTCACTCCAGACAACTATAAACTCCACCAGTTAAAACTTTTCACTAAAGCTTTAGGAACATCCTAAAGTTTATCCCAAGTGAGCTGATTATCAGTTTGAATATGTGAAGCATCCATTTCTTTTCAATACTAAGCAACCAAAATGAATCAACAGTACCCGTAAAATAATCATAAAACAATTTATATAGGCGTATATAATGAGTGTTACGCAACATGTTTTTCAACAATGTACTTCAGTTAGAATAAGCATTGTATCTTCCCGTTGATTTGTAATGGACTGAAACTGGTCAGCTTCTATTGCCATATTACTTGTGAATAATCGCTATATCGAGGCAATTTGCTCAGGATGCACATATGGCAACAGAAACTGATCAGTTTCAGTCCATTACAAATCAACGGAAAGATGCAAGCTTGTTCTAGTTGCATATATACCCGTTGCACAAGTGTAACTGTCTAGACATAGTAGCCTAGTGGTGAATGCGGTGGCATTTGGCACGAAGCGGACTGAGTTCAAATCCCAGTGTAAAGATCAACATTAGAATGCAGGTACATCCAACGGATGAGTTTCAAATAGGGCGAAACGCGCGTCCTTGATTCCGCTTACCAGTCACAATCCAACTTAAAACATAATGTATTTCAATGATAAAAAGTCAACATATATGTACTATTCATTTAAACTGTAAAGTTACAAATCAATATTGTTCTATGAAATTTATACATTGCATCAACATCAATTTTCAATGTTACGACTCTTTATTTTATTTAAATTAATTTGCGGTGAATTGTATCATTAGCGAATATAAAATTTACTATATTCATTTAATTTTACCACTTTTTATGCTTATAAAATATGACCTAAATTGATCAAATTGTTAGGTCACTGGAAAGTAACTATGTAACAATTTTATGATTTCTGAACTCATATACCTTCACTCAGATACCGTTTCAATTAATCTAATATGTAATATTATTGAATATATACTGTTGGTAATGCAATAAGATAGATATCAGTTAGTTAATCAGTTAATAACAATGAGCCTAGGATATATGAGCGTTAGGATCAAATCTTCATACCATGTTAATACATTCAGATCAATTTGATATGATTATCATTACAATTATAGATCAAGAGGAAGAAAGAAAACAAAGATATGTGTAAGAGAACACTGGAACCTATGATGGCAAGTGAATGAACCTTCTCCTCTGTAACCGATTCGTAAGCTTATCATTCAGTATTCAAGTCACTGATTACGTTTACTATGTAGACCCTAACCAAGTGACTTGCATTTACCAGCACTTCGCAGACCAATAGTCAGTGAATTTACCGATGAGTGCTACATTGTGGTATGGACGACTTTGATTTTTTTCATCCTTTTGCTCCTACACATTTTTAGTAGACGATAGTTGGGTAGATATATTACATTTCTCAAACACCTCAGTCAATGAAGACTCATAGCATAATTAATCAGTTCACCATTTTTCCTATTACTCTCTGCCTAACCTCAGCATTGTTTAGTCAGTTGTTCCAGAATGCATGATTGATATTTTGGAGATTCCTATAACTGAAAACCTTCAGCACGTTAATTTATTCTACTTTCATAATCCATTTTTCATAACCAAAGACTGATACTATGTGAACTGCTTCTCAGAATACCCATCCATTATTTACCAGATTGATACTTCGTCCACGTAACAAGTGAGGCAAGTTAATGAAAGTAATGTGCTAAAGATAAAATTGTTGTAAATTTGTATTGGTATCCAAGTATATAATATCAGTATCCCTACATACCTTTCCGAATTTTTCTACAGTATGCCTTGATTTAATTACTACACAAATCCCAATTAAAAACTTAGATCTCATTAGCCATCTATTTAAATTCCTTGATCCCTATTTGTTTGAGATGTGTGTTACTATCACGAATCGGTCAGTCCTTTTTGCAAAAAGGACTTATTTTATGTCATAAATAATAATGGGTACATATACTTGTTGATTATATATGTTCTGTGACAAGATTATCCTAAAATGTAAAAAGGAGCCACAAGTATGATTGCTATCTGACTTATCTAGTGTACACTCTAGTGTACACACTCAATTCTAGTTAGCACGTAAGCTTCATTGCTTTATCAACAGTCTTTCCACCTCGAGTAATCACTGGTTCATAGTATTAGGCAACGTTACTGGATTACGTACGAAGTTGAATTTGCACAATGAAACATTTATCAGCTGAATTTATCTGAATTTTACTTAACTATGTTGTTTTAATTGATACTTTACTATAAGAAGCAGCTATTTGTTTTTATTTATTGATACAATCATTGAAAGTTCTATTAATAAAATTCATATGCTAAATTAACTGGCATCATTCACAAAATACCGTGTTGGAATTGTGTTTACTCTAGGGTCAGTTAAAATTGAACTTTCATATAATTCTCGTATATCAATTAGCTTCATGCATATATACGGTTGATCGTAAGCACGTAAACAGAGAAGCCGAAATGAAGAATTAAACACAAATGTTTTTGAAACCAAAATAATCCTACAGGTTACCACGATTCAAACAGCCCGAGAGAGAAGACAGTTCAGTCACAACTTAAACATATACACACAAAGAAGTTTACAGTTTCTAAGTTGATATGTTCAGGGAGGTAATCTCGGTCTATACAACCGTAATGTACTTAAGAGAGTATCTCCTATCTCGTCCTTATTAAATTAACTTTAACCAGTAACAGTAACTGAAGCCATTAATATGGGTTTCATCACATACAAAATTGATCCACTCATGACTTCTACAGGGAAAAGTGGGAAGAACTAGGAAAAACAAATTCAATGTTCATTTATAGAAAAGTATTTTCTCAAAAATGTACGCAGTACAATTGACTTACTTCCATGATACTCTCTGTTTTTTACTGAATCTGTTTTGAATCTGAGGAATTTAACTTCTCACTAGCCTTAAGGAAAATGTTAATTGACTTCACGATATGATCAATGATACTTCAACTAATCAATCTAACAGTGACCGTTACCTCAAGTGGAGCATAGGCTGCAGACCACTATTCTCCAACCAACTGTGCCCCTGGCTCTTCTTTCCAGTTCTTCCCAAATACTATTCATTATTCTCGTGTCCGCCTCCAATTTCCAGTACAATTTTTTGGTCTAACACTTTTCCTTTGGCCTTGTGGATTCCATGTATGGGATTGTCTTGTGACGTAGTTTGGTTATTTCCACGACGTGTGTCCTGTTTTTCCTTATTTCATCAACTGGACGTTGATTTGTCATGTGTCACAGTAGATTGTTTCTGATAGTGTCTGTCAAATGGATCCAATTTATCTTGCGCAATAAGCTGTTTATAAATACCTGTATCTTTTGAATGACGCTTTTCGTAGTGCTAAAAGTCTTAGCTCCATACGATAGAACTGCCTTGATGTTTGTATTGAGAATTCTGACTTTGAATGTTGGATGATAGCTAGTATGAGTTTCAGATGTTTTACAATTTTAAAAATACTGTCTACACCTTGTCGATTAGTGCCATTACATTTGCATCAGATCCTCCTTTTCTATTAATGATGCTGCTGCGCAGGTATGTAAAAATATTATACATCTTTCAGAGTTTCTCCAACATGTTAGGTGTAATTGAGTTGGTGCTCGTTATTTTGAATTTAAGGCTCTTAATTTTCCCCATGTGTATATTGAGACATACTGCAACAGTGACTGATCTACATTATCCGTCTTCACCTGCATTTGTTGCCGTGTGTGAAATAGCAGAAGTGGGTTGTCTGCGAAGTCCAGATCGTTTAGCTGCGCCCAGGTTGTCCGTCGTGTTCCGTGTTTCTACTGAGATGTTGAGGTTTTCACAATCCAGTCAACCACCAGAAGGAAGAGGAAAAGTGAGAGTAAACAGCCCTGTCTGATACTGGTCTTAACTTCGAATGAATTCGTGAGCTGCCAACTATGCACGATTCCACAGTGTAGTCAACCGTAAGAATTTCTTATGATATTGACTAATCACCGTCTCAGGTACACCATAGTGTTGAAGAAAACTCTATAATGTTTTACTATCCAAGCTGTCAAATGATTTCTCATAGTCAAGGAAGTTGATGCATAGAGGTGAGTTCCACAACATTAGTTTTATTCCTTGTGTGCATTTGCGAGGCATTTTCTTCCTTATATCCGGGGTACAAGAGTATCTCTCCTGAGGTTGATTTTACCTATCCAGCTTGTAACCAATCGGTCGTACTTGTTTCAAGTGTCTCCAGGTTAAATATTTTTATTTACCCAATTATTTGGATGTTTCTCCTGATCTCGCACATCGTATGAATATTCCAAGGTAATTGTTGTACTGGTTGTCAGTAGGAAAAGAAACCACGTGACTTTCCAAGAAAGTTGGCTTTCACTATGAGGCGTCATAACTCTTTGAAATGAAGACCTCGCAAATCCCAAGGGAAGAGTTTCAATAGTTTGAATGATTTCTTTCTAGTAAGCGTTTTTGTAGCAATGTTGGCTTCTATAGGAAGGTTTCTGACCCCAAAGCCCAACACTCCTTCTCTATCCTTGCTGAGGACGGACAGTGAACCTAGAAGGATTCTGGGTGTAGTTTAAGTGATACCTATTCGCAATAAAAATTTTATCATCAACTTGAATTAATAATAATGAAAATAACAAATTTGAAAACGTTAACAAACGTACTACTACTAAATACTACTCAGATAAAGATTAGAATAATTTCATTAACAATTAAATCAAATTCTTTGCTTTACTTCAATGTAAACAATGTTTAAATTAGGTAGTATTTTTTGTGCTTAAAAGTTGTTTTTCGTAAATTAACATTACAAGAAACAAACACATTAAGCATAGTTGAAAATTTATAAAACTATCAGCTGTTAAGGTGAAGTTTAAAATTTCTTCAGTGAATGTTCAAAATTAGTAGGCATTGCTTTCATCCTGTAGACGAGCCTCAAATGTAAGGAGACCCTCTTACTGGATCTCACTGCTAATCACAATCTGAATATACTCATTGTTTGTTTCTCGAAATTCTGTTGAAGAGTGTGAGATGACCAATCATAAATTTACAGTACATTGTTCTATCAAGTTACAATATTGGATTCTTCAGCATTTGTAGTTTTGGAAATGCAGTTAAATTTAGCATGCTTCAAATAAGTTCTTATTAGACGTAACTACTACCACTGTTAGTCGTCATCAGAAAAAGGGATACTTTTGTCTCAATATATGGTTTATGTACACCCCCCCCCCCTAATAAACTAATGATTTTACTTCGATTATTATTAATTTCATTGGACTAAATAAAACAAACCGGGTTAGAAAAATTATGGTCACTATCCGAGAGATGAGAGAAAAATGTTATTACAGAAAAATGTTTCCGGATTAAAGGATCGCAGTTAAATCACAGGTGGTTACTGAAAGTTATGAATGAAGGTCATTTTGTTTGGTAATAATTCACTAGATTGATAAGTATCCATCTTTGTTAGTAATATGACTTTTGATCTTGTTTTCTGAAGTAATCTAATGATCTCTTTATAACATGTGACCACTGATATGTCGAGTACAAATTGAACCATGTCGTGTCATGTCATTATTAGAACCATATGACTGACTTGAAAAGTTTCCATCTTGCAATGGTTTACGTTTAAATTATTCTTTTAATCTTGTTTCCTTAGGTTAAACAATATGCAAAATAAGCGTTTTAGTTTATTTGGTAAAAAGTGTACCATTCGAAGCCAGTCTGATGATGTAGATGGTCAAGTTTTGGCCGTGAGATCCGAAGGCCCTGGTAACAATTCCCCAGAAAAACTGCGTATGAGCACTGCCGAGGAGTCCTACAACGAGACGAAACAACTTTTTTTCTCCACAAAACCGCTGTAATTCAATTACAATAATCAGCAAACTAGTGGCAAACTCCAGAATATTATTGAAGTACCAATGAGAAGTCGTGACTGATGGAGTTCAGACTTGTCAGGAGTAATAAAGTCATCACCGAAAAGTTCTGTTGAACAGTTATATTTTCAGTTGTGCTTTATTTATCTGTGAGCTTTTTCAGTAAGTTACATCTTTCGAGAAGTTATCACTTGATCACATCGTATTATACAATATTATAGATTGGTCGACACATTTTTCCGTTTAATTTAACAAGCCCTTTACTTCTTACATTATATTTCTTAAAACTTTGATTCATAATGGTCATTCGAATATGTCACTTGACAGCTCAGTAGACTCTATTTACTACAAGACTGCTAATTGAAATTTATAGAAAACTTTTGTGCCAATGTTTTATATTGGTTGGTGTGGACAATACAGTATAGTATTAGATACCCATAAGTGATTACTTGTGTATTGATCTTCGTCTATCAATGAATCAATGGAAACCTAAATTTATCACCTCATTAACGAATGTAAAGTTTTGATTTAAATTTCTATCAGTATTTTCTTACTATTAATAATCATTTATTAGAATTTTACATCCAGTGTAAAAAAATTGTTTATTAGGTAACTTCGAGTGCATCATTTAGGTGTGTTAGCAGTCATGGCAACAAACTAGTATTTACTTATACTGTGGGGGATACTATTTATAAGTCATCAATAAGTAGTAGGTAGCAGAGCGTCAAAGTAAATTGGGAAGAATCAGTAAACAGCAGACAAGACAAGTTGCGAGAGGACAAGAAGTGAAGCATGATTGAAATACAGAGGACAATCGAGAACAACCAAGAGAAGCAGGCTGATAAACGATACAGTGCAGACAACACAGAGGATGTGCAAATAGATGCTTGAAAGTATTGTATGTATTATTTTATGAGCTACTCTGTTTCGCCAACTAAATGTTGCTTACCCAATTGTTCTTCTTCACAATACTTCTTATAATATTACCAGGCAGCAAGAGTTAAGTCTTTCTGGGGGTCGGGGTGTCATTGATAAAGACAGCTACGAAAAGTTAAGTTAATGAATTGGTTTTTTTTCAATTTAAAGAATTTGTCAATTGTCAGTACTAATTCTTTAAATCTGCCAGTTAATTGACCTTTTAATTTATTTAGAATAGTGGAACTGAAATCGCCTCTTAGTTGACAATCTCTGGCGGTTACATTACAGCAAAACATGTCAGAAATTAGAGTTCTATCATTTACAGATATTCATATCGTAATAATTACAAGTTATTCGCTAATTACATTTATGTGTTATGCAATATGTATGCATCTATAATTAATATATAACCTGACACATGTGTGCATCGGTCCAAGTTACCAAACCTCAATACATTCTAACGTATTCAGTATATCTAACAGATAAAATTGTTACTACTAATGCATTTTAGTTGTTTTGCACATTATCATAAAATCTTCAAGTTCATTTTATTTGACCACAATTCCCATTAATGAGATCATGAAGTTATCTATCAGTGTTTAGAAACGTAGAATTATGATGTAATATATTACTTTACAGATCTATACAAAGTATTTTTTGTGATCCGGATGAATATCATTTGGCTATACGTAAATGTAAATCTTTCAATAATACCCTACTTACCATACCTTTCTTCCATCCTACTTTTACCTTAGCCAACATCACGCTACTAAGCAAGTGGTGGCTGGGTATACCTTATACATGTCTGAATTATTCCAATCGATGTTGGTTCATAACATTATCTACTCATTTGCCATGTTTTTCCTGCTCACTCGGTTATTCCATGATGCAGGAAGCCTTCGTATATATTATATTTTCAAAGTCCAAGGAGAACTGCTGCATACTACACTCGACTGTTCATCGAAACGGACCTCTCGCCTACGTCATAAGTGGTATAATTCTGCAAAAGCTAGACTTATTTTTTGAATCCTAGCCGAGATTTTGTCAGACACCAAGCCAACAACGGTGACTAGTTAAACTTCCAACATAAATGGTGTGGTCAACGCATTTAACTACTAATCCGTATGGTGATGTAGACGAGACCTGAAGTAACATATTGCATTTTAGATAAGGAAAAACGCATCTCGAATATACTTGAATTGTTACTCAATGTACTCAAAAAATTACATGTTGTCAGCATTTTCACCGAATAGGACTATATCTTCTGAGCCTTTTAAGTCGATAAATTGGCTTTCTAGAAGGAGATTAATTTCTGAGCAGTTATGTGAAAAAAGTATGACATCTAGGAGGATATATATATATATATTACTGAAGCTGATAATTATGATAATTCTTCGAATTAAAATCCTGGTACATATTTATAAATTACTATAAGTTCACTTCATCAATGAGTGACCCAGTGCAGTGTGTTATGAGTAAGATCAATGTATTGCTGGATATATGATCTTGTGATTGTTAATTTGTTGTTTCAGATACTAATTTAATTATTCATATAATTTTGTCCCAAGTCAACATTTAAAGCTTAAGTTGTCTAGTAAATTTATTGACACTATCACGTTGTGATGTTAATTAGTAATTGTTTCATAATCAGCCTTGTTGATATCATATGCCAAGTTTTCGAAGCCTAAACCCAGTTGAATTGTACATTTTGATATTTTAGCATTAGTTGGCTGAAAACTCTACAGTAAGGTGACCACATTACTAAAACAGAACTAGTCAAACATGACAATGGTCACTATTGAGGAATCAATTAATGTATAGTATTACATGTATCGATTTAAATTTTTCAACAGATATTTTTACTAACTTTCTGGAAATTAGAACATTTTATAAACTGGAAGTTGATCATTGAAAAGAACCAGATCAATAATCTATATGTTTGCATAATTTAAATAGCCTATACAGAATGTTGATCATTATTACCTTGAAGAAATGAAATTGTTCTTTTTATTGCTAATTCGGAACTGTAAATGTTCACATGTTACATAGAACAAAGAAATTCGAGATTATCGTAAAGATCTAAGTGATGATATATTGTTCAATAAAAACTATCAATTGAACAAGATCTATGAAATGATTGACTTTTATGAAATAATCAAACTTCATGATCATATATACATTTCATATTAGAATATTTGTATGAGAATGTTTCTCAGTGAGTGATGTATGTTTTCATCTACGGTTACTTAAAAATTAATTGAACTAATAACACTAGTTGCTTTCATGCGATACCCTTTTTTTCAATTTGATATCACGAATTGGTTTAAGTCAGGCAACTAATAAAAACTAAGAAGCACTAAACATGGAACATAAGTATGGGACTCTTTAACTGTGCGCATCCACTACCCCATCAAACATCGAACCAAGGATCTTTACGCTTAATCATTGGATCACTGTGATAGTTCTCAACGGTTGATATTTCTATTTGTGATTTATTCACATGACCTTATCTATTACCATCGGTGGATAACTGCTCCACACTCGACATAGTTGAACTCCATTGGTCAAATGAAGTAATAATTCAATAGTAATATTCCATAAAAATATTGAGTAAATCGATTGATTGTAAACGCAATTCTTACCGAATAGTTAGTTATTTGTTCAGTAAACATGACTTCGTATCAGAGTGAGTATAATCTCGAATTGCATGCATATAAACAAGTGATTCACTTATTCTTATTAACCACATTTAACATATTCATGTGAACATATATTAGGAAAGAGATTATAAGATAAATATTTATAGTTTCACAAGAAGGATAATGTATACATATAGATAGATAATCAAAGTGGAGAAATACAAAGTTATACAAAAAAATATGTAAAACATTATACATGTTTTACAGAATAAAAACTTAAGAAATAGTAACATACACACATAGAGATACAAAAAAAACAACATGTTTACTATAACTGTGCAGGTACTGTTGGAGATGAAGTTTGAGAAATGTCTCCAGTTGTATTCTCACTAATAGATTGTGACAATTCACTAGCTTTATCTAAACGTTTAACAATAGTATATAATAAAGTTATTAGTATCTACTGACAAAAAAGTAAGGCAATGATGTAAATATTTTATTATAAATTGTAGTATAAATTGTTTTTTCAAGTGTATGTTCTTACTAACTATCTATTCTTTTTGCTTCTCAAGTGAAACACTAAGCTAAACTTGACATTCATATTATTAAATGGTTGGAGATAATCTAAGAGAAAACCTTCTCGACGTACATTTTTTGTTGTCTTGTAGATATTATCAAGTTGTACTCTCAATCATAAGGAGATTATAGCTGTGTTTGCGACTAAAACTACACAGTCTATCACCTGTACTATAGGGTTATTCAAATTAGAACTGATGTTCTGCAGGACTAAGATATTTATAATCTCGTATCCTCACATTTTATTACACATAGTTCCACTTAATATGACAATAATTTTTTTTAAGATTTAAGCATTTTATTGTACTACCAATTGCTTACGTGTTTCTTCATGTGTTCCATTTTGCTCATTCACCGTATCCTCTTTGATTTGTATTTCATTAGATGGATTAGAATTAACTTGTTTGTCAGACGATGAATCTTCATTTGAATTTTCTTCAGCCTAAAATGTCAATAGATACAATAATTTAAAGTAAAGTGCCTTTCCAATATAAGCATCAATGTTTAATTTATGTATCAGTGCATTTTGTCATTTTGTTATAATGTGCCAAACAGAATTAAACTACCTACCTTTTGTTCTACAACAGGTTTCTCTCTTTTAAAAGAATGACGCTGTAAAGTTGTAGAAGAAGAAAGTAGAATAAAGTTATATTCTATCATTCAGGCAAGATAATGATATGAATATTAAAAGTATTTAACTGAATGACTGATAACATATAGCGAAAAACACAAAAAAACTGCATTCAGTAACCTTGTCCTGATCAGTTGGCAATCATTTAACATTCAATGTATATGATATCATGAGATCAAAACGTAGTAGTACTAAGCAGTATCAAAAAGTTACAATCAGTTGTAACAACTAGTTTGCATAATGTAACACTGAACTTGATGAATTTAGCGACAAAAATTGGTTGTAATATAATTCCATTTATATTTTAACCTATTCAACACTAGATATGTTCACACTAGACAGTTGAGAATAACTATCTACTTAATCAAATGTAACTGTTAATGAAAACAACATTTTAACATATTACCTTTTTTCACTAAATAAATAGTAAAGAGATCAAATGTGTTGATTATGACATACTGAGTTGTTTGTATTCACCACACATTAATATTGGTTGGGCGACACTGAAAAATACAAAGCACTACATAACTGTTTTATCCTGATGTGGAACACACTCATAGCAGTCTACAACCTAGATCTCATCACTCATCCCAATCCACTTAATTTCAGTTTCACGTAGAACGATTAACTATCTATTCCAATAGAGTAACCAGCATCCAATCATAGAATTAACATTCCCATCAATTCGTGATATAGCATGATGATCATCCATTGATTGTCATCGGTGATAACCATCTCACTGTAGACATGTCTAAACTCCACCATTGATGAGATTTTACTAGACCTTCATGAAAATTCTGAAACTGATCACTGATGAGCTGTAACTAAAATGAGGTGATTTTGTGGAGATAGGTATTTAGTTTTGTGGGTTGGTATTCATCACAAATCGATGTCATATAATTAGCAAATAATGAAAGGTTATGAATATCTTAGGTTGCACAACTAACTATTAATCAATTCTAACAAATCATGGGTCAGTCATGAATGATTTGAAAAACCAACATAAAAAGCAATCCGATCTACCTTTGGTAAATGAATATGAACATTTTTCTTTAGCCATTTCACTATGTTGACCTTTTTCTGTGGAAAAACAATACATACATGTATAAACTGAGTTGGTTTTTGTGGAGACTGATATTAAGTTTAATTAACTGGATACGTCACAGACTGATTTCGGTAGGGTATCACTGAAACCTAGGGGAAAACTGGAAAGCTGCTTAGTATGGGACTCCTCAGCAGTACACCTCCCTCGATTCCCCTAGGAAACTGAATCCAGAACCTTTTTATTAGTGAACTTCTAACTCTCAGCACCATTGAGGCAGTATTCAACGTTAGAATTCCCACTTCTGTCAATTTGTCATATAGCACAATGATCATTCATTTTCATTTGTGATAACTATCTTACTGCAGTCAAATCTGAAGTCCATCAGTCATGACTTCTAACTAGAACTTCAGAAACATCCTGAAGTCTTGTCGGTAGTGAGACTACTACTAATGACAATGGGTGATCGTTGCATTATATATATATATATATATATATATATATATATATATATATATATATATATATATATATATATATATATATATATATATATATATATATAATGTTAAACAGTATATGCATTTTATGTTGTATTTACGGTTGAATACGTAATTTACTAACCTTGTTTTCCTTTTCTTTCTCGCCTGATGAATTCTATATTAATAGAGGTGAAATTAATTACAGTAAATCAGTGACATTTGTACAATATTCAAATAGATATATAAGATTGTTTGAATTATATTACTGAAAAGGATTATAAGTACGATTACTTGTTGTGTATTGTGTGTTGTTGTATTGTTTGTTATCAACAATGGAAAATGATATGCTTAGCACCATTTCTTATAAATGGTATACTTATCTAATGAATAGATTTGAATAAATCAATTAGACTGTAAATTAACATTATCATTAATGACTGATATACTTTTTGATTCCATAAATCCTAGTTTGTTAACATCTAGGATACGTATTGTAGTTGCCATGTTAATGTTTACTGTACTATTAAGACGATATATTTCTAGATCGTCTCAACGAGCAATCAAAAGTAAATGGAATGATGATATTAGTTTAGTATATTTTAAAACCGTAAATTTCTATGTAATTTATCCCTTACCTTTGATCAATCTTACCAATTGAATTTAATGAGAAATTTGTGAGTAAAAGAACTCAGATTAATTCATGTATACTGAGTAGTTGGCTGTTCCTTTTGTCTTGTTCTTCTCTCTTTCTTATTCTCATACAATGTGCTCTGAGTCCTCCCTCCTATACACAACATACCTTCAGGCTAATTTCAAACAACCATCTGCTAAACGTTACATTTAGTGTCGGATGAGTATATCTACATTTACGATTATCATAGTAGTCATCCCTCCGACCATGTAACTCATCATTACCACTAGCCTAATCTATTTTCAAGTATCTAAAGCACTAAAAAAATACTTCCTCATTGGAGTGATCTTGTAAAATAACTATTAACCTCTAGTTTTGATTATCAGATTATCCTTGCTTCACGCTTGTATAATTCTATATTTTATTCATTTTCTCTGATTATTAGCTTCCTTAATTTTTATCGGTTTCATGTCTTATAAATAATGTTCTGAAAGCTCTCTTCAGTTCGCTAAATACCTTCAGGTTTAAAAGTAAACAAACTGTAGGCTACAAATCTAAAATTTTACTTTATATTATGCGTTAATCTAATGTGTACACTGTGTACATTTCAATAACTTACTGGTAATAAAATGTTATCATGACAGTAGGGTATAACAGTAATAACAGTCTTTCCAGCATTTGATATAATCCTTCAATAAGTAGTAAATTACTAGTATAAAGTATTTAAAATAATGAGTTGTTTACGATGAAACCATACAAATGTAATGCATTAACCTAAACTATTAGCCAACAAATTAACCTTTAATTTACTGTTAACTTATAAGTCACGATTCATAATCATGTTGAGGATTTATGATGTTCAATACAACAATGAACTATTAACAATAAAAGTATAGACTGTAATACATTACATTTCTATACGAGTAAAAGTGTAATTGATAGTTGAGATTTCCATTTTAATGTGTCATATTACTGAAGTCATGTAATTATTCTCTTAAATTGAAAATTAAACATTACGTTTATTTAATCAAATTACTGAATAAAGGTAACATTACTTCAGTTGTTTCCGAGTGTTCTTCACTTTTATCAATAATTTCAGATGTTGTTGATTTCTCTAAATTATCTTCTTTATCTGATGTTTCTTTTAATTTCACCTCTTCTTCACATTCATCTTCGACAATTTTTGACAATTCTGTAGAGGTAATGATATGTATTTGACATTGATCATTCTTTTCGACAACAACAGTTTCATTCTATTTTATAGTGTAAATAGGTAAAAGAATGAATTTATACTTACTTGATTCGCTTCATTTTCATCTAATTCATTATGATTCACTGTGATTTCTTCTAACTGAATAGTATCTTTTAGTGATGATGATGAAGATGGTTGTTGTTGTTGTTGTTGATGTTGTTGTATTTGATCCTTAAAAAAAATCAAATGAAGATCATTGTTTATTTGAATGTAAGTAAAACTATTCAATTTACTTTATTTGATAATTGTACTTCATTTATACAATTCATTGTATCATTTGTATCCATAACATTTGAGATTTGTTCATTCGACATTATTTCTTTCTTTTCTTTTACTGTATTCACAATTGATAGCTTATTATGTAGCTTAATTCATATTCAGTTAGCCGTATATATATATATATATATATATATATATATATATATATATATATATATATATATATATGAGTAATGTTGGACAGTTTGATAATGGATGTAATTGGTTGATAATATTTTATTATTAATAATATTATTACTAATGATTTCACTAGTATTGTTTCGATTATATCAGTCACTTTATAAATAGTTTTCATTAATAAATCAGGTTTATGTGCATCCATGAATGTCATTATGTGAATATGTGTGTGTGTGTTTATGTGTTCGTTTAATACTCACTATGAATTTATCAGGTTTTCAAAGTAAATAATAAAATGACTATTGTCTATTGAAATGTTACATAATTGTAAGATGACGTAACGATGATAATATGTAATCTATAGTGATTATTGAGTGGAAATGATGATACTTCAACTATATTTACTGGAATGTAAAGACGGCAATTCAAAGGGGTAAAATAAAGCCACTTCATCACCATTCAGCAACTGATTTATTATTATTATTAAAATAAGTTGATTTTGATTTGAGGTGATGTTGTGAAGAGAGATATTAATTTTAAATGTTTTGTATTCTTTACAGATTGATGTTGGTTAAGTACCACAGATGACCAGGAAGCGTTGGGTACCTGTTTGGTCCTAGCATGAGGCTTAGAAGTGCGCACTCTATGTTTCTTTTATGTTGGTGAACTCCTAACCGTCTGCACAAAGCCACATCATTTTAGTTACAATAGTCGGCTCATTAGTGATCAAGCTCAGAATTTTCATGAAGTTCTAGTAAAATCTCATCAATGGTTGAGTTTAGACATATCTACAGTGAGACGGTTATCACCGATGACAATCAATGGATGATCGTCGTGCTATATCACGAATTGATGGGAATGGTAATTCTATGATTGGATGCAGGTTACTCTATTGGAATAGATAGTTAAGCGTTCGATGTAGAACTGAAATCAGGTAGATTGGGATGAGTGATGAGATCTAGGTTGGACACTGCTATGGGTGTGTTCCACATCAGTATAAAACAGTTATGTAGTGCTCCATATTTTGTTGTTTGTATTCACCACAGTTTTATCTTAGTTGCGTACTACTGAAAACTATGGAACTCCAGACAACTGTCTTGCCTTAGTATGAAGCTCCTCATTAGTGTGTACTATTTATTCTATTTGCGAATCGAACAACTGTTTTGGGTTGAAATACAAAGAAAATAGTAAATTATGTAAAAATATTTACAAAACCGCCTCATATAAATAACCTGATGAAATATTTGATAATATAATAAATTAGGTAACCCTAGGTTTCCCTAATCACCGCAGAATACAATTCAATAATATCATAAAAATAATAATTCTGGAGACCAATTTAAATCTTTACCACATACAAAGGGGAAGTAGTCTAAAGAAGTAATGAAAGTGTTATCCAAAGTCAAGAATGAAATCGAAACACAAACGAGTAAGGATAGTCTATACCAGATGATACAGATCAATAAAAAAATACAGTTAAGAAGAAGTTCATTTAACTAAAAATTTCTCTTTTTTGGTGGAAAACATAAATACTAATTCCCAAACCAATGTTTGTCGTGTTCTTCTGTATCCTCACCTGGAAGGATTAATGGACCTACAGAAGTTGATCGTGCATAATTTTTTTCATGTCAAGATGCCAGGTCAATCTCTAAATGGACATTCCTGAAATATGTTAAGCCCATCAAAGCTTGTTTTTGAAATTGAGATTCTAATCGAAATGCTATCACTGCACTAGGATATTAACTATCGAACCCCATAATTATTAATTCCATTTTACCAACGGATTTCACTGATCCTTCAGAGACAACAATGATTAAATACAGAGTTACTGAATATTCTCAACCTATAAAAACAAAATTTCTAAAGCATGAAGCAGAACTGTTCTTACCTACACATTTTACACCAAATCATTAGTAGTCAGACTCATTTAAATAGCGCCTAAGATGCCTCAGATTTACATAACCGTATCTGGTTTTCATTTTGTGTAGACTGATTCAATCGGCCAAGCTACTGTCAACACTTGTGCAAATACCTTTAAACCAGAACTTTCCGACTACTTCTAACGGTTTACTAAATTGAGTTAGAGCAGGAACTGACCTCTGCTAATCTTTAGGAAGAAATTTGAGTTTTGAATGGGTAAAATTCATGCCGTACTTATGGACAGTATATCTTATTCGATTAAGTGCCGTTTGGATAACCTTTACACCATGTCAAAGAAGGATAATGTTACCCGAACATTGAAGACGGAATAACTTTTGAAAAAAATATAGCATATCGATACCACGATATACTTGCTTCAAAGTTGTTTTCAGAATGTCGTCGACGGTAAAAGTAAAGAAAGATCGTGAGGTTGGGTAGCTATAATTAACTCTACAACTGTAGTGAAACAGTGAACAGAGTTGATTATAAAACCTCATTCTTCCTGAGATATTTGCATGTAGCACCCTAAGGATATTAATAATTTTTTTAAATATTCTTCTTTAGTATACAGCCGCAGAGCGCAGTTTAGTTCACCTATTTGCAGTCTGTTAATCTCCACTTGTTTCTTTAATGCGAAATATAATAACATGGTTTAATAATTAGAATGTATTTAGATCTTACTGTTGATCTATAATGGACTGAAATTGATCAGTCTGTTGCAATATGTGCATTCTGAGCAGATTGTCAACTAATGAATCCCAAAGAGAATGAAACGCGCACCCTAGATTTTCGTTTCCAGTCATAATCCAACTGAAACAATATTGATCAATAATTATCTGCTTCAGAAATTTGGTCATTTGCGTTAAGTACAGAACCATACAAGTCTTTTAAAAATTAAAACACTAAACTGTATACCGTACTAAATGAGTTGTGACCAAGATAATTTGTTATGTCTTATATGAAGTAGACGTATCACTAACTTTAATATGATATTTAAATTATGAAGACATTCAATTAGATGTTTTAAATGATGTTAGATTTTTTGTGGTGCAGAATATAATTGTAAAGCTTTTGTTATCAATCTGAACAACATTACTAATGATTCGTTTTAGTGTAAGTAGGCCATAGTAACCATTTCTAAGAAATTTGGAAGAACTTTATCATACAATAATTCTACGTATTTTGCGGTTAAAGATATGATCACGAATATTACTCTCATTTTAATGCTGAATGCAGTTACTTACTTACGCCTGTTACTTCCTCAAAGGAGCATAGGCGACTCACCAGTACTCTCCATTGAACTCTGTCCTGAACAATTCTTTCCAGCTGTTCCTAGTTGCTATTCATCCTTTTAATGTCTGCTTTCAATTCTCGACTGAATGCAGTTAGCAGTGAATTTTCTCGGTTTATATTTTTAACCTCGATCAGTTAGCTATATTGTATTAACCATTTTCACTATTCATATTGGTGACATACCTTAAGCTTGACATTGGCTAAACTCCGCGTATTGCAGCTTCTCAACAGAACTTGATTCTTTACTAAAAGGAGACAGCTGTAGTTACTGATATAGTTCCAACTGATAGATGAAACATAGTATTTATCGAATATTAAATAAATAGAAAGTTCAAGAACATAAATCTCATTTATATCAGTGACATGAAATTACTTGAGAAAATAATACTCCTAATGTTCGTGTTAGTATACACTGAATTTCAAATTGAAATCAATAATTTTTCTGAATTAGACAACCAGTGATCATCAGGAAGCCCTAAACAGCTATTTTGTCCTAGTACGGGACTTTTCACCAGTTCGCATCCACGACCTTATCAGAGATCTAACTCAAGACCTACTGGATCAACGACGGACACTTTACCATTAGGCTCCCAACGGTTGATATTTTTACTTCAGCTAATTCGTGATAGGTCTCCGTAACCTTATCCATTAGCACCGGTAGGTAACTGCCTCACACTCAACATGGTTGAACTTCATCGACCATTTCTTCTCAACAGAACTCAGGAAATTACTTCTAGAAGTTAATCTTTAACGAGCTGATTGTGATCGGGTGGTGTGGAGATTGTTGAATGTTAATTACAAAATAACGTACGTTAGCTAAACAGGTTTAATAGTTCATTTTAATATAGTACTAAAATTGACGCTTTATATACTTGTAATTAAATTTTGTTTTACTTTTCATGATATTTGAAAATATTAGTTGGGCTTCTACATTTTTCCGCTAGCTACTTCAATTGTACCCTGTCAAAATCAATCTGTGATATATTCAATCAAGTATATACAGTATTAATTGTTCGCAATGGATAATCATTATAGTTTCAGAACTTGTTATCTGGGTATCAATAACACAAACAGAGTAATCCCGTAAAAACTCTTCAAATCTTACGGAATGCATTAATTTCCACGGAATCGTGAACTGGTTTCCTTAATGTTTATCAACTTTGATAATCTTCAGTTGTCTAAGAGCAAACAATGTAGACAATAGCGTAAAATGATTTTTTAAATGCTACATTATAACGATGGATAAAGTTATTTACATTTTCATACTAGATATGTGTTGTATACAGTACATTCAATTTAAATTGTGTTCATTTAGTAAATAAATATTAAAAAGTAGGGTGCAATTTAAGTTGGATTGTGACTGGCAAGTAGAATTCAAGACACACGTTTTGTCCAATTTGGGACTCGTCGGCTGAATGTACCTGAATCCCAATGTTGATGTTCACAGTGGGATTTCGTGACAAGCGCTACTGCTTCGTCATTTGACTGCTTAGTCCAGACAGTCACACTTGTGCAATGGATGCATTGATATTAGGATGAATTTGTATATTCCCATTGATTTACAAAACAATAATCGCTATATCGAGGCAATCTGCTCAGGATGAACATATAGCAACAGAGACTGACCAGCTTCACTCTATAACAAATCAATTCGAATATACAGATTCATCCTAAAAGTAGGGTGTAATTTTCACTACATGGATTTTTTTTATTTCAGAAGTTTGATATTGTTTAGAACTGAATACTAGAAATATATCAGTTATGAGCGTTTAATTACAAATGTTACTAAAGTTAACGCTAGTAATAATATCTTTATTAAAAATTGTGCTTTTATAAGTAGTACTGAAATAAAAGAAATTATGGTCGAAAATGTTGAGTGCAACACAGTGAATCCTAAACACGTTGAGGATAATCTTCATCTGATTGGCTATCTACTATGATAATGATTATTTAATATGTAACTACCTGTTATTATGTAATACCTAAATAAGATAACTACAGACTACGATTGCTCACATTCAAATAAATAACTCAGTTAACCAAGAAACTGATAACGAATTTTTTTAGAAATTATGTGAATGTAATTGAATTGAGGTGATTTGTGGAGATCGGTATTAAGTTTCAGTTGATTGGATTCGTCACTGATTGATGCTGGCACGGTACGAATAAAAACCCGAGAGCACTGGGCAGCTGTTTTGTTTTAGTATGTGACTTTTCAGCAGTTCATATCATAGATTCCACCATGGTCTATAGGTTGGCGAACACCTAACCATTTGCACCACTGAACTAGACGACATCTAATGGTAGAATTCTCACTCCCCTCATTTTGCGATATATCGCTACGATCATCCATCGTTATTGGCGACAAATGTCTAATTTCCGGCAAATCTGAACTCCACCACTCACAACTCCTCACTATCACTGCATACTAGGCCAATGGTACATAGGGTTAGGCGTTCACCGACTTGTAGCCCATAGTAGAATCTATGATATGAACTGCTGAAGAGTCCCATACTATGACGAAACAGCTGCCCAGTGCTCTCGAATTTTTATTCGTACCGTGCCAGCATCAATCAGTGATGAATTCAATCAACTAAAATTTATATAAATGTGATGAAACCTCATTTTTTTTAAATACACTGAACTCTTACTTTCTACTATTCTCTCGTTCATTTACTGCCTCTATGTCTCTTGTATATCATCGGTCATCAAGTACATGTCAACTTGTAATGTTACATTTACATTATGTTATTACTCAAAAAAACATTTGGATTAAATATAGATTATAATTAATGCCATATTCATATATATATATATATATATATATATATATATATATATATATATATATATATATATATATATATATGAATATTCAATGAAATTAATTGTAATTCAATAGTTTAATTAACAATAGTTACTCAAATGAAGTGTATTTAACAAACATTCTAAATGATAGGTACATGTAATTATACGTACTTTATTATTGTATTTTTATTATTAGTAATCATATAATACAAACTTCATTGTAACTATTTTATTTGTATTTTTTTTCAAAAAGGTAAGTTTAATGTATACAAATGAAATAATTAAATGAACGAATGAACAAATTGAAACTAGTGATAATAACAACTAGAGTAGCGATACCATAGATACAATGATTTATTTACTTATTTGTAAAAAAAAAAAAACAAATATGAGAACTATTCAACCATCATTATTAATCATGTACACAGTGTAATACACGTTATCATAATGTAATATGTAGACAGACATAGTTTTGTTTAGGTTATTAACTAAGTGTAACTATACAATTACTAATAATCAGTAATCATTTATTTAATGTTTATTTTGGCATCTAATACTAAAGATACTGTATAATAGGTGATAAACTTCATTATTAATTCTAACATATTATCATTAGAATTGAAATATGATCTAATTCTTTACAAACATGATGTGGACAGTAGAATACGATTGAGAACGAATTTGAAAGGATGATGCATTAATCGATAACAATTATGAATAGTACTCCTCTCCCTTCTGCAAGATTTTTTTATCAATATTATCAATGATGAGGTAGACTTTATTAAGAAAACACTACATGTAAAAGTTTCTTCACCACAAAAATATGAAATCAAAACCCCCTAGACTATATAAAATGTCTGCTTCTAAGTAGTCAATCTAAATTAAGGTCAAATTTAGGGGTGATCTGTCAATTGACATTTTGATAAGGGGAATTATAAATTCCAACGAAGAAATATCTTCTTCAGCCAGTCTGAAAAGCATGTTTTTAGGTAGACCTTTATTCATAAATAGCTGGGAGGTTAAACAATCAAATGTGACCTCTTCTAGATGTTTCTATTAATTTGCTTGATCCTTTAAAGTAAAATACATTGGCCGTGTGATACGCTTGCTGTCCTATGGAGTTCGAGAATATCATTCATCGTGGTTACACAAGGGAAATAAAGGTAGCACTAGAAGCCCGATCATTGAACACCTCGTAACTACTGGTCACTTGATCAACTTGGATTCTTCGTTCAAAGTTATTTACATAGTTAGAAGCAATCTACTAGTCAGTAAGTTCCTGTATTTTATGTATTGTTGAAATATGGAGAGAGAGAGAGAGAAAGAGAGAGAGAGAGAAAGAGAGAGAGAGCAACAAAAACAATGTGTATATAACAATGTATGTATCATGGACTTATTTAAATTTCTAACACACTATTCTTTAGCTCATGAGTTTATTCAATTTTGATCCTACCTTATTTATGCTATAAAAATCTAACATACTATCTCTTCCTTCTACCTGTCGCTGATAATTAAAAATGCTTCCTACTCTTGTCTCCATTCACTCCTCAGATACTATTTTCTCATTTATCTTATTACCTAGTCTAATTGTAAAATCATTACATTCAATCGACTTATCTCAATCTCCCTATCTATTCTAGAATCTCTATACTGCTGTATATTAAGTCTGCTGCTAATGATTCCTCTCTTCACAGTCCTAATAAGAATAACATCGTTTATTGTTTATTGTTTACTACCATAGTCGACTATTTGTGTTTATCGTTTCATTTTACGCTTCTGTCCCTTTGTTACCATATTTGACTAATTGTTTTTATATTTTATTATCAAGTATACGTTTGGTTGTGAAAATGAAGTCGTATAAAGCGAATTCTCTTCACTGAACGAAATTCTTGTTTTCCATGATTCACTGGATGTCTTCCATCTAATTAACAGGAAGTTGTGAAGAATACAAAATATCAGTTACATAATTATTTAACTAAGATAATAAGTCAAATGAAATAGTTATTCCATTAATATGTTCATATATAAAGAAAACACAATCGCCAGTTTTACTGCTAAGAATGTTATTTCGATGAATATCAGTCAGTACGTCACCACGGACATCAAGATTTTAGATTTAGTATCCTGTTATATCTCGTGTTTGATAGCTTGACTAGCCACAGACAACTTTGACACTCGAAAGCCTTGAACCATCCCAGTCAGAAATTCAAAAGATAAGTAGACAAGAAAGCTTATTCCAATAAGATAGAAAGGGAGTTCTGTACAAAATAATCGTATATTTCTAGTTTTCTGAAACAACAAAATCAGTATTATAATCAATCCAATCGGAACTAAGAAGTTTCAACTGTTATCCAATCACAAAGCACCACGTCAAGATTCTGAAAGGTTTTGCTGATCATTGATTAGATGAAATGTCTCAGGTTCCTTCTAAAGGCTTGGTTGAGGTTTCTGTGGATTTTTTAATTGAATTCGATTCGTGTTAAAATATTCTAAACGCACTTTTTGGTTAGAACATGTTTGAAACTTACCATGAACTGGAAGATCTAAATATATATTCTAATTATATATACATACCCGTCGCACTAGTGTGACTGTCTGTACTCAGTAGTTTGGTAGTAAACGCGGTGGCGCTTGGCGCGAAACGAACTAAATCCGAGTCCCAGTATGAATATTAATACTGGGACGCAAGTATATTCACCCAACGTGTCCCAAATAGGATAAAACGTGCGTCCTGGACTGCGCTTGCCAGTTACAATCCAACTCAAAAAACACTTTTTAGTGTTGGCAGAATTAGACAGTTAGATTTGAAAGTTGATGCTACACCATACTACAGTGAAATATAAGATGTGGAATAAATATTTAACCGACGTTGTCGCAATTTATTTGACAAAACCAACAGGAAACTATTCAATGAAAATCATGACGGTAAATATACTAATTTTAACACCAGAGAAAAGTCAAAACAGCAGAGAACGTATTAGTATGCTTAAAAAAATTAAATAGTATAACAGTGATTATGAAACGATACTGTATTTGAGAAGGTTCATAAGCTGCATCATTCTATGTGACCAATTTCGCCTGACCCACTATAAAACTGTACTCATACTATCTGAAGAATAATCAACATCATGTATTCTTCAGATTACTAACTACTATAGAAGGCATAAGATAGACAACCTATATTTCTATTTACGGATTCAGTTAATCTAAGAGCTGGATGATCCACTGGCAAATCCCTACCAATTGATGGACTGTTTTTACGATTATTTTCTTTCTAAAGATTTTCATCGAAAAAGATTGTCAAAATGTTGAAGAGTACTACTTTATTGATAAATTCGTAAAACATTCCCGATTGTTTTCGTATTCACTACTACTCACTTCATTCATTATTATTACATTATCAAAAGTATTAGAGCATTATTTAAGCTATCAATGAATCTTGGGTGTTGATACTATTGAATTCGTTTGCATGGAGCGAATTTTTGTGTTTTCAGACATTGTTTTAAAAATTGACTAAGGATGACACTTATGTTATTACCCGGAGCCTGTATCATTCAGAAGCATAACTCTATTGATGTCTAGATTTTATTGTATTGTTTTAGATTTTGTGTATTTTTATCGAGTGGTAAAGTGCATGTTTGTTCTTTGAAACTTGTTATTATTCCACTTAGGTTTGGGAAACCAACTTGTCAATTAAATAGTCCCAGTAGTATTCTGGAACTCCAGTGTCTACTCAGTCGTAACAAATTATTGTAGCTAATTTGATAGTAATAAATTTCTTATCAACATGCATCCAGATTATAATTTTTATAAAAATTATATATGTTTTATAAATATTTCCCACTAGTCAACATCATCTACCCAGTTAAAAATGAGTCAGTTTCCTACCTGTTTATTTGTTCTGAAGTGCACCCAGTAAATGACCAAGTTACGTTCATCGTATATCCAGAGCAGCTTCTAACGGTTAAATTCACACATATGAATAATTAAGAAATCAGAAGGCAGTAAGCGATGGAGAAAAAGGTATATTTTATCGTAAGTTGAGCGTTAACGAGATAGCAACGTCTATACTGGCTAACTAGATAACGAGCTGCTTCTCACGTCGTGTCATTTCGTGATCTGGTGGTGATGCTTAACCAAGTGCATTCAGCTAGTCGTGTCCGCTAAAGCAAACATGCTCAGTATCATTGACAAGAGTTTAAGCAACTATTTATTTACGGAATTATTTACCGCTACATTTCCTAAATCGTTTTATTCATCATGTAATGAATGTATTAGTTCCAATGTAATGATTTTGCATTTCTTCGAAGAATGCATATGAAAAAAATGTTCACAGCTGCTCTGTCTCCACCCCCCCCCAATTAGTTACCTAATACTTAGCATTACAAAACGTTGTTAACTTCTGATCAAAACATGTGGGAACAAACAGATACTAATCAGAAGTATTCAGTTAAAATAAATGGGAAACAGGAGGGTCTATTGTAATAATTTGACAACTTAGTAATACATGACCCAAATAGATATAAGTAATGTCTATTTATTTTCATAAATTATCTACCTGATGTTAAATTTATTTGATCTTAATAACGACACCCACAAATCATCCAAATGTTTAAATTGGCCTAGAATAATGAAAACTGTACACTTACTATTACCGTTGAAGAGTAATATTGAAATGATGTAAAAAGAATAATGTTTTCAATAGATTCTCGTCAGATCTTATATTTATAAGTACAAACTAATTAATAGTACAGAGTGAGTGAATAGTCAAGTTTAAGTTGTGGTTAAAATGGTTAGTAATTCAGTATTTTTTCTTTTAAGGGAAACGAGTCATATTGCTAGCATTAATCATTCATTTCAAATAGTAGACCTGTTAGTAATTGTCTGCAGTAGTATGTTAAACTAAAATTTCTTCAAATGGCGGAGTTAGTACATATTCGGATTATAATACTAGGGCTGTACACCCAAAAAAAATTATGTGCAACCGCTACTTTTTTCATGACCAGTATCAGATGAAGTAAATCATTAGTCGAATTGAGATGATTATTTTTGTGGAGAGTGGTATTTTTATTTGTTTGAATACGTCACAGATTGATGTTGGCAGGGTACCATTGAAAACCAGGGAGCACTGGACTTATCGGGAGTGAGACAGTTGTCACCAATCACAATGAATGATCTTCGTGATATATTACAAATTGATGAAAGTGGGAATTCTACCATTGGTTGCCATCTGGCCCAGTGGTACAGAAGGTTAGGTGCTTGGCAACCTGAAGCTCCAGGAGCGGAATCTAAGGTAAGCACTGCTGGGGAGTTCCACACTAGAATGAAACAGTCATCCAGTGCTCCATAGTTTTTAATGATACCCTACCAACATAAGTCTACGAAATCAAAGTTACTAGTTATTAATCGTAAGCTAGTCCAGTTTACTCAATATGAATATCAATTTCCCTTCTTTTATATCCTTCTAACCTTTGTTTACTTCCTCAAATATTATTGTTATTACTACTCACATCATTGTATTGTTGCTATTATAATTCATCTCATAATCACTTTTGCAATTTTAATGATCACTCACTCCCTATTTTACTATTTCATATCATTTTATACATGACAATTAGACTTCATCCAAACATTTATTTAAATCTGTTTTCGCGTTATTTATTTAAACTACATCTCCTCCCTCCTCAATATATTTATTCAGATAATAATCATGATCACCCTGACAACTTGAAATGAAGCATAAATTAATTGAAGTTAGCATTAGAATCTAGTTGTTTTAATATTAACAATTTCAGATTCATGAGTATCTTGTAGTCTGAGAAAATCTTGATTTCATAGGTATACAATTTATTCGACTACTCTCCTCTCCATTCATTTTTTCTCTTCCCCACTATGCCAAATTACAAATGTCCAATCAGGAACTTAGTTCCATCTCAATAAAATAGGTGATTTTCTGACCTGCTTGTCAGTTTACAACTTTGGTTTGTATTGTCATATAGGTCCATCTGTCAATCTATTATAGAGAGGCTCGCTATATTTTTCTAAAGATGTTTATGTGTTAGGTATCGAACAGAAGATGTGTTTATTCGACGGTTTATAGTGTATGGGAATGAAATCTCCAATCATTTCATTATTTGCAACAATCTTCGTCGAGCGAGTAACTT
Source organism: Schistosoma japonicum (assembly GCA_025215515.1). Taxonomy (NCBI): domain Eukaryota; kingdom Metazoa; phylum Platyhelminthes; class Trematoda; order Strigeidida; family Schistosomatidae; genus Schistosoma; species Schistosoma japonicum. The sequence continues at coordinate 43,080,189 of CM046062.1, read as the reverse complement.
TTATATTAGAAGTATATGAAGGATGAAACGGCAACGATAGTGACCAACAATATCTTCGTCACAACGAGGGTTGGTCCCTCCAAATGCATAGTAAACCCTTTGAGATTGTTATGTTGGTAAAGGCATCATATGTAGTAACGAGATGGTCAATCGATCAGAACTATAATATGGCATTGTTCATCGGTGTGCATCCACGACTTCATCAGGAAATGTAGCCCAGCACTTTCAGGTTTTTCGGCTGTCGCTTAATCAATAGGCCACTAAGGTGAGCTTTCAAAGAGTGACATTTCTAACTCAGTCACTTTGAGATAATTCGCGTGATTTTATCTATTAACATCGGCTGGTAACTGCCTCATACCTAATATTGTTGAACTTCACTTGTCACTTCTTATTACTGGAACTCCAGAAACTACCTCAAGAGGTTAGTCACTAATGAGCTGATATTGAGTGTATTTGGGTGTTGTGGAAATTTTTGAAGTTTAATTAGATATAACAAATGGTTGAGATGGAGTAAATATGTCACAAATTGACTGAGTTAAAAATATCATCCTATGGAAGCCGGCCTACTCAGTTATCCAACGATTAGGTATTCGTAGCAATGCCTAAAGGTCATGGGTTCGAGTCCCTCGTGGGTCGTAGACGCATACTGAAGAGTACCATTCTAAAACTAAACAAGTATCCAGTGCCTTCTGGATCTCAATTGATATCTAGCTCAGGCTACCTCGTGATATCAAGTTTTAATTCGACAATCTTCTCAACACTCAATTTTTTTTGGATTTATCACTATATCATACTCAACAATGATTTTGAGTTAAAATTCAAGATCAATCAGTCATCTGAATATTCTTAAATGATGACTATCACTATAGATGGATGCATTTACCTTGAAATATTTAAGCTAGACTACCATTCTTGTTGACTATTTTTATCAGTATCAACAAATATTAGTTAATTTATGTTACATGAAGGAAAATAATATGACTAAGTTAATTACGTAATCACCCTTCCCCTTTCATGAATAAAGATGCATACAACTGTAGAAGCATATTTCATATTAAAGAATTAGAATTAAATTTGTGCCTATTCCTACTAAGAAAGTAATTTCTAGTCAATAGTATATTTGGCTTAAGCCGAAGTCGTAGTTATTATTTTATAAAGTTTTCTATAAGGTATCAAATAAATTTACTTAAGAGAATTAGTTCTTGAGTAGTGTGCCAGTTACAAATGCATTATTGTGTACATTAAAGTATAAGTCACCCTAGTTAGCTTGTCATGTGTAAAACACTCAATGAATCCTACTTAAAAATCTAGGGTGAATTAACTTAAACCCTGAACTTTTGAATTAATAGATGGAGACTAAAAGTATGTTATGTAGATGTTACAATTTAAGTTTATTATCATATTTTCTTCTCATTTTGTTAGTTTCTTCTTACGTTGTGCTTATATGTAATATATCAGTGTCAACAAACGCACATTCTTGTCTGGTCCATTGTTAATGTTCACTGGCTAAATGATAAGTTTCTCAGGCAAAGTTCATATATAGTACATACGGGTAGCTTCCTTCTTGTTGCAAAGCATGACCTAAATCCACCTAATGAGGCAATAAAAGTGTAGAAGTTATTGACATGAGATTTCTCATAACTTGGATGATAATGACTTAATCTCAACAGCTGCCTAGAACTTTCAGATTTCCAGCGTTTAAAATCATTTTGCTCTTGAAATTTTCCTCAAATTAAGTGAATATTACAAACCGCGCATCTTAAAGACATGATTGTTTGAATCATGATAGTAGTATTGAAAACAATGTTAAATCCATATTTAGTTTTGGTCACAACTTGAGTAAGAGTAAATATTTAGCACTACTTAAATGGATTTATACAATTAACATAACCTCCATTTATTCTTATGTTTTACTTATAGTTGCAATCCAACTACATATGTTATTTAGTTTGCTAGAATTACCTAGTCTCAGAATACTCGGCTTGTAATTACTTCGGTATTATTACACGAAGAATCAGTATAATTACTACAAGAATAATCTATTAGATTATATGGAAGCATGTATTTATGTGATAGATGGAGAGCCAATTTGCTTCGATATTCCACTTAACAAACGTCAGATTACTAAATAAGCTCCCTTAATGCCTAACAGTGAAACCTAATAGATTATAAAAACTCACTGACATTTCAGTCACAAGACCTTATACCTAAATTTATATTCACTTAGATACCAGTCTATAAGTAAGATTTTTTTTAAATAACTGACAAGGATACTTTGATGATGAATAAACTCAATGAGTTTCTGCATTACTTTGTCAAACTTGTGATAAGAAATGTAAAAGCTGCATAAAAAATGTGAATACTGAAGACTGTTATGTACAACTCACCATCTTACGGGTGGTTATTCAAATCATCGTTCTCTTAAGCGCTTCAAAATGAATTATATCAATCAGTTAAGATCAAGATTACTGAAACCTGAACAAAACATCTCCACAGGAATACATGCATTTTATTCAAAGATGAATGGAGGGGGGCGGGAAAAGAAATTCAAACAATAAGTTTAATATTTTAAAGAAACTCTTTAAAGTTTTGACTTTGAAACTCATAAAGAATCTGTAACACCTAGAATCAAATTCCTGTTCTTAAAAATACTCGTGAAATGATTTTTCAACCAGTCTAGCGTTCAAATATCCAACTTTGCGATAGTGACATTATCCATCGGTTAAAAATTTTATGGCAAAAATTAATGAAATTCATACAAACATCAGATTCGAATGTTTAGGAGCGAGGAGGGGGGAGAAATATGAATAGTTATCAGTTTGTTTCTACTGGATTACGATCTGACTTTGTTCAGTAATAATATAATTCCAAACTGTCTATAAATCACCGTCCACAGTTCATAAAATGTGTAAATATTACAAATCTGTAACGATGAATATAACAGAATAATATTTAGAATGAACGTAAATCCGAAAAACACGAAATTAAAACTAGCGGGGAAAGTTGTGGTAATTTCTGTGTCCAATTATACTACACTATCCAAATGGTAAAATAATAGATGAAAAACCAGTAAATCTTGTTAGTATGTTCGAGTGAGGGGTATTAGCGACTGCTAAAAATGTCTCACTGAGTAAGCATCTGATCTAACCAGTCTCTGGAAAAAACGTATATGAACTCAGAATAGCTGTTATCACCTACATATTAAAATTACAAGACGATAACTGATAAAAAAGAAAAGAAAATTTGAATTTATGAAACATTTTAAAATTAAGAATAATGTATTAGATCGCCCAGATAAAGGTTATAGAATCCTCTTCATGGACTATTTTACCCTATAATGAGAAACAGCCGGTTCTAGCAAGTTCATTAAAAAAATCCCTTAAAAAGTATGGATAACCCTATCAAACGAAATTGATAGTCGTTAGTGAAATATTTAAATAATTTTTATCTTGACAGCTTCTCCTATCTCACGATTATCTGGATTTTCAAAGTTGCCTAAGAAGTATCCTTTTCTATGCCCTATTCTTGGTTTAAAATTCATCAACTAGTAAGAAACCATATCACTGTACATAACCTATCTCATTATTGCGTTCTCATCTACTGCTTTTAAGATAATGATGTATCTAAAAATAGAGTAATATATTCAAACACCGCCTCTGTTTCACAGAGGCAATATGCTTTTCATATAAATATTATAAAAAATGATATAAAGATTGTTATTCTAAAACAGTACCTCATTGAACCCCTTCTATGGTACACTATTAATTCACAAAAACTGACAGTGCTGCAACGCAATCTCCTATAAGTTCTTTGTTAGCGAACCGGTTCACAGAGAGCCACCATGAAGCAACATGTGATCCTTCATAGTTGGAATTCGCTTAGAAGAAAAATAAAAATAATGCATACACTATCCTAGAGAATATTTAATTGATAGAAATTTAAATAAATTCCAACAGATATTCGTAAAATTTGGGGATCCAAGTAGATTCGTTTACAGTGTCCTGAAAACAAAACGCTCTAAATAACTAAAAAAAGAATTTGTTCACAATGTCAGAAAAAAACATTATGAAGAGATCATGAAAAACCAGCTATTGAAATTATTGAGAAGAACAACCTACTCAACTAAACTGCAAAATGTCTTCTTCAGTAGATATCTAATCCAGGGTCGTGTCACCTTAGTAAATATTTACCAGCTTACTTAAAAAGGACATTGTTGGAAGTCTAATCAATTCTGTTCGTAATTCTTTACAAGAAACACTATTCAAAATAATGCGTAAAGTCAAATGAACTATAGTTAAACAAAGTTAAATTAAAAAGCTTAATCATCGCATAAGATTTAGCTAATTTTAAGCTTGATTTTTATGTTCAGAAGTGGTATATTCAATTTCTAATTTTATTTTGGTCTTAACATTCGCCCCTCCAACCCCCCTTATTATTTGTTAAGGTGTTTTTGTCCCATGTTCGTTACTTCTTTAACTTTAAGGAGGTAATTATTTTTTCATATTTTTCTTCCATACATTATTACCGTTTGTCTATTATGTAACTTACTTCATGTAATTTTGGGTTGATTTTTTCTAATATTGTTAGTGACATAACAATTTGTTAGTTTACTATAGATGGCTATCTACATGATAATTATAAATGTGATTGTACAGGTATAGTTATAAAAAAGGGTCTTGGAAAAGAAACTCTTCTCTGAATAGCCTTTATATTGGTTAATGTAGTGGTGAGTTCCCTTCGTAAACTAACACGCTAACGAAGAAGAATCTCGTAAGGAATTATACAGCCGCCTAAAACAACACCAAAGTCAAGAATTTAGGTTGTGTTAATGATTAAACTATCACTATGTAGCTTACACGTTCGATATCGTTAAAAAAATGAGCCGAAAACTGCCTTTAACTTGGTCAGAAAAATCTTTAATGATATAAAATCCACAATAGAAAATGAAATAGACAACAAACTGTCCTTATCCGATTCACTGGGTATCATAAAAGATTTACAAGCCATGATGATTCAAGTATATCGAACGACAACCTATAATCACTAAACCCTCAGTTACAGTAAGAACATTATAATGACTTGTAAAATCAATTATAAATATACTTAATTTATTGAAGCCAAGCAACGTCTTAGTGAAATGAGTGATATATATTTCTAAAATTCCAATGAATAGAAATCAAAATTTCGGACGTTTCGCGACTTAGTGCAAGTCGCTTCTCATTTTTCAGAAGAAGTGACTTGCACTAAGTCGCGAAACGTCCGAAATCTTGCTTTCTACTAATAGGAATTTTACAAATATGTATCACTGGTTTTATAAACAACCTATCCAATGCTCAATTTATTCGAAATTATCAAAGTTAACCTTGGAAATGATATATACTACGTCTTAGTAGTTCTCTCAAACGAAAAGTGAAAAGAAAATCTTAAAATTCTCTCTTAAAAGAATGACTACTTGAAAAAGATGTCATTGATGCTTAATAAACTTTAGAGTAATTATGAAATCAACAATAGAAACTAGAAAACAAATAATTGTGTCTTTCAAGAAAACCATCTAATAAATTTCTATAAGATTCTTTTAGCTTTTAAAAATACGTATAACCAGTAAACTGACAAAATCTCCACAACATATTGTGTGTAAATCATGGTTAACTGAAATGGATAAGATGTATAAGATCAGAGAAATGACAGACAGTTGTTGTCAGCTCAATTAACAAAAGTTGATACAAAGGTTTTACTAGTTAGCGCTAACATCATCGATAAACAAGGAGGGTCTAATGTAGATGTGAAGGCGTGGATAGGAAGGGCAAAAGCAGCATTTTTACTACTGAAGGACATCTGAAACTCAAACCAGCTGTCAGATAAAATCACAGTCACAATTTCCAATACAAACATCAAGACAATCCTTTTGTATGGAGCCGAAACTTGGATAACTACGTAAAGCACCATCCAAAAGATACAAGTGTTTATAAACAACTGTCTGATCAAAATACTTCGAATCCGTTGACCAGATATCATCAACAACAACCTTCGGTGGCAGAGAACTAACCAACCGAAATCCGACCGACGTCAAAATTAAGAAAAGACGGTGGAGTTAGATAGAACACACATTGAGGAAATCATCAAACTGTGTCACCAGATAAGCACAAATTTGGAATCCTGAAGGCCAATAGAAAAGAAGAAGACGCAAAAACACATTGCGTCGGGAATCGAAGACAGACATGAAGAGAATGAAGTACACATGGAAATGGCTGTAAAGGAAAGCTCAGGACAGAGTTAGCTGGAGAATGTTGGTCGATGGCCTGTGCTCCACATGGGGTAACAGGCATTGATTGATTGATCAATGAACAACATTCGCTGAACTTAAAAGTATCTGAACACTGATTTGTCGAAATAGTAGAATTCTAGGTAGTGTACAATGCAGTCTATTTTACCAAAGATGCTTAATGCAATATTAAATGAGTGATACAATAACTCGCTCTACTAAAACCGAATTTTAGCTGGCTTAATAATCTGCGCAAACAATTTATATTAACAATTAAAGTTTGGTTAAATTACTATTTATTGATTCACTGTTGGTATTCTTCCAAATTAAGAAGACATAAATCTGGACCAAATAATCGTAAACATGCGAACTTAACTTGAAGCGATTCACCTTAGTCATACAACCAGGAAATACAGAATAGCTTTTTCTTTCGAGTACGGGACTATAAGGTAGTGGACATTTACGACTCCGCTAGAAAATCGATGTGAGGACTCGCATGTTTTATTTCGAGCACTTAATCATCAGACTAACGACAAGGTGTAGAATGGTTGATATTTATGGCGTCAGATAAATTGTAACATATGATGCAATCTCATCCGCTGACACCTGTGGACAAGTGTTTCATACTCAAAGCAGTTTTCAGTTGTTTACAGTAGTTGTCTAACCGAAGTTAATTCGTGATAATAGATTCAAAATTCTGCGATTGGTTAGTTAAATTTAATGTTTTCGTAATTTGAAGGGATATTAAAAATATATCAATGAATATTTTTTATATTAAAGTTTTATTGTTAATACAAGTTTGTTATTCAAGTTAATGGGTCAACTAAAATTTATATTTGACGTTGTACACTGAGAATATTTTCAGTGTTGAATTAGATTACTTATGAGTAAGTATTATCTAAGCCAACAATATTACTTTCATTTATATCCTCATCAGGCGCTTCACTTTTACATACAGTAATATTTCCACGTTAATATGAAAAGTGTTAAACCAATCAAAGCAACTTGTGAGGCAGTGATAACAATGAAAGAGATGGATTACATAATCATGATAAACGAAAAATGTGTTAGTCATTTTCTAGACGACCAACAGTGTTCACTCAAAAAACGGATAAAATGCCTGAATCTACTTCCTTCATATGCATATGTCAATTCAGTAATTTCTATAAATAAAGCTACAGAGGACGTACTTAATTAGTGAATAAATGAACTTATTGCAACGCGGTTTGGCAATGGTCAAAAAAAGGGTATATACAGCTCGATTTTATCCCAAATAATAGGTAGTGGCTGTATTGTAGAGAAAACAAGGTTCGTTAAAGTAATACACCGTATTTCATCAAATGTTTATGATAGGCTTGGTAGTAACTTATTACATATAGCGGAAACTATAGGGAATTGAACCAACAACCCTAGCTTATGTATTCAGAAGGAATGTGTAGCATCCTTATTTTTAAAGTGGCCAATTATAACTTAATGTTTTCACGGACTCTGTACATATTTTCTTTATTTTGTGTTTCTTTTCCACATCTCTCTTTTACATTGTCTTAACTACCTATATGTGGCTAGAAAAGCTTATTCACACGCCTCCTATTACGTAATTTTTGAGGATTTTTATCTTAACAAATTCTGAATAACTTCTTCTACTTAAATATTTCAGTTAGGCTGTCATTATTGTTCTTATCAGTACACGTATCCTTTTACTATCAGTTGCATCTTAAACGCTTATCATGACTAGTAATTACGTAATCCATCATAATACAATGTTACCATTGGCCCATATATTGTTTTGATTGATTTAACACTTTACGTTTACGTGAATATACTGGTGCATATTTGAGTGGAGCGCCTGATGAAGATCTAACTGAAAACATCATTGTTGGATTATAGATTTTGTTCTCATTTATATGATGAGAATTTTTCACTAATATTTCAATGATGATGTTTCTTGTCTCTTATTTTACTGATAATCTGAAACTTTTCATTTCTGTTAGTCGAGGTAATTGATATTCATTTGTATTCATCACAGATCGATGTTGGTTAAGTACCACTGAATACCGCGAAGCATTGCACGATTATCTCATCGTAGTATCAAACTCTTCAACAGTGTGAATAATTGATTCTGTCAGGGAATCTAACCCACAGCATTCGAGTATCACGGTCAACACATAACTATTTGCTACAATGAGACAGACAAGATCCAATGGTGAAACTATCACTTGCATCAGTTTGTGATATAACACGATGATAATCCATTGTAACTGTTATGCTCCTGACAAGTCCGAACCCTACCAGCTATTCAGAACTGTTTGGTTTTCAGTGTTAATTAAACATAATCAGTCTGTAATGAATGAAATTAACTAAACCTTATACCTATTTCTAATAACCGTATGGTATATAAAAGTCATTGTTTTTACTTAAATAACTTGGACTAAACTCACATTCACCAGTGCTGTTTTCTTGTTATTCATACCTCTGAAAAAGGCTTTGATCACTCAGTTATGATTCCAGCCAATCGTCGTTTCCATATCTATTAGGTCACAATCATAGTACACGTTCGATTGGTTCGTTTTCTTCCAGAAAACTACACAGTCATTTCACAGATAATGACTCTTTCATTAATAAACTATTACCTCAGATTATACATTTTGACTGGATTGCATCTTTTGCATTTTTAATAACTTCGTAATTAGTTTTAATTAATAATGAATCCAATTAATTTATAATGCAGGTCTATTCAAATAACAATATTGTTATGTCGTTATATAACACCAACTGCTATACACGAACTAACCGCAACTCTAATCGGAAACTTGTCTGCGCCAACTGATACTCGCAACCGTGACCAACGACTAGATACTGATTACTCACCCCAAGACAAAATCAAGAGGACACCAACGCAGCACTAGGAAGATTCGATTCTATTAGAATTCAACTCTGTATATATAGTTACAAAAGCGACCTTGGGGAAAACAGAGTAATTAGCACACTAAAATGATATTACAACCAATCACAGTTAACAAGGTCCAGCGGAGGAAATGAAGAGCAGTACCGGTTACTGCTCACTTTACAATTAAATAAAAAATAGCGAAATTGAGGATAATCACATGAAAATTAACTAGTTCCTTCCCTTCTTAGCAAATATACCCTAATATCATATAACAACCTAATAAAAGATTGTAAATTGATATGAATTAAACAAGCAATTTCACAAGATAACCAAAGATATTCATTTCAATCAATCAATGCCTATTACCCGATGTGGAGCATAGGCCGTCGACCAGCATTCTCCAGCTAACTCTGTCCTGAGCTTTACTTTACAGCCATTTGCATGTGTACTTCATTTTCTTCATGTCTGTCTCCGATTCCCGACGCAATGTGTTTTTGCGTCTTCCACTTTTCTATTGGCCTTCAGGATTCCAAGTTAGTGCTTGTCTTGTGACACAGTTTGATGATTTCCTCAATGTGTGTTCTATCTAACTCCACCGTCTTTTCCTAGTTTCATCCTCAATCGGGTTTCGGTTGGTTAATTTTTTGCCACAGAAGGTTGTTGTTGATGATATCTGGTCAACGGATTCGAAGTATCTTGATCAGACATTTGTTTATAAATACTTGTATATTTTGGATGGTGCTTTCCGTAGTTCTCCAAGTTTCCGCTCCATACAATAGGGTTGTCTTAATGTTTGTATTGGAAATTGTGACTGTGAATTTGTCTGACAGCTGGTTTGAGTTCCATATGTTCTAGATAATCCTTCAGTATACATCAGATCGTTTGCGTCAATAAAAATATTTTCTAGCATCCCAACTCCATCCAACATTAACTTTTCTAGTTTACCCCTCACTCCCTGTCTCAGTTTGTCCAATAAGAAATCAACAGAATTTAGATTCAGTTTACTGGCTTCAAGAAGGTATATAAACTATTTATTCCCTGAAAAATTGTCGGGGATGTTAGATCCTCAGAATTCTCTTGGCAAACCTGTTGTTTTTGCGATTAATTTTTGTAAATTTAAATTTTCTGTTTTCGCGCCATAAAGCTCCTTTCTCACCTTTAGTTCGTGTTTCCCACTTGGTAAGACACTAAATCTTATTGGTTCATTGCCTATTTTAGTACGCTATTTATGACATTCCACAGACGCTCTCTTTTTTTGTATATATACACATGAGTTGTGTGTGTTGATATCATCTGACAGGCTGCCTGTGTAATTAAACGGTTCTTGCTGACTTTGGACATCTTACTCTAGTTAGTTGAGCTGAGGCGCTGTGGAATAGCTTCGCTTCCTGTTATTGTGTCGCTGGTCTTACGTTCGTTAGCTGGTATCGAGGTGTCACCTTAATTCGCGAATCGTTGGCAAAAATATTACCTCTTTTCTTAATGACGAATAGTAAAAATCATGAAGACAATGTTATGAAGTCCAATTCACATGTAGTTACACTTTCTGCCAGCCTATCTCAATGTAAGTTAACGTTGATTGCATAGTCATCGTAGTTGATGACTTTTGTTGAGAAATGGCTGAGACTATGCTTGTAGTCGAGTGATTTATGAGTAAATGAAATATTACACTGTATGCATTTTATACCTTCTGATTAAGAAAATTTTCTTGGACCGTAAATCAAATTACGTCATATTAAGTAACAAAAGGTGAAATAAAAAATTTCTTAAGTATTTACACTGTGTATATTTCCCAGCACTGAACGTACACATTTTAGAGCATAAATGGATATTGGTGATTGATTTACTGATAAAGAGAATAATGAACAATTCATCACGTTGAAGACGAAATATGATGGTGGTTTACAAATAATCGAAGCAATTTTTCCCTTTCACAAAATGTTGTAGCATATTTTACATGTTTTCAAACAATCTATATTGTCATATCGTAAAGTGTCATCGCTATTTCTTAAAGCCAATTATTGTAAATGTATGTTAGTAGCTTATATGACCAAGTGATTTGTCCTTAATGTTATTTGAATATAAGATCAGACAGACAATGAGCCATAAGTGAAATGATGTAGTAGAAACCGCATTATTAGAAATTCTTAGAATGAAACTTACTATTTGAATTCTGTCAGTCAGGTATTCACAATAATACGGAACATTTTTGTCAACAAACTAATCAAGTTGTGCGCTTAAAAATCGAAACTAACTGATAACTTTGTTGAGTGGCAGAGATAATTTTTACAGACCAACAGTCTATGAATTCAGGTTGATTGAAATGATAAGCTTCTTTAGTCAAATAAATCAAGCCAAGCTGAATACAAACCTAAGTGAATGTTTCGTTATAGATAATGTGATGGCATTAAACATTAACATTTTCAACTAATCAGATCTCATTCAGAATAGGCTTGTATCTTCCCGTTGATTTGTAATGGACTGAAACTGGTCAGCCTCTGTCGCCATATGTGTATCCTAAGCCAAATGCGCATCAGATCTCGGTAATAAGTTTTCAAAGTCAGGAAAATCATTACCCAATAACGAAATTTATTTACACCTCAACTAATCACTAAATTCATAAAAATGATATATTGTGTAATAATTGTTAACCACAACCATTTGTCTAATTAGTGCGCCCCCCTAGATTCAACCCCAGATGCATTAGATTTGGTGACGAATAATCCTCCGCACCACCATAAAATTGATGGGAATGGGAATTCTATAATAGGAAGCTGGTCCAGTGGTTTAGAAGGAGAATGAACTTTGTTAAGATTGAAAAGCTTTTGGATGACAATATATGAACACATTAAAAGATGAGTAACTATCTGCATCTGATTTGTAGCCCTGTTAGCAACATGTGACTTAATATTGAAATACAGTTTATTAGTTTAATCCATTTGGGATAACATTTCAATGATCAGTATTGACATCTCATAGTTTTCTTTTTTTGATGTCATTATTTTTAACTTATTAGTAGTTTATTCTGTAAGTACAAAACGATTTATTTATTCATGTTTTCTCAGTTAGATTTATGAGTAGGATAGATTACCTGTCATTTATCTCAGTTCCCAGTAGGTTGTCTTCAAAAGTATTTTTTAATGCATAGAATCATGGGACCAGCATTACTCAGACTGATGATTGATTTGAGTAATATTCTTCACTTGTGTAGTCTATAAGGTACGTTAATCATGGATGTCATCTGAATATATAAGATAGACGACATATTTTTAACAGTGTTGAAAACTACTATGGTTGTAGCAGTAAATATAAAAACTATTAGATAATTATAACACAGTTCTTAGTTTGAATACCATCTTAAACTACTGAGCTACAGATGGTTGTTTTATTTTAGTATGTAACTTTACAGTAGTGGCCATCCACAATATCGCGAACTATTGAAAAGAGGATATTTGTTTCATAATTAGTAATATCCCCCTGTAAGCCATTGAGTTGGAAATCTATAGTAGTCTACACTTCCAATCAATTCACTGTATTAAAATCTAGTCAGGCTTCTAAAGTTTTAACAGAATTCTGTTTTCCGTTAACTTAAGAAATATTAGCAGTTAGACAGCCATCACTGATTACGTCACATGATGATCCCACTATAACTTAAAGTGATTCCAGTTAGAAATATGAACCCATGCCTTTCAACTTGATCATTGAGTGATATGAATATCCTAATATGAACTCCCAGTCATTAAGCTTATATTGATCTTATACTTAATTCTCTAAATACATTTTCTTGCTATATGACTAGTGGAGTAAGACAGCTTTCACCAGCCGCAATGAATGATCATCGTGTTATATCACAAACTGATGCAAGTGAAAGTTTCACCATTGGATCTTGTCTGTCTCATTGTAGCAGATGGTTATGTGTTGACCATGATACATTAATGCTGTGGGTTAGATTCACTGATAGAATCAATAATTCACACTGTTGAAGAGTTTGATACTACGATGAGATAATCGTGCAATGTTTCGTGGTATTCAGTGGTACTTAACCAACATCAATCTGTGACGAGTATAAACAATTATACTTAATACATATCTCCACTAGACTACTTCACTGTAATTTACACGTTGTTATTAAGTGTGTAAACTAATAAAGTATTTTATTCCATCAAATTATAAAGTGGACTGTTAAGGTAAGTACTAACGTTAATATCCGTCACTTTCATATTTGTACATGTTAAAGATAAAACTTTAAGGATAAAATAAGAGATTAATCTTTATCAATAAAAGCATGATATTTATTTACATGTTACATATATGACTTTAACTATGTAAATTTCATATGTTATAATTAAACAAGTTAAATAATAAATCACAAGAATTAAGCTTCAATAGATTTACCACATAACCTAAGTAAATTGAGTTAAATCATTCAAATTAATAATAAAATTAATCAGATAATTTAAAGTCTTCATTGTTAGTAACGAGATAGTTGCACTGGAACTACTGAGATTTAGTGATATTACGCAATCAACATAAACTTCTATCAAATGACAACTTTCTAATTTATTAAATGTTTTCATTAAGGTACTAAAAATATATGATGAAAGGTCTCTTTTGAGTTACTTCTACATCAAGGCTTTACAATATCAATAAACCTAAATATTTTCTTAAAATATTCTAACCACCTAGTAATTCAATCGGATGTACAGTTAAACACAATTGAACAATCGATAATTTCAAACATGTATTGTCTGCTCCTCTAACGAAACTCCACATTAACTCTTGGGTGTCCTCTGTATGTTAGGTAGTAGTGATCATATGATTAATATGCCTAGAGGTCGTGGGTTTGATTTCTGGTGGAGTTACATACACATACTGCCAAATACATTTTTACTGTGATGAAAGAGTTACTCAATAGTTCTTAGTATTCAACTTTCGTTTCTATATATCACATGATTTCACAATATAAAATTTGTACAATTTGAGAAATATTTGAAAATTTTTCACTTTAAAATCCTTAATTACAATATGTTTGAATCTTTTTACTGATTTGTCATGGACTGAAATTGATTAGTCTCTGTTGTCACATGTGAATCCTAAGCGGACTGCCTCGATTTAGTGAGTCATGGTGTGAACATCAACACTGGAATGTGGGTACATTCAGCTGACAAATTTCAAACAGGACGAAACTTCAGTCTTGGATATCGATTACCAGTCACAATTTAACTCACTATCCTACAATCTCGTTGATAAGGACTACAAATCGATAAAATGTATTTATTAATACATATAGTACTCAATTTAAGTGCTCCTTTAATGATTATACAAGGTTTATGAGGCTTCCTCTGAGTTGGATACCAGCAAACCCTGTTAGCGTATTTATGAACACATTCTAATGAAATCAGACAGAATTAAAATAAAAAGTAGTTGGTATCAGCCAAAAAAATTTAAGAAATAGAAGTTCAAGTTAATTTGTTCCTTCTATATTTTCTAAAATGAGTAACGTGATAGAAATTTTCAACTTTGAAAGCCCATTACTTATGAAACATGGATTTGATAGTGACTGTCCAAACTAACAAACCTAGATCTTATTATAGGTGAATAGTACTGCCTAATTTTTAGTAGTACAGTGCTAGTTACGAATATTCTAAAGTCATCGTTTGAGTTGGATTGCAACTGGCAAGCTAAATATAGGACGAGCGTTTCGTCCTACTTGGGGCTCATTAATGACAAGACCTAAACATATTCTAACTATATATACATGCTCGTTGCACAAGCGTAGCTGTCTGGATTCAATAGCCTAGTCATGGACGAGGTGGCGTTTAGCACGAAACAAACTGCGTTCGAGTACCGGTGTGAAAATCAACACTGGAATGGAGGTATATCCAGCTTACGTGTCCCAAAGAGAACGAAATACGTGCCCTGGATTCCACTTGTCAGCCTAAACCCAACTTGAACAATACTTATGAATTTTCGTTGTATTGAGGCAATCTACTCAGGATGCACATATGGCAAACGAGACTGATCAATTTCAGTTCAGGATAAATCAACAGGAAAATCCAAACATATTTTAATAATATTTTATAATTGATGTGCACTATTGACTTTGGACAGTAAACGACGCTCAAGTAGTTAGTATTTTTATTCTACTTTGGTACTTGTATTCCTACGAAGTCTCTAAAAATCAAATTTAGAACTTTTAACTTCTTTCGGTGAATGTTTTGCCATCGTTAGTTATTATAATTTTTAACTCCAGTCTATGAGCAACATGTTACGTTAACAACAATCGCACAATTTAATCAACTGATTGACGCTGATGATGTGAAATCTGGAGCAGAAATTCTGTGGTAAAAGGCAAACTCGCTGTCAGTTAAGCCTGAAAATCTTTGGTTCCATTATTTTTAGGGTAGTGTGCATATTCTGGTGGAAGTGCTATTATAGAAAAGAAGAACTGTCCAGCGCAACATCATTTTCTATATTTACCCATTAGAACTCAGTCCTTTATACGAATTGCTACTGACTTGAATGATTTCAATGTTTTTTTGTAATGATAACCACTTCTAAATAAAGTCGACAAGTAAATGAAAACATCAAGAACTGAAAATGTGCAATCCATTTGATATGAGGCTAGAGAAATATTACCTAACAAACACTGCTAGATTAATCAGTGGATTGACAGAACGAAAGTTCACATGATAATGTAGATATTTGACTAACATCCTTAAATAACCCATTTTCACTTGATCAGATTAAAATGCAGCAATTTTGAAGCCATCCTAATGCTCTATAGTCTAGTTCTCCATGACCATTGTGGACAGGCCTTCTCGTTTCCTTATTGTATAATAGACACTGACCATGACCATATATATATATATATATATATATATATATATATATATATATATATATATATATATATATATATATATATATATAGTTAGATCAGGACTTAAACTTCCTCATTTGCTGAGTTCACTCTGTATACTGAATTTTGTACACGAACGATTGTTAACCCTAAATGGTTGAAATAAATTTTTAACATCCATTAACGAAAACTTTCATCATAAGTTGATTAGGGTTTAGTTTTAAGGCAGTAACTCAATCGTACTTCAACTACTGACTTGGATAATAAGGACTACTACTAGTAACTATTTATACGAGACAGTTGAATTTCCCTGCATTCCTGACTAGAATATCAACACTGAAATTATGTAAATTCTCTTTAAAAAACAATACTAACATCCCGTCCATCAAATATACATTTCATCTGCAGATTTTAGAAAGTTGGTTCAATTTACATAATGTACGTCATGTATACTGGAAGATATGAATATGATGATTGTTCTTATTTCTGCTATCACTAATTCGTCAGCACCAATTCAGAGACTACAGATCGATTATGCTTAAAAATCTTCATAATCAAAGAACGTATTTGTTATATTTTGACAATCGCAGTATGTGAAGAACAGTAACCACGATGACACTAGTCCTTTTCCTTGGATTGAAGAAAATAAAACAACTAAGCTAATCACTAGACAGTCAGATTATATTTTACTCATCCGTTTATTTACATAAAAAGCGGATGGAGCATTGCACCAACAGAGAGAATAACATTTATACAAAACTGAAAAAATGGTGACTAGGGAATGAGCGTACAGTTATATAATTAATTGATGATAGTTCCTGAATGATAAATGAAATGACAACAGTTTATGAGTCTAGTGGGAGGTTAGGGCAGTATGGAACATGACAACAATAGGAATAAAATAGTTAGTCTACATGTACTCGGAACAAATGAAACAGTCTTCGAAAAAACATTTCAGAAAGTTAGTTACTCTTCTTGGATCGTCCGATATAACAGCATTTAAACAAGCCATAGCAATTGATATGAAATATTAAAAACATTCTGAATTATGACACTAATCACTTTTATTTATGAACTATACTTTCACAACAATCATACAATTCGTTATTGTGTATTGTCATATTATCAAAGTTTGTAGTATATACAAATGTATTGTAATAATTAATGAATGCCAATCCATATTATGTTTGTAACAGATATTGGGAAATTTCAGCGAAAACAGAAAGAGGCAACTGAATGTTACTTTTATCTACTTCAAAGATATTCAGAATGCATAAGGCGGAAATCAAGATAAGAAATTACAGTACATAGAATACTGTAGAATGTTTAGATTAAGGTTCAACCACAAACGCCCTGTAATTCCAATTAATAGAAGACTGAACATTAAAATTCTCCATATCCTCAATTTAAATTCTGTTGGTCTTCTTCAAACTATAAATAAGCTCGAGACTTCAATTTGAATAGATTATTTTTAACAATTGATTTTCACTAATGATTTATTGATACCCAGTCATTAATGATATTATCTGTACAGTGATCAACTTCAGGAGTTGACTCTATTAAGATATCACCAGTGAAGTTCATATATGCCAGGCTTGTGGTGGTTACTTATAAATGTTAATGCATGAGCATGCGCAACCTATTACGGGTTGAATGAAGTTAGAGA
This sequence comes from Schistosoma japonicum, assembly GCA_025215515.1. Lineage (NCBI taxonomy): Eukaryota > Metazoa > Platyhelminthes > Trematoda > Strigeidida > Schistosomatidae > Schistosoma > Schistosoma japonicum. Next base: position 43,062,512 of record CM046062.1, on the reverse strand, counting down.
TGTCAACCATTCGGTACTAGTATACTGGTTTGAAGATTGCGCGTTAACTGAAAAGCCTGAAACTATCGAGCTTGATATATGAAGGGGTATTGGGGGTAACATTGGTGCTTTTCATCAAGTAGTCCGATATTAGATTAAAATATCTACCCAGCGCTTCATTTCTTTCAACAGTTAACTGGCCCTGCTTTCAAATTCAGCAATCTTCACAACATTCAGTCGAAGCATAAAAAGGTTTAAATATCATTTACAAATTAATAGTGTAAATCTGTTATTTCTTTGTCTTATAGACTTTATATACAATAATCACTCTTTACAATGATAACAATTTAAAAATTAGTTACCTCTTACCAATTAACTTTTATAATGAATTGTATCTAATAAAGACGATTTACTTATTAACTAACATTATTTAAAGTACTAGTGAGAATCCGAAATCATTGTACTAGTTACCTAATTCTCATATCTAAGCTTCAGGATCAATATTTTGTAGATCTAATAAGTTATAACTTATAAAGTCAATAGATTTTGAATTACTACAATAACTCATCAGTAGTATGAAATGTAGATAATGATATATAAGATTCCAATTTATTGGTCTAATGATACGTTGCCTATAGTGTAGCTTTAAAGTCATTTCTTATTTACTCTCATGTTTCTTATCTACTGTGGTGGATACTACTTATAAGTCATTAATAAGTAGTAGGTAGCAGGGCGTCAAAGTAAATTGGGAAGAATCAGTAAACAGCAGACGAGACGAGTTGCGAGAGGGCAAGAGGTGAAGCATGATCGAAATACAGAGGATAATCGAGAACAACCAAGAGAAGCAGGCTGATAAACGATACAGTCCAGACAACGCGGAGGATGTGCAAACTGATGCTTGGAAGTAATGTATGTAATATTTTATGAGCTACTCTGTTTTCCCCCTATGAACATTGCTTACCCAATTGTTATTCTTCACACTACTAATCAAATAACTTCTTGATTGTTTTTTTAACTGATCTATGCTTTATACAGAAAATTATCTTTAAAGTATATAAAATTCTCCATTGAACTATTCAATTATCTTACTTCAAAAATGTTCCACTAAGCTGTAGAAAAACAAAAAAGCACGAATAGGACTGCTATTATCAATTGAACGTGTTAATTCCTATCATTTTGTATCATTAGTTGATAAGTACTTCATTATTGATTCATAATAATTTTATTATTACAATCACACGAAATTGTGTATAACTTTTAACTTGACTGATTATGAAACAAGAGAAATTTACAAATGACCTATAATTTAGTTTGATTTAACTAACCGATTTCAATTATATGGAGCTTTAGATAGGTATTACTGTTATTCAATAAATAATCAGTAAATGATCCAGCTGATGAGTTCCAGATAGGACAGGATGTGCATCCGGGATACCGCTTGCCAGTCACAAACCAACTCAAAAAATAATTGTTAAGTAAAGTCAGAAGTCAACACGGTTGTCTAAAATTAATTGACTCGATGCAAGTTCTAACGGTCAGATATTACTACGTACTGATTGTCCAATTTTCTGTGGTCTTCAACAGTACCATAACAGAGACCAGCCTCGATATATTCTTGATGTGAACACATATTGATAATGATCTCAGCTAATCAATGATATATGACCTTATAGGCAATCAAGTGGTGCATTTATTACCAGGTTTCATTAGCATCTGTAGGTTGCCCACCCATACTTTTATCCCAGGCAGGAAAGTGAAAAAGAAAGCCAATTTGAGCCACATAGTCCAGAAACATAAACAATCTCATGAGGAATTACATGCTATTCCTGACGACATATAAGCATTAGTGAGGATATTACAAGAATACAGAACACTGGTAATCATTATAAAAGAAATCTTACTAATGGATATATGAATAATCAGTTCTAATCTATGTGGTGTCGGTGTTTCAATAATCGTTGACAGTTTAAATAAAAGATTTGGATAGGGTAAAGGGGGAGGGGACGAAAAATTATAGAAATTAAACATTTAATAAATATGGGATCAAAATATATGTAGTGATCTTTTGGAACAATTCTAGGAGTTTAGCCATTTTTTTTTCATGGTTCGTCATTTAGAACAAGTCAATGCTGTAAACTACACATGTATTCAGCTAGATTCTTTTAAAAAGATAATCATGTATGCAGTTCGCCATTATATTATCACCATTGTAACATTACGACAAAACATCTATTCTATTTTATATCAGTTTTATATATATTTACTCTGCTGACCAAGACTTTAGACTGATTTTCTTACCTTTGTCATATGGACCTTCAACATACAAAATGTGTTGATATCTATGATATAAGACTTTGATTTCTTCGTTCACATGTGTAACTTGTATATATGTGTAACTTATATATAATGTCCAACCCCACTTGATAAAATTGAAATGGTTTAACTAAGTAACTGACATCGACTCAAACTAATTTTATGTCATCCCAACCTAACAGTGGTGGACAGGATTTCCTGTTTCTTCAATACTTGATACATAAAAGACAGTCTTACTAGGCAAGAATATATTTAAGGAGATAGAAGAGTAACTACGTAAATAGATGGCGACCACATTACGCCAGATAGTGTGCTTACCTTATATATCGATTGTGCATGTGAATGATGTTAGCCTTGACAAATTGGAATAAATCAATCAACGTCCTGTAATCAGTAAGTACAGTACAAGATTGTTAGGATCTTGTATAACAAATTTATCTCTTATGTGACTAGGAGTAAAATATTTTAGATTAACTTCAAGTCCTGAAATTGGATTCATACAGATATTTAGAAAACAAATAATCTCGCTGTAATTAGTCAATCATCATTAAATACACCTACGAGATTGGTATTAAGTTTAAAAGTTAAGCCATTTTTTTAAACAACGAATGTAACAAACATAAATTTTATGATTCATTAACATTTTATGTACAAAGGTGAAATTTTCTATAAAATATTCAGAAATGTACTTAACATACCTGTATTCAGTAAATATTATTATCTTGACAACCAGTATAACAATGTGTATTAATTCAACTGAGTATTACCTTTTTTAATAATCAAACAGGAAAATAATTCTTAGTTCATTACATAAGAAATAGAGACATTTAAGAAGTTATTAGTTGATTAGAAGTAGTCGGCGAGTAGCACTGCTTGACATAAGCTTCTTAGTAATGGGAACCTGTAAGGAAAATATACTTCTAATCCTAAAACGAAGTGACTTAAAATTAGCCACAACATCTTTTCATACAAACTAGAACTTTCAAACCATTATAAAAGATCAAGAATCAGTAATTAAATGTAAAGATATAGCAAAAATTAATATGGATGTGAAATAAATGAAACTTGGTTAGACATTGATAATCGATGTGAACGTAATGCAAAATACTGAATAAAGTATGATTGAACAAATTCGGGAATGACAAACAAATATGTAAAACATTCAACAATCTACTTAAAACCCGATTAGAATCAATATCAGCTCACTAGTGAATAACTTCTCGAAGTATTTCCTGGAGTTCTAGTAACAAAATGTGACCAGTGAAGTTCAACTATGTTAGGTGTGAGGTAGTTACTCGCCAGTGGCAATGGATGAGGTCATGTAAACATACCACGAATTAACTGAGTTAGTAATATTAAGTATTAGGATTTGGCCCAGTAGTCTGGTGGTAAAGCGTTCTCTGGAGGCCTTGAAGGTCCTAACTTTGATCCTTGATGGGGTCATGGGTGCTAGGACGTCCTATATTAGAATGAAGCAGCTTTCCAGTGCTTCCTGGTAGTCAACGGTTGTCTAATTCAGACCGATTTTGTGCTATCAAATTAGCATTCAACAATCTCAACAATACTTAATTAAATTATGTAAGATACCTTAACGTAATGATATTTCATAGACTCATTACGTGAAAACTTTTACTTTTTCTTCTATGTATGTGACCCTACTGCATTTTTACCTTAGTAATTTGATAAATATATTAACATATGTATTAATCTAATATTAATTTTGTCACGATGATTCGAATTGCACTTAATATTCATTCAATTGATTCTTTTAATCTCGAGAAATGACCTACAAAGAATTGTTTCAATGGATGGATTATCCATACGGTAACATTTCATTTATTGCAGTAAAGTTGAATTATGTGGTAACCTTTAAAGTTTATATACTCGAAGTCAAAGAAAGACTACTCCATAAACTTCTTGGTCTCATCAGGATTACTTTAACTAATTTTTCTCTATTAAATTAAGTGAACAAAAGCTAAAAGCTCATTTAAGCCTCTATAAGTTTAGAATATAGTTTTTCCTTAACATTCCCAATTTATTCGTATTCAGTGATTTTCTATACTTTTAATGAGTATGTTCTGTTTATTGAAAGGCATTTACATTGAAGTTTTCATTTTAAACGCTTCAAAGTAACTGTAACTAACTTCTATGAATACAACAATGAATGATGAAGGAAATGTCTGAAGAAAAATAAGTAAATATTGAATGTTCGAAAACAATTCATAAATGTTAAATATTCTATAATATACCACATTTACTCATTGATTGAATAGAAAATTGATCCAACCTACTAAATACACTACATATATTAGACATTAAAAACGTTGAGGATAACGTCAATCAAATTTTATTGTTTCAGTATATGTTGTCAGATAATTCGTTTCAATTAATCTACGTATTCATATGAATCCAAGTAAAAACATATCGGATTCATTTAATTCTAGGAGGAATTGGAATTAGAGATGCACGGAAGATAGTGAATTCACTGAACTCAAAGCATGACATAATGTCCATAAGCGAACAGAATGCATGTTTATATACTATGCAAGTAATGAACTAATGATTTTAGAGATTTAATCATTTTAAATATTAAAGTGTCAACAAAACGTTGGATCATATATAGAATGTCTTTTATAGTTAGCCACAAGCAATAAGCCATTTTAACATCTAACCGACCTTATACAGGTCAACTGACCTACGTCTTTAATGTTACAATCATTTGAATTTTGTAAAGCTAAACAACCTCGTTTAAATAGGTCAATGCAATTTCTAGACCAACTGATTTTACACATGATGGTCTCTAAGCTTAAATTTATATTGATGAGATTAGTATTAATAAATGTGATGACAGAAGTAAATAGGTAACTAGGATATCGTCTCAGTTGAAATAAAAGATTTCTTAGTCCTAGAAACAGAACTGTTGACTATGTTATAAGGTTTAATTACAGTATAAGTCTCATTTTCCCAACCATCCTCGGACTTTGTTTTGATTAATAGTATAAATGTAAGCGGTTCAAATGTTAGTACTGCTTTTACACTATCTACTCAAATAAGTCTTCTAGTATCAATACTTACTAAGCAGAATTAAATGTAGAAACAAATACTAGGAGCTAATTTAACCAGTATAGCTCTAGTATTTATATCCATGTGTAAGTCAACCAGTTTTTTATAATGAAGCCTCCACATAATTGAACAATAGTCTAGTTCATCCAGTAACTTTAAGGTCAAAGTTATAGGTCAGATTATACAAAGAAGGTCATTCATACAATCGCGTAATATAATTACGGTCAATGACACACACTATGTCAAAAACATCGAGGTCACTGTTGAAGGACCTCATATGGCAACAACGACCAATGATTGTTTTGCTTGCATTTTGACAATACACCAATCGATTAGGTGTGTAATCCAATAATGGAAATTGAAAACTGATTATAATCAATTAAAAATTGTGTTGATTGTATGCTTAGTATCTGATATCTGATGTAAAAATTGACACTTAGAAATACATTTTAGCGTGACAATGAAAACAACTTTCATCAGGCTTTACAGACTTTAAACGATTTACAATTCTCAATGTATAACCTGTAAATATTTTGCTAAATTCAACAACATATTTCGTCACAAAGCTACTTCAACTGGATTTCTGAAAGTCGGGGCGTGCTATACTCTTTGTTCTTTTTAGATAGGATTCCTTGGTACTGAACACGTATAATCTTGCAGAGGATCGGACAAAGATCTATCATGTCTCACAGTGTTAGTGATAAAAAATCAGAAGTTTGATAACCTATTTTTTTGTCTTTAATTATATACCACTGAAATAGCAATCCTATGAGAAGACTTTAAAAATCTATATGAAGAACATTCTATTCTGAAATGTATACTGTTTTCAGTAGTCAGACTCTGGCACAAGGATATTTTAATGACTCTATTGTTTTTGGTTACGTCTATTGGTTTACTTACTCCTGTGTGGTACAGAGAGAGCTATTTAGAAACACAACTCTGAGCATTACAATGTTTGGTTATTTACAAAATCGATCAACAAATGTATCCTTGTTTCTCAATTAAATTTTTGTCACTATGACACATCAAAATGTTTTTTACGTGACTATTCATATGGTCAAACTAGATAGCCGTAGACGAACTTAAGTTAAAAACTTATGTATCATGGAGGATCTAGCAATTCATTCAAATCTAAACTCTGACTTTTGCTAATGTAACAAGTCTAATCTCTCATTATACTGTGATATTATACCCCCCCGATTCCTGTTTACTATTCTTAAAAGCCAATTGTTATTATTCATTTCTAGACATTCGTAATGATTAACTAGTTGTTGCTACAACCTTTAGTTTTCATCTTTATCTACACCAAATAAAGAATTATCACTGATCTATAAATTAATTTCATTACAGTTGAATTGAGATGGTTAATTTTTTGGAGTTTGGAATTTTTAATCGGTTGAATACAATAATCAGCTCACTAGTGACTAACTTCAGGTTGTTTCTGAAGCTCTAGTGAGAAGTTGTGACTGGTGGTGTTCAGACTTATCGGGAGTGAGACAGTTATTACCAATCACAATCGATGATCGTCGCGCTATATATTACAAATTGATGGAAGTGGAAATTCTATCATTGGATGCGGTCTGGCCCAGTGGTGCCGAAGGTTAGGTGTTAACCAACCTGAAACTCTTGGCTGTTCAGTGCTCCCAGGTTTCCAACGGCACCTTACCAACACCAATCTGTGACATATTCAGCTAATTAATGTCATTGTATTATTCCTATTACTTTTCATATTATTACGTAATCTTCAGTCGATCTTGATATTTCCAAACACTTAATGATACAACTCTATATTGTAATGGTAATAAATTCCATTCTATAGCTTCAGTACCTGATATCATCTGAAATGAAAACTTTTGTTCTTAAATAATACTTTCCTCATCAAAGACTTGATGGGCTATTAAATCTTAATTTTAGTAAATTTGAACTTTTACTTAACAAGTCAGCATTCCCCATACGGAGCATCTCATACTGTCATCATGGATCGAAGAACTCTTTCCATTTAGTTTCACACATTAAGAAAAGGAAGAAAATACTTCATTATCGTATAGGTATATCATATCGTTTTCACATCAGGAGAATGTAAAAGTAGATTATAGTAAAAGCAGACTGAAAGCAAAATGATTTTCACATATATCAGTCCTTTGTATTTCATTCTAACCATCGAAGTAAAAAAATGTTAGCTCAACAGTCTACAAGATGGAAAGATGAAAAATTGCTCTTATGATGAATTCTTACTATGGAGTTAAGTTCCACTTCAAATAAATCCATGACGATTTCATGGTTGAACAGGGTTCTTGTTATTGAGTTTGTAAAGATTACTTAATTTCAAGCTTCATGCCACAAACTGAATATAGCGAGGAAACTACTGAAGACCTGAAAGCATTGAATATTTGTTCTGTTCTAATACAGCGTGCTATAGCATTAAGCGTCCACTGTTTCACTAGGGATCTAACTCAAGACTTTTTGACCTTGTGGACAAAACCTTAACCTTTCTACCAGTAAGTTGGCATCAAAAAACTTACACTTCAAACTTTAGTCAATGCTGGGAAATAATTTGATCGATTTCATTTAGTATTACTGGTGAATGGTTGTTTTACACTCACCATGGATAACTTCTACTGAATTCAATGACTGCTACTAGTAAGAGTTATGTTTATTTTATCAGATTTGTCTAACTACGATCATTTCATGACGTGGAACATAAGATAAATTAATTTTATTGAAAAAGAATTAACAGTCAAAAGTTTGCAATATAACCAGTAACATGATCAACAATTTCATTCTAAACAATATTCAATTAAAGTGTACATTAAGATATCGCTTGACAGTAGTAATGACGACATTGATATTGAAACCAATTCTTGAGTTATATATATATATATATATATATATATATATATATATATATATATATATATAAAGAAAGAGATAAATAACGTATAGTAACCATTATCATGTTAGTGTAAAAATGTTATTACTCATTATAATGTAGACAATGAAGACATCCTACTGTGAATTGAGAATGAATAGCAGTTATTCTATCTATATGCATAAAGTATACACTTGAACAATGTAATTTTGTATTAAAAATTGTCATGATAGTGAATTACTGACAATTAAAAATAATAATGTTATTAGAAGTAGTAATGATAATAATAATAAACTAACTAACACGACATGGATGATAAATAAAATGTCAGTCGAAAAATTCACTTTACTTACTCTATGTATAGAACTGAAAATCATGCACATGTATACACGTGTACACATAAAAACACCTGGCAACAACTTAAAATGTGTAAATTGAATCCTTTGTAGATTAACATAAAATTAAGATCATCATAGTGTAAACATTCAATGATTGATGACGTTAGTATAAAGAATGAAATAAATTTAGTTGAATTGAGAGGGTATTGTGGAGATTGTTACTTGATTTCGGTGTGTGTATTAGTCACTGGTTGATGCCATTTGTGTACCATTGGAAAACACACAACCCTATACGGCTGGTTTGTCCTAGTATATGAATCTTCAACAGTCGACACTATTTATTCGATCAGGATACTTCGATCTTAAGGTATACGTGACTAACTTCGTGTTGTTCCTAAGGTACTAGTGAAAAAGTGTGATTGGTTGGGAGCAAAAAAGTTACTACCAATAATACTGACTGACCGTTGCGTTATATCCCAAAATGATTGAAATGGGAATTCTACCAGTATATGCCTACTCAGTAGTGATGATGAGTGGTTTGATGAGAGACCTAAATGTCATGGGTGTGATTCGCTGTGGAGAGGGATTGTGAGTGCACACTGCTGAAGAATCACATACCAGGACAAAACAGCTGTCCAGTTCTCTCTAATTTTCACTGGAACCCAACAGTGGTCAGCCTGCGACGAGAACAAACTGTAAAATGACATCATGTAAGATCACATTTCAAATTAAAAACCAAATATATATATGATGCTACTTTGTTCACGGTTATATGGCAGTGGATGCCACCAAGAAGACGAGAGGATTCAATAATTATGATAGGTTGATAGTGTGGTGGTGACAATGAAGATGGAGAAGAGACAACCAACTGACAGATGAATATAGGCCAATAAGCCTTTTGAATTCTGTTATTAAATTAATAGATAGATTATTCTAGCTTCTATTTGATTTCCTGTAGATGGAAATAATTGTTTGCCAATTAGAAGATATTCAAGAACAATGTCGACAACAGGTGTTATTTGAGGTAGTTTATGACTGGCAACCAGAATTCACAGTGGTGAAAGCGGTAGCGTTTGTCATGAAACGAACTGAATTCGAGTTACGGTGTAAATATCAACACTGGGGAGCAGGTACATTCAGCTTAGGCATCCAGGATTCCACTTGCCAGTCTCAATCCATTTCAAACAATACTTGTCAACAATTGCTTTATCGAGGATACACATACTGCAACAGAGATTGATCAATTTCAGTCCATGACGAATCACGGGGAGGATCCGAACACATTATAAATATAAGTGTCGACAACAATTTTCCTCAATTCTTTTTAACATCTAGGACTGGTCATCTGAAAGAAAATTCACAGAATGTTCATAAACCTTGATCAAATCGGGCACGTCTGAAATTTTGTTTCTTGTGTAGTGTTATGACTTACTAGAATACATAGTTCTTTCATCCTCGCTTATAGTACATTCAAAGAAAGTTAAATCTTCACATTTTACATAGCTCATGACTTAAAATGTTAAATAATTGATAATCCTTAATTAACAATGTTAAATTTCTGCCTTTCTAACTGTGTACAAAACAAAATAAAATAAAGTGGCAGTTCCTACCTATTCTGAAATCTTATTGTAATAAATCACAAAAGTTAATCTCGATAACATACATAAATTGATGTAGGTATTCATAGGAGCAATTCAATCTTTAAACTTTACACTTTGATTCTAATAACTAAAATTTTCACTGTATTAGACTGTACTTTGTTTTGGTTCAGATTGCCAATTCGACTTATAAATTCACTATTTTACATATATTTGAATAATTAATGCTAACTTGGAAACAAACAGTTATTTATTCATCTATTCATTAACTATTATTTGATGTTCGTCTATATTTGAATTGTACATTCATACGAAAACAGTTTTTTATGCATATTCATTATCGATTATTGATTTTGTACAGTTTAGTATGTAGTAAATTAATGAGGTAGACTTACTAGGATTCTTTAGTAGTGAAGTTAGATTCTATCGAGTAAAATCATTCATTCACGTAATGGTAAGTTCAAAGTTTTCTGAAAAATCATAAGAGAAAATTTATTCGGAAATGTTATGATGCGTGAATTTTCAGATTGGTTGTTGAAAGAATGCCACTTAGGTGTGCCTAGTCGTTAATTGCGAGTCTGCCCTATGCCCACTTAGTCCCAAGCCGGAATAAGAAAGAACACAAGCCAACCAGACAACACTAGTGAACTGTGAATTATATTTACATAAATACATCGATTTTTATATCAATTAATTTACAGTGATTATTCATCAAGTGAAATCATCAACATTTAATTAATACAATGAAACGCTGTCAAACTGTACTCAGGAGTAGGACTCACATTGAAATCAAATTAATGTAATGAAAGTGTACAAATGAAGCTTACAAAAAATCAATACAACTTCTTTTGTTTAATTAAATCGACCATTGTATCTCTGGGGATTAGGAATCCCTAACAGAAAGCTTTTAGAACTGTCTTATTCAATGAACTATATGATTTGATCGTGGGGTACAATCAGTATATAATGACTATCCAGTTGATATTTTCAGTTGAGTCTCAGGATTATGATTCTTAAAAACAGTACGCAATGTTAGCAAAACTTAATGGTTACTTGTCAGGAACTAAGAAATTAAATAAATTGATTATAAGAGGCTTAACACTGACGGGTTTCATTATGTTAACCCTCTTTAAATAGCATCATAAGCACCAAACGCAGATATTTAAACTAGTGAAGCAGATATCTCGTGTTTGTCTAGTTAGTAGTAGCCGATAGACTAACTAACTTGTTTATCATATCTTTTGGTTGAAAACTACAACTTAATTTAGAGTGATTGAGAATTACTGTGTAAAAAATAGCATACTGAAAACCACGTCAGAACATGTTAAGTTCATTTGATAATCCAAACTGTATAGTATATCAGTAAAATCAAAAGTAACCTGTTTAGAGAATAAGTTAACAAAAACAGTCACTTAATTCAAATTGGCTTTGTCATTTTGATAATTAGATGACCTGGTGAACAGGCGTGCTTCGGTTGACAATCACATTGAATTATTCATTAACCCTCAATACTGGTTGTACCCTATCTAACATATTAGCACAGCTGGGTCAAATATAGAAGTTAAATTATGAAAGGATCGAGATAGTATATTACCAAATATAGCAAGACTAAACACAGGAAACGTGATGCAAGAAGAAGTTAAAATAAAGCGTGTATAAAAGAACATTTTGTTTCATGATGTTAGAAAAGATATAAATTAAGGGCGTCTGCATGACTATGACCGACTTCGAATCGTGTCACCCATCTCCTCTAACTTAATGATGGTTGTCCTGCATGCCACAGCCGCATAGTATGCTACCATCAACATAGTACAAGCAAGTGAACAATGAATCAATGAACACATTTCATATTTTGATTCTATGTTCCTTAGCTTTCTCCTAGCCTACTTCTATCTTAAACAGCGTACAAATCCGAGGTAGACAGTTGTCATAAATGTAAAACATCCATCCTAGTTATATCTACAAATGACTATTTACAGCCACATTAACAGATTCCTCATCTCTGTCTAATACATAACATATAATTTAATCGTTGTTCACTTCAGAACATACTAGATCAGTCAGTACTGACATATAAAACGTTTTTCTCACAGGTATGTAGGATTGTTGAAAGCAAACTAAACTAACATTCGATTTTTTTTAAAATGAGAACGTGATAGAAGCAATGTTTTATGAAAGGTCGGATAATCAGTATCTGATCCGTTAATATACCTAGATATTACCTAAAAAATGCATGTAATAAAATAGTTTGGTTGAATATGACTAAAAAAATTCGCTTAACTATTGCGATCCAATGAATGTACGATAGGCAGTTGCTTTTTATAGATTCTATAGTGTAAAAGAAATAAACTTATTATGTTTTGAACTAGTATGGGACTTCTCAAAAGTGTGCACTATCGGTTCGGCAAGCAAAGCCAACCCAAGGTATTTAGGTCTCTCGGTGAACATCCAACAATCTGTACCACTTGGAAAGCTGGTGTCAAATGGTAGATTTCTGTGAAAAATACAAACAACTAAACTTAATGCCTACGTTCACAAAACAGACTCAATTCACTTTCAATGACCAGCTCACTAGCGACTAACTTCAAGATATTTTTGAGGTTCTAGAAAGAAGTTGTGGCTGGTGGAGTTCAGAGATAAATTGAGTGAAGTAGTTTCCACGATTGATAATGGATTTTTGCTTCGCTTTATCACAAATTGATGAAAGTGGAAGTTCTATTGATAAACGCCAGCAAATCTAGTGGTGTAGAGGGTAAGCCGTTGGTCATGAGACCTGTAAGACTTGAGTTGGTTTTACTGGAGAAATCGATAATGAGAACTATGGTAAAACCACAGTCCAGTAGTCCCTGCTTTTCGGTAGTACCCAACCAACATTAATCTGTGACGAATAAAACAACTAAACCTTATGTCTATCTCAGATAACTAACTCAGTTCAATTATCATGTTTTCTACAAAATTACCTAACATTACTGAGATACAATACACAAAGCGATTCTAATATTTTAACTCCATTCAGTTTCTTTCCTTTAATAATCTAAATAAAGGATAATGCCATTTAAAGAACTCGTTGAATTCATTGTATTTCGTCGCATTTTCATCGGCTACATAAAGTTTAGTGATTTAAATTCAAAATGTGAATCTACTTGAACATGATTTAATGAAATGTTCGTCAGATAACATGGGTCACACAAGAACAGTAGTTCTAGAGAAACGTGGAAACGAGTTAGTTGTGTATTTATGGCATGGAAGAGTTGTTGTTCATTTCTGAGGGCAAGAAACAAACTACAATTGCCACATTCGAACTCACTTGATTGTAGCCATGTGAAATGTGAAAGGATTATTCGATCTATTTTTGTTAGTGTAGCAATAGAAGGTTAACCATTAACTCATTCTGAATACGAGCGCTAAGTTTTATCCTTTTAATTTCTGTGGCATAGATCTGTAATGTCTGTTAACTATTACATATACTTTCATTCTCTGCTTGTCTTTATTTTCCCTATCTTACTATTGAAACATATACCACCTTCTGAGACACATTATATACAATTTGACAACTAACAATGCATTCATTTGATTATGACAGTTGATGAAATTTGTTCAACTACGACGTACATAGGTTTGTTTTGATCTCTACAAAACAAAGAATAATGATTTAGAGTTACATCTGTAGCCTTGAACAAATTCGAAAGATATTGTAAACGGTTTGGTTAATTTATTGCATGTATGTATGCATATATGTATGGTCAACATAGAACCTGGCACATGTATGCATCGGTTCAATTTTCCATACCTCATAAACACAGCAAGATTAATACCGCCTTATAAGTAGAAGTGAAAGTTACTTCATTCATAATAATAACGAAAACTGTAAAAGATACTGTAAAAAGACTGTAAAACATACAAATATGGTACAGAGTGAAAGAAATGGAGCATGGAAAGAAAACTGAGAAATAATTTGAAACTGACGATTTAAAGAAAAACAATGAATGGATACATTCGTGCCACTGTGACCATTTTGATCCATGTCGCCCGACGTTTCCAACCACTGATTATGGTATTCGCACGGGATCCAATTAGGTAGTCTGCATCAACAGACGCGACCCAAACCAACAATCAGTGACTTCATGGACTGATGTCTAGTTATGTTTGGCCTCCCCTGACTCCCTTCCATCTTACTCCTGTATTAAATATCATTGAGCAAGAAAGATATGAAATAATCCTAAGCTAATGATTTAAGGGAGGACAATGAATGGATACATTTGTGCCATTGTAACAGATTCTGAGTCATGTCATCCAGTGTTTCTAGCCACTAGATATGGTATTCGCAAGAACCCAAACCAGGTAGTCTTCAGCTATCGACACGACTCACATCAGCAGTCAGTGGCTTCATGTATTGATACCTTGTTTTGGTTTGACCGCCTCTGACTCTCTTTCGTCCTGCTTCTATATCAGCCATCATCGCGCGTCGAAGCAAACGGTGGTTAGGGATACGCAACACATATCCCAATCACCTCAGTTGATGAAGATTCAAAACCTCTTACCCTAATACCCTTCGTCTAACCTCGTTACTACTTACTTGGTGATCCCGGCTAACGTGGGAGATGTTTCAAAGATATCAATGGTCAAATGCCAATAATCTACGTGTGTCGTCTAGACTTAAAGGCCATGTCTCACATCCATACAGGTTTCACAAAGAGCTAGGATGAAATCCATTAAAACACATTTCTGACTAAGTAAAGTACTTGTTCAGTATTCACTAGTTTTCAAAATTTTGCCAACTAATATCTTTTCACAAAGAAAATTCGTATCAACATGAGTAACCTCCATAGATCATTGTTATTGAAATTCTGCAATCAATGACAAATAAATAAAATACAATAGAATAATAAATGTCTTAGTTGCTTGTGTTCGTCAATGATTCATATCGGTTGGGGATGAAATCCTAATTTAATCAGGGACAAACTTCAAGAGGTTACTGAAATCCTAGTAAGAAGTTGCGAATGGTAGCGTTCAAATTTATCATGAACGAGATAGTTTCCATCACTGACACTGGATGATCTTCACAGTATATCACAAATCGGTGGAAAGAGAAATTCTACCATTTCATCCCTGCCCTGTAGGACAAACTATTAACCTTTCGCTGTGAAACATGAATGTTCTATATAGGATTAATTGGTAGAAGTGAGGATGGGCTCTCTTAAGGAGTCCGTTACTATAATGAGACAGCAGTTCAGTATTCCCTGGTTTTTAGTTGCACGAAACCATTATTAATCTGTGACGTATCAAACAACTAAACTAAATACCTACCTCCAAGAAACCACTTTAGTTCAATTAAAATGTCCTAATTATCGCCAACTATTCACCTTATTCATTTGATAGAACTGTTCAGTGCACGAAGACCGATTAAATTAAGATTTTTATCATCTAGTTACTTATCAATACTAATCATAAAGCCAGAAGATTTATTATTAACCATTGTATACCACTTTATCTAAATTAAAATTGTATATTTGCACAAAAATATAATTTGAAGGTATTTGTATCTTCCCGTTGATTTGCTAAGGACTGAAGTTGATCATTCACTGTAATGTGTATTCTAAGTGGATTGCCTCGATATAACGGTAGTTTTCAAGTATAAATTAGGTTGGATTGTAACTGACAAGTGGAGTCTAGGAAGCGTGTTTCGTTCCATTTAAGACTCATTACTTGAATAAACTTTTAATCCAGTGTTAATATACTCACAGTGGGACTCGAATGCAGTTCGTTTCGTGTCAAGCACTATGGTGTGTACTACTAGAATACTGGATTTCATTTACCAACCATAGCACAACCTAATTTAAACATAATATTACCTAGTGTGTTGATTTAACTTAAATTAGAACGATTTCATTCATATCGGTCTATATCACTTGTCAGTTCATACTTCCATTTCTATCTAGTTCATGTATTAATCTTATGTATAATGTAGTTATGTGCATTTTATAGGTTCATTGTATTTAGCCTTTTTCATTAATGTATAGAAACTATTTTTGCATTATATTCAATGTATTAACTGATCATGTGTTACATGTACACTATCATATTAGCAAGGAAATCGTCCTTAACAAAGCCTACTTCATTTACTACATCTATTACAATTAATACTATACTTAGTTTTCTTTCATTTAAACAATTCTATTTTTAAGAATTGACTGTTATCTAATTACATGATTCGTGTAGAAACATATAACAACAATTATTTTTTTACTATTCTATTCATCAGAGGTGTTGAAGTTGAATATTCCATACATAAACAAGCTAATGATATTAAGTCATATGTAGATAAGTGATATCAAAGTTTATGACAAGTCAATGATACACCAGACAGAATAATAGTAATAATAATAAAAAAAGTAAGATTCTTTATTCTAGTTATTGGATAGAATGAAATGTACATGAATTTGTTACTACTTGATGTTATTGTATCGATTTGAACAAGTTATGCTTTTATGCTTCATAATATGATGATATATTTCTACAGGTAGTACAGTAATCGATTCATACTTTCTTATCTACGTACTGTTTATTATCATCTAAAAGCAGGATAAGTATCTACATAGAAGAAATTATTATAAATTGTAAATGAGGATGAATAAACACATAACAATATTTCTGTTGAATGCTAAACAGAGATGGTTATTTCTGTGGAGATTGGTATTTTAATTGATTGAATATGTAGCAGATTGATGTTGAGAGGGTACCATTAAAAACTAGGAGCACTGAATAACTGTTTCGTTCTACTGTGGAAATTGATGGAAGTGGCAATGCATTCTACCACGACGACGCAGTGGTGCAAACTACTAAGTGTTCGCCAATCTGAAGCCTTGGAGCTGAATATCGGGTGTGAACTGTTGAGGAGTTCCACACTAGAACGAAATAGCTGTCCAGTAATCCATGGTGTTTTGAATGTTGAATTGTTAGAATGCATTATATACCTACTTAATTTCTACTTTCTTATGTAGAGATATGAATGGCTACACAGGGTTGTGTCAGCTGCTGATAACTCTGGGCATGATATTCCACGCATGGTACATTATTATCTTGGTATCTATGTCATAGTATGATTTAACAGTGCAACTTTTGTTACCACCGCTTTTGGATTTTGTTTGTTTGGTGATGGCTAGCTAAAATAACTCGTATCGACTAATTTTCTATTTCTTATATTATTCGCTGAACGTAGATGAATACCCATGAGTTGGTTGAAGATAAATGCATGAGTTATACTGGTATAAATCACTTAAGGGAATCAAAGAAATACTAAACATTAACTAACCATCGGGCCCAGTAGAAACGACAGTCAAAGTCAACCACTAATAGGATTTTCAAGATCCAATGTAATCAATTGGGAATAGGTAATTAGTAAATTGTTTAGCTATTCCTAAATGTGTCTTACTTAATATTCACGATCGTTTTTTGTTAATTTGGTAAACTATAACGCATTATTTTATTTCAAGCATCTGAAGGTTATTGTAACTATCTGATGTAAACATGTAGCTCAGACCAACTTGTCTGTAGTCAATGACAATTAATTTCTAATATTCACCACACACATAGGAAAATGAGTGAAAATAATGAGTACAATCCATATATTGATTGTTTGAAAAGTTACGAATAATCTGAAGAATAGCGTCAGCGTCGCGATTGACAGCTCTAAATTTATAAGAAACGCTTTACAAAAAAAATTCATGAGCATTTTTAAAAAAAATAAATAATTAGCACAAATGTAAGCTGAATGGTCACCAAGTAGATTTTGTGTAGTGATGATGATGATGCTTTTGATAATGATGAAAATTATTCGTTGTGTTTAAAATGAAATGCTTCTAACTTCTTTCCCGAATGCTTGACTTCATCCTTAGAATGAAAACACTTCGGATGTATGCTGTGTTTTGTCCAAGATGATGATTCTCTCTTTTACTACGGTAATCTGTAATACAATGTAAAATTCAACATGGTGCATATTCATGAAATGGGTATGAAAAAAACAATACTGGAATTAACATAAACAGTTTGATGTAGTGGAAACCTCAATTAAACACAGTGTGCCAATGTTAAAGTTTGACAATTTCTAGATAATAAACTGTAATTTGATTGCAAGTAATTTCTTACTGTTTAGTTGTTTCTTGTTTTCATTGGTTTTTCAGTGGATTTCGGTTCATGACGGTAATAAAGTTTAAATTTGACAATCCCAGCCGAATTCTCCATGTTAATGATGCTTATACCCTCGAGTGTTGTATGAAGTATGTGAGTGGTTGTCGCTTCCTATTTACCAGGATCATGGAAGGGTTCGTCTCCCTAAGATACCAGAGGATCAAATTAAATCAAGGGTGATCTTAGTGATCTGGAAGTATGAAAGTACAGCTCAAAGGAGAATTTTTCGAAACCTGGCGAATATGGTACTTATGTTAGTAAATAATAATTTTCCAGCTCTATACCTTTCAGACCTTAATGAGAGTCATTCTATGAATTTCATTTTCACCACTAAAATATTGTTCATCATATAACAGTTAACTCATAGTTCAAAATATCAAAGCCTTATTTCTCTGATGGTATATTGAATCGTTTGAATTGTGATCCTATCCTCTGAAATTTGTTCATTAAGAAATATCAATAGTCACAAAAAAGTCAGCGTTTTCAGCATATTTCCTTTTAGAACTCAGGTCATCATAAGTTGGTGTACTGTTTAAGCCTAAAATTTTTTCACACAATATCATTTAAAAAATATATTCCATTAATGGATTTCACAGAGATGGTGGAAAATATCTTCACTTCAGAAGAATGGTTTACATTAGACTGTATTTTCTGAGCTGAATGATTTAATTATGGAGCTTCCATTGTCATTCTAGATGATTTCGTAGGAGCAAACTTCTAACAGATATGAACTGAGAATTCCTTCACAAATGATTAGCAGTTTGTTCTGTCTACCTTGAATTCGACTTGCTGTTCTTCATGTCTATCTTGTAATTCTTTGCACTAATCATTTTAATTCTCGTCACTATTGCCCGGTTTATAACATTTTAGTTGTGTAGTAAATTTCTGACTGGTAAATAAATCTCAATATGTTTATTGATTGCTGATTGACTCGAGCGCCAAGCTTCTGAAAATTCTCCAGTTTTCTCTAGGTTTTCTTAATCTAACATCACAATCACCCAGCCAAACATGTATCCATAATTGTCCATTTGTTTTAGCATGATCATAAATATATCGCGACTTTTGATAGTTAAGTGATATTTGTAAGGAAGAATAGAAAGAGGTCGATCACCTCATCCAGTGTAATATTTTTCATGGTTTGACTAGCCCATTTTGTGGAAACACCACAGTTTGTTTTCTTTAGTTATTTTATCCTGTAAGTCGAATAGGATCAGTTGGAATAATTTTGTTAGCTTGTAAGTGGCGCTTACTCTTAATGGCCTTAAGAATCAGGTTGTAATTTCCGACACATACTTCCTCTGTTTTTTTCTAAGTTTAATTTCGTGCTTGTTGGTGACCTTGAAAGATATATTCAGATAAAGTTGTGTTGGTAGTTATTCTTTTATAAAACTGTAATTAAATATTATTGTTAGTTTATTTGTGTTAGGTATAGTGTAGTGAATCTTCACCCTTTTGAATAGGGTTTATACACAGATGATTTTATGAGTCTGGTTGTTGATATAATAATTGAGAATGTGGTCTATATAGGTTGGTTTTTGATACGTTTGAGTTCCCTATTTTCTATTGTTGGTTATGGTGATTAGTACGTCCCCAATTAGTAGTTTGTTTATGATTTCTTTATCAATGTAAATTATGTATCATCAAAGACGTTGGTCAAACTGTAGACATGGTTTCATGTACTCCAATAAAGTCGTTCCAAATTCCAATAGAAGTTCTAAAATTAAACTATCCAACTTAGAAAAGGATGTCTTACCAATGCTATAGAGTAACGTGGAAATGAATATGAATTTTTGGTTATACATATGTATAGCGAAAACGCACAGAAGATAAAAGTATTCATGAGATATACAAAATTTCTAAAAACATATACTACATATTAAAAGATATTTTGTGTTGATACCGATGGGACAAACTGCGTTTTATAGTTTTAATAGAGGGAATGATTTATTGATTACGATAGGGATGGTCAATAACTTGAACTGATTGTGGCTGAGTGGTAGCTGCTGACAAGTTTGCCTAATTGATACGATATTTCAAATAAACGGATATCAGACGACAGAATAACTTGCCGAAAAATACCAGTCGTCGTATGCAACGTAATATTATTCATGTATACAGGTATAAACATGATCAAAATTCATTGAAATGATCAATGAATGCCAGATATCAATCTCATAGATAATTTTCCAACGTATGCAGTTGAATATCAAGCTTACTATTCCCCCCCATCATAATACATTAAACTTGGTTTCGGTTCAAGTGTAAAAGGTTTGTTTCCTTCGTACATCCTTACGATATCCTCAACTTTGATGATATTTATGTTTTACTAATAGTAGTAGAACTTTTATCGTCTCAGGATGCTGTAATTTGACTATTCCAACAGTCATTAAACTTTCAACATAAAGTGAATGCATCATCAATGAATGTGACCATTGTAATAACACAGAAATAATGGACCTCATTAGATATGAATACAATTAAACTATTGATTTTATACCAATTTTCCTTCTTTGAGTGTTAGTAATGCTATCGCGCTATCATAAACTGAATAAAGTGAGATAGAATTCTAACATGCAGTTGTTGGAAGGGAAATATTTATGTTACTAACCTGTTACTTCACTAATGATTTTGCTATTGAAACTTATCAAACATAAATGTGTTTAGAACGAGATTAGTGACGTTGTCTAACCACATAAATGATATCATTGAATCAGTGCGGCTAAACAGTAACTGGAAATCAGAAAGTACTTGATATATATTTCGTCTTAGTATGAGATAAGAGCTACTTAAAAATTCAATATTTTGATAAAACATATGTGTTATGGAGTCAAAAAAGGCTGTTATGATGAAGTTCTACCGCTTAGTTGATATGTCCTTGTGCTCACGATGTTGCGATAACATTGAGTGCCTAGGTGGTCTCTGCAGGTTTACCCGATGAACACTCAATCCCATGTCGGAATTGGAAAAACACGAGCTAATAAGTCAACCAAACAGAATCCTATTCTATTTCAAGCATTCCTTTATATATGCGCAAAATCGGATCACTCAGCTAGCCAATTAGGAAATTTCTATCAATGTAAAACTGGGGAGACAGTGTAACTTATATATAATTAATCAACTATAGTTCATAAATGAAAGTAATATAATAACAATTAATATACAAAACGAGTGCGATAGGGTATGAGAGACATACTAATGAGAGGAGCTAAAATGCTTACTTTTGATACAACTAATGCAACTAAAAACATAGTTCTGAAAGTTAGTTATTCTTCTTGAATAGGCCAACATTACAATATGTCCAGTACATTTTGATTTTTAATGATTGTCTAGCTATAATCAATTCATCGTGTAAATTATAGGATTCTTGTATTCACATAGAATAATACTCAGAACTATCTAAGAAAATGATATACAAGTAACCATTAGGTACAATGAATCAGTTATAGTTAAAATATACCTTAGTCGAGTAAAGTATGTGCATAATTTACTGATAAACTTGATGAAAACATAAAGTAAAATAAGAATTACAGTTGGGGGTTGTCGAGATAGTTAGTTGTCAATCCTGATATCACGAATTGTTCTGAATCAGACAACCATTGATCACCTGGAAGGACTGGACAACTGTTTCGTCCTAGTATGGGACTCTTCAGCAGTGCGCATCCGCAACACGTTGGGGATCGAACCCAGGACCCTCTGGTTCCGCGACGAGCGCTTTACCGATGGACCACTGAGCTGGCTCCTAACGGTTGATATTTCTAATTCAGTCAATTCGTGATACGTTTGCGCGACCTCATCCATTGTCATCAGTGGATAAGTGCCTCACACCCGACACGGCTAAACTCCACCGGTCACGTCTTCATACCAGAACTCCAGGAATTACGTCAAGGAGCTAGTCACTAGTGAGCTGATATTTGAATTCAAATGATGTAATGAAAAATTTCCATTATATAACACCATACATGTATCTGCATGAACCTTTCAGTCACATGGTAACATACTTGGAAAAAAAGAGAATAGATGTCAAAATTTTAAACATACATTCATCTATTTGTTAAGTAAATATCAATTATATCACAAGTATATGATTGATAGTCATAGTGTAAAGGATAAATTACCAAATGAATATATATATAGTAAGAAGTTATGAAATATTATTAATTCTTTTTACAGATATATTGTAATCTATTAATATGAATTCATGGTCTACTGTTAGTTAACATAAAATAGGACTGGTATTGGAGTAGGTTGAAATAATTTTAGAGTAGGTCATACTCTGATAGATTGGAAGACTTCGACTGACTTTTCAAGAATGTTTTTTAGAAGAATATTTTACTTATTTTGGTTGTATACACAATGAACATTTTATGTCTATTATTATAATGTTCACGTCATCTACACCTCCTATTCAACCTATTAACTATTGCTATACCATTTTTATTTCATGAATAACAACTGTGTATGTTTTCTTTCCTAGTTTCGTAGTATTTTTGTCTTTGTTTTGTATAAATGTTATTATCCTAAATCATCAGCCACATAGTAAGGCTTTGTATGTACATAGGTTAGTGCGTAAAATATAAACAGACTTTGGCTGTTTGGTTCAGGTAACTTGTGTTCTTCTATCTGGTTTGGGGCTACGACTATCATGGCAGATATATGGGAATTGATTAGTTAGTCATATTGTGTTAGGTCACAGCATTGGTTCGCAAGTTCGTATCAATAATCAAACACTTTTCACATGACATCTGACTCCAGTATGAAGCCATTGACTACAGAACCAAACTATACTGGTAGATACAGACTACCTAATTAGCGTCAGCTCAATTTTTGTGACTGGTAGTTAAAAATGTTTAATGATATTATTCAGTATCAAGCGTAATAGTACAGTTGAACTAATCCATTTTTAATCCCCCTTAGACCATGAGCGTTAAATTTTTTTTAGACCTTTTGTTTCTACGAATTGATTCGTACTTCTCAAATTCTATTATCTATGCTCAATCTTGTTTACTACCAGTAATGTTACTTCTACTTCCATTACTTTACTATTCAATAAGTTATGTTAATGAGGTGTGATAACACAGAGATATGAAAATATGTGCCACATTTTATATTTATCTTGAATGACATGTGACTAGTTGCTAAACTGTTATATTGAGTCAGTTATCGTATATGGATATAAGATAAACTATAAGGTGACACCTATCAAAAATACAAAGCAATGATATTGTTCGTATGATTGAGCTAATAGTATATTTTATATACGGTAAAAATGAATAAGTTAGTTTAAATTAATCGACCAAAGAAATATACTATTCCACGGTAGACTGTCTAAACATATGAACTGCCATGTTTCCGAGGGTATCGACTATCGCAAGAACGAATTCAACATTGACATTATGTTGGTCGATTAAAGAAGAGTAACAGACTTTTAGAACTATGTTCTACAAGACTGTTAAAATTATTTTAGTTGTGGCTAATGCAAACATTCCGTTTTCATCATCGTCACATTCCTCCTACCCTATCATCATGTTTAGTATAATTACTGTTAATGTATTATCTCATATTTATGAACTACGGTTAATTGGTTGTGTACACATCACCTTTAATCACTACCACAATCTCACTTGATTTCCGATGATGTAAAATTATTGATTAGTTGACTGTGTGATTTGGTCTTATGTAAATATAAAGGAATGCATGAAATGTAATATAATTCTGTTTGGTGGTCAACTCAGTTGTCTTATCTTCTACATTCCGTAATGATGGTACTAGCTATTATGAGGCAAGCACGTTGGCAAATATTGATTAGTTCTTCTCGCCAATCATCATATCAATTTTCTTCCTAATGTTATAACAAGATCATAATGTTGATAAACATTGATTTGTCATGATACAATGTAAGAATTCTCACTCATCATTGTATATCCATCAAATCAATGATGTAGACTCAATTCATATTCATTGATATGTTTGTTATTATTATTCACTCGCTATCGGTAACAAACAATCTCCAACACATTCCAATTTAACCGTTAGATTAATTATCAAATATTCGTTGAAATACTCTATTCATTATATCAATGAATAGATTAATATTGGAAGTAAGTATGTATCCAGTCAACAAGACAATTCATTTATAATTTTATGCAAATTATCATTGTATACAACATGATGAACAGTCGAACAGTACAATCACATTTGCAACTGAATGTTTACATTGTGTAGTGAAAATACGAAAAGTGAACTTGCATAGATGCAGTTTAATGAATAAGAAGAACTAGTTAAACCAAGTGTTGTTGAATACTACTGATTGATTAATTAGTAATTTACGGATCAATTTTAGTTTTTATTAGAATAGCTCAATGTTCATATGTGTTATTAATGAGCTCATAGGCAAACTTTTAAAAACTTATACTTTTTATAGAATACCAAGCACTCAACTGGTTGTTGAATGATGGTTATCATGTAGATCAAATTCAGAGTTCATTGATCATTGCCTATAAACACTTGAATTCAATTGAATAATTCACAAAAAAGCATAATATACAATGACATCTATTAAAACATACATAAATTATTACGAAAAACTAATAAGTAATATATTTGATCTGAGTTACATTTCAATGGCTACTGTCATTCAACCAGTTTTTTTTTATAAGTTCTAATACATACTGTTATGAAACTGTTATGTTGAGCGATTAAAGAAGAGTGGAAAACTTTCAGTACTGTGTTTTAGAGAACTAATTCATTTATTCTGGTCGTGAGTAATTTAAACATTACATTTCTATTATTGTTACGTTCCTCTTACTCTATCCTCCTGTTTAGCATATTTACTGTCATTATAATGTCTCTTATTATGAATTACAGTTAATTGATCGTGTACAAGTTGTCCCTATTCATTACCACTATTTCCTTAGTTCTGTATTAATGTTAGTTTCATAATTGGTTCGCTGTGTGATCTGATTTTGTGTATATATAAAGGCATGATTTAAATACAATTCGATTCTGTCTGGTTGGTTTATTAGCTTGTGTTTTTCTTATTCCGGCTTGGGACTCAATGGGCATAGAGCAGACGCGCAACTAATGACTACGTGTTCGATCAACCAACTAAAAATTTCTCGCGTCATAAGAGAAACCTTAAATATGTATGATAAAATTTGTTTAAATGACTAACGTAGTTGTCAACTCATTTTGAATTAAATGGAAAGAACTCTTTAGCTTACTGACTAAATGCCTACTAGATAAATTAAGCTGTAGCACAGATACGGTATTAAAAAATAATGACTTTTAAAAGCAAACTAAGTAAAGTAAATCACATCATTGTGACTCTTTACATTGATTAAGTATCTACTTCATTGATAATTTAAACTTATTAAACAATTCTCCATTGACTATGTAGAGTGTTGCTGTTACCTAGAATTTCTAGTTTCTTCTTAAAATAAGAGACCACTTTGAAATGATTATAGAAAATAATATGGTAAATGGTAGATTACTCAAAGTAATTTAGATTTATTCTACTGCATAATCGTCGTCGATAAACTTGGATGATACAAAGTTATCTATTGACTTTGTCTGATTTATTTACTTTTAGTTTTTACAATTAACTTGACCGAATTTTTCTTTACATCTCAGTTAGTATAATGTTTTAATGTAAGGTGAAAATCATTATTGATTACTTGTAGGGTAGAAAATAACTTTAGAAGACCTGTTGGTGACGATTTTTGTTTATGTTAGGTCGGACTACAAAGAAGCGTAACAAACTTTCAGAACTGTGGTTTCGAACACTATTTCATTTATTCGAACTGTCTGTAATGTAAACATTTTGTTTCTATTATTGTTACGCTCCGCTTGCCCTATCCTCCTGTTTAGCATAATTGCTGTTATTATATTGTCTCTTGTTATGGACTACAGTTAATTAGTTGTGTACAAGTTGTTCCTATTCACTACCACTATTTCCCTCGTTCTGTATTCATGTTAATTTTCTAATTGGTTTGTTGTGTGGTCTGATTTTATGTATATGTAAAAGAATGCTTGAAATACAATATGATTCGATTCTGACTGGCTGATCTATTGGCTCGCATTCTTCTTATTTCGGCTTGGTTCTAAGTGGGCACAGGGCAGACGCACATTTACCAACTAGGCATAAGTAATTTGGCACTCGGTCAATCACCCACCAATTTTCTCGCGTCATAACAGTTTAGCTAACACCAATGTTAAATTAAAGGTCATTCAAGTTCGCATCGGTTCTTTAATCTTGCCAATTCAGTAATAAACGTCACCGTTTTATACTTACAGTTGGTGAAAATTAGGCGAACTACTAAGATACTACTTCCTGTATTTCACAGTAATTAAATTCACGATAGATTGTAAGAATTTTATGCAAGCAAGTAAGTACATATGAAGGACAGCTTTTCTAATAAAAACTAAAATTGATCCGTAAATTACTAATTAATCAATCAGTAGTATTCAACAACACTTGGTTTAATTAGTTCTTCTTATTCATTAAACTGCATCTATGCAAGTTCACTTTTCGTATTTTCACTACACAATGTAAACATTCAGTTGCAAATGTGATTGTACTGTTTGACTGTTCATCATGTTGTATACAATGATAATTTGCATAAAATTATAAATGAATTGTATTGTTGACTAGATACATACTTACTTCAATTATTAATCTATTCATTGATATAATGAATAGAGTATTTCAACGAATATTTGATAATTAATCTAACGGTTAAATTGGAATGTGTTGGAGATTGTTTGTTACCGATAGCGAGTGAATAATAATAACGAACATATCAATGAATATGAATTGAGTCTACATCATTGATTTGATGGATATACAATGATGAGTGAGAATTCTTACATTGTGTATCATGACAAATCAATGTTTATCAACATTATGATCTTAAAGTCAATGTTGAATTCATACTTTTAGATTGTTGCCATTTCATTGAATGATAGAACTTAGTAGAGTAAATCGAATGTATTCATAGAAGTGTACAAACTGCCATATAAATAATTTTAACAATCTGATTATGCTAATAATAAGTATTTTATGCTAATAAATGAATATCTAACTTTATTCATTTATTCATTTTTTCTCAGTAGGATACTTTTACTTTTTGAAATTTTTGTTGAAGTTTTTCTCAAATGACTAATCTTGAATGCATGCTGTTTTAAAACTGATGCAATTTCAATTGACGAGACATTATGATAACAATGATGTTGATAATGATGATGATGATGATTTTAATGTTGATGGTTGTTGATGATAAGCGTTGTATTCAGTTTATTCTACATGAACAATAAACAAATATTCATTTTTCTGGATTCATTTATTAACAATCAATCAGCTATTATGATCATGAAATAATGGAATTCATATTAGTAATATAATTTGACAGAGAATTACAACTATACCTTCAATTTAGTAATAAAGTCTTTTTTTAAATTCTAGTTCAGTTTTCAATATCATTCAATGAAATAAAACATTCATTGAAATGAATTGACATGAAATGATTGATATGCTTATAGAGTAGTGTATTATTATTGAATAAAGTGAGTAATTAATTAAGTATTTCGTTTAGCATTATTATCCTCATCATCATCATCATCAACAACAACAATAACGATAACAACAAGGTCAAATATGCTTCTTAAATTCATTCAATTAAGATTCATGATTGGATTTATGAGTTTACTATGATTCTAACAATGATTTGTATTGTAGTCTAAGTTAAGTGATTTTTTTCTAAATAATGTATTATGACCTAGTTGCCTTTTGAATATATATCTTTAGTATTCTTAACGGTGAATAAAGATTTTTAGTTACAATGTGAGTTCTAATACAAAGATTCCACTACACGAATCTTATATAGAACAACACATACGTCTTCGATTACTCTGTTGGGGATTATTCGGTATATTATGAAGTGTAATCTTCATTAGTAACAAGTAACACAACTATTTATTAACAAATAACAGTCAAAACTGAATACCGATAACGATGTATATCAGGCTAATTATACTTGACTGATAGTATACGATAAGCAAAATATTGGTTGCTATTCAGTGATCGCTCAATGTATTTATGGCTAGGATTGTTTATAAATTAATTTTCCATTCAATCCAGCGTGTGTATAAATGGGCTTTAATTATGTGTCACATTGCTAATCAACTTGAACATAACCAGAATTCAGTTGTAATAAAAATCACAAACACTCGAATACACAAATTTGGATAGCTTAGCAATATACCTATTATCGATTGTCCATATTGCTTATATATACTACGAACTCCATGTACCCTGGCTCACCCACTGATAAAAGTTCTTAAAACACTGACTGGTCTAACTAGACTGAATGCAACGAAATATTACAAGAGAATATATTTGGCTTATTTATAACGACTACACGTTATTATTTGTATAGAAGGTACATAGAATATAGTAAATGATCTTAGCATAAGTTACTGACTTTTGGATCAATTAACAGTCTGTTTGTTGCTCACATTCTATTCTTATGCACATACATGTATTAATCACCTAAACTACACTTGAATACCTTGTGACATTTTACAAACTATACAATGATTGATTCTGTTCCTTTTGTTATTCTTCACTGTATAACATTTTATCCTGAACCTTTCACTTAAATTATATTCAATGTGGGAAATATTCGTCAAATTAAACAGACGTGGCATATAATGTATGTCAGTATATTTGAATAGTTTGAAAAATTCATTTCGAAATATGGTTTAATTATGTTTTATTTAGAATTGACCTAATCCATTGTATAATGATGTAGCGCATGATTACTTTAATTATTTCGACAACATCAACCGACTACAAATAATAATGTTCAAGATGGGTGTTGAGGAAGTTGTTAAGTTTAAATTCGATATCGGGAATCGCTTTAAGTTAATGATTGAAAACCAGGTAGAGCTAAACAGTCGTTTCCTTCTAATATGGGAATCCTCAACAAGGCCGACCGGTGGAAGCGAATTCAAATTTAACAGCCTCTATAATACATAGTTACAATCGATATCAGCTCACCAGTGACTAGCTCAAGCAGAAGGGGGGGGAGTGATTCCTTGTGTTTCAATTAGAAGACAGCTCAACAACCTGACAGTTAAACTATCCCCATTAAGCCTATTGTCCTAGGATTGATTCTCGAATAGGGTTATCGGTGCTCATTACTGAACAACCCCATACGATGACGAAACAGCAGTCTAGTTCTTCTTAGTTTACAGTATCTGTTTAACTCAGGTTAATTCAAGGTATTAAATTCAAGTAATGTTCAACTTTGTTGCAGAAAATTTTAAGCTTTCAGTTAGCATGACGTTCTATCATCCAGAATTTAGCTAACCAAATCAAATGCTTTTAAAGTAAGTATTATCTACTTTAAACAATATGTCTACTGAGACTATGATTAACGTGAAGCGAAAAATAAATGAATAAGGTGTATGTGTGCGATCCTTTGTTTATTCCAACTTTTGATATTATTAACCACGACTGATCAGTTTCTATTGATATATTTGCATCCTAAGTGGATTGTATTAATATTTCTACTTAGTTACAAACTTTAGCGAATTTGTAATGTGGATATCAAAACGTTAGTTTCATTCAGTTTTAGACTCATCAGATAAACCTACTTGTATCTCTGGTGTTACGACCCAGAAAGAAATTTTAACTAATTGTCGTTTACTTCATACGTAATCTTTGTGATTATAACTACATTGTTGTGAAGTTGGTCAGAGTTATATTATCTTAGCATAGGATTCAAATACATGGAGATGTATGCTATTGATTAAAATACTAAGCAGTAGTTTTAGTATAATTAATGAAGATAAATGACAAAATAGTTTATATGGTAAATATTTTATGAATTCACAGTAGGGTGAAATTTCATTTAGAGTGAGTGTAAAGTAAACACTCATTATACTGTGAAGGTCAATTAGTTATGCGTTGTTTAAATAATAAGAATAAACTTTTATACATAACGTTATGTAAAAGGTGATATTGAATGTTCTGTAAAACTATTGTTGATTTATAAGAAATTTTAATTGTTTATACATAGAAATTTTACATTTTAATCTACCTGCTTGTCAGATGACTGAAGGTAGTCAGTAGAAAATAGTGCTTTGTACTTAAGGAAACTAATGTCTATTTTGAGGTTTGGACCCTATTCACTCGATTTTACAGTTGGTGATACTACCATTGAACTAATCAGACCGAATCTAACCTCCGATAAGACTTAGATATTTTTTTAGATTACAATGTGTACGATTAAATTCGATCAGCATCAAAAACTAAACAGACATAACACCAGTCAGTATTCAGTGACGAACATATATATCATAAAAAAATTCGTCTCATCAGAATTTTCATCTTAAGAGATGACAAAATCAATTCCATGTCAAAAATTAATGAAATTTTTGATAAATACATGATTACTTTTGTTCATTATTACTATCCAGATCTGGCTTTTAGTGCAGATAACTTCACAGTATTAAATGTCCATTCGGATAGTTCGTATTAGCATGCTAGTAATCGGTCTAAACGCATTTGTATTCAATTAACTTATGGTGTGCTATCAATGGTGATGGTGAGGAACAACTACTAATTATACATTCTGCTGATGTGTTTGGGCATATCTGATTTACCTTTACAAATGTTTATCATTCTAGATAGTTGTGTCAAGACATCTGTTGTATGTAGGTTAGGTGACACTGTTTTAAACCTGATTCTACCATCTGTAAACTGAATGTTTATCCAATAAGATTTATTATTTAGATCACATATACAGTGTTTTGTCTAAATTATTTTCAGAAATTTATTATGTTTCAGAATACTGTCAGACTAACCTTTTTCTCATTACAGATCTACATCCAGTTTATACTCGTAGGACAAAACAATTCTGAATTAGTTTGGTTGAAGTCCCTAGTGAGTTCAGTTCTTAGGTAATGTTTGGTATCTATCTGACTGCTTAAATGAAATACACTCGTATAGCTCAGTAACTATCTTCGACCAAGCTTGTGTACTCTACGAGGTATCATGCGTTATATAAAAAGCGAAAGATTAGTCGATACAAGATAATTGATTTCAAAGATCCAAGTCAAGTAAACTAAAACCAGAAAGCGTGAGTGAGCTAAGGTCAATCATACTGTAACATGCATACCAAGATGAAAATGTACAACAAATAAAATATTATGTTCAGGGTTATTGATGGCTGCAACATTCTTGAATGATTTAAAAGTTTGACCTATATATCCTTTCTATATCTTGTTATTAGAAAGATAAAACTGACTTTAAAAGGTTTCTTTAAATTTTAAACTTAGAAATATAGAAGACATTACATACAACAGATTATTTACAGTAAATATCAATATGGATCCAAGTACATCCACCTGACTAAACGTAAGCCTTGAATTTCACTGCTAAATGAAACCCTAGATTTATTCTATGATGGAATGGCTCCCAGAAATCCCAGCTAAGCTTTCAGAAACCCTAAAGGAGTTAAAGATATTCCGTCCAAACGCCGTTCAATAGAAATTTACAGAATCTTGGGGCGTACTATTCAGATTAGATACTGGTTATAAATTTCTGCTTGTTGACTGGATGAATTAAAACAATGATTTAATTTTTACAGAAAACTATAAATACCCGGGTATTCTGCCTTCGCATTTCTTTCGTCTTCTGATTCGAGGTTTTAAAGGATTCACGGAGTTCAAGTATTACCAACAATTAAGTGCAAAACATATCATACTGTTTATTACACATCTTGTTTTCAGATCCTACCTAGTTATCTTATAACTGTAGTTCATTATTTGAAGGGAAACGATAGCGAATCATAATTACTCTTCTTCTAAAATCTTTTAATTATTAGATTACTGAATTCTTAAATATGATTATGAATAAAAATAAAAGAACAATGGTTGACTGACTGATTCACATGTATCCTTCAGTAGTAAACTGAGAATTGTAGTTTTCTGTTTTGTGTGCACATTGAGTTCTGTCAGTTATTATTGATCAACCTATGATATATATATATATATATATATATATATATATATATATATATAGAGAGAGAGAGAGAGAGAGAGAGAGAGAGAAAGAAAGAAAGAGCGTGTGTCATAGAATATGAAGTATCGTGAGTGTGATAATGACACTGGTCAGCAGATCTGCTGTACTTTATGATAATCAAATGGCATAATGTTCTGTAAAAATGAGATGAGCTGAAAAATGTGTTTACATTTATGTAATGGAAAGATTTCGAATGTTATGGATTACAAATGATGTTGATATGAACCGTGATTATTGTACTAAAATACACTATTTAAGTTTTCCAGCAGATTTATTTGCCGTGAAAAAAGAACAATACACATTTTTAGATATTCTTAATTTAAATATGTTTTCATATTAATTATGATATGAACAACGGGTTATCGTGACATACAGAGATAGTAACCTTCATCAGAACCACAGACAAAAAAACCAGATATTAAAACCGTAGTTCTGTGCTTATGTGTCTGTCACGTGAACCATAATTCCCAAGCCAGATAAAAGAACACAAGATGGACGATCCAACAGCCAACAAATCAAATTATATTTCACTCATACTTGTAAATACACACAAAATCCGATCAAACATCGCATCAATAAATAGATTAATTTTTATATAAAAGAAGGAGAATTAATGAATAAGAACTGAGAGAACAGATACATGGTTTGTTAGTAATTGTTGTTGAATGGAAAATAATATTATAACAGTTCATGGGTTTAGAAGGAGGTTAGGGCAAGAGAGATACGACAATAATAGAAATAAAATAATTGATTTACATGTACTTAAAACAGAATAAATACTGTTCTGAAAAATAGCTCTGAAAGTTATTTATTCTTTTTAAATCGCCCAATATAGGAATTAGTAACTATCTTAGTAACCATCATAGTTGATTATAGAATGAGATACAAATGTTATTATTCCCCTCTTGTTATTCATAAAAGCTCACTTTTTAATGGTCAGAATTAAGTACATTGCAAGATTTACATCAATTCGTCACTTACCATGACAGAATGTTCAGTCTGTCTGCTGTTCTCTTCATCGGAATTTTCGAATTGTGAGATATCGCCACGTTTGCTTATTTCTCCCTGATGAGAAACAACATAAAAGTACGAGGAATCTTAATTTAAACGAGATTAAAAATGAAGACACGCATCGTAAAAACTAGGCATAATACTGAAGCATATAAAACCCTTGTAAAACTAGACAAGCAATAAGTACCATGCTTACTTAGCTTACATCATACAAACTTCTGATGTGTGATAAATAGTTAAGCATTTCACGCTAGTTGCCAATCATTAATTGGATAAATCTACTATCCTAGTGTATCTGATACTAACCACAATAGAGATTCAAACTAGCATCAACGAATGGCATATAATCGAATCGTAACTGAACGTTTGCGACATTCAGTACTGATGAATGTTTTGATCCTAAGTCTTTAGTTTCTAATGAATTTCATCGAATAAGTTGGTTACTTGGACAATAGACTTAATAAATACTTTGATATCATTGTTCACTTTATCGAACGTTCGAATAATTTGGAGAACTCATCAAGGAGTGGTATCATTTGGTTTTGTTTTGCTGCGAATTTCCGCTTACTGAAGTGAATTGTAGATACTATTTCAATTACATTTTTCCTTCACCTTGGTCCAACATTATAAATATATATATATACATATATATATATATAATTACTCTTGTTGTTATTTTGATTAAGGAGGTACTAAATTAGAAGGTGGAACATTCGTAACCATGTAGAGATTTTGTATCTATCACATGTCTGGTCTACATTATTTCAAAATTTTTCATAAGCTATCATTAGATTCTTCAAATAATGGTATAAATTTTATCATTGCTTCTATTGATAGTACCATAATTTTGCATACATTTTGATTTCCTATTTATCTATGAAGTCATATGTGTTTCAGTTGAGAATATTTGTAGAATAATACAAGTTCAATCGACTGACTTTTCATTTGTTATTATTGGGAAGAATGAGGCAAGCCAAATAATAATTAGCTTATATAGTTGTTGTGTTGTTGGTAAAAGTATACAATTGATTTATCGTTTATGATCACCATCACAATATCTGAAGGCATATTAACAAAGATTGAAATCATAATAGTTATTACATAAGAGATGTGTTACTGTATAAAACTGAATAGACTTAGAGAAAAATAATGAATGATTAATGCTGATAAACATAAATCTTTACGAGACTTTAAAAGCCAAAATGATTAAATTATTTTTTCAGTAGTCTAACAAGTAAGTATCAGACAACGATTATTTAAAACAAATAGTTTAGTATTCATTTTGGTTGGTTCACATTTTCAAATATATTTGATTGGTGGAAGTAACTAATAATTAGGACTAATTGGGACAGTGTTAATTCATTAACTGTTGATTTACATATACAGAAAACAGTTGTTATAACGAATAGTTGACACCTGTACACTTCAATGGTAATTCAACAAAATACATATCGATGGCATTTAGAATGTGTTTTTTCATAAGATCATACATATTAATAGATTGACCTAACTGAACCATTTTCATGTCCTATATGGAGAAATGACTTGAGTTAGAGATGCTTACTTTATACTCCTACTGAACGTTTGAAATGGTAATGCCTTTGTTGAATGATATAAGAATTGTGAAGTTTGATGTCAAAAGTGAATTATCAGTGTGCCCTACTAAGTGTCCCTAACCGAAAACAAAATAATTTCTCAGTGAACCTTAACTTTATATATTCACTAGATGACATCTGTCTGGGATTAAAAGTACCTTCAAAATTGAAAAACGTCAAGATTGCTGTTTATTTTATGCACTTCTGCGTGTCACTATTGAATTCGAGTTTTATCTACTTAAAGATAGGGATTATAATTTTAGTAACTGTTTTATACTTATTGTCTAAAATACCATTTTAATCTGGGGTTCAGGCAGTTGAAACAGTTTCCACTTATCACAATCGATAATCGTTACGCTATATCACAATTTGATGGAAGTGAGAATGCTATCATTGAACGCCGATTGATCGACTGATGTAGATGATAAAACGACGGCCGTAAGACCTGAAGGACATGAGTTGGATCGGCTGGTGGAATAGAGGTGACGCACTGTCGAGGAGTAACGTATTAAAACAAAACAGCTGTTCAGTGTCCTCTGGTTTTCAGTGGTACCCAACAAATACCATGTTGTGATGAATACAAACAACTAAGCAAAACAGGTGCATAGTAATGAACGCCGATGAAACAATAACAACTTTTGATGGTGATCATTCACTTGTTAACTGACAGAAATACAACATAATTCACTATTGATTTAATATATTATAATAACTACAATGTAGTTCAATTAATTTGTTAGTACTCAGTCTCTTAACTTTTGAATCTATCATTGGTAAAGTTAAACTGTAGCAATCAGTGGAATCCAATAACTGAATTTCGTTCCATTCGCAACTCGTCAGGTCGGCGTATCAGCAGCCATGTGCTGCAGTACATAGTTTATATATATATTTAGTTGAAGCCTATGGTGAGGAATATGGGGTGCACACTGCTGAGGAGTTCCACACTAGAACAAAACAGCTCTTCAACGCTCCCTGGCTTTTAATGGTACCCTGCAAACATCAATCTGTGATATATTCAATCAACGAAATAACCAATCTTTACAAAAATAGTCATCCCAACTAAAATATATGTATATGAACTCCGAAGTCAGTAGACCAAGTATATATATAAATCCTGAAAAACTATGGGATAATATTCAATCAGCTGTAAGTGCAGAGACGACATTTACAGCCAAGTCAAAAGGCTATAAAATATTAATTTAAATTTCTAGTGAACTGATAGCTGTTTTTATTTAGATGTAGACCAACGAAAAGTCTACGACATTATCGTGAGCAGTGATGAGCAGAGGAAGTAAAACCAATGGAAACAGCCACAGGGATTGATTATACTGGACAGTTGTTTTGACCAATCAAAAAATTGGTACTAAAAGATCGATTGTTGGTAAGAGTATTTTAGGAAAAGATAGAACCATAATTCACGGAACACTGTCAGTGTCACATCATCTAGCCTCCAGCTACCCGTTGGTTACCTAGCATCTCCAAACTACCTCAGTGGAAATTAACTCAAGACCCCTCACCTCACAGAGAGACTAAGACTGTTTGAAACAAATGGAAGCAGCAGGATCAATAAGTTGACTCCAGATATGTTTAGGGATAGCGGCTTACATTTCGCAATTAGGTTGACTGATATATTTGCTATAGTCTGAAAGCTGGGTTTAATACCATCTGACTAGTTTCTAAAGTTGATTGTTCCAGTCTTTACAAAAAGGCGGAAATCCTTTTATGATAACTACAGGCATATTAGTCGGATTGACATAGTTTCTAAAATATTACCTATAATTATTTAACGCTTATCCTAGACTAAAGGACCATACACACTTGACCTATTCCTGACCTGGGAAAAAACGAAGTAACCAAATACTTACCTTTCATAAGAATCTACAACATACGCATGCTTACTGATGTCAGATGATAGTGGTATTTAGTGACCTGAAAGTAGCTTTGATTCCGTAGATTGAAAGATCGATTGAAAGCACTTTGAAGTACATGAACCTTATGAAGCATTTTTACTCGAATACAAGCGGTCGAGTTAAAGCTTGTGATAAACTAAAATTTTCAACGTCAAGCGGTGTTCGCCTTTCTTCCTTATTTTCTATGACTGTTTAATGTCATCACATATATTCTTCGGGACTTTACAATTTGTCCAGTATTTTAGAAATTGATCTCTTATCAGGAGGCTTATTTATTGACTTAGATGATAAGGACAATATAGTTATATTCAGTGATGTTCTTAACGTACAGATTCTCCAGAACCTTTCGATTAACGATGAAAACGTATTTGGGATGTATTTCACCCATCACCCTCCTAGAGAATAATGTAACTTTAGGACTGATCTACACTGTCTTCTGGATCGGTTACAAGAGGTTAAGTGATTTTTATTTGTTGACCACTTCATTTACAGTAAAAGTTTCATTAAGCTTAGTAAGTTGGTGTCTGACGAAATCTTGTTAAAGATGTAGTAGGTTGGTTCGACTTTTACTAATGTGTCTCACTGTGTCACGGATGAGATATTCGTCTTCCAATGAAAGTGTGCTTCTTACTAGTACGCTTCATACTTCCCTATAAGTAAAATATGCTATGAAAATAAAAGACATACATAGTTTGAATGTCCTTGATCAAAAGCGTCTTCAAGGTATCGCTGCCGTATCGCAGAATGACCGAGTAAGTAATGGTAAGATTAATCACAGTAATAGTCTTAGACACTGTTAACCTTCGACAGAGACAGTTGAGATTTATTGAATGAACTCAACAAGTGTTTGTCTCGTCTCATGATGCTGGCTGGCGTAAGGGTAGTAGGAGAGAATAAAACCAGTAACAACTAGCCAATCCAGGAAGTCGTTGATTTTTAGTGTGAACTGTTTTAGTAAATGCAAACCACATGGTTGTGGTGAACGTGACGATTAAGGTTAGTGAACGTAGACACTGGATGATATGGCTTGCATTAAGCGACAATGGCAATGGCACATTCACTCTGAATTAACTTTAAGTTGAGTTATTATTTCCTATGTATCTTTGTTATGCTTTTTCTTGTTGAACTATATCGTGGCATTAATCGTGTTAATCTGGTTTTCTTCCTCCAACTCCCCCTTCCCTCAGTTTAGTATCATTGTTGTCCATGTTTTGTATTGGTATCGTTTTACTAATTGACTAGCTGTGTGGTTAGATTGTGTATGTATATAAAAGAATGCGAGAAATAACATTTGTCTCCGGTTGCTGACTAAATTACTTTGTATTCTTCAATCCGGCTTGAAGACTAACAATGTACATACAAGGATAAAACAACTATATTGTATCTCGTTGCGGTGTTGTTTCCTGGTAAGGTTATTACTTTTTATGCAACATGACTGGCTTTGTTCACAACATATCTGACCTTTGAATCTTTGTTTCCAGAACAAATCAACACATAGTTCCCTTTACTTCACTTTAGCAATTGCATAAAACTGATTGAATTATCTTGATTTTCATAAAATTAAGTCATATTTTAAGTAACAGATAAGAAACAAATTAGTAATATGATGATTCGATTCTTTTTTCTAAACATCATCATGATTTTAACAGAAACGTTTTCTTATTTTTGAACACCTCCTGATAATTCTTAATTACTGGCACAAGGCAGGAGTGAAATTAAAAAAAGTGTTTGATATCTGATTAGTATTTCTCAAAATGTCGGGAAAGTTTTAGATAAAGAGATAATTCCTATATTTAAAAGGTGACATTATAGTACCAGTATAGTTAAATACATATTTCTAAAGTATTTTAAGGAAGTAAGTGTTTAATTCTGTCTTAAATTTTTCGTAATCATTGTTGTGTCATCAGGAATTTTCGTCGAAATCGCCCAGACGAAGTGATTGAATATTTCCCCCTCCCCACTCTTCCTTAGATAAATCATAAATCACCTGCTCACATGATGACATATTTTTCCTTTAGATTTATGTAACCTTAGTTGAATCTTCTTAATGTAAATCAAGATTAGGTGTTTAAGAGGACGATGTTCCAGGAGATATTAAACGAAGCCATAATTTTAGAACTGTCTGAGGTGTTTTGGTCTTAACATATACCTTTTCAGAGAAATGATTTTCATACTTAATATCTCAAGTTTGAGAGAATATCGACAGAACTTATGAGATCCAACTACTGTCACAGGGTTCTTGTCAGGTTTTAAATAATGAAAGGAATACACTGTATCACTAAGTAAATTGGGTTTCTTAGTTTTTAAATATCCGTTTAGTTCATTCTAAAACATTCTGTAAGTACAGAAATCAAAATATTCAAGGGAATTAAGGTTACCAAATCCTTATTTTATAGCTTACAGATTTACATTAATATTAGTTTAATGCTGACATATATGAATCCTAGATCTCTATTAATCTCAAAAAGTTTCGTCAGAAAAGTGCTGCGTAAGCTCAATTCACCATTAATTATCATTCATCTATGTTCATATAGTCAGATCAAAGTCATCTTATCACTGTACTTAGTTTGTATCGATTCAGAGAGTTATTAAGCATTTAATGAGTTGCTATGTCCGTTGACATTTTTTATAGCTGATAGGCGGCCGTATAAACTTTAATTTAGAAGTTGTTAAGTAACCTGAGAAGTCAGAAATAAATAATTGTTTACGTTGTAAATGAATCCTAATCTTGCTTATTTAATATAAAGTATATAGAAAATAGGTTACTTGGATTATAAAGCGACCCATTTTTACCGATAAGTTCATTCATTAATCACTGAGTAGTGACCAGTATCCTGCTTGTATAGTCCTTTGATTAATCAATTTATACATCACAGTACATTTCAAATTCAGTTATAAAATGTAAAGCTAATTGACGTAGCAATGAATCCACCTGGAGGCATCAGGTTCCCTAAGATTATCGACAAACCGTAGTAGTGGATGTCAAACAACATGAAACGTCAGACTACGGTTTCCTGTCAACTACATCCGACTATCTAAAATTAAGTTCTTCTTTCTTCTAATAGGTATATACTTTGGGCTTAAATTATCAGGATTTGTGAGCAACTGTCACTTGACTGAATTCATCTCAGACGACTGAGCGCTCAGTCAGTACTATCGTGTTCAAATTTATTTTCATTTCTTAAAGTTTCGTCTACACAAATCTATAGTAGTAAAGTGTTTCTATGTTGTATCGAGCCTCTACAGAAGATTGACTGTCTTCCAGAATTGTTTGTTACAATACTTTCTCACTTAGTTTAGTTGGATTTAGAGTGCATGTTCTATTGTTATTAGGTCCTGCTTGCTCTAATTTCCCGTTTTGCACATTTACTGTTAGTGTGCCATTTTCCGTTTATGAACCATGGTTAAATAATTGTATATACGTTACTCCAGTTCGATATCACTTTCCCCTTTACTTTGTATCTATGTTATTAATTGGTTGACCATGTGGTCAGGTTTTACATACATATTACGGAATACTTGAAATATAGTCTGTTTTAGCCAGTTTGTTCATCTTTCTTGTATTCTTACCATTTCAGCCAAAGTAGGCATCAGGCGAGATATAAAGGCATCAACTATACAGTTAAATTTGTTATTAATCGCTGTAACTGAATCGTACAAGGTTTTTTCCTATCTGATCAACCACGATCCGTGATTGGTTCAAACTCTCCATCATATCATTTCCTATTAGTAATCTAAACTACTAAATTTACTGTGATAAATGCTTTTAACAATACAGCTTGCTAATGTTAGCGTACTAATAGGTGAATAGTATATGAACTAATGCATTAAGTAATTCACATTATATACCTATACCATCAGAGTAATTCACCACTACTGCGCTTAGCAACTTCACATTGACTGAACATAGACCAAGTCATTTATTCAGATATATTATGCATTACTCTTGCTGCATCATATGAAAGTTGCAGTTTAATAGTGGTGTTTTTATAAAAATTTTTGTATATTTTGAAGATAACTTTCATCATTCAACTGATGCCATTTAAGGAATCACTGAAAAGTAAGGAGTAATTGAATAAATAGAAGAGGACAAAGATAATATCAATAGATAGATAGATGAAGACATATTTAGAAGATTACTTTCGAACGATCCCTTTGTCCCATGCGTTAATCCCCCCACCCTCAGAGGTGTAACTATTAGTTTGAACTAAGGAATGAGACACTGACTCACCGAAGACATTCGATTAGGATTAAACTATATTATCAATTGAATATGTTGATTTTAAAACATCGACTTAATGGTTGAACAGTTCCTTATTTATCATAAGGCCTTGAAGTCCTTAGGGTACTTTCATCGATACTACTTGTGGTTTTAAAAATAGTGAAAAACAACTATCCTTTAAGTAATATTTACCGTTAGTTCTTCAATTAATATCAGTTCAATAACTGTTATAATCCTAAAATCATATGATACACTTTAAAAAGATGACATAATTTTCTGCTTTCTTTCTGAAGTCATATAACATGAAATAATATCGGCTTAATGTGTAAATAAAGTCACGGTTAGGTGGGTATATGAATGGGGGGGGGGGAAGAAAGGCAGCGATAAAGATTTCAAGTTTATGTATCGTTCTACATATGTGTTTTTATGCTAAAAGATGATTTTCATTATTTTCAAATATTTGGCAGACAACCGTGTAACATCAAAATAAACTATTGATTCATTGTGAATAATGTGACAAGAATGTTACTATACGACATCAACTTAGAGATTACAGAAAAAAAAACACTGAAAAGAGAAAAACAACAAAGTCACCCTTGAATTATCAAACTGTTAAGTTAATGACTGTTTGTTGTATGATAAAAAACCTAGAAAAGCTTTAGTTAGAGTCTAGGGTGAAATTAACAAGATGATTTATTGCCAATCAAAATACACTCTATACTACTGAATAATATGAATCATCAGTTATGTGATTAACCTAAATAATTTACAATAAGGAATAATTTATTTTCAAAAGAAAATCACAATGAAGATGCACAACTTGATTTCATGTATTTTTACTACGGTTTTTATAGTCTATGACTTTAATTTGATTCGCTGTACTAGTGAACTTAAATTCTTGCTGTAATTGGGTGTTTGAAGATTGTTGAATTTGAATCTAATATAATGACAACCACTGAAAACAATTAATTGACACTAGACAGCTGTTTTATCGTAGTATGAGATATTCCGGCGTTCTCTGCAAAGTCTGAAGGTCCTGGGGTCTATTTCATGGTGGGGTCTTAGATGTGTACCGTTAAAGAGTCCTATGTTAGGACCAAACAGCTGTCTAGTGCTTCCTTGTTTTTAATAGATGTCTGACCCAAACCAATCCGTGATATCAAATTAGATCCTTATTAATAGAATACTACATTCTTTCTTCCTAATCCCAATTTTCTAAATTATCATTCTATTGTCAATAGAAATCAGTAAATCTAGCTAAGTAAGCGATTTATAAGCTACAAACTAAACTATTTATAGAGGAACTCTGACCATTATAAATCATTGGTCTATTAATTCAGCTCTATAATGTTCATTGAATCGCATAATAATATTTGATCACAAGTCAAACATCAATGAACTGAAATAAAATCAGATGATGAATTTTGAAGAATTCAACAGATTCAGAGATCAGTGTCTATAAATTGCCAACGATATCAAATATTCACTGGGTTAAATACTCATCGGAAAAGCTTTATAAAAAAACACTGGGTGTTGTTATAAATGTAACTTACCAATGAAGCCCGTAGAGTTATGCAACTATCAAACAAAAAGTTAATCCTGTGTTTAAAAACTTGTTGGTTGAATGTA
This sequence comes from Schistosoma japonicum, assembly GCA_025215515.1. Classification (NCBI taxonomy): domain Eukaryota; kingdom Metazoa; phylum Platyhelminthes; class Trematoda; order Strigeidida; family Schistosomatidae; genus Schistosoma; species Schistosoma japonicum. The sequence continues at coordinate 43,019,712 of CM046062.1, read as the reverse complement.
ATAAGTAATCAATATTCATAAGTAGAAACATGTTTTAATACAAATAAAAGAAATGGCTAGTGATAGTTTCAGTAAAGTCTGGTTGGCCAACGTTTCATAGTGATTAACATTTATCAATAGGATGAATTGAAGTCTGAAAGGAAACTCATACTGCCTAGTTTCATAATCGAGGAACATACTACTTAGATAGTAGGATGAATTTGTATATTCCCATTGATTTGTTATAGACTGAAGCTGGTCAGTCACTGTTGCTATTTGTGCATCCTGAGCGGATCGCCTCGATATAGCGATTATTCACAAGTATTATTTAATTTGTATTGTGACTGGCAAGTGGAATCCAGGACGCGCGTTTCGTCCTAATTGTGACTCATCGGCTGGATATACCTGCATCCCAATGTTGATGTTCACAGTGGGATTCGAACTCAGTCCGGTTCGTGTCATACGCCACCGCGTACACCACTAGACTACTGAGTCCAGACAGTCACGTTTGTGCAACGGGCGAATTGGTAGTAGGATGAATTTGTATATTCCGATTGATTTGTTATAGACTGAAGCTGGTCAGTCACTGTTGCTATATGTGCATCCTGAGCGGATTGCCTCGATGAGTCCCAAATAGGACGAAACGCGCGTCCTGGATTCCACTTGCCAGTCACAATACAAATTAAATAATACTACTTAGATATTTGGAAAACGACTGACTTACAGTATTAAAAGGCAAGCCAAACATAACATTTTTTGTTACTCAGTAGTTAATCAATTTATAGTACTGATGTACTGGTTAACATCCTTCACTGAATTCGTTTGTATTTACTTGTGCGAAATGAATGAATTTATATGAATTGACTAAGACTTAAAGGTAGGACAATCGAAACAATCGGAAGGTAGAAAAGAGTGATTACTTCATATTTCTACAGTGAATAACTAACGTAGTTAGAGTGGAAGGAAGTAAATAATTTGAACTGGTAAAAAATTCTAATGAATACTGGAATCATACTAATAGAATCAAAATAAAGAGGTTTTCTTAAGCAATTGATAAGGTCATCATTATCAACGTAGAACCGGGCAAATACGCCCATAAGTTCAAGTTGCCATACCACATTAGCACTACGAGATAACAGAGGTAACATAATAACAGAATACAAGAGGGGAGAGTGAAGTAAAGGTGTGCAGAAACTAATAATAGGATTCAAGATTTAAATGAAGTTAAAGAGTGAATACACATGCGCCACTGTGACCGATCCTGAGCCATGTCTCCAAGTGTCTCCAGCCATTTATTACAACTATCACGCGAACCCCAACCAGGTAATCTGCATCTACCAACATGGTTTGTAAACTGGGACGATCAGTAAGCGAGACCAATCAGATGGGACGATGTTCAGTTCCCAGACATCGGCTAATAGATCAGTCAACCTAACAGCTAAGACTGGACCAACATCATTAAAGATTTCAATAGACAACCTATCAGGCCCTGCTGTTTTCCCTCGCTTCAAGTTACTTATAGCCTTTTCAACCTCACTGAGAGTTGGGGAACCTGTGTCAGTTTTCCATTCAGGTAGCTTGAGGATATTAGGTAAACTAAGAGTAGCTGGTGGTCAGTTGAACTGTGTTCCGTCCATCGTTCTAATCTTCTAGATTGACAATAAATCACAGACCCATCTTTTTCCGAGATAATTTCACAAACCGCTGGTCTCTTAATTGATAAGGTACAGTACTATCATGAGATTGTAGGCCGAAAATATGTGTCTAGACTATACATACAATGGAATTTGACTAATTACTAGTATTCAATTGTTCAACTAGCTCATTTCATTCAATATCAGTTATATTTTTATATCCAAAGATGATAAGTATCGTAAACTAACGCGGAATTTACATTAAATTATTCATTTTAAGCAATAACTTCCGCTTTTTATACATTCATCAGGTATTTCAGTTTGAGTTTCTATGCAATATTCATAGAAATCAAGCAAAGTTTGTTTAAAACGCTGGAAATAAAGTTCACAATGTAAATTACACATTTAATACACAACAGAAATCTACTGAATGAATTGAGAAATGATTAAATATGCTAGATACAATGCACTTATTGAATAATGAAGACATTATGCATAACCTCAAGTATTAAATCTTAATGCACTTGTTTATCATTAGAGGAATTGTAGTTACACAAATAGTTAAAACATTAAATTATGTAAATATAAGAATTCAGGAACAGTACAAAGATGTAATTCATAATTATGTTAAATTATTAAGACAAGCCATTAACATTTTTTGAACTGAAATAATAGATAATGACCTTTATAAAACTAAGTAAAGAACCAGTTAGGACTGTTTTTAGATTTGATTGACAGAAATTAGTGTCAATTAGTTCGATTCAACAAAAAGTCAATATTGAATGGAAAAAAGTATCTACACGATTTCATTCATTTAATACTTGAAGTGATTTACATTTAAACATAGATTATTTTGATGATATTCTTAGAATTATGTATACTATGTAGGTTTCTGGCTTTATGTTTTAAGTAACTTTAAATTGATGAAGAGATTAGGCTTACAAATAAATTATATTAGATCTATGATTATAGCAGTATCCTATAGGATTAACGATTTGTGAAAAGTTCGCTGTGGACTTATCTAGTAAAGAGGATCAACATATTTATACTTATCAACTGATTGTACCGTTAATTATGTTGGTAATTTTCAACTCACTAATAATTAAAACTGGTAGTATAATGAATAAATATCATATCTAAGTAATTGATTATGTCACAAACTGATGTTGATAGGGTGCCATTGAAAGTCAAGAAGCATTCAACAGCTGTTTAGTTTTATTGTGGAACTCTTCAGCAATGAGTACTCCGGATTTCGCTCCAGAGGTTTCAGATGGAGTCTAGACATGTCAGGAGTGACACAGTTGTCATCAATCACAATGAATGATCGTCGAGCTATATATCACAAATTGATAGAAGTGGGAATTTTACCACTGGATGCTGGCCCAGTAGTGTAAAGGGTTAGGTGTTCACCAACCTGAAGTCTCTGGTGTGGAATCTAAGGTGTGCACTGCTGAGGAGTTTCACATTGGAACGAAACAGCTGTCTAGTGCTTCCTGGTTTTCAACAATACCCTGTCAACACCAACTTGTGACATTCAACCAATTAAAAATACCGATCTCTACAAAAATAACCAAGTCAATTCAACTATCATATCGTTAAGATATAATAATATGATTGTCAGCAAAAGAAACACTGTTTACAATGATTATTTCATTCTGGATTCCAGATAGAACTAGAATACTACAAAGTCATAAGTAGTATGATTAAAAAAAAATAATATTACAGTCTGAACTGATTCGATTTTACGTAAATTATAAGACATGATTAATTTGACAATATAATCAATACTTTACTGCACCTAGAAGAATAATGGAAATGACAAATAACATGAATGACAACACTAATGATGATGACGATGATGATAACAATGAAGAAGGGAATTCAGTGCAATAAACTTATCAATAGTGCATAGTTCAATGAATCAACAGAAAGAAAACAAAATATATTGTTAATCATACTTTATAAGTAATGAATAGAATGAAGAAAAAAAAAAGTTGATTACATTGACATAAAGAAAAGTGTAGCATACAATGTTGTAGAGAGTTAATAGATTCTTTAATTACGTAATTGATAAAATGTAGTTAAAAATAGACTATTTAGAGTTATATACCTCCCCTTTTGTTTTTTATTAAGTTAAAACGATAAGAGATCTAAGTGGAAGAGATAGTTTAAGTAAAATGTTTTTTTCTTTTTTAGATTATCAAATAAACAAATTACTATGTATATAGTAGATTATCTAAGAGATATGATATCAGTGATTAATGAACTTTTAATTAACTTTTCTTAATAGCTCTTAATAGTTTAATTAGTATTAAAACAACATTAGAAATTTTTTTATAGGTCATAAAAAACTAGTTCTGTTGAAATGATACTGTTAACAGAATAGATTAATTTTTATGCAGTTATATAATTTATTCATATGATTTAAGCGTTATTAAAACTAAAAAAACATGGTCCCCGGAGAATTTCATAGGAGAGATTCGAGTAAGAGATTTATATCTTATACATAAAATTGTAAATTATTTTTGTTACTGTAGCACTTACTAAGAGGCTACATGTGTTTACAAGAAATTCTTCTGTTTCTATACTAATCGAACCTCTCAGTTTAAGCATGTGAATATTAGAAGAGTAACAAACATCTTTTCAGTGATACTGAACACTAAACAGAATTATCATGAGGTCGTTGCTGATTTCCAGAAAATGTACATATATCCGCATGTCAGTATGTACAAACGTGTTCATCAGATCTTAATAATAATAATAATAATAATAATAATAATAATAATAATAATAATAATAATAATAATAATAATAATAATAATAGTAATAATAGTAATAACAATAATAATATCTTTTATATACACGGATTGCTTCAAACAATATAATTCCTTGTTAACGCACTAAAACACACTTTAATAGGCAGATAATTTTAGCTTAGTTATTTTTGTTCGTCGCACATTGATGTTGGTTAGGTACCAGTTAAACCCAGGGAGCAGTTGACAGCTGTTTCGTCCTAGTAAATGACTTGACAGTAGTGCGTACCCTGGATTCTGTTACATTTTCAGTGGTACACGAGCAACATTAATCTACGACGAGCACATAACTAAATTTAATAACTATTTTCACCAAACCACCTCATTTCATTTGAAATAATTAGCTCACTAATGGCTAACTTCAGAATGTTCCTCAAGTTCTATCAACTGAGGAAGTTCAGATTTGTCAGAAATGAGACAGTTATTACTAATAACAATAGATGAATTAAACATATTATTCTAGCTACAGTCTAACTTAAATGGATCACAAACACACTGTTAATGAACACTTTCAGATGTTCTTTTTGTAGAAGAATCAATACACTATAAAGGTAACAAACACTTCCAAATATGGTACTTCGCATCGTCACTATAAAACAGTCTGTTTTCTAGAGATTACATTGATTGGCATATGAAAGTCTCCAAGTGGCAAAATTGAATTCGACCATAGATTGATACTAGAAATCAACCGATTGTTGGTTACTTTGATAAAACGATTTTCAGAGACATTATAAACATTCTCATTCTTGAACACTGACAACGCAAACATGATACTGAAGATTATCACATACATCTAATATCATGTAAAGTATGTAATGACCGAAGAAAATACATTAATGTTTGAGAAAGTTGAACGGTGATTATAGAATAAGATAAGTGAATACATTCAGCAAAATATTGTAACAGTTAAAACTGATTTAAGATCGACGGTGTATGTATACATACACAATAAATGGTCTCACATCTAAATGTTCGCTTGTTAAACATCTGAGATAACTGAACATGAGTATTACGACATATTTTTCTGTGTTATTGCTTTGATTACAAGCATTATTTAGTGAAGGTAGAATATTTAGTCAATACAGAGTTAGATATACCGATTGTAATATAACAATAAATGAATTTAATTTAGTCATCTTTTGAAATCAGAAGATCATCCATCCAAAAAAAAGAAAAAAAAATGGAATAAATAAAGTTAAAGAACTAGAATATATTCACATACAATCAACTAAACCTTCAAACTGATAGAGGACAAGCATGGTTAAGTGATATAAATCATAATGTTTCATGCTTCTTAACCTTTATCACCATAATGAAATATAATTTTCTGTCAGATAGACAGATAGATACATACTATATGAACTCTATAAGGTAAACACACATATGGAACTATGTGTTTACTACTTTTATACATGAAAACATATTTTATGTCATGTACATGCATACATTATTACATATGATTATAGGAGGATTCACGTTTATAGAACAAGTTATTCTTAACTAGTATCATTATGTATATGTGTATGCTTATTTGATTGTAAAAGTTCTATTCAACTGTAACTATCTGAAAGTGAAGATGTATTTATTCATCATCTCAATTGTTATTTTACATTAAACAGTTATTTCTTGTTTTGTCAATTTCATATTAAATCATAACTAAGTTGTATTATTATTCATTGAATGTTACATTAACAACTAGTCCTATGATAAATTCTGTATTGATTAGATCTACATGTTTTCTATTTTATAAAAATCTTTATGATTTTAGTATTTAAACATTTCAATTAAGATCTTGTTCTTTTTCAATAGATTATAATAGAATAAACTATGTAGTAATAGGTATTTATGCATTGAATAAGTTAGTGTACGATTAAGCGGTAGGCAATTTAGTAATGTCGGTGATTTATAGATTTGTTTATCTTGACAAATCTGTCATACATGGATCAACATTACAACCGATTATTTTGTTGACCACAAAAGAAGACTGGATATACTCAACAAAATGATCTTAAAATAGCTGTTTTAATGATTTGATATTTATAAAAATTAATGGATCATAGAATGAAACATAATTGAAACTTACTGATTGTTTATTTTTCAAAAATTTTTAGTTGTCATTTAGAGTATAACTTCACAAGAAAACGCTTTCTGCCAAGTAAAATATTTGTGTTATGTACAAGAATAGGATCGTACTATCTGCTGTACAGAAGTGTATTCAGAGCATTTCATAAATTCCTGTTTCTTTTCTTCACAAACAGATGGCAGTGTATGAAATCTTCCTTTGATCCATAGATTTGTAACATAGGCAACAAGGTTAGTAAAGCACAAAATTAATAAATATAGATTCACCCATAAAGACTATATGACATCAGCCTTTAAAATATGAAACTACTAATTTAGTTTCCTTTTATAAAATCCACGTGAACAACACCTATCCCTAGTGAGTATTCAGAGAGTGACGAATCCTTGCATACTACTTACGGATTGATGCCCTGTGATTTATGAAAGTTGCATCACTGCGCTCAGCTATGACTGGAGACAATATCATAGAAAGATTTAAATTTTGTCCAGTTACGTGATTTTATTCAAAATAATGATCTTAGATCTACACAGAATTTTAGAAAAATTCCAGTATTATCGACGAAAAGTGATTACTTAATAATGATTCTATGATAACGGTTATGTGAGTGTATGATTTCCGAGAATGAAATTAAACTGAGGTTAGCAGAATTAATTATTGCAGTATTATTCAGATCGAGTGAGTGTTTCAGTAAATGACTATACGTCAAATGTTTCCCTTAGTTTTCTTATATTAATATCGACGAACATTTTAATAGTCATGATGCTGAGACCGTATTCTTACTATGAATAAATGCTTGTAGAATTTAAAGCACTCATATGAGAAGTTACAGAATTTCTTCCATGTTTCTTTTTTATTTGAATTGTGACTGGCAGGCGGAATCCAGGACGTGCATTACGTTCTGCTTGAGACACGTCAGTAATATGAACCTGCATCCCAGTATTAATATTCACACCTGGACTTGAACTCAGTTGCTCATGTTATCAGTTAAGTGAGGTTATTAACCATAATTGATTAAGTTAAGGATTCAACACTACTGGGCTACTGACCTGCTGTAGGACGCAGACTTTTATGGTAACTGAATATTGATTAATCACATTATTAAGTAGTCATTAGTGATGATCAGCTCCTGTAAATCAAATCGCAATGTGACCAAAAGTCGTGACTGTACACTATGGATTGTAATAAAACGAGGTTGAAAGTAATAGGCAGGAAATCCAGGGCCATAGTTTCATGCTAGTTGGTATTAATCAGTAAGGCACAACTAAAATCCTGAGTAGACTGATACTAACTAGTGAATTTAAACTAAGGACGGAATATAATCATGAATGGTACTCAGTAACAACAGAAAAACTTTTGTATAGTGATCCCCGTCCTAGTGAACGAAACAGTATCAGTGATATAAATATTTTCAGTTGGTTAGCTAACGATCCATTTATACTACCCTGTAGAAGTGTGAAATCTTACTTATGAACAACACCAGTTAGATAAATTAATACAAGATGTATATAAAATTAGGAATGAATTCACTTCATTCATCAGATAAAACGAGGAAGCTGATAGAACCTGAGAACATTTAGAAATTGTATTAATTATATTTTTTTGGAAGTCTGAATAGACAGTAATATATATGTACTGAAAGAAGTCAGGTACGAAATTATACACATTCCATTGTTTGAATACATATATAGAAATGTAAACACATTTGCATATAATATAAACAAATGTATATATAATCATACATATATGCATAAGATAAAAACAAAACGTAGAAGGGAAAACTCCTAATAGTTAATGACCAACAAAATAATAGAGTAAATCAAGAAATGATCAAAAAGAAGCAGACAAATTCAATCAACATCAAATAGAATGATTGAGCTCAAAATCAAACAGCAGTAGAATACCATCATCATTACCATCTATCTGTTCATTACGATAACTGATTCATACATAAATTGGAACGTGATCAACAGTCGAAAAAAATGCAACAGAGTAAAAAAAAATAAACAAAACAAAATAGAATATAAATAAATCAACCAGAAAATATAACTAATAAATAACATGCTTAGAAAGAAACGGAATTACACAGTCAATCAATATTCACAAAGCTGGAAATAGTAACTCCTTGTTATTCAGCAGTATTGAGGAAAGCGCGCTTACAAAAAACACAATAACATTACTCATAGTCTACCATATATTCAATATTGAATTCAAAAACATTTTGTAGAATAATGAGTAGTATCAACATCTTTATACAATAAGTGATTATCAAATGGAATAAACAATTTTACAAAAATGAAGAGAAAATAGTTTTAATAAAACAAATCATAGAAGATTGAAGCATTTGAACAGTGAATACAAGAGACAGATAAAAGAATCATCATTAATATCATCATTTAATATGATGTTGCTTATTACAAAGTAATGAACAATTTGAATTTTAACGACTAGACTTAAAGAAAACAGTAATAATACTATTATTAAATACCAATTATTCAATAATATAAGCAAACAATAAATACATATAGATAGATATTACATAGAACAAGAAATGCTGTTAGGCAACATAAATAAGTATGGAGTAAGAGAGAAAAAAATTCCCAAAAGTCCCAACAACACAGAAACGTTATTCAATGTAAGTTTTAACAAGTATTTCATTGAGAATAAGTTGGTTGGCAAAAATAGAATTTATGACAGAAAAGATTAGTGAATATATGGAAGTTTGAGAGTTTAATATAAATCACTGGTTATAAAAATTATTTAAATGCGCTTCAATTATTTTTTTGTTTATACTTTTGGTCAAAAAACAAATAAGAATGACCAACTGAGTGTACCTATAAAAAACAATGTGTATGAAAAAGAGAAAGGAGACGAGAACCTGATTGAGGTAGTTGATCTAAAAAACAAAGTACACCTGAACTGTGGAATTAACAGACTAAATCGCCACAAATCTACATTAATGTTGATATATTACAAGAAAGGAAAGTTTAACCACATTTACCGCAATATAAGACAGAAGGAACATTAGCAAAGGAAAAAAGAGCATGAAATCACACTAATACAAAACAATATAATGCATATATATATATATATATATATATATATATATATATATATATATATATGGTCAAGGAAAAACGATAGTGAAGTATGAGAAAATCAAAACAAACCGAAATTCCAAATCTATTCAACAAAATAAGTTATGTACACACAGAGATATATATGTATGCATAGGAAAGGTTTTAGAAAACAGAATATGCATAAGAAAACACTAACAAAAACGTTGAAAATTAAAGAAATATTTATACACCTATACGATTCTGTATTGAATTCACAGGAGGATGATTAATTTTAGTTAGATGATCACAGTCTGTTCCGACAATACTTTCACTTTTATTACTATTACCATTGTTAACACTTGCTAACTGAGAATGAAGTATATCGTTAGACTGCTGACTTGATAAAGAAACTGTAGACTTGTCCAGTGAACTTACTGAATGAATCGATTGGAAATTCGATTCTGAATAGTGGTAATCTGGTCTTAGTTGAACTAATTGCATTTTGTTAGGCTTACGACGGCTTGATCCACTGAGAGTAATAGTTGGTTTATTGATTTGTGTTTCAAATACGGGTGTATTAGATATCTGTATACTTGAAAAAGGATTCGATAATTCAGAAATATTTTCATGCACAGTGGAAGAAACACCATTGACTGGTAATGGGTACACAATAATTGTACCGTCATCATGAAGTCGTGATATTTTAGCTGGTCTTGGCAGATCGAAACTATCATCGTTCGATTGGTAATCCATTGAATTGTGAAAAATATTAGTGGATAATTCAGGTAACTCTACATCATGATTATCACCAGTAGTAAAATTCCCATCAATCTCTTCTTCATTATCTTGATCATTAATCCCATCTTCTTCTGGCAAATTCATTGCTCTACCTGAATTTAGAACGTCATTTTCATCAGCTATTCCAACATCTGGAACAGAAATCTAAAGTGAAAAGGAAAAGAATAGGATTACTGAAGTAACGAGGATGCAATGATGAAAATCATGAAGTCTGACAAGAAAAATTACCCTCCTGCAGAAAACTACGTCATACTACAGCACTAGGTTGCATTCGTAAGGTATAAAGAAATAAGTCACATAATCGTGTATGAAGTGGTGTTTACTCAGTAGTTAAGACATTCCACTTGCAACAATTAAGTCACATCTTGGATCCCATTTCACCTGTTTCGGTTTGTACAAACGGAAAGTATCACTAACATTGCAGGTAGAGAGTGATTCAAACTCAAGTATATTGACTTGAAGATGATGAGTTGTCAAGAGAAAAGAAAATAGAAGTAAAACACGAAACAAAAATAACCATAACTTACCAAAAAATGAAGTTCAAATGAGACAGCAACCAAGAAATATTTTATTTATCTAAAAGTACATATTATTACTTTGCGAAGGAAACAACAGTGGTTGGTTGTGAATAGTTCCGATAATAAACAATGTTAGTATGCTAATTTACTGCGATACATGACGTCTAAGATGCCATCATTTACCACCAGATACTAACCTACTAAAATCGTGTCCGCTCCAAAATACGGTTGCGAGTGAGGAAGTCTAGTCTCCATCTGGAAATGTACTCATATGGTTACGTGATTATAGTTACTTCGAGGTAAATCATAACCAATGCATTCACACGGAAGTATTGTCAACAAAAGCGAGAGGACGGAGACGAATGTTTGGCTATTAAACCGGGTTGATGGATATGGATAGTTAATCTAAAGAAATTTGAAAACAATAGATTTTGGATCAATCAAACGTATGAAATTGAGGATCCTGGGGGAAAAAGTGGCATAAAACTATTTTAATCACCAGCTACTATGAAACTTCGTTGTCCGACGATATTTAAGTGCCTTATGGATTACACATTAAAGTCAAAGGCTCGGAGTGGCTACCTATATACATGCCAGTTATGAACAAAGTAGAACCTGATAAATGAATATTGGTCCAGATTGCCACACCCAACTAGTACAAGATGAATTCCAAAGCAGCAGAAGTCGTTATAACAACAGTGTTAGTAAAAAAGATTGAATATAGGAAACATGATTTGAGAAGATAGGAATAATTTGTGGAAAAGGAATATAAATATTTCAAAACTGAGGATTTAAGAGAAGACAAGTATAAAATGCATTTGTTATTACGATTGATTATGAGCCATGTCACCCAAAGTGTCGAACTATTGGTTACGAAAAATCTACTGACTCCAACTACTTAGTTTTTACCTATTAACACAGCCCAGGTCAACAGTCAGCAACTTCATGAACTGATTAACGTTCTGATTTGGCTATTCCTAACTTCCTTGCATCCTACTCTTAAACTAATAAAAGCGCGTAGAGGTATATATATATATATATATATATATATATATGAGATTGAAATGAAAGTCATGTCATAAAGAAAATGGTTAAGGTGAACTCAAAAACTAAATTCACAGTTTACTATTGTTGAGTTAGACATACAGTCTAGTAAATAATATATTCACGTGAAACTGATTGAAAAAAATAAGTACGAAGGAAACCAATAACAACAAAAATATTTCAACATGAAGCCGTTCGAGTGTTAAGCAGTATTGTAATATTACTAGAGATAAACACAAGTATGAGCAGAATTGTACATGAATGCTTTGAGTGAAACCTGATGACGCATGTAAACCGTGTGACTTGAACTAAGTAGATCTTACTGAATTTAAATGAGCTTTAACTTTTTTAATCCAATATTATTTTATGACAAATATTATGTGAAGTTCACAGTATAAGTATGTACATACACATAAGCACATCTAAAAGAATTCTACCTTTTTTCCCAAGTAAAAATCATGAAAACAAAAAAAAATAGGGACTTCTTGAAAATGTTAACATTCAACAGTTTTATTAAAAACAATTTACGCAGTTGAAAACAGGCTTTACATTTAATGATATGATTAGATTATAAACATATTTAATGATTACAAATTGATACGCTTTAGTTACTACGTAACAAATAGTCATGTGAATAAGATCACACTACTAGAAGGGGAAATTTTGAGGAAAATGTATTCATCATATAACTGCTTTAAATACAGCTCAGTAAGGGTAATGGTTTGAAATTAAATGATTAAGTCAATAGTACATAAACAAGGATATTTGATCGTGCAGAAAATCTACATCGAAGTGAAACTACTAAAAAAATATGGTGAAACAAGATAACTAAACCAATGTTAAATAAGGAGCATAACGAAAACAGTACTATGTTAATTTGAATTTACTTATTTAGACACAAAATTCCGTCACTGAAGGACACCGAGAATGTGTGTACGGTATAATTAGAGGCATAATATTATGAAAAAAAGCAAGGTGATCATAATCGAGAAATCAAAATTTAATAAGACAACAAGAAAATTACATAGTAAGGAATATACTAATGGAAAATAAAACCGGGAAGAATTCGATCCAGTTAGGAATACTCGTCATTTTGTAGAGAACGTAAAAGGAAAGATTACCATTGACATCTACTACGACATCTCGGGGCACTGAGTTACAGAATTTCTAAGAATCGTGGTGAACCGAAAGGTAAGCCCGGCACAGCTTCATGTCAAAAAATATACAATGTCATAAATTTACCACTTCTATGCTTTTATCACCCAACTTAAGGGTCGTAAAACATTGCACGACGTATAAAACTTTCATCATATTTGGCACTCATCAGTAAGGTGTACCTGCAATCATTCGAGAGAACCAGTCTTCCCCTGGTGGATCCAATCACGGCTCATTCAATTTCACAGTTAACGATCGTTACCACAGAACTATTCCGAAAGCAATTAGCCACCACAGGACTGACATGCATACATTAGTGACCGATTCGGTGTTTGTCTTTCATCGCTACATAGTGCCAGTGATGACTGAATAACAACTAGATCGATAGAATTCGATCAGGACTATAAACAACATGACATATCAAATTGGTCACTACAAAGTGACCAACTAATCTACGAAACCACAAAGAGGTCTGAATTAGAAAACCATTGATCACCAGGAAGCCCTGGACGGCCGTTTCGTCCTAGTGTGAGACTCTTCAGCTAGTGACTAACTTTTAGAGGTAGTTCCTGGAATTTTAGTGATATGACCGGTGGAGTTCAACCATATCGGGTATGAGGTAGTTACCCATCAATGACAATGGATGAGAGCACGTAAGCACATCGCGAATCAGCAATATAAGGTATTAGGAGCCGACTTAGTGGTCTAATGGTTTAGCGTTCTCTGGAGAGCATAAAGGTCCTGGCTTTGATCCCTGAAGAGGTCGTTGATACTAGGATGTCCCATACTAGGATGAAACAGAAATCTAGTGCTTCCTGGTGGCCAATGATTTTCTAATTCAGACCAATTCGTGAAATCAAATTAACATTCAATAATCTCCACAACACTCAATTATAATCCAAGAAAATTTCCTTTTCAACGAAGTCATTTACTACAGCTGTACATTTAGTAATAAAATAAAGAGACATTACATTATTTGCTAAAGTAATAAAATATAGTCACACTCTCAAGTGTCCAGTAAAGTGGGGGTTCATAATTAATTTATTTAAGTAATCATATAGGGAAGCATTGCGTCACAACAATCAATCTGAAGAAAAAAAGGAGGGTGTATTGAGATCATGGTAAAATTAAGGATTGAACATATTTTTTTTAAACACAAAGATCAAGCTGGAATTGTTAAAAATTGTCGAAAGATTTCTTCAACTAAAGACTTATACCACTTTTATGAAGTGTTTATCAGAAAACTATGGCAAAATCGTTACTGGATTCTTTATTGAGTAATAACCGATAGCTTTAAGTAATTGAGCTGCACAATCTTTAAAACTTCAACCAAGGAGTTGTCACTGGATCCACAGAGACCAGTCATATACACGTTTCTTTCATATTAAAACGGGATGTCACAAACTGGACGCCTTTTTTCGTACCTAGTCTCGGAGTCGGCATATAATGCAAGATATGGAAGCCTTTGGGATGACATTTATCAAAGCTGATGCTTTAAGATTGACTCCAGTTGAAATATTATCACTGCGTACAAACACCTGATGCCGAAGTTAAGTAATGCTAACAGTGTCATCACCGGAAGTCAACAATACTTCGGAGATAGTGATGGTCGAACATAGAGAGTAATCGAATATCCACGATTTGGAGAGACCAAGATTCATAAGTGTAGAGTAGGGCTTTCTTATCAACCGATTGGAGTGAAACATTCAACAGCCAGACTCACATAATGACAGTGCTAAAAATGGCTTATATTAGTCGTACACGACCTTAACGATTAACCACAAAATTTGAGAGCAGGCACAAGCGTCTACAAATCTTGAAAAAGAAATTTGTATTTAGGTGCATAATATATGCTACACTTATGGTCAATAATTTTTGGTTGATTAAGCGAGGTTTAGATAGCCTATGTGCCATCGCACAGTAAAACAACGCCATTTACACACTTAAGATCAAATAGCCATTCTATAGGTAGTAGATCCTCACGACGTTATACTTCCTTCGAAGCCGCTTCTAGAACGACACTGACGTCAAAGTTGAAGAGGAATGTTGAGTTTGAGTAATCATACATAACCCTACTGCTGGAATGCAACAATGAAGAGTTGGTCATAGTAATATCATTTCTAGTGAAAAGCAATTTCTTAATGGATATTCAAAACAAATACTTAATCCAAAAAAGTATCATGAATTATTACTTGTTGATTCGGAAACTAACAGATTATAGGTACCTAGCTGATTATGATAGCTGTATGGAACTCTATTTAACACAAAGCTTGATAATAAGTTGCTATAATACATCAGCACAAAGAGGCGAAATCGACAAACATCCAACCAACAGTCACTAAGTTACAGGTTTGAATGCAGTTCTGTACACACCCGTATGTGTAGCTGCGTAGTATCACTAGCCCTTACAAATTGAATGCGGTTGAAAGCTAAATACGCCAATCTGTACTTGATTAGTGATTCACGTCATCAACATCAATTATTTTATACAGTGACATTTAATATATCTGTTTCAAACCACATTTCTAATTTTTATACTTCAGCCTACAATTTTAAGGAAAAATGTTTATTATATAGTACAAAAGCTTTAATTACCATTGACAAACTTTTATTCACTGAATTTTTGCTTGGACTGGAAGACATATGATCAGAACGATTAAAACTGACTTCTCGATGAACAGTAGGTTGATAAACCTGAGATGCGAACTGGCCAGATGGACGAGGTAAACCAACTGCTGATGCACGACGCGAGCCGAATTGCGTAAGGTCCATTTCTGATAGTGGCTTAATAACAGTTCCTTTCCACTTCATTTTAGCCAAATGAAGTAAGACATGGTTTGGCAACAAAGTATTGTCTTCACGACTTAAGCGGCTGCAATGCATAGCAGCAGCTTTATAACGTTCTGGTACTTTGGCATGGACACCCAGAATATGTTTTCGAATGTCACCCATTCCATGAGGTGAGGATGAGGAACAGCCAGAGCAGCAGAAATATCTCCTACCTCGCCTTCTGGTAATATATACCTTCAGTGAACTATAGACGCCCATTTTAGCCTGTAAAATAATAAATGAGATATTTGTACAGAATCAGTAACAAGGATTTTTAGCTGTTGAAATAGTTATAAACGATTACTTTAAATATATACAAAGAAATAATTGTGAGATTTGTACAATAACTCAAGCGCCAAACATTTTAGGTGATGAAGGACTCACTGGTCATTCGAAATCGATACTTGTTGAATAGTTTGTAATCAGTAACTGAAGAAGACATATTTAATACAATATGATCAAAATAATTCTGTCAAATCAGTATGACCATTGTACTGATTTCCATTAGACGAAATAATGATACTGTGTGAATCATCAAAAACACAAGCTTTCACTTTTGATGCAAGATTATTTAGGTGCTTTAGTATGAATAATGCTCGTAAACCTAATTTGTGCAAATATTACAATAAAAGTGAACAACAAATTACACAAACCTCAAGCACTGGGAAGTAATTGGGTGGACAGTAGCCTTGTACTAAAGTTTTCAGAGCTTCAGACGAATATGGAAGATCAATTATGCGCTCTACCTCCTCCGCACCAGAAGCCTGGACAGCATTCAATTGTGCAAGTGGATCTTCAGATTCTTTCTGGATCTTTTTGGGATCAATATCTGAGCCTTCTTTTTCATCATCATTCTCATTTTTATTGAATGAGTCATCAAGACAAATTGAACCGCTTGCAGCACCGGTATCAGTTCCTTCACTTACTGAATCAATTTCAGTAGCATCTGTGGCTTGTGTACGAGGTGAAGATGAAAGAGAGTGAGTATTCATTGGCTGCAGAGGGGCTATTGTAGGCACAGATGGATAAGGAGCCAATTCTTTTAGAGGTTTTGCGAAATTAGATGACAGTGAACGACTGTTTACATTAACCGTGCTTACATCAGGCGGAAGGTTATTAAGTTTGATAGGTCTATCCATAGCTAATCGAAGGAGCATATCATCAGGATATATTTGAAAATCATATTCCCTAGTAATACGAGAAGCTTGGCAACAGATAGTAATAAATACATTTGGAATACGAGCATGAACACCCATAACATGACGCCTACTGTCCGCTAATGTTGCGGCGCGAATTTTACTGTCCGGCTGTCGAGTCGTTATAAAAAGACGTCCACAGGGACAACGGAAAGCTATGGTACGATCATTTCGACATATTCGGCTCATTTTGTAAGTTGAGTATACACGCATTTTGGAAACAATATCTTCTATATGCTGTTCAGGGGCACCAGATGATTCCAACAACTGGCGAAGTACCGGTTCAGAAAATGGTAGTGCAAGATCGACAACGCGATCAGCACCTTCTATTCCTGGTATAGACGGTAATGAAGCCAAATCAACACTCGGATTAGAGGATAAAGTTGACTGCTCTATGTTGGATATGTTAGGAGAAGTACTGATATGATTATCAACTGATTGGGTAGGACTCGTTGAGTCGAGGGTATGAAGATCTGGGGGGACTGGGGGTCGAATTCTTACGGTAACCTTAGTTTTGGAACCAGGCACAACAGCTGTGAAATGAGAGGCAAATGAATCTTGAGTCTTGTTCGACAAACTATTAGGTGTTGTAGATGAAGTCATGGAAGCACTCTCAGAGAAACTATTATCATTAGTTGGATTCGGTGAAGCAATAGGACTGCCTGAATTGTTCGAAACTTGTCGTCTATGTAAAAAGTCCCTTGCGAGACGAGCTAACTTCTCATCAGAAAACAAGGTAAATTCGACAGGATCCAGGCGGGATGATTGAAGGCAATGGCGAAAATGTTTAGTAGATATACCACAATGAGACCCTAATATATGCTTTCTCACATCAGCAAGGGCATGTGGTGATGAATAAGAACAGTGATTGCATTTGTATCGCCGGAAACCTCCACGTGTGTCAACTATAACAGATAAGCGACTGTAAAGCTGCATCTTTTGTTCCAGGAATTCTCGTGTGGCAACAGGAAGATGCACAGTCAGTCTTCGCAAAATACGTATTGAGTACGGTAAAGGAATGCGACGGCGTCCAACTTCAAGAACGCGAGGCTTCATTTGGCGCATAGCGAGTTGCTCCTGGACCTCCTGAAACTTTTCTTCACTTTTCGGCAAATATGTAAAGCGTAAACAATCCTTCAAATGTTCTCTTGGAATTTCTAGATGCACTGTAAGTAAGTGTCGTTTGAAATCACCAAGACCATATGGAAACACCTTATCACATTCTGGACAAACCGGAATACGGCGATGGTTTTCTTTCCCTAAAATGCGAACAAAGTAGGAGGAAAATTGCTTCATTTTTAGAGCCAGCAGGTCTATCACTTGAGGTTGCAATTGTGTGCATAATTCACTGCGGAATTTACATTCATCGAATGGAAAAGAAACTAAACCTTCGCATCCACGACAACTATCATCCGATGATAAGTATTCATCGACAGATTTGTCTAGTGAATCTAGTGAATCACTGCATTGAGAGTCTAAAGCATCATTCATATTACCATCTTTATTTTCTTGTACTGAATCTATGGACTCTATAGAAAGAGTGCTAGGTTTAGGTTGAATCGGTATTGGAGATGAAACATCACAAGGCAATGATTTTGAAAATGCACTGACTGAACTCGTCACAGCATTATTTATATTGAAATTCGTGAAACTCGATAGGGCGGCTGCAGCCATAGCAGCAACAGCTGAAGCCGCATCACACGCACTAAAACTTCCTGCATCTTGTCCAACAGTAAGACTTTGAAGAGTTTTTACAGCTGAGGCACCATTTATTATATTTAGAGATGAATTTGCTGGAATATTGGTTATACTGTTACTGACTATTACACCATTGTAAATGCTGGATGGAGACTGATTCACAGACAGTGTATGAATATTGCTTGGCAGTGTTTGTTGAACTCGACTAGTTAAGCTTATCAACTTAGATGCAGTAGGTCGAGCCAAAGCTGCAAGATTCATAGGCGATTCAGTTTTCTCTGTGCCGTCTTCGGGAATCGAAAACGAAGAAGGGAATAAATCCATCGTATATGTAGAGGAATCTGATTTTTGTTCAGTATTGAGAGGTAAATCAGCTGTAGCTGGCTCGGAGTTATCATCTAGTAAAGAGACGCGTAAGTGTTCGCGATAGACTGATGCTTCCTTTGAAAGTAAAGAAAAAAAATGGATGAAACACGTAAAGTACTTATTGTATAGAGTACAAACACTATAAATAAAACAAAATTTAATTCAGTAACTGTCTATAATTATGTGTAATTACGCTGAGAAGAAACTAATAGTCGTTTCCAAAAAAACAGAAACAAACTAACTTGAATATGTAATCCAAGTTAGAGAGTGACTGTTTAGAAATGTTATCTAAGCTATTCATAATCTGAAGAAAAACAATACATCTATAACGAATTTTTATAGAAACATCATTTACTCTTTGATCTATTATCTAGAAGTACTCATATATTAGACATAAATATTGTATTTCTATTCCTATCAGTCTTATATAGAAAATATTGTTAGGTATGTATTTCGAAGAAACAAATAATTGAGAAAGTATCAAGAACCGATCGATATAAAGTGTTATGAATAATATTATAAATTCCACTAAATGACAAGAGATTTTCTTAAGAGAAAAAAATCATTGAACCTTCCAACACCTATTGATGAAATGTGAATGAAGTTAGAACGTGTTTAAAAACAGAATATTATTTGCAATTATGACGAGGGTTGTAGATACTCAATAGTTTAGCAAACTGGTATTACGGTATGTGCAATCACAATTGGTTAATCACAAGGAAAGATTGATGACGCAACGAATGTCAGAAAACAGAGTATTGTGACTGGAATACATTGTCCCTTTCCTAATATGTTAGATTCCCCGCTTGTGAATGCTTATTACTATGTTAATGTAATCAGTCAAGAACAGAGTAGAACCCAGCACGAATGCGTGTAGGTCCAAGTTGCAATATTACATTAGCACAACGAGATCAAATTTACAAGATAAAGACGATAATAAAATTCGATAGTAAAGAATGATGGAATGTGCCAATGTTAGTTCTGAATCCGCTTCTTTGTCGGATCTAGTCACAATAAACGTCAAATGATCCAGTGTCTGATTAAAGTTGCATCATTTAGTAGCCGAATTTTACATTGCGTCGTATAGTGTACTACTATTAATCGTGCAGTAACGCACAAACTGCTATCATGTTATCGAACCGGTGAATCAGTATATTTTCCTTTCGTGATATAAACATGTTGTGTTTGGGTAGTAAAAGCCTACAAACTAACCCATAGTCGAGATACTCAAAAAGATTGGATTTTTCCCATTTAGAAACTAAGGTAAAGAAAAACAGGAAGACACTAAGTGAGCAACTATATTTAGTACAAATACTAAAATGAAAGATCTAATTATAGGTTGAAATTAGACAAATGAAACTGTGCAATTAAGTCCGTGGTCCATGGAATGAGAGTGTAAAAAAACCATTCTCATATATGGATTGACTAACACATTTACTATTCAACAAATCAGAATTTGATGGAATGTACACCTTAATTTCTAGCGTTTTCAATAAACAAATATGAAAAATGGGTGCATGTATGAGATTTCCATATACATGGATGAATGCAATTATCTATTGACCAGAAAGCAAAACTTTTCTACCATCCTACCATTCAACATATAATAATATCTGAAATGGCATCTGAATTACGTGTGCGTGTGTGGACATATGTTAAAAACAGATATATAAAAACACAAGAGCAAGCAAAACATCAATGTTTTAAAGACAGACTTCTTTCCTAATGTATCCAGGTGTAGCTATAGTCATTAGGCCAACAAACAAGTCAAACCACAATGGTTACCAACTGGGCTGATAATAAATGGAGTAAATACAAAGTATCAAAGAGTACTTCTTTTAGTTTATGGAGAAATCGAAACACTACACTGTTAAGGAATAGATGTAATCACTATCAACTTGAATCATTCTAGAATGGGAAGAAATCGGTTCACTCGAATTTTCGAACAGAAAACGAGTAAATTCGAAAATCAAACAGTTAACAGTATGATAAGGGAAGTTGGATGACAAACTATCGTTACAGAAAAGAAATCATAATCAAGTAACCAATCTGAAACACAAATCGACGTTCGAAGAGTACTTATTACCATGCACTACACTAGTACATAGCACTTCGATAATTCAACAAACCTTGATCATCATTGAAAAATAAAAAGCCTGATATAAACCACACTTTCTGATCGCAAAATATTAAGCTATTGTTGCTACTTTGACAATTCAACATCATCGTCTTTAACTGAATTCGAGAAAGATATATTTATGATTTATAGGATACAAAGATTCTGTTTAAATTGTTTCACTGATTTTCGATGGACAGAAACTGAATTAAAGTGTCATAGTGACTATTTTTACTTATAAACTGCAAAACAGGTATTTAAAGAATATCTTAGGTATGAAATTACAAGGTTAACTGGCTGCATATATATCAATTAACAGTTCACAATAACAAAATAGTTTTTTTCGTTAAACAGTATTTTGGTAAGCACTGGATGTAAAGCAAAACACAATAACGCACCTTGGGATTATGACAATAAGTAACATGTTCCGCGATTAATTTCTGCTCTGTAGATACTACTTGACATTTTGAACACCAGAAGATATGACAACGATAAACTAAAGGTAATGCTTTATCAGAGTCTTGTCGACGATTACGGAAATAAGCCTTAATTCCTGTGCATGAAGCTGGATGCATCAGAAAATAGATCCAACGAACAGTTGCAAGATCACAATAAGGACAACGAAGTAGAAAGACGAATGGAGGAGATATATCAGCAAAAACTTTGTTAACAGCGGGAGGTTGATCAGCTACAGTGATTAAAGAGTTGTTATCATATCTTGAAGGGTTGTCTAACTTAGCGACAGTTGTAAAAAGATGATCACAGATCAACTGAAATACAAATAATAGCATAAGAAGCTATAAAACTATTTGAAAAAAATCGTATTATTAAAAAACTGGCAATTATAACGGCAGATGCTACCTGAATATGGTGATGACGCTTGCCTATCGTAAGCTGTATAAGCTAGAACACTCAGTCCTTTGGGTTGTATCATACAACCAGGTTATTTAAAGAGCAGTATGACGAAAAGGAGAAAGAACTATGGGTACTATTGATCATACAACCAGCATTGTAGAATAGTTAGAAAATATCAACCTTCGGAATGTACACTTTACATCATGGATTTTTGTTTCCAGCAGTAAAACATTTGCCATTAAAGGAGCTAACAAACTTAAAAAGACTTATAAAAAGGTTATCTGTAGGAGACCTAAAGGAGTTATCTTATAGGGACTACGATTACATTCTTCGGTCGTTAAGACCCCATATAATGCAGCCTTCTATATGTGTATCACAGAAAGAACCATTCTACAGTGTTGGCAACCATGAAGTGAAAACTGCTTCCGTTACCTCCAATAGCACACGAAATCACTCATCAGCAAATCCCTTCTTAAACCAATAATTCTACTAATTTCACATTCAACCCTCATTTCCCTTCTTTGATACGTGCTGCCTGTCTACCTGATTCAAGTTCACAAAGTAACATCCCAGGTTTCTGAAATGTATGTTCAAGCCTCCAAAGTGTAAACCCTATGTCAAGTTGGTCAACAGGCCACTAGCTATAACCATAGAACCTTATGTCACTGATAATTTTGCATCTCTGAAACACGCATACAGGATCACCACTAAGCTTGACAGGAAAACAGGCAATTTTAGCAAGGATTCCTATCGAAAATCGCTTATTTGCCAACTGTCTAGATGGTACACTAAGACCTTGGAATGATAGGGAAACACGACGATGCCTTGATGTGGCTGGAGGTGTGGAAAGCCCGTTCTCTATCTAGAAATGTGCTCGTATGGTACAGTGATTATAACCTCAACCAGGAAAGTTTCACTCATGTCCTTCATTACTACAACTATTATTTATTGAAAAACACAAAGTTTGGCACAAAAGTATAGGTCCCACACAAGTAAAAAATAATATTGTAAAGAAAATGGAGACAGAAGTAAGTCAAGGAAATAAAGTCACATTTAATTAGACAACAAGACGATTACAAGAGATACAAATAAGATAGAAATACAAAGATTTCATCACACTTTTATGAAGGTGTCAACAAGAAACTGTAGAAGGATGACCGATGACCTTTCTTGTGTGTCAAATTTAATTTACAGAAACATCCATATATGAGGGACGTTTCACAAATAATAAGGAACGTGGTCCATCTATGTGACTCTTCGCCTCGCTTAGATACCTGACCTGTACATTCGAATCTCCAGTTAGTAAGACAATGTCTGTCGAAGCCACTTTCTTATAAAGACAGTCTAAATGATGGTAAAACTCATCCTTGATTGTATTCTAGATGAAACCTGTCGGTAAGTGGGTGAAGACTTTGAAGAGACATCGCTTCCTACGACAGTTGATTTTCAAGTTAATGGAGCGTTCTAACTTAACAACACATAAGCAACTTTTAATAGGGATCTAGCCGATTAGTGCTGCCTCTGCTCTAGCTCCGCCAGATGCTGATGCTACTAGGTCCCCAGGTAAGCTCACGTGGAACAGTCTTCAAATTGACAGATAGAGAGCGAATTCGCAATGCATCATTAGAGTTCTATATATAGGTCTATGAGACACGACAAACACCGATGCTAAAACCTTCTAAAAACACAACCAAATCTATCTGTTGTCCGCTCTGCATCAATAAGCCAGGTGAAATGACACATGTGGTTTCGAAAAGGCTGTATAAGATATCGACACTGATGGCAACAAAAAGTCTACTATTGAAAGGTTTCTGATGTAACACGATCAAATCTTCACCGTGAACGGGTTGCCGAGTGAATTAGATTAGTGAAAAACTAAAGGAACGAAGATGGAAATGATCGTAAAATAAGACCAAAAAAAGTTTTATCTAAATAACACTAAGTGTAATTAAGTAAAGATACAGTTTGCGTGAGAAGTAATATAATAAACAAACCATTCTTTTCATAATTCTTAGTCATGATAATTGTGTATTGGCTGAGATGCAGGCCAAATGCCCAAACCAAAACAGGTGGTTTCCTTAGGTAGCTACTCCGCGAACCTTTGATTTTAAAATTATTCCATAAGATAGTAGAACATCGTCAGAAGATGCAGTCGTATGGTAGCCGGTGACCAAAGTTGGTTCATACTCCTTCCATCCTTTTAGGACCGTGGAGTAATGTGTACTATTGGTTTGGGATTGAAGTTTTCTAATTCCCTAAGTGGACCCTCCATGTCAACCAACCCGGTTCGAGCACTGGAATTTTTCTCGTCTTTTTACTTTAGTAAACAACATCCCCCCCACGCCACGAGGGAACTATGGGTATGACCCCTCTGGCAGGGGCTCTATGAAAGCATTTCGAGAGGTAAAGCTGACTCTCCGAACCCTCGGCCTTACACGGGAATTTCGGAAGCTGGCGTATTGTTTGCAAAACTAAGAAAATAAAAGCGAACGTTTACCGAGTTTGTGTATACAGAAGGTTCAACTACGGGGTTGAAAAATCGTGAAATCCAAGCTAATGGTGCACATTAAAATATGACTCCATTTTGTTTGAAATGTTTCTATCCGTCCGATCAAATGTAAAATGTCATTTCAAAACTTATCTGCATATTTATCTAGAATGATCAAAGGGGGTGAAATGAATGTGTTGGCTGCTTTATTTATCTTGGAAATCTGAACATAAATGGTGATTCGGAGTGACGAAATACCGGCACGGATTCACAAAGGTTGCTCTACATTTGCCAACTTGGGGGTGTGATATCCGTTACTCGACGAAAGGTCGAGTAAACTGTACAGTGGACCGTGTGGCAACTCAAAATAAGGCACATACGTGATGGATGCTACGTTTTTTAGTGACTGACGCATAAGAGAAACGTGATAGCGTAAAGTATGAAGATTTGTGCAACCTCGTCTACTTATTTATTTAGGTGGTGAAAGTGGTTTAAACATTTGACTTTCAATCGCTGGAATGCAGGTTTAAACTCTGAACCACCTAACTTTAGTTTTAGCACCTAAATTTTATCATGTTTTCGAGAATAAAATGAGTCTTATAGATGTAGGCACATAGATAACGGTTGTATTACTACTACACGACTTATAACATTGTCATTATGAGATATAAAACATCTTACCTCCGAAGTTTCGCGATATAAAGGAAACAAAGTTTTTCCTTTAATTTCAAGACAATTAGCATGTTTTCGTCTAAAATGATCTAAGATCAGTGCTCTAGATGGTGATTTTATAAAACAACCGGGGAAAGTACAATGTACAAGTGAAGATAAATTTAATTTAATATGTTCTCCCCATTCTAGTAATGTAGAAAATATATTCATACACTGACTGCACTGTAAGTTGGTTGAAGTTTCAAATGAGCTGCTGTGTTGACTTTCCCAGTGAATCTGCATATGCTGAAAATGATCAGTGCTGTATTCATGAGGACACTGAGGCCTAGATGGACAAACAAAGACTTTCGGTGATTTTGAGGATGAACAGGTCAGCAAATGCTGGGAAATATGGATTGTTAAACATTTTTGATGAACTATGGAGTTACAATAAAGACATAAATGACACATATTATTAGCGTGATACTTCATTAAGTGAGCATCGAAAGCATCAGGATCGCAAGTACTTGAATCGAATTTATGTAACCGATGTGACAAGTTATCGAAACAATCATCACGTAGTCCCGTGGTTTGTGCACATAAAGAACATGTAAAGCAACCTGAAGCATCTTCCAATAATTGAATATTTCTCTTCAGAGATGGACAATTAATTTTTCTTCCTTGACCTGGAACACTCATTGCTAATATGTTCTAAATACGCCCTGTCGTTTAGCAAAATAAAGAAACGAAATAAGTAAATCGCTTTACAAGTGTTAATTACTAACAGCTTATAAAAATAAATAGATCTTATAAGTGTCAGACGTCACCGAAGTGTAATATAAAAAGCCACAAGACACTCGGCAATAGATTACTATATTGGGTTTGTGAGTTGCAACTTTGAATTATGAATTATAAAAGTAAGTAGATTAGTAGACAGAAAAAATTGATTAAGTGAGGATGAGTTGATTGCTATGGGCTTGGTAAATAGGTTACATTGTTAATTGTATGCATAGAAGTTATATTTAAATAAATTGCTTTAGAGAGTAACCCAAAGTAGTAGATTTGGACTAATTCTAAACAAAGGATGCAGTATCGTAAAAAAATCTGAACATAATCTAGTCAACGATTGCATGTGATTACATCTCCGGGTAGCTTAGAGATGAATATTTTAATCGAAAATCCGAATCGTGGATATAGGCTTTAAGATGGGTGCTTTACTCTTTTCATAGTCCTAATACAAACCATAACAGATTTCCGAAAGTACCATTTCGCAACTTGCTTGACGAACCACGATTGTTATGCCAAGAACGATGATATACTTCATTTAGATGTCAAAAGACTAATTTCAATACCATCTGACTTTGCTCATGTAATGAACCAAAGAAACAATAGAACAGATGATCCCCTAATTGAACAACTAATAATAAGTGTATAAATAACTCAATTTAAACCGGAAAACTACATGTGAAACATGATTTAAAAAGAATTGATCATATTTAAAATGCTGAAACAAATGAAGATCAATCAACAAGTGGTAGGAAATATTTACGATAGTATGCTGTCATATAATACCAAGAGTACACCGGTCATGGTTAACATGCTTCATGGCACTAATAAGTACAAGTTAGTCGATAACACTAGAAAAGTAAATAACGAGGGTATTGATGAAGAGATAACAAATGTTACAATAAATCATTGAAACTATATGATATAAAGATAGAGGTTTTCGAATATGTCATTAAAGCATCCTAACTAAATTTTATTATTCTACATGTCCAAAGCCTACACATATATAATACAATGCGGGATGATTCAAGAATCAAAGATTAATACAAAGGAGAATATGTATCATGCGTCATACGAAATAATGAGTTATAGTATATTCTTTTCTGAAAAGATTGCCAATGACCAGTTGAGAGTTATTAACAATTTCGCTATCATTTTTATAGGAGTCTGAATATACCGTTTGGTTAAATCACACAAAAAGCTATTTCCTATCTGTTAACTACGTATAACTGTTACTGAGTGCATACATATTGCACACATATTCAAGAAGAGAATGAATGAAATTCGAGGCATATTTGCTAATGGAACAATGCCCTACTGGTCAATTTTGTAGATAAGGCTCAGGATGACTAAAGGCTAAATGACAAGACAAATCGTCACACAAAATAGTCTTTAACAGCTACTGGGAAATGTAACAGCTTTGAGAACTGGAGTGACTGGTAAGTATCATGGGGTTTTGATTAATAAAGCTCGAGCAGCAGAATATGACTACCATGAACTAGTTTTGTTTACCAAACTGAAGTCCGAAAAACCAAGCAGATGCTTTTCTGAAACACAAATTTAGTACAGACGTTAAGTAATGCGAAAATAACTCTGAAACCACTTGCGAAAACGGACTAATTTCAGCGGTATATCTTTAGAATTCACTTATTGTAGTAAAAAAATTCCAGTGGGCATTAAAGGCTAAGACGAGTAGTGTAAATGTACTTGTCGATTGAAATATAATGTATGACGATATTATTTTACCGACAAACGTAAATGAATCACAGTAAGCCGGCTAGATGTAGTGTAACTGCAAAACAAAAATGAATCCTAGATGGTAAATTGAACCCACTCAGTCTGTTATGAAGTGAGTAACTGGGTAGCACCAACATCCATCACTAGCAATGTGGCTGCAAGCCAAGTTAAAGGAACGAGTCATAAGAGACAACTAATGTAACAGTTCACTTGGTAACTCAATAAAAGGTCTGAACACGAAAGGCAACGTCGATCAATTACGTATAAACATAAGAAAATAAAAATGGAGTATCATAGGCATACACATCTACCAAAGTTAATTACGCTTCGAAGTAACACAGATGAAGGTAAATAACAAAATAACAGAGCAAAAGCCGATTAAAAATTCGCGAATAATGGAGTAAACTGAAATCTTTGGATAAAAAGTACAGCATGCTACTTCCTAGTTTTAAAACCGATGTATTTCAAGACCATCTGAACATATGAGCTTATATATTATTGGAATGACAGAGTTCGGTTAAAGACACAAAAGACAAGAGAAGCAGATTGGACAGACAACCATACGAAGTAATATTACCTTTAATGTAATTGGTTAGTGTGCAATGAAAAGCTCCTACGATTACACATGGTAGTCTGACCGATAGTCTATACCAGTCATAGTATATTTGATCCTTAACAGGAGTTCGCTAACATACAAATAACCATTGTCAAAACATTAACAGTTTACAAATTAGTAGGAACAACTTAAAGCATGAACACGCGAATTGATGTCCAAACTAACCAACCTAACATATAAGTGTGGTTCATAGATAAGTACTATTTGATACATAGAATATTACATTCTGTCTAAAATTAAACCCAACTACTGACATGAAATCACGAAAAAGTGTGAGAAGCAACAAAATCCTTGGTCAGAAACAATAATTTTAAAAATTTTTAACAAACTCTTAATTTTAGGATGCGAATTCAGAGTTGATGTTTAAATTTTAAGAGCAAGTAGATTCCACTCAGTCCTCATTTGACAAATACATTTGCAATTCTGATCCGCAACCATAAGACGCGCGCTAAAGATCCAGCTAAACAAAAATATATCTCAACGACCTAATTTAGTCTATGAATATCCATGATATGTAGAATTAACGCTATTTTGTGTTTTTTCTTGTTATATTTAGTACCCTTTTAGTAGATGTTCACATTTGGTATATGCGTTACGTTACAAATTTGTGTATTACATTATCGCTGATGGTGTCTTCTTCCTCATTGACTTCGAGTTGAGATTCCTGGCAATTTTGCGTTCTTTTACTTGTTGCATCGCGGTGTTTTCGGCTTGTAAGTCACGATTTTTTTGACATTGTCGTCAACATAAGTTGTCTCAAAAATAACCTTGTACTGTCTCTTTACTGACAGATAATTTAATATATCCATCAGATTTACTGTATAGTGACAATCTTGGGTTTTATAGGAGTAGTTTCAATCTATTTTATCAGGAGTGTGCCTTCAGTTCTTGATAAATCCGATATAAATTTCATGGTTTAATTAAATTTTGGAACTGCTTAGATACCAAATTACACAACTAAATATCATACTCATCAGTGTGTTCTCACCTTTCGCATCTGTAATTAATTATGGTGT
The DNA here is from genome assembly GCA_025215515.1 of Schistosoma japonicum. Taxonomy (NCBI): domain Eukaryota; kingdom Metazoa; phylum Platyhelminthes; class Trematoda; order Strigeidida; family Schistosomatidae; genus Schistosoma; species Schistosoma japonicum. The sequence continues at coordinate 42,990,278 of CM046062.1, read as the reverse complement.
TTCTCTGTTAGTTAAACTTTTACGGCAGTTTATGTGACAGAATTCTGTTCACGAACGTAGTTCGGGCATTTACAAGTAGCATTGTACTGTCATTACTTTCGGGTATTGCACTTGTAATGCATTTTACTAACCATGTGGCATTTTCCGACCATGGAGTTTCATTAATTCACTTCAATTAGTAAACGCTGATGTATTCTAGCTGAAACTTTGGTTAACTCTGGTTTTGTAGGTAGAACTACCGCAAAAACAAACTGATCGTCATAATTACATAGATTCCTGTACTTTTGTACTTTGTGTATAAAAAAATCTAATAGTCCTTACAATACTATGTGTTATGCTTGATGTCTGGCCCCATCAAGTATATTTACACATCTAGTTACGTTTATTGAGTTTTGGTTGTACTGCTAGATTCGTAACCACGTTAGGATCAATAATTATATATATATATATATATATATATATATATATATATATATACTATCAGTAATTCTATTACTGTCAGTCATAATGGCTCATGTACACACGACAACCACACCGTACGCGTATGATCAGTATGTTCAGAGCTAAGATGAATCAGATATATATTTGAACTCAAAAGAATCCAACGTTACAAATCACACTACGTGCCGAAGCTCAGTAGCACTGTATATTTTAACATTTAGCACACATACCAACGAAGTACTATCCAATACAAATGTCACTATGTTATGGATTAACTGCGGCCTCTACACATTCACAGATTCTAGTTCACTTCAAATGAATCCGAGCTTTCCGCTACCATTTGAAGCTACCTCTCCATCTTAATTGCCTAGTCAGTCATGCTACCGCTAACTCAGTGAGATTTTATTAATTAAACAGGATGTTAAGGTAGTATGTTAATGTTTATATTGTTGCTTATATTCCACTCTTATGACCATACACTTGTTATTACCCTGAGAAAAATAACAGACTGCTATTGTCACTTATTTATAACTGATAATGGCCAGTTTGTCATCCAAATATTCGCGTTTGTATGTGCGATGCAGCACAGCATTTAAATTGTCGGGTACTGCTTTCAAGACAACATAAAGCTAGTACCTAGATTTAAGCTAAATCCACTTGTCGGAATTGTCTACTTTAAGACTTGGTTCTCACTTGTTTTTAAACATAACGTCTTATTATATCGTGCATATCTGTCCATATATAGAGATTTCTAATTGAATAAAATGTGACATCATATTTTACGGCCTCGTGGTTGTCAGTCACTGTGGTACAATATTTTTGCACTACATTATATGTTATTTTTGTTAGGGCTTTGGTAAATTCAAGTTTATAAAGAAATGTTGATGCTTTCTTCCAGAACTTTGTGAAGCTTCGGGATGTCCTCCTGCCAGTAGTACATTATTGTGATATTTCATCGTTTTGTCAGATACTGGGTTTTTGAAGTAGATTAACGATATGGCATTTTCCGTTAATAAAGTAAGTAAGTTACTAGTCCTGATAGCCTTCTTGTTAGGTTCAGACGAATGAGTTGGTTTCATATGGCCGACGTCAACAAAAATTACGGAGAGTTGGATCCCTTGTGGAGTTACTTGACTTCTTTGTACTGAATGAAGGGACAGTTATTGATACTGTGTCTGTCAACACTTTTTTATATACTTATCGTCTATTCGCCGATATAGAATTAGTGTTAGAAGTTGTAAATAAAAAGCAAGTATGACCTTTTATGACTTGTATGATAATCCGTACAGATTTTGGAATTTGTGTCAATCAAACAACCTACCTATCTCTTGGAAAGTTGGGGTTATTTCGTAAGTTTTTTTGCTATCTATCTGTACATTGTGTTTCTCATTGTCTTTAACTTTCAATATAAGTCCATTAACTTTATTATATATAATATTATCGCTGCTATTTTAGACTATTTCGTGAATTTGAATAATCTTTATCAATATCACTATAATTAATCCAGGCGTCTGTTTCAGCCGTGTATTTTTTAGCATGTAATAAGTCTTTTTGCAGAGATGATTTTTTTTCTGATCTTTATGCAAGCACATATTCCGACATGTATTTGTAGGGCGTACTGTTTTGAAATATTTTCTAACTGATTGCATTGAACAGAGATCTGCAAATTTGTATTTACCTATTGTTCTAGATGGTCCGTCATTATTGATTATTTTACCTGGCAGTATGGTAAATAAAAGATACCAAACGGCCTACGAATGTAATATTAACGATACCTACAAGCAAATGTATAAGACTCAATACGAAGTTAATACTTTAAAGTAAAAGAACTAAACTAATAACTCTTTACCTCATGTCGAAGTGTTGAGTTAATAGACTACAATAATTCTTGACGCCCATCAGTTCCTTGCAAAATATCAAGTAAACAAGTTGATATCCTTAAACCAAGTATGGCTCTTGACCTATAGTTTAAGTCACGTCTGTCGAAAGCAACATTCAAACAGGTTTTTGAAACCCACTAATAGCCTATTAACCAATTGATCTGTTTAAACTAGTTTACTTTGATTCTGTAGTTGTGCCATATTCCAAGGTAACCCCGCCTTTTGCCTTAGTTAAAAATGATTATGAATCTCCTCTCTTTCTGGTTACACAAGTTTTGACTTATAAGTCCAGTATATTAGGCTGTGTGGCTGATTTACTACACTTAGCTAAAGAATATTTTCTGATTTAAAATTATGGTTTTTCAAATTAATGAGAAAGCATGAATAAAAATACCTTCAACGGGAATTTCGATTTAGATATTATCTTTATGTTTAACATAAATACATGAGATCGAATCCGTTGTAAATATTTTCTCCCTATGCCCATAAAATGTGATTATGCTAGTTAAATAATCACATACTAAGAGGTACTGATTGCTCAAACAACTTTCCACCCGTTTTCAACCAACAAATTGTTTCAAAATGCTGTTTTGTTTAGTTCCTAAAACGTGTATGATTATACACAAAACAATACTAATGCTCCATAAATAATAATTCATATGATGTACGAAACGAGAATATTCACTGTTCAAATTGGAATAATTGATTGGTTAAATTGATAAGCATTAGTTTATATACAAAAACTAATATGATTGCAGGTAATAGGTCGAATCGAAGCTTATAACTAGAACGATACAAAAATAATGTGTGCTTTGATTTATCAGGGAGTAACCTCCAGAGCTCTACGATTTTATCTATTTGTTCATTTATAACAGATTATTAAGAGTAGATGGTGCTCTCAATCTCAGAATAAGGGTTACTAAGTTTTTAAACATCAACTTCTCCCTATATTTGATCTACCATCGCAGTCTTCACGAAGTAACTGCACTTTTTGAGCATCCACTTTGTACCTCAAATCGTTTTTCGTAATATTGTTTATAGTATCAGATATTCTCGACAAGTATGATGTTACTTCTACCTCATATATTGCTATTGCTTATACAAATATTGCTTTTTAACTGTAGTACATGGCTATTCATATGTTACTTTTGAAATAAGAGACACAAGGTACCTTTGCGTCTCTTTTAATCGGCGATAAATTTTTTTAAACGGTCACGTTTTTGTTTTACGGCCTTATGTAAATGTTTCCCTCTGGTTATTTTATTTGCATTCCTCACATATTAGGAGAAGGTACTAGTTATTACATTTATCCCCACAAGTTTTATATGATGTGATGTACTTGTAAATTTAAACTGAGCGTATGACAAGACGCTTGCTTATTTGCTGTTTACAAACTGGTTTCTTTGTCTTTGGCTGAATTTGTAATAACCTCTTCCACAATTCTACTTCCCAGTGCAAAACAACAACTGTATCTTTACCACTTTACTTGTAATTTTATTCTTCTTGTGGTCAGTTATTTTCTTCTGGTCTTAAGTCTCTATATTCTTTCTCGTAGATAGAGTTTTATACATGAATTCAACTCATATTTGAAATCTCTTTGTCTGTTATTTCTTTTATCTTGGTGTAGTTTCAACGGTTTACATTCCGCTCTTTCTATTACTTCTTGTTTATAGATCTTTACAGTATTTTATTGGTGCTTGGTTGCAACAGCCTCATATAAAAGACTTCGATTCTCCACAACGAATTACGCGTCTCAAATGGCTAGTACGAATTCTCGCCAGTTGGTTTGACGTTTTCCAACCATTCTGCAATCAAAATAGCCATACTTATGTCTTGAATGAGTTTTTGAAATTCTGTGGAAACAATGTGACTGCTAAAAATCAAAATGTGACACGAATTGTTTTGTCCAACATTGATTCAGATGTTTGGAACAGACTTGCTAGAGATATGGAGTATTTATGCAGAAAAGCTGTGAATTGTTTGAAAAATATTGCTTGTAAATATCAGATTGATTTAAATTTGAAGAAAGATTCAATGTCACCGCGCATAATTACTGTAAATCGAGGTATATGTAAATTCCGTATGACTTTTTTAAAAATAAAAATTGACGTAACTTGATAACATATGTTAATAATTAATTCGATTGCTGTTGTGAAATAGTTTCAGTTCTTAATTGTAAATGAGTAGTTAGAATTCCTTGTTGCAAATAACTGAGTGTTATGGTTTTTCGATTTCGAATTATCCATGCCGGATTAACTGTAGTTAGACGACCTTTGAAAACGCAGAAGTACTCTACAGTAACGAACCCGTCAACAGTTTGCATCCATGACGGCAATATAAATCAAATCTAGGACATTCGAATTTCCTTATGAGCACTTACCTTTTAGGCGATTACGCCATTACTCATTCGTTTACATCTATAACTATATATACAATGTTTCTATCTCACAACCTGATTTTTAATATTACTTTTTTTGTCTTAGTAAGTCATTCTCAATCACCTCATAACTCTTCAGTTCATAAATCGACAAGGTCTTTGGAAGAAATCGTTTTAATTACACCTTCTGTTAACCCTCTAATTAATTTATGGAATCTAAATGTAAATACGGTAGCTGAACAATTAACTGTAGTTGATCAGGTAGGAAATTTCATTGAAATTTTAATAACTTGTTTATATTTCATGCTAAATATTAATCAGTAAAATTATTTTGTGTTGAAGTAGATTTTTACCAGGCATACATTTATTATAAATAACTGAGATGAACATTGGTTAAACTATATTGATGATTAACTTTCTTGTTCTAATTGTCTGAATAAAGTGATTTTTCTATCTTGCCTTATCTTTTAATTAGTAGTAGCCAACACTGGAACCCATAAAGTTTATTTCTTTATATTAAAGTCAAGTGAATTCAGTGTGCCTGAATCCCAGCATTAGTGTCTCTTCTTGGACTAGAAGTCATTACACACACGTTATTAAATAAGCTATCTAGTCACTATAATTACTACTTGCTCAATATATATATATATATAGCTTTGTATTTTTCGGCGTTTGCAATCCAAAACTTAATGTGTTTGTCTCCGCTACCCGATTAGTTCAGTCTTGAATATCATACTTTAATTTGTTTTGGTTACGATATACTTTTGATGCTGTTTAAAAAATACATCCAACGCTTTATTAATTTATTTTATCTTTTAGAGGTTATTTCTTAACATCGAATTAAATGATTGCCTGATTTATGCCAGAGGTAAACCTGTTGCTTCTGTACAAGCTGTAATTGATCAGTATAATAAATTATATAATCTTGTTCAAAGTTCACTGTTTAACTCAGATCGCGATTATCCGATATTAGTGGAACCTACACCGATCTATTCAAGACGGTATAACAAACGAGATAATTATAATAGTCCAATGACAAGAGTTAGTCCACAGATAATAACAATATGGTCTAAAAATTCCAGTCACTCACCTAATCATAATTCTTCTGATGTAGGAAAATTAAAAACTGGATGCATTATTACGTGGATTAATATTGCTTATGTAAGTGTGTTGTAATGTGTCTTTTGATTTAATTATATGATTATTTTAGTTTTGATTTATTAGATTAATCGGCTTGTTTTTTCTATTCTGATGTTTGAAGGTATAGTATGAACAATACAGTTGTTAGTCAGCTCGTTGTTAGTCAGCTGACGGTTATTTACAACAGCGTCTTTTTTTGACGCGCAATATTCCTCATCTATTTTAGTCAGTTTTCATCTTAGTCATAAACTAAATCATAGAGTCAGTCTACAAAGTCATTGACTGTTAGTTCAAGCCATATTGGTAGGAGTAGACTACTAGGTTGAGATCTACGCAATTATCGTGATTACTTGTTGGAAATTTTCGATGACAAGGCTCAATGGGTTCTTTTACTGTCAGTAATTAGAAATGTCTCTGCTCAAAATATATCTTCCATCTGTTTTTATTTTTGTAAGCGATTAGGACAAACGAGAAATTATTCAGCACTTAAAGCCATAATTATGGCTTTACAATCCACTCCAGTACTACGATTATGGCACAGTTGGAATGTCTTAGAATAGTAAGTCATGTGAATTTGTAAATTGTAAATTTCTTTCTTTTTTATACGTAATCTCTTTATTGTATTAACTATATGATCGACAATAAAAATTATCAAATCAATATAGTGTTTAAATGCTCCCCTTACTTTACATTGTAAAAAAATTGTAGATTTCTCAAATCGCACTAAAATTTGTGCTATTTCTTTTGTATCTTTTATTATTCTTGCTAGTTCTCCACGTTTTATAATAATTTCATGGGATTCTTAGTCGACGATTTTAATGTCTTCCACGAATAGGTAATGAGAATTCATAAAATTCTGTAACAGTTTGCCTTCACTGGAGACACTATTTATTAGAGAAATTGTTATCTTACACTCTTTATCCTTCACTTACATATTTCATCTTGTTTCTTTTTACTAAATTATGGAAATTAACATTTAAGATGTTAGTTACTAGAAAGAGAAGAGAAAGAGCTCACTGTTAAAAGTTCTTGGTTTTCAAACATTTGGTACTGTTATGTATTGTGAAAATACATAGTGCCCTTGATAACTGCCAATCAGTGTACGGACACGTCTACCCCGCGACTACCGGTCTCCAATTCGGAATAGAGGAAAAACAACTATTGATGAGCAAAACAGACAGAATCGAATCCAATTGTATTTTAATTATGCCTTTATATATACACAAAATCAGACCACACAACGAACCAATTAGGAAACTAAGATTAATACAGAACTAAGGAAATAGTGGTAGTGAATAGAAACAACTTGTACACAATCAATTAACTGTAGTCCATAATAAGAGACAATATAATAACAGTAAATATGCTAAACAGGAGGATAGGTTAAGAGGAATGTAACAATAATAGAAATGTAATGTTTACACTACTCACGACCAAAATAAATGAATTAGTTCTCGAAAACACAGTTCTGAAAGTTTTTCACTCTTCGTTTTTGTGGTCCGACATAACAGATACAGATACAATTTCTGTTTGCCTTCAGTTTTCGTAGCCTAGCATTTTCTCTAGCCCTCACAATAAAAGGATGACTTACAATCGTGTACATGGTCCTATTCCTAACATAAAATTATTTATGTAATCTAGTTAGTTGTTAATACCCAGACTCCGACGTTTATTAATTCATACACCTCTAGATCTTTTATGCTTTCTCATACAGTTAGAACTATCATTTAGTGAATGCATGGATTTACATGGAGTTATTTTCTCGAGTTTTCTTTGTTAACGTATGCTTAGCCTTATTGATTGTACAGCAAAACTAAGTTGGCGAACCGGAAGTCACCCCAAAAATAATTTTTGTCACGTAAATTTTGTATCGAAGTTTTTCCACGGTAGTTAAAGTATTCTCTTTTTAACTAATAAGTTGCAAGTTTGAAACCTAATATATCTGCTTCAGTTTGAGCAGGTGGGTGGTTGTATCATTAGGCCTCACATGTGAAATGTAAACTGATTCCAAGTACAAGAATCTGTAAATGATCAATAAGATAACTTTTAGAAATTCTCTGATGTATTTATTTATTCGTCTACTAGTACTTATCCAGTATTTACTCATTTATTTTATTGACTTCACTCTATAATAAATTCAGCCACTATCATGAGCACTTTATGAAGTTCAAACATTTGGCTGCTCTAATGAGCTTTGATAATAATCAAGAACAGTTGAGAATGAGATTAAATAAGGTTGGTTTTATTATCATAATTATTCATATTTTCATTCTAAAAGTAATTCACAGAACCAAATAGGGAATCAAATACATTTCTGTCAACTTTCAAATTCATTAATAGTTTGTCAAGGCTGTCGACTATCACCATTTCTATCTGATTTCATCATAGATTTACCACTGGAAGCAAAGCTTTTCTCGTCTGAATTTTCAGGAACTGTTTTTCTCTCAGAAGGCCCTACTTACCGACTTAGAATACGCGGATGACATAGTCCTGTTAATTAGAGAAATAATGTAAAGTCTTTTGATAGCATTGAGTAAACGTGCAAGCGCGTTCGGCGTACGTTTTATTCTATCTTAATGGGAATTGTTGCTTCAGTTCTTGAATTTAAGAATGGCGATGAGGTAGTCTAACTTGTCAATCACTTCATTTATTTTAGAAGTCTGACCAAACCTAGCAAGTTGGGTTTTGTCGAAACCTTAGCGAAGATTCAGTAAACTCGTTTGGTTTTCGCTAGTTTACATTACCTATAATGTAGACAAGAGGTCCTATTGACGATCAAAGGACAAGTATACTGCCCAGTAGTTAGCCTTGTTTTACTGTATGAATGTAAAATTCAACTTTTAGAAGTAGGTGATATTAATTTGTTACTAGTATTTTATCAAAGATTTCTTCAAAACATAGCTTGCATTTGTTTGAACTGTCGAGTTAGTCATGCTTAGGTTAGACGCCCGGTACTAAGGGAAGTTATCAAATCAGATGATCAGGTTGTGGATCTTCATCGATTGGGGCGATTGTGATACGTTGTACCTACGCCCAACCACCTCTCGCTTGTGCGATCGATGCTAACTAGCGTAAAATGAAATATAGCCATGAGGCGCTAGACCAAAGACATTAGTCCTTGAAGTCGGTAATTGACCATCTAGGCCTAGTTGGTGAATAAAAACTACTTGGTTGAGGTCCGCACGATTGTCGTAACCAGTAGTTAAAGTCGTCTACTAACATGGCTCAGAATGGCTAACATTGACGTAGATGCCATCACTTTCTGTGTATTCTGAGCCTTAAATTATTTTGTACCCTTCCACGAATTGATTTTTTCTTTGAGAATCATATTCTTTATTTTCAACCTACTTTACTGCCAATAATATTACTACAAGTTCTACGACCTTGGTATTTGTATGACTGTACTAATGAGTTGTGACATCTTGGACCAGTGAATATATATGTGCCAGGTTCTGTGTTGTATATGACTGACTGACCGACACTTATATAAATAAAGGTAGATATTGTAAGGAAATAAATTATTTTATTATGTTTAAGTTTTACTAACCCAAAATAATAAATACCAAGTGGAATTTTAAAATTTACTACTGTGATTAGGTACCTAAAGTGGTGTAGCAGTTTGTGATCAATTGATTATTAGTCGTAGGTTATAGGGCACCATAAACCTAATGATTATACTTCAATCTGTAAAGTTTGGCAGTAGGGTAGTTACACCTCACACACATTTACATGATCATGTACAAGTTAATAAACCGTTTATACCATTATACAGTTCTCTTATCTATCTTATGGTAAGTTTCCAATCTATGCCACCAGATTTATTTTAGCGATTAATATCCCTCTCTCTATTTCTCAACAGCGTAGATGTCTATATGCAGACTTTCAAGAAAATATATTAACCATTCGTCCTTGATAATCATAAGAGTATAAGAGAATATCAACATTCCAGTCTTGTGAACTGACTTTTGTAAGAAATCACATTACAAACATCTTTTTAGCATTATTAATTTATGTTTTCTACCTTTTTGACTTTACGGAATCAAAACATCTTGCTTAAAACTGTAATGATTTTTAATTATGTATGAATTCATCAATTTTATGTCTGTATAGTTAACCTGTGTAACTTCAGGTAGTACTAACAATAATAATTGTCTACTCCCCCAATGGCTTATATGGAAGTCATTAAATTTTCACTGATATTCTCCCAGTATTAAATAGTAATCACAAGCAGACATTAGTCAGTACTTAAAAATTCAATAATAGTTTGAATTAACTGTTTCCTTTTTCTAGTCTATGTTCATATATTGTTCAAGTCCTCGAATTTTTATCCATTTTAACTATTTTTTTTTTCAACTGAAACTTATCATATCATGAAAAACTGAGAACTCTGTTGAACAGCATACAAAGATTATACATTTGTATAATTCATATTAGCATAAAATATTTTTACTTTTTAGAACATAAAACAAACTTATCATTTTCTATTATACTTTTTTCGAATATTTCAATACAGTGTGCAAAGAAAATGTATTGGTATTTGAAGCTCAACAATCCTAATCCATTATGTGTAAGTTTTACATTATTATTCTTTGCTAATTTCTAATTAAATTTGTTCTTTACTTAATGTGGTAGAAACACTACTAAATGGTTATGACATTCAACTTTAAAACAATAAGTCTCAGATTTAAACTTTGCTTTACCTATTTCGTTTTGGACAGTCGAGTTGTATCACTATCCTTCACACAGTTGATGTAACTCAAAGTCAAGAACACTAATCTACACTTGGAAAGTGAGTAAATTCATCATTTGAATAACGCTGTAATGGAATAGATTGATTTGACCTACTTTTGATATTTTCATGAGATACATTCAACTGTAAAAGGCCATATACACTGTTGACAAAGTATTAAAGTTGGTTTTAAGCGTATAAATTCTCTTTTGCAAATAGTTATATCATAGACACATTCGCTATAAACACAAAATAAAGATAAACTGCCCAATTCACTTATCTTCATGTATATCTATGAGTTCAAATGTGCTCATTTAGCTAGTTTTATTGGGCACACTGCTAGGTAATTACATTACCGTGTTCCTGAACATCACTTAGCATAGCTGACGAAAGAACAAACGAGAAACGTAAACAATCTACTGTAGCACACTTAGCTGACACTGGTAATCGTGTTGATACAAACATGCATTTAGAGTTATCCACAGAATTCCATCCAAACTCCCTTTGGCTCCAGAATGCTTTTTTTACAAACAACAGAAGCCACAGTAATACATTTAAATAGAAAAAACTTTTACATACACCTCTTCAGTTCGCACTGGTCCTCTATATAACTCCAGAACTATTCCTACGTTTCTTAAGATTTTTCTAATTGTTTTTTATTTCAACTTTACTCTTACGTAATCCCAAATTTTGCTCAATCATAATTTTTAGCTGTACATAATGTGTTTCAGTAATTTGATTATATAATTTCTTTTCGCATCATTTTATCAATCACTATAAGAATAACATCAGGTTCCTATTTTAATTCCTCAAAATCAACATTACACATTTATTATTTTATTCGATTTTGTTCTTACACAATCTGATGCGATATTTAATCGTTGATGTAATTTTCTTTTAATTCTACATGCCATGAAGTTACTAAGTGATTATTATATCTTTGAAAATATAACCTTAACCGACTCACCACCATTTACTTCGGATTGATTTTATACTTAATTATAAATTCTTTACGTATTAGTGTAGAGCCTTGATAAAAAATTAATTAAAAGCGAATATTTCTCTATTTACGTATTCTTGGTGTTTTGATCGGAATAATTAATGAAATGTTATGGTTTGATAACGTTTAGTCTCGTTATAACCTAGCTTTTCATTTTAGAGCTTAGAGTGTCGGCTTAGTTGAAAACTGGTTATGTAACGCACAGTCGATAAGCATTTTCAACCATATCAACAAAATATTGTTACGTTTACTCAAGAACTCCGTTTCCATTATCAGTGTTGTTACAACTGTTCTACAAGAAACAAACAGATATAGGTATATCTGTTTTCGTACCTAATAAAAAACTGCTTCCTCACAGGTTGTTTGGTGATCTTAATGTCTCCATTGATTATTAGTAATTACTTTATTCAATATCGTATTTTTGATGGCAGTAAAGAATTCTAAACACAAAATGTGTTGTACTAGAACATGTTTTTTTTCATCAGTCGCCTTTCATTTTCCTTAAAGGGAAAATTTAGATAAAATGCTAAGCACCAAAGTGGTTTCTCCTGAATTTCTCTATAATAAAATTTGCGATAGGCTGTAGATATCATATAAAATCATGTACTTGCATGTTTTTAATAGATATACTCAGGTAACTAAAATAAACATAAAATAGCAAAACAAGCATTTTGAAAATAGGTTAACTAGAAGTTTGAACAAGTTGTCGATTACCAAGTAAATGTAATTCATTTACTAAGTTCAGGTCTATCCACCTGGCTTTAAATTACAATTTATATCTGATAATCAATGATTCTATTTGGTTGCACGAATGAAATTAGGTGTAATAAATTTGAATTCGATTGTGCTTCCCATTTAGGATGCACATTCGGCAACAGAGACTAGTCAACTCTAGTCCATAACAAATCAACGGGAATATCCAAATACATTCTAATTATGTATATATACCCGTTGCAAAAATGCGATTGCCTGAACCTAGTAGCTTAGTGGTGAACTCAGTGGCGTTTGGCACGAAGCGAACTGAGTTCGAATGCCGATGTGTCCATCAACACTGGGATGTAGGTATATCAAGATGACAAGTCCCAAATAGAACGAAACGCGCCTCCTGGGTTCCGCTTGTCAGTCACAATTTAACTCAAACAATACTTGTAAGCTATCGCTATATCGATGCAATCCGCTCAATAGGCACATATGGTAGCAGAGACTGATCAATTCCAATCAACAGGTGGATCCAAATATATTCTAATTGTGGGTGAAATAAGGTCTAAACATGTTAAATGAATCATATTTTTAAGATTTTGTTTGAATATAACACTATACGACTCTGTACTTAATGAATGATTCTAAATCAACACAAATAATTTTTTGGTTTATCTTACAATTTACTTCGTAAAGTCATTGTATATGACGTTTTATAAAATTATGTGTACAACGGTTACCTTAATTTGTGGATAATAAAGCAAGCATTCATTATTACATTTTGTTTTGTTTTGCTAAATAAATATTTTGATAATACCCGACGGTGCTACTACCTTGACATGGTGGTCGGGCTTGTCTGTCGTGATGACTCCATCGGGCTATACTGGCTGTAACAATCGTTCCTCAAGGTCCTACCATACCAGGCAGGTCGGTTGAAGAGCGGTGAGGCCAAAAGCAATAAATATAAGGTCCGATGACGATGTCGTACTGCTGGCTGTACAGAGGTGTGACGGCAGTAAGGTGTTTTCCTCAGACAACCACCATAGCAGCGATACTGCCTTCCCATAAAGGAAGAGCGTGGTTAGAATAGGTGGACCCTAAAAATACACACCTCACCTTACTCTACGGATTTCCATTTCCTGCAGTAAGGCCCCAACGAGTACGGAGCTATAACAACAAGTACCTCATTCAAAAAGGCCGTGTATGACCGGCCTCAAGAACTTGTTCCTTGGGCACTGCGGTCACGCTCCGAGGTCTTTCAGACTAACCCTAACCCAACTTGCTTTTCAGGTACATCAAGAAGAACCCTTCCACCATATAGGCCACTTAAAAAGTAATACCCCCTCCTTTCATACCTCTAACAACACACAAGATCATCGCCATTTTAATCAAACTCCTTCTTTTATTCCGAATATTTATCATTCCCCACCTTCAAGTCTAAATGCCTATCTCCAACTTTCTCCACTGTCATCAGAGCCAACGATTCCGGCCCACAAAATTATATCCTGAGTATACCGTAATTCACATTAATGCATTCAATGTATGAACCCTGTGTCAAATAGAGCAACAAACCTCCCTAGCTAAGACATTAGGATCCCGTGCCTTTGATGTATATTGTGTCTCCGAAACACACATGCAGGATCCTAGCGTGGTCATTCACCTGGCCTCACTTAATCAGAGTAAACAACCTTCGCGATACACTCTTCATTTATCTGGTGACTCAACAGCAACTTCTCGTGGGCTAGCTGATGTAGGTATTGCTTTAAGTATGAGAGTAGGACAGGCACTTCTCGAGTGGATCTCTGTCAACAGTCGTCTATGTTCCGTCGGACTAAATGGTTCAGTAAGAACTCGAAAAGGTATGGACACACCGTTGTCTTTTCGTTGTTTCTACCTACGCTAACAGCCCGAATGAAGTGAAGGATTAATTTTGCAGAAAAATTTATGAACTTCTTCATAGGGTCACACATTCAAATTTGGTAAACATGTCTGGTGATTTTAACATCCAAATGGGTAGCTTGAATCAGTCTGGAAGACATTTAGGTGAATGCTTCTGCGTCCCAGTTCAGAGAACGGATAACGGCGACCGTCTGCTACAACTTTGCTCAGACAATCGTTTGTTTCTAGCAAATACGAACTTTAAGCATAATTGGCAACATAGTCTAACATGCCGACCTCCTGGCCCTACTCAACGGTGGACTCAAATAGACCATATCGCCATTAGTCACCGCTGGAGAAGCTCGATAGAAAACTTCCGATCTTTCTGGAGTACATGTTTAGATTCTGACCATATTTTAGTACGAGCAGGCATAATCAGATACAAACAGACAAAATGTCTGCAAAACGACCGTGAGCTGTGTTGGGTAACGAAAGCAAAGGAAATGGAAAAGGCAGCTGCGATGGGTAGCAGTAAACAACTTTTCAAGTTGTTAAAAGAAACCGGGGTTAAAAAATCGAGCGTTAGTGAGACGATCTCCGAAAATGATAACGCCTATTACCCCTCAGTCTAGACGTTTAGAACGATGGACTGAACACTTCAAGGAGCAGTTCAGCTGACCTTCAGCTGCTTTAGAACTTCCCACTATTTTAAGACAGCCAGAATGTAAAGTTAACTTTGGTCCTCCGACTCTTGTCGAAATCGAAAAAGCTATAGCTAACCTAAGGCGAGGCATAGCAACAAGTCCGGATGGATTATGCCCAGAGGTCTTTAAGGATGTTAGTCCCACTTTGACAATTAGGTTGACTGATATCTTAACTAACGTTTGGGAACTTGACATAATTCTGTCTGACTGGTGCCGATCGTTAATCGTCCCAGTATATAAGAAAGGGCCGAAGTCAACCTGCTATAACCATAGTGGAGTTAGTTTAACCAATATAGTGCCTAAAATGCTAGCTTCTCTAATTATCAGACGTTTGACTACAACTCGTGATCTACGAATCCGAGAATAGCATAATGGTTTCAGACCTTATCGCGGTTGTATAGACCAGATATTCATTATTCGTCAGGTTTTATAACACGGACGTACTTTTTAGCGCTCGACAATGGTGGCTTTTCTTGACTTGAAAGTGGCATTTGACTCAGTAGACCGAGAAGTTTTATGGCAATGTCTTTCATTGAAAGGCGTACCCCAGAAGTACATAAATCTTATTAAGGCTATTTACTCAAAGATTATTAGTCGTGTCATACTCGCATCCGAACTTGTAACCTCAAGTGATGTCCGTCGAGGCTGCTCACTGTCTCCATTTTTATTTAATTTCATAGTCGATTTGCTGTTGGAAATTACACTTTCATCGTCTGACTTTTCAGGAATCGATCTTCTACCAGGAGATCCACTTATTGACGTATAATATGCTGATGATATTGTCCTGTTCGGCGAAGACGCTGATAAGATAGAGAATCTCGTTACAGCATTAAGCAACAATGCAACCATATTTGAAATGCGTTTCTCCCCTTCTAAATGCAAACTATTGCTCCAGGACTGGTCTCCGTCAACACCTGAGCTAAAGATAGAGAGTGCAGTAGTTGTGCACGTTGACCACTTCTTTTATCTTGAAAGTCTGATTAACCCTAATGGGTTGGTCTGTCACGAAATCTTAGTACGGATTCAGAAAACTCGTTTGGTTTTTATCTACATATGTCACTTATGCTGTGGGCGAGATATTCGTCTCAACGAATGGAAGAGTGTACTGCACAACAGTTCGCTCTGTTTTCCTGTTTGGACTTGAGACGTGGCCTTTAAGGGTAAACGACACTTGTAAGTTATTAGTTTTCGATCACTGATGTCTTCGAAACATCACTCGCGTTAGCTGAGATCAGCGACTAAGCGATAATGAGGTTAGACGACGGGTGTTAGGCAAAGGTGATAAATCAGTCAATGAATTTGTGAATCTTAATTGACTGAGGTGGTTGGGACATGTGTTCCGTATGCCCAACCATCATATGCCTCGATGCGCGATGTTTGCTGATATAGGAACAGGATGGTAGCGAGTCAGAGGCCGCCAAATTATAATATGGCACCAGTCCATGAAGTCACTGATTGTTGGTTTGAGTCGTGTCGGTAACTGCAGGCTACCTTGTTGAGGTTCTCGAGAATACCGTATCCAGTGGCTAGAAACAATGGATAACATGGTTCAGAATCGGTCGCAATGGGGTATATATATTCACTCATTGTCCTCCCTTAAATCTTTAGCTTAAAATTATTTCGTAACTTTCTTTCCACGCTCCCTGAACCATATTCTATTTGTTCACACTGCTTGTTACTATTATTATAATATTATTATTATTAGTAGTAGTAGTATTGTTATTGAAATAATTTCTACTAATTTGATGTTAATTTTGCAGTGCCATAGAGGTATGGCAACTTGATCCAATGCACACATGTGCCAGGTTCTATGTTGATCATACATACATGCATTCTGATAATAATCACTTTATTCCATATGGCAATATAATAAAGTCTATTGTTTATTCAGTTTAATGTGTTCTTACTTTGTGATTATATTACTTAAAATTTAAAATGTACTTTTATCCTATCTGTTGTTAGCATTTCCTTTTTCCCAAATTAAGATGCCATTATTCTCTTGTTACTTTAGGAAGTAATTGTTGTACTAAGTTATATTATTCTATTGTTAAAAAAATGTTGCATGTTTCATTTATTGTTTATTTTTTTAAGAGTACAATATTGTTATCTGTAGGATATAAATTATGCCATTATTTTACATAGTTATTTATTGCTCTAGAAGTCTTAAATCTATATTTTCTTTAGGTTTTCACTCTCCAGTATCCTCAGTTTTCATAGAGTTTATATACCCCATGCGAATTCAAACTGTGTCACCTAGCACCACCGTGAAAGACATTACTATTAAACCATTCTTGTCCCAACCAAACTCTCGTAGGACAGAGATGTTTATTATAATTGATCACTGATTAGTAATGGGTAGCATATTTTCTTGTGCATATTATTCAGAATTTACCAACCATATTTAAATGTACTCATTTAGGTGAGTGACTCGGCCGTGTAGTTCTGTTCTTTAGATATTCAGTAGTTTAAGGCTATGGTAAATAATCATTAAATCTAAGTTTCATCATATTTCCCATTAAATTATTATGATACAAGTAAGGTTATATAAAAGTCATACCGGTAAATATATAGCGTTTATATTGTAATTCATTAACAGCACTAGAAAGTCCGAAACAGATTTCAGTCTATAAATTGATGAGTTATTTTTTCTCATTCTTTTCTATTCTAGCATATTGCCACAGTCGTTATATTGTATCATATCTTCTGTCTTTTGTTTCATGTGCTCTACCTATAATATACTTATCTCTCTTCATGCCTTAATTCCATTGCAAAATGCTTACTATATACATTATTTTACAGTATATTCAGTTTCATACGAGAATTTTCAGCAGAGCAATACAAACAAAATTAAGTGTGAGTGATATATATTTGTAAAATTCCAATGAGTAGAAATTAAATTTCTGACGTTTCGCGGCTTATCGCAAGTAACTTCTTCAGAGAAATGAATAACAGAATTGAATTAATGCAAGATTAAATAATACAATGGAACAAATCAGAATCAAAATAAGTTCATACAATCGAAATGCGAGTTTTGATCGTGTCATGTCAAGTCATTTGGGTCAATGTGGTTTGAAGTGAGACATGTATGCATTTGTTAGTGTGATGTGAAATCGTGAAAGTAAAATTGTGTGCATGTTCATGTGAATGATGTAGTGAATGGTGTACTTTGATTATGGCCTGTTGGATAGAAAGTTCATGTTGGGTGGATGGGAAGGCCTTTTGTTAGGTGCAGTTGGATTTAACAAAATGTGGAGTGCTTCAGCTATTCGTCTTTCCTTATAATTGGATAAACCTCTTTGAATAATTTGGATATTTTTAATATCGATTTTATGGTTGTTGTAGATAGCATGTACTGCTATTGCTGATTTGATTTGTAATTTTTCAAGTTCAACAGGATTATTAGGAAGTCGCTTAGTGTAGCTTTCATGTTCTTTGGCACGAGTTTTGATATCTCCAGAAGACTCTCCAATATAGAAAGCATCACAATCAACACAACCTAGTCTGTAGACACAATTCTGTGTAGAGGTGAAGGGAATCTTGTTTTTTATTTTAACTAATACACCTCAAATAGTCTTGTAGAATGTTTGGATTCCATGTTGTTTTATAATTTGTTCCATTGTATTATTTAATCTTGTATTAATTCAATTCTGTTATTCATTTCTCTGAAGAAGTTACTTGTACTAAACCGCGAAACGTCAGAAATTTAATTTGTACTCATTGGAATTTTACAAATATATATAACTCATTTTATAAGCAACCTATCCAATGATCAATTTGTTTGAAATTATAAAGATTAACATTAGTAATGATACATACAAGATTAAATTTGATATTAGAATTTTCATTTACATATGTGACTTCTGTTCACTTGAGGTAATCGTCCTGTTTACAGCTATCTCTGCGAATAAAGAAATTAATATTTTTAAATTGTAAAGGAACAACATACCAAGTTGCTAAGACCAAGGTGAAGGAAAAACTGAAATGGAAATAGTATCTACAATTCATTTCAGTAAGCGGTAATTTGCAGCAAAATAAAACCAGACGATACTACTCCTTGATGAGTTTTCTAAATTATTCGAACGTTCAGTAAAGTGCACAATGATATCAAAGTATTTATTCAGTCTATTATCCATTTAACCAACTTATTCGATGAAATTCATTAGAAACTAAAGACTTAGGATCAAAACATTCATCAGTACTGAATGTCGCAAACGTTCAGTTACGATTCGATTATATGCCATTCGTTGATGTTAGTTTGAATCTCTATTGTGGTTAGTATCAGTTACATTAGGATAGTAGATTTATCCAACTAATGATTAGCAACTAGCGTGAAATGTTTAACTATTTATCACACACCAGAAGTATGTATGATGTAAGCTAAGTAAGCATGGTACTTATTGCTTGTCTACTTTTACAAGTGTTTTATGTGCTTCAGTATTATGCCTAGCTTTTACGATGCATGTCTTCATTTTTAATCTCGTTTAAATTAAGATTCCTCGTACTTTTATGTTGTTTCTCATCAGGGAGATATAAGTAGACCTGGTGATATTTCACAATTCGAAAATTCCGATGAAGAGAACAGCAGAGAGACTGAACATTCTGTCATGGTAAGTGACGAATTGATGTAAATCTTGCAATGTACGTAATTCTGACCATTATAAAGTAAGCTTTTATGAATAACAAGAGGGGAACAATAACATTTGTATTTCACTCTATTATCATCTACGATGGTGATAAAATGAATAACGGTGGTTGAACATATTTCATATGGATGCATAAGTTCGGTTTATTGAGGTGAGTGGCGATAGCTTTAGTGGTGTGCAACAGACATGTACACAAGCCATGCAGTAGATTAATTGGCATACGTTGTAATACTCGTAAAGCTAATTATATGTTTACCTTATAACCTGTATCCATTAAGTGGCCAAGATTGAAGCCTTTAATCATCTTCAGTTAGTTCATGCACAACCAGACTGGGTAATAGGAAATTCTGTGAGGGACTTATAATGAAGCCAAATGTTTGATTCAAAATTACGTAATATGTTAAGTGATGTGAATTAAGTAAGAATTAGATAAATGATGTGGATGATATTTAAATTCACTATATGTTCATACGATAGTTACTAATTGTTATATTGGGCGATTCGATAAGAATAACTAATTTTCGAAATCGTCCCTCATAAGACTATTTCATATATTCTGAGTACATGTAAATCAATTATGTTATTTCTATTATTATCATGTTTTGCCCTAACCTCCCACTATACCCTTGAACTGTTATCATATCGTTTTTGATTATTATCTATGTATCTGTTCTATTAGTCATTCTTGTCCTTCATTTTGTATAAAAGTTACTCTTCTTATTGATCCGCTGCTTGGTCAGGTTTTGTGTATACAATTCAGTGAGGGAAATATTCTCTGACTTCTTGATTGCTGGCTAACTTATCTCGTGCTGTTTTATCCGGCTTGAGGTGGGGGGGCTTGGAATCACCTAGCAGACGTATGGACACAGAACAATGGTCTTGGTGCTTAGATTTTTCGGTATTAGTTCCTGTTAAGGTTACTGTTTCATTATATCGTGGTTAGCTGTCGTTTACACCATATTACTAATAATAATGGTGACAGAAATAGTAATATTTTTGCGTAGATACGAAAAATGAAAAGAATATTTGGATTAGATGAATTTAATTTATGCAAATAAAAAAAATAAAGTTATGTATACACTAGTCAGATT
This sequence comes from Schistosoma japonicum, assembly GCA_025215515.1. Taxonomy (NCBI): domain Eukaryota; kingdom Metazoa; phylum Platyhelminthes; class Trematoda; order Strigeidida; family Schistosomatidae; genus Schistosoma; species Schistosoma japonicum. The sequence continues at coordinate 42,969,696 of CM046062.1, read as the reverse complement.
AAATCGTATACTTAAGGTGTTATGACGCAGAGAAATTTGGGGGGTGATGGGGGTTGGATGGCCGAGTGCAAATTGCTAGTGCCTGGTTGATTATTGCGCGTCTGCCCTGTGCCCACTTAGTCCCAATCCGAAATAAGGAGAATGCCAGCCAATAGGTCAGCCAGACAGAATCATATTATATTTCAAGCATCCTTTTATATATACATAAATTCAGACCACACAACAAACCAATTAGAAAATTGATATGAATACAGAACGAGGGAAATAGTGGTAGTGAATAGGAACAACTGGTACACAACTAATTAACTGTAGTCCATAATAAGAAACAGTTTAATAACAGCGATTATGCTAAACGGGAGGATAGGGCAAGCGGAGCGTAACAATAATAAGAATAAAATGTTTACATTACCGAAAGTTCGAATAAATGAAATACTGTTTGAAACCAGAGTTCTGAAAGTTTGTTACGCTTCTTTGTAGTCCGACCTAACATAAGGTGAATAAGATCTGGAGTCGATCACATCAAAAGAATTGGTTGAACGTATTTATTCTGTATACAAAGTTTAGGCATTCTAACTCGATTATTAAATTATGCTTATACAACAAACGATAATGTTACATTATTTTTTTCATTTATTCTCACAACTTTATTTTTTAGCCAAATCAATCATCTTATTTAAATGGAGTTATACCATATTTAGGTGTATTTCTTAGTGATTTAACTTTATTACATCACTCATCACCGGATTATATAAGTCGATCAAAATATTTATCATCAAATGAGAACATAAAAGAAATTAACATACAGAATCAGAAAAATATTTCTCCTACTATTAAAGTCAATAATAATAATAATTTGTCAGTAATCAATTCATCGAATATTATTAATAATAATGATATTTCTACTTTACCAGTTAGAAGTCAGAATAATATGAAATTATTGCATATATCTGATCAAGTTAGTAATTTTGCTCAAAGTACACCTGATTTATCAAGTATATCAACACCACTGTCAGATAGTAATCAAAATACAAAACAATCTTTGAAGTTTTTGAAAAATACACAGTCGAATACAACTGTTTTAACTGGTGAACCGTCGATTCCCAATAATCTTAATAATGATAACATACAATCAAATGAACGTGATAAGGTAAATAATTTCATAAATGTCATTGATCATTTACTTCGTTTGGCACATTAAGTTGAAAAGACTAAGAACTGGTGATTTTTCAAAATGAATTCATTTTATTTCGTATGGTTCTGTTCAGCTAATTCTTTGATCCTAGAAAATTAAAAATTTATAAATAGGGTTGAATATACTTAGATGAAGGAATTTCGTTTGAAATTGTTGTTAGCACAAACTCAAATGGTAGAACAAAGATATAATGTGTGTCGACAACAATCCCATCCAAATTGGGATGGTTTGTGGAGAATGGTATTGAGTTTAGTTGTTTGTATTCATCATAGATTGATGTTGGTTAGATACCAGTGAAAAACAGGGAGCACTAGACAGCTGTTTCATCCAAGTATGGGACTCCTTACCAGTGAACACCGTCACTTAAGCTAGGGATTTGAAAGCAGGGTCTTTATGTCTCGTAGTTAACGCTTAATCGACATCAGTCTGTGATGAATACAAACAACTAAACTTGATATCTATCTCCATAAAACCAATTCCGACCTGTAAGTATATTCAATAGTGTTTATGGCATTTTTGATTTTCTAAATTGTAGAAAGTAACTGACAATAATTAAGTGAAATAAACTGTTAAAATGTCCATTTCTCCATTTACTTCGTTGTTTTTGAATCTACAACTGGACTTTAAATCATGATTTCACTTCAAATATACTTTTTTTGTTCATTTACGCAATTCATGTTGGAAATGGACTATGAAAACGTCAAATTAGCCGTTTGTGACTAGGTTTTTGTTTATTGTATATTTAGATCATTAAGCCACTATTCAATTAAATCAGATTTATATTCATTATCTTTCAATCTATACTAGTGTTGCTTTTAATATTCAAGATATACTGGTAATAGATAGGGACGATGTATAATTACGTAGATTCCTCACTAATATCCTTTCACTAGTTTACTTCACAAAGTGTCTTTGTTACCACAATAATAGCGCTTTCGTTCTACCGTCTGTAATGAAAACAGAATGCTGTAGAAAACTAATCATTTACAGTTATAAAACATATCTTTTAAAATGGGAGGACATTCATAAATTATTAATATTTAGTTACAGATTACTTCGGAATATTACTTGGGTGTATTGCGATCATCGAGTTTAACCTACGGTACTAAGAAAAGTTGATGAATTGGTTGGCACGCTTGTTAATTTTCATCAACTGATGTGGTTAGAACATATAGTACGTATGCTCACCTGCCTCCTTTCGTAGGAATAGGTTAGGCTTTGAAGCCATAAAGTTAGTGACCATTAATTTTATTCATATTAGTAGATGCAGACCACCTCATTAGAGTTCGCCTAATTACTTTGATCAGTGATTGGAAGCGTTGTACAACTCAGAATTAGTTACAATATCATTCACTTTGACTTCCCCTTAGATCTTGCGTTTCATCATTGTTTCGTGCCATTTATTTCCAAGGTCCATTATTTCTTCTTGATTTATCTCTATGCCTATTCTTTGTCACTACCAGTCCCATATTTCTACCACTATTACTTCGGCTTTTACCTCACTGTGCCGGCGTGATATGATAACTTCGATCAATTTGAATTTCCCCGAGGTTCTTGCATTGCTTACGATCGTTTGGTCACTTATCAAAAAATATTAATGGCATCCATACAATAGTTAGTTGTGTTCAAAAGATTGTTAATTTCACTAAGACAGTTTATCTTAAGTGACTTAATAGTGTTTAATTAGTAGGCACACTTCAAAAGTACATGATTCTTATGATGATAACTGTCTATTTGAAACAACTGGTCTAAACAGAGTCTATGATGAACTGTCATTGGAGTCGTCGATCTCATGTGATGTTCGTTAGCTCTGGTCCTTATCGAGCTCCATATTTAGTTTCATCGTAGATATCCCACTAGATAATACACTTTATCTAACACTATCGTATTTTATGAATACCCCAACAGTATGCATAGTCTTTTTAACGCCTTGAGTGCAATATCCGTCTGCCCAGAAAAGGTTAATCAGTTATATACAATGAGAGTAAGCCAAAAAAACGAGTATGCTGCTCACCAGTCCGCTTCACATTAACTTATGACTATGAAACGTCCTGTGAAAATGGAAAACACTCATATGCTCCAGATCCTTGTTCATAAATATCTTTGAATCATTCCTTGCGTATCATTTGACAACTAAATAAATAATGCTGATATTTTTCACATGACATTATAGAAATATGAAAAATCAGTTGATGTGACTATTTGCCTTCACTAACTGAGGCGATTGAAATATGTATTAGCTACGGCCAACCACCGCCTGCGTCATCACACTATGTTGACTAGTATAAGCGTAGTAGGATAAAAAGCTAAAAACAGAAAGCCAAAACGTAACATTAGTTGAGAAAGTCGTTGACTGTTAATGTGGACTGTATTGGTAGATACAAACTACCTGATTAGGGTTTGGATGGTGGTCGCGGCCAAGTGTTTAGTGATATTGAGTGACGTATTTCTAAACCAATTGTAATGACGAAATTCCATTCTCTCTTTATCTTCATTTAAGTCTTAGGTTTTTTCACATATACCATATTTTCATTCCCTCTTACTGAACTATATTCGATATTTATCTTGTTAATTTGATTCTTACGTGCTAATGTAGTATAGCAACTTGAGCTAACACACATGTTCCACACTTCACGTTGTTTACGATTATAAATAGTTAATTTATTTGACATAGTATTACCTCAGTAATTCATTATAAATTATAATCAATCTAGTAATCTGACTTATATCTCCATTCTAAGGTAATCAAACGAATTCGATATTACTAGTGTCGACTTTTTTATAGACTGTTCACTACTACTTCAATAAAATTAATTTGTTGAGATTAAAAGTCAATCATAAAAACTATGTGAATTTCTTGTTTTTAGCCTTATTAAATGTTAAATCAATGATTATGATGAAAAAAAACACAACCAACATATTGATTCTGTGTTGATTATCAATTTTGTGTATGCGCTTTATTCGGTTACATTGAGTGTTCCTTGTATCTATAACTCCTTATTGAATTTTTAATTTACAATTATATTCCAAAGTGGATTGTTTCACTACATGAATTCATTTACAACAAAGCAAAAATAATATGACTCTCAAAGTAAAATGGATTCTTTTTTTAAAAAAAGTATACATCATACTTTAATTTTAATTAAACAGGTGGAAAGCGTTTCGACAGTTATTTCATCCTAGTATAATTCTCACCAGTAAGGTGTATTCACACTTTTCCTTCATAGATCTAACATATGGTCATTATTTTTCACAATAAGCTCATGACCCTTAAACCACTGAAATGATATCCAGTGTCATTGGTGGGTAATAACGTATCGCCTGACGTAACGAAACTCTACTAATCACATCTTAAAATAGCTCCAAAATTACCTCCTGAAGTCAGTTATTGCATTACTCTCCTTGTTCCCACCATTATTATTTATATCTAATATTGTTTCGAATTTTCACTAAAACATTTTCAGTTTGTTGTACGCAATAAGATAGTCTGTTGTTAATTGCTATTGCATTTCATGATTTACTTGAAGTTATACAAACTTACAGTCAATCATCAGTTAAAAAAATAATATAGTATAATTCACATATTTATGTTTTCAACGAAAATATCTCAAAGATGATAGACAAGTTAATGCATATGAGCTTTATGCATAATCCATTCACACTCTCCAATCTCGAACAATCTATTTACGTATTTATAATGGTAATAAATAACAAAATGAAGAGGTTACTAATATTATATCTACTAGATTATTCAATTCTATTTATGATTTATAGTTGAATAAATAGACAATATTTGGTATTTCTTTGGAATCTATTGATTAGAAATTATATGACAAGTAGACATCTCTACTGATTGTGAAGGATTCCTTGAAAGAGAAAACACAGAAACGATGAAAAATCATAGTGTTTTTGTGTATGCTTAGTCATATATTACGTAGGTTACAACGAAAATTCTTTTAATTTATCAATTATTGAAATCCAAACAAAGCTAATTATAACCTGGTAAAATCTTTATTATCCTTTTTTGTTACCATCTCTTGTATATTATAACATAGTAAACTTTCCATGTGATTTGACCCGTATAATTACACTACTGTTTTATATTTATAACTATTTTGATATTTCTTTTGATAAATTTCTTATAAAATGGACTAGGTTCTATAATGATCAGCTGTCTATAGTGTTATACCTATAATATCATCACAAGCAGTCATATGATATAGTAAAACAAGATGAGAAGTAAGAGAAAAAAACCCACAAGGAGCTTTATTAATTTCTTTTTCAAATTTGTTAATACTTTACTGGATGAATTATGTTCTTACTCTCATATTTGTAGCTGTTTTGATAAGTAATTCATGTGATAATGATGTTCTCATTCATGTCTTTTTTATGTTACATAAATAAAAGTACTAACATTGCATATATAGGCTAACATTACTGAGTCTAAGAATCAAACTCATATACCATGGAAGTAATAAAATTTATATACGATTAGTATATCTTGACGAAAGTAGAGCGAGACATCTTATATCTATCCTTCCTTTTATTCTGTTTAATATAATTTTGCTAAATTCATTGTATTGAGTAGCGAGAACTAAGTGTTTAGTTAAATTAAGTTAGTTTAAATTGCCTTGAAGTTGTATTGTTCTTTTTTTATCTGAAAAAACGTGTTATCACTTCTAGAGATTTATCAGTGAATAACTACAACTCAATAATTACAGGTTTATGTAATCAACGTTATGCCTCATTTTTAGTATGAGGGTTGTTTACCCAAACCCAGTGAAGTGAAATATGGTTCAAACCCTTTACTTATTGGTTGACTACTAACCGTTGCCTTGAATGATCATAACTCCCTGAACAACTATTCAGTCAATCAATGCATGTTACCCCATGTGGAGCATAGGCCGCCGACCAGTATTCTCCAATTAACTCTATCCTGGGCTATCTTTTCCAGCTCTTCTCAAGTGCTCTTTATTCTCTTCGTATCTGTCTCCGATCCTCGACGCAATTGGTTCTTGGGTCTTCCTCTTTTCTTTTAGACTTCAGAATTTCAAGTTAGTGCTTGTCTTGTGACACAGTCTGATGATTTCCCCAATGTGTCCTACCCACTACTAGCATCTTTTCGTAATTTTTTCCTCGCCTGGATATTGGTTGATTAGTTCTCTGCCACAAAATGTTGTTGTTGATGGTATCTGGCCAATGGATCCGGAGTATCTTACACAGACAGTTGTTTATAAATATTTGTATCTTTTGGATGATTCTCTTCATAGTTCTACACGTTTCAGCTCCATACAACAGAACTGTCTTCATATTTGTAATGAAAATTTTGATTTCAATATTGGTTGACATTTGATTTGAGTTTCGGATGCCTTTCAGTGGTAGAAATGCTGCTCTTGCCTTTCCAATTTGCGCCTTCACATCTGCATCGAACCCACCTTGCTTATCGATAATTTAAAGGTCTCTACATCTTCCGGAATTTTTCCATCAAGTATAATTGGGTTAAAGTTTGTTATTCTGTATCGAAAGATCTTGCTTGTTCATTTGTGTTTGTTAAGGCTTACTGCTGCCTAAGCTACTGCTACCTTGTCCGTTTTCATTTTTTCATTTGTTGATGTGTTTGGGATAAAAGAGCAAGGTCATCTGCGAAGTCCAAGTCATCTAGTTGCATTGATGTTGTCCACTGTATTCCGAGATTGCCTTGAGATGTTGCAGTTTTCTTGATCCAGTCAACCACCGGCAGAAAGAAGAAGAGCGAGAGTAAATAGCCTTGTGTGACATCGGTCTTCACTTCAAATGAATCTGTAAGCTTACCTCAATTCACGATTTTACTGTGTAATTCGTCGTTAGAATTCCGTATGATATTGATTATCGTTTCGGTTACGCTATAATGTTGTAGAAGGCTCCATAATATTCTTCTGTCCGCGCTGTTGAGTGCTTTCTCTTAGTCGAGGAAATCGATGCAAAGCGATGAATCCTATTCAATTGATTGTTCAACAATGAACCGTAGAGTAGCGATTTGGTCGGTACACGATACAGCATACACAGTATATAATTATTACATTAATTTTGCAGATTTATCACTTTTTTAAAGACGGCTTTCAATGCTCAGTGTATTGTTAAACTGTGAGTGTCAAAATTCTAGTTCATCTATATTCTAATTTTACCTCAGTCAGTTTACGATACACTGAATGTCCAAAACCTTGGAAGACTTCTTTCAGTTTACAGTTTTCCCAGTCTTTGGGGAAATCTGAAACGCCTATACAGTATATAAAGTTTAGCACTTCACTACTCAATATTCAGTTCTTGATTCGCTTGCGTTTTAATTGATGGATTTGAAAGGTTTTTATAGGTATAAGTACTTAAGATAACTTACATCACAAATCACTAACCTAGCACCAACTGTATAAAAATAGTTGAGTGAATAATTGACACAGGAGCCTAGTGTTAACAAACAGTTGTTTTAAATCATGAAAAATTGTCATGCTTATGTGTTTATATCTTTATTCTGTGTTATTTTTCAATGACTACTAAATTTCCGTTGCCATAGCAGCAGTAAAGTATGGTATAACAATACTGTAATTCGAAGATGATTTTTCCATAATATTTCCTTAAAGTTGTTTATTGGGAACTCAATGACCTAGTGCACCTAACCCCCAGGTTAGTCACTCATAGAAATATCAAACGTTAAGGTTGTTATTTAAGTTGGATCATGAGTAGCAAATAGAGTCCAGGACGCGCATTTTGTCCATTTTAGAACTCGTCGGCTGGATTTACCTGCATCCTAGTGTTGATGTTCATACTGCGATGGTTTTTATTCAATGAGTTTATTTACCGCAAAAACAGTGAAGCAGTGGTTCGGTTATCTAAAAACTCAACTATCTACGGCTTAATCATCTTAAATCCAAACGTTATTTACCCCTGTATCGGTTATCAAATAATATTACTAACTGTTGCACAACTAAGTATACGTACCTACCCTTAATTACCGAATCGCATCGTTAAATCGAATCTTGAGAATACTGTAAAGAATAATTTTCTTTAAGCATTGATTCATTCAAAAAGAATGTTCACCATCTAATCAAATTCATTTTGAATTGTTTATTTTGTTTAATTGTTATAAATATGCGTCATTGCCCGACTACTACATTATTTTGAATTATTTTATTGTTGTTTTTTTAAATAGAAAATCAAATTTAGTCTTTCAAGACGTCATTCTACAGTTGATAGCAGTGATGATAAATTAATCAATCTTGATAAACATCGTCGAGAATTCAAAGTATTAGCAAACCTTTTTCTTCTTCAGCAAAATGCTCAGTTATATTCTCTTAGACCTGAACCAGATTTTATCACATGGTTACATTCGTATCCGCTTATATCAGAAACCGAAGCGTGAGTATTTTTACTGCATTTTCCGTTTTTTCTTTCACGAATTAACCTGAGTTAAACAACCATTATAAACTACGATGCACTGGGCAGTTATTTAGTAGAAGTATGAGGCATTCATGTATTCATTGGAGATCAGACGCAGGACAATCATGCCTCACGCGAACACTGAGGCGACACCTCAAGGTGGACATTTCTTACTTCAGATATTTTCCGTTGTCAGTCATGATCAACGTAGAGTTTGATACAAATATGAGTTAGCCCAAGTTTACTCACCATATTAGTACGACATAAAATTAACAATATTGTATAACAAAATAAGTATAGTATTTATGGCAATGTTAACTAATGAACATTTAATTTTGTTCGAGAAATTAATGAATAGGTAAACACTGGAACTCAAGATCTGGATGAAAATGGAGCAAATTTATTGTTGTCATTACGATTTACTCTGAATCATATCATTTATCGTCTCATACAACCGTCAACCGTGGTTATTGTGCGGCTCTACCAACATGCCGTAGACCATCGACCAATGGTTTCGTAAAATAACGTCTCGGCTTTAAAAGAGCTATTTTGCTCTCATTTTTCTGAACAATATTTTCAGTGCTTTAGGATAAATTACGATGATTTTCTTTCGAAATCCGTGTTCAATCGAAGCTTAATAGTTTGAAGAAATCTTTTTTGAAAAACGACGTCCTTAACCCGGTTTTAAGTGTTGATGTAGATTGCCAAGGTCAGGTCATTTCAAATTGAAATCAGCCGATTACTTAGTGAATGGTACCTCGTTCTCAGTTGTTTTCCGATCGATTATAGTTTATAATCGAAATTCGCTCCAACCTGAAATTTGTATGCAGTTTAGATTTACAAACTTCTTCAGGGAGAAATGTATACTTAATTGCTTTAAAATCTTTGTTCACATCTTAGCAACTGAGTGGTATCAGTTCTTACTGATCAATGACAATTGCAACAAAACATAGTTTTATGGCTTTTTGTTAACTGCTTCTAACCACCTGACAGGAATAATCGTATTCCCCATAGCTTTTAGTCAATCTCTTTTTACTGTCTGGCATAAATCATGTTTCAGAACCGCAAATAATCCGTTGCATAGTTTTAATATTCCTCTTCTCTTATTTTATTTTAATAACATCAAAAATATTAGTGTAAATTATTTATTTACTTTCCATTTCGCTTTATAACGATAGTTTCAATCGTTCTTGTGAGATAGAACCTGGCGATGAACGATTACAACAACACTTACAAAAACCATTTAGGTTAGTTTTATATTTTAATTAAATAGAACATTTACTATACTGTCCATGCGTAATGAATATCGTACAAATACGACGAGTTTATATTTTTACATTTTTTTTTCGAGTTTTCGCATCAAAATACTGGTAATAAAGTTCGGGCTTACAATGTTATCACTTATAATTTAATTCCGTATTATTGGGTGTTTTAGAGATCGTTGAATTTTATCTTTTACATCACTGACTGACGGTAGCTGAACAACAACAGCATTAAAAAATACTGAACAGTTGTTCCCATCTTGGTTTAAGACTCGTTAATTATGCTTAGCCACAACCTTACACAGAATAAACCCATGTCCTTCTAGCCTTGAGTTCATCAAAGTATATCTTCACAAAATTGAATAACAATCAATTACTTTGAAACTACAACTTACACATCATGTTATGTTCTATATAAAAATGTAAATTCTGATAGATTTCGCAGAAACGATATTTATAAAAAATGGTTTGTAACTCAATGATTCAGTGATCTTAGCCATAATTTTATTTGCTCCTTATAAACGAAGTCGTGATCATTAATTATGCGTTTCTTCATCACTATGTTAAATTGATATTATTAGCAACTTCTGCTAGTTTACTCATCTTACTGTAAATAATCCAGTCTCTAATACCTTGATTTTTAATCCTATCTGTATTGCTAGGTGCAGCCTTTATGATTAATTTTCTAGGAATTTTTGTAACTAATATTTGTAGACGTTGGTTGGCATAGCTCAGAACAGTTCATGAAATGACGATATTTGCATGCAAACATTTTTCCTCTTAAATCTTCAGCTTTAAAATTGTGTTATGCTTTTTATTCTGTGGAATAATTTGTTTTTCACGAATCATTTTCTCTCTACTTCTACTATATTTGTATTTATCTTTGTGTTATGATTTGGTGGGGGCGACGCCAACGGACGCATATAATATAACGGGCTCTTACGTCGGTTATGACTAGTTAAGATACTCGTTAAATATAACCTAGATAGAATCGTATGTCCCATGGCATCAGTCAAGCTGTAAAAATGATTCGCAGACATTCTGAGAAAATTTTGAAGAGCCTGATAGCACTCCATCCAATCTCATTAAATTTTATCCATGGCTTCGTCCTATTGGTCAATTGTCCAACTTCTTGTTCTTGATTTTGATGAAATGGCGGCTTTTGTCAGTTTCAAACTATAAACACTCGTAAATTGTTTCCATATTTGACACTTATTGGGATGAAATCTTCTTCTTTTATTCTGAATCTTGATTGGGCATTCAAGTTTCGAAAAACTATTGCACGTATCACCAAGGTGTAGTATAAGCTCTTTTAGTGATTATCAGACAAATTTCTATACTAAACTGCTCACAATCTGTTCATTTATTTCCTTCATCTGTTTCCTTTATCATTTATATATATATATATATATATATATATATATATATATATATATATATATATATATATAATACTAATTACTTACATTGATTGGTCACTGAGTAGTCCCCAGAGTCGTGTTTATCTAGTCCTTAATAGTGATTGAATTCTATCGATCATTTTCCAATATTATCTTAGTGATTCGATATCGCCTGAACTGTATCCTTTGATACTAGGTAGTTAGAAGTAGCCAACTACTTACAACTACTTTGAATTAATATCATATATTAGGAATAATATAAAAATGCAACTTGAGTAGGGGAATATTTCTTTCTAATTCAGTTCTTCGTCGTGGCCATACACTGGTACATAGATTTTATAACCAAATATAAAATCAATACTAAATAAACAATAGTCAGCCAATTGTTAATAGATGTTTCGCTTGTAGCTGTTTCTGGTTAATGTTGGTTAGGAACCACTGAAAACCAAGAAGCATTGGTATAGGACCTTCTAGAAGTGCGTACCTTCGATTCTTCTCTGGGAATCGAACCCTGGATCTTCAAATTTCAAGACTGACATTAAACCATTAGCATTACTGGGTGAGCATTCAATGGTAGAATTCCCACTTCATCAGCTTGTAATATAACACAACGATTATCGATTGTAATTGGTGGTAACTATCTCAGTCCCAACAAGTTTGAACTCCACCAATCACTATTACTTTTTAGAACTTCAGGTACATCTTGAAGTTAGTGATTAGTGAGCTGTTCAGCGTTCCCTGATTTTCAGTATCACTCAACTGAAATCATTCAGTGATAAATACAAACAACAAATTAAACACCAATCTCCATAATAACTACCTTCTATTAATAGATATCTGAATACTTGTAAATATTGCAGTTAGTTGATTATGACAATTAAATAACATAAGATTTAGCTTACAATTCATCATTTAACTATAAATGTTTAGTATTACTAATAGAAATAATATTGAACAACTAATAAAACAGATTCTAGGGGAAATTTGTTCTAAAAACTGCTACTGAAATGATGGGATGTATAAAAAGCCCCCTTTATCACAAATGTTTATTGTGGTAATGTTAATTCTGCTGGTTATTTATAAATTTATAAAATCAATATAACGCATTCCTTAAAAGCTATCATGCTTTTGTGTTCTCTGATAATGAGATCACGTGGACTCAGATAATTATACAACGTAAGCGTACTTTAAGTCTTAGTGTTTATATAAACACGCTACAATCTACTACTATTCATATATATTTCTTCATTTGTCAATGTTTTTGTGTCTGTCTATTCATTCTCTTTATTGTATTTCTCTGTTGTACTACTACATTATACTGACCTTAATATTTATCCATTTTGTTCCCATATTCTAAGCGTATTCATATTTACGACAATGCAATTTAGATATTTGACATTATATTCTTAGTCTAATTGTAAGATTGCTTGCTTGTGTTTTCACTACCAATGAATAAAAATACTACAGTTTAAAGTTAATGACTTATTAATATCGTTCTTCAATCTTCATATGAGTCATTAAATGTAATAATAGTTTCAGTTGACGGCTTTATTACATACGAAGTTGATTACACTATCACAGTTAAGCATGAATTTTATATAGTTTTTACTGCAGTTTTACATCACAGTTTAACTTTAGAGAATCACCGTAAACCAGGAAACACATGACAGCTATTCCGTTCTAATATAGGACTCTTCAGCCGTACATATCTACGACTCCATCAGCGTCTAAATCCAACACCTCATATAATAACAAATGATGAGAGTTTGTATATAAATTGATACATTCATTTGAGTAGTCATGTTTATTCAAATAATTCATATATTTTGCGACACATTGTGTGAGACTAACTGATGTTATGTAGTGCGTTCTATTTACGGTTGTATTAGGAAGCACATTTCTAATATGCGTTATAATAGTTCATACGTCTCCATGGTGTTTTTGTCACGTGTAGAAATTTTTTGAGTAGAAGTGGCAAAGCTATTCCCTGCATCAACTGAATCCTTCCGGCTTGTGTCTATAGTGACCAAGCCTTTTATATTAGTAAGGTGATATTGGAGCATGGATAATTTATCACAATCTCCATTCCATTTGTATAGTATTTATTATTCTACGGCGAGAACACTTATTTATCTTTCTTTCTTTAAAATATAATATATTTCCTTCATCTTCTTCTAATCCTTCTCAACATTTGCACTAAATAGATTTGATAGGTAACTAGACAAGGACCATCGATTAGTCTGTTTAGTTTTGCTGCAGTGATATTAGATGATATTGGAAATCTTTCGATTATTTCCAAACACCTATCATCAAGACATAGTTCACACTTTGTTGAGTCATTCAGACTAATGATTGCATAACAAACCAGTCGATGGATTTAATCACCATTAAGGATTGGATAAAAATAACGTTGGTCATTACTCGGTATTTAATCAAAGTAACTTTACAATTGTATCTAACATCTATACTTATCCCTTTTAAATTTATAATAGAAGAAATTATTTCTGTTCTACATAAATTAAGGAATTATTAATTTGTTTAATATGTGCATTATGTTCTTGTTTGCATACGTATCTATTTTACTTATATACATTTCATGTGTGTATCATGCAGTTATGTAAAAAAAGAAGAATGCTCATCGACGTGTATACTTATTTCTTTTTAAGTTGTCTTAACAATGAGAACTGTGTTTTGTCTTTAAAGAAGATTGGTGCCAATTGGATATTATGAAATGATAAATTATTATTATTATTATTATTATTATTATTATTATTATTATTATTAATATTTAATACAGTGATATCATACAGTATTGATTTGTCTATTGTATTAGGCACAACTGCTTTTGATTATAATATTTTAAATTATGACAACTCAAACACATCTAATGTAAAGTTCTACATTGTTCCAATCTGATATTTTATTTCAATGTGAATATAATCCAATTTAGTGAAGCATCTTCTTCTTTGTGAACTATGAATTCTGTTTGAATAACTAACATCTACTTAGTTTCAGCTATGCAGTTTTCCTAATAAACAAATTTAGTCAACTAGTGTTAAAAATAACTGTTAGTACTATACAACAAATCTTATTCTAACTGATAGATCAAAATCTGTACTTACTGAAAAAATAAATTAGTCGATTCATTTCATTACATTGTTAACTTAAGTATCAGCGTAGATGCCTTCCTTAAAGCAAATTACTGCTTTCAGATAAGAAACGTAGTTATTCTTGTTCCCTTACTCAATACATTCAAAATTTTCTACATTTTGTCTATGTTTTCATTACACAGTGATGTATTTTCTCTTCCTAAAAATCTTAAACTATAAGACTTCAAGTTGATAGCGTATTTATGACAATGCTAATAACTACTTTGATTATTTATGATGTTCCTAGGCCGTATTCGGTCGAGAATGTCTAAATAATAGTCTGAATGAATCGTAGTTGCTCTTAAATTACTTATTAACCGTAGATAACAAGTCGCAAAGTAGATAAAATCATAAAACGTCAGTATGAAATTTCAAGCATAGGTGAGTAAAAATGAAAAACTTGATCGATGCGAAACGATTAATAGGTATTAAATACACATGTAAAATAATAAAGTAGACAAACAGGTAGTATATTCAATGCAAGTAATTATGTAAATAGCCTTCATTGAAATGAATGTTATACAAGAACTTATGAAAACTGCCTAGTAAGTTCATTTATTTAGTTTGTTGTCTCATGTATAATCTACCGAGCTAATCATTTTTGTTGTATGAGTTGTAGCTCATTTAAATATTAGCTTACGTGGTTTACTTGTTTTTAAAGTGTATGCCAATCGTCGTTATAAAAAGTATTACTAATTAACGTTCATTCGGTGCCCACCTATTCGCTTCATAACAATAACCTATTCTTCATGAAGCTCAAAAGTTCCCAGCTTTTATTGCCCGTTGTTTACTGTCTTTTTTTATTGATTTTTTAAACTAGAATAAAGCAAATATCTAGTAAGCCTTTTTTTGAGTAGTTTCTTAACTGATTCGACTTTATAAAATTACATCAAGTTATAATTTAAGTGAAATGTCTACAAAACATACTTTTATTTATTCTACTACTTTATACAATTTATTATCTTAAGATGTGCATCATTCATTTAATTTCATTTCATACCACATATGAAGCGGTGGTTAATTGATTAAAGTATTCGACTTTCAATTACTTGGTCGTAAGTTTGGGCCTGCCATCATTTACATTAAATATCCTGGCTAATGACAACTAATCAGTTACTTAAACTTAAATTGGCAAAATGAGATTTGAACTTCATTCTATTGCGTTATAACTACTGAGGTGGCGTTTCTTACTTGG
Organism: Schistosoma japonicum; assembly: GCA_025215515.1. Classification (NCBI taxonomy): domain Eukaryota; kingdom Metazoa; phylum Platyhelminthes; class Trematoda; order Strigeidida; family Schistosomatidae; genus Schistosoma; species Schistosoma japonicum. Next base: position 42,954,088 of record CM046062.1, on the reverse strand, counting down.
TAAATAAATTACATAAAATCTATTTGGATATTGTATGCATTTTTTTTTATTTGCTTCTATTCTCTACTCAGTTCATCTTCACATACATTAAATGCAAATGATTCGAATGGTGCAGTGGATATGCTAAATACTAATAAACCACGATGTTGTCGTAATCGTAATAATGTGAATATAGCCAGATCCAAGTATGCTATAACTCGTCCACCTAGCGCTACACCTTCTGTTACTGCTAATACTGCTACAACTGTAGTGAATCCTAATACTCAAATAAGTGATAAAACAAGTTCATTTCAAGATAATAAATCACGAATTAACGAAACATCACATTCTTCTGATGATTTTCTTGATGATATTAAATGCAACAGATCAACATTTACTCCTGAATTAATCGCAAAAAATAATCTGAACATGTCAAATCAGCTCGACAACGACAGACATGTGAATGTAAGTAATTGTTTGCCATTGGACGAAAGTAGAGTTGAAAATGAAATTTTCCTAATACGATTTCAATTTTTTTTAAAAATTCCCATGTTTATCAAAAACAAAGACGTTTGAACGAAGGATATTCTTTTCGATAAATGCTCATCAGGTTCTACATTTATTAGTTCAAAATTATTAGTCACAAGAATAACCAATTCTGAGGCAAGTTAAACATTATTTAGATATCAAGGATAATTGGATAATTGGAAGTTTTTTCTCATCGAGTTTTTTTGTAAAATACGAATGTTAATTTGTCAATGCTGATATCACGAATTGATCTGAACTAGACAACCATTGATCACCTGGCAATACTGGATAGCTGTTTCGTCCTAGTATGGGACTCCTCAGCAGTGCACATCCACAACCCTGTTGGGGATCGAACCCAGGACCCTCTGGTTCCGCGACGAGCGCTTCACCATTGGACCACTGAGGAGTCCCATACTAGGACGAAACAGCTGTCCAGTACTTCCAGGTGATCAATGGTTGTCTAGTTCAGATCAATTTGTGATATCAGCATTGACAAATTAAATATCTTCACATCAACCCCCTTAACTGTAACGAATGTTAATGTTGAAATAATAATCATTATGTAACTTGTGAAACGTAAACGACAATTGAGACAAACAAGATTATCAGTCAAATATGCACATAGGTATCTCTGTATATGAGTGACATAGGAGATGGGGTGGTAGCAAAATACGATTAGATCAAGTGTTTGTAGACAAGGCCTGAATCCTACTTAAAATGAAACCGAATGGTTAAGAGTTTGTAAAATGGAGTGAACGATAATCAAAATTCGTCAAATAGTAACAAAAACAATAATAAACATAATTACAATCAGTTCATTTGTTTGATCTTATAATGCGATATTCAAATTCATTCTGTGTTCTTTGATTAATAATAATAATAATAATAATAATAATAATAATAATAATAATAATAATAATAATAATGATAATAATAATAGTATGGAAATGCACATCCAGAGGGAGAATATATATGCATTAATCAAATTAAATCGTCTCATGATTAAGGTGGTGATTGGTTTAGTGGATCTTGCCTCGGCCATGGCAGGAGAAGAGGTTGAACGTACTTCTTCTCTATCCACAGGTCTGGCTTCTTGACGCGTATAGCTATCGCCTCTGCCGTTTTAAGGACTTTGAGTCTAACCGATCTTGGCAGATAACTGTTTACACAAAATATTATTGTGAATGACTGATTTATGCTCGCCACATGAGCTGTTTGAATTAAGTGAGCTAGTATTGAAGTGTTAATACTTCTGACAACTCCTTTGGTTAACCAGACCGAAAGGTGCTCCCAAGCACGGAGGAGTAAATTCCTTGAGCATCTGCCAATGTAACTTGCTCCATAGGAGCAGTTGAACTGATAGATACAAAGTGAAGTGGCAAGCTTAGGTAATTTATCGTTTATTCTCGGTATCACTTTGGGGCGGGTAGAAAACAACAGTTGCAGTTTTCCAGCGTAAAATGTTCTCTGAATGTAGCTGTGTAACCTCAACGTTAGCATTTCGCTGGGCGCGTCTCCTCTGAATGCTAGTCTCAGAAAAAGCGGATTTCTTTCTACGGTCTAAATCATCTTCCTACTTGCTTTCGAGATAGCATGTTTATTTATAAACTTTATAGGGTAGCCATTATCCCTCAGGGTTTTATGCAATGCTTCCGTTTCTTCGTCAACCGCGTCAGGAGAGCATATCGTTATTATTCTATAATGCAATGGTTTTCAATAGATTCCTTTTATGTTGTATAGGTACAAAGCTAAGGATGTTTGTATATTGTTCTGTCCATATGGTTTTCTTGTTCATGTTTCTTCTTAATGAGTCATCTGTTCTTTTTGTGAGCAGAACATCTAGAAATGCTATTTTACCATCGCTTTCTTCTTCGCATGTGAATTTGATAGCCGGGTGAACCTCGTTGAATTACCTGAGAATATCAAACTGACTAATATCCTGTTTGCAAAGGACGAATGTATCATCTACGTAACGGCAGTAGAATGGCAATTTACCAATGAGTTGTGCGAGTGGTCCGTTTTCTAGCTTTGCCAGGAAAATATCGGCTAACATGGGACCCAATGGAGAGCCGACTGCTACTCCATCCATTTGTCTATATATGTCATTATTAAACATGAAATGTACATTCATTGTACACTTCAGTAATAGTTCTTGAAGTGTGTCTATTGGGATGGTGATGTCTATTCCGGTTTCTATGACTTGGTCGCATATATAGTTAACCGTCTCAATTAGTGGAACATTAGTGAATAAGGATGTGACATCCAGAGATAGCATACATTGCTCTTCCTTGATATCTAAATAATGTTTAACTTGCCTCAGAATTGGTTATTCTTGTGACTAATAATTTTGAACTAATAAATGTAGAACCTGATGAGCATTTATCGAAAAGAATATCCTTCGTTCAAACGTCTTTGTTTTTTTATTTATTCCTAATACATTTTTATCTACTAACTGTTTTTTGCTCAATATAATCCTTAATATAAACCACTTTTAGAGTCATTTATGATTTTTTTTTGCCACATTATTTTGATGATTGAAATTACCTGCAACGTTGTAATCTTTTTATAGATTTGTTGTATTCAACGCTTTTCGTTTTACGTTTATTTAATGAGTGAATACTGCACATTAGACGACAGCTTTTAATTGATGAGTGTCCAATGTAGCTCAGTTCAAAATACCCGCTGCATAACACAAATGTTGTAAAAGTTAGAGATGATGATGAAATATTCAGTGACATTTATACACTAATGTATAACGCACTTATCCATTATGCGAATGACAAAATAACTGAAACTACTTGATAAAACTTACTTAACTAACACAAAAAAATTGAGGATAACCTCAGCATACGATCTTATTCACTTAATTACCTGTATATTACTTAGTTTCATATACAAAATAAGTTAGTGATGTGTCGTGACGGGAATTTTGACCAATTACTTGATATGATCAATTACAGCGATTATTGATAAATATGACTGTCTAGTCGATGCCCTTACGTCTGCTCTAATTTTTATTCACTCTCAGGCCGGAATAGGATGAACACAAGCCGATGAACTAACCAGACAAAATTAAATTATATTTAAAGCACTCCTTTATACATGCATAAAACGTAACCACACAGTCAACTAATTAGAAATTTAACAACGATATATGTTACGGATGACAATAATAGAGAACTAAAGTAGCCTATAGACAATTATTTAACTGTAGTTCATAAATGGAAAATTGCTTACTAAAAGTTAATGAATCAAACGGGATAATAAGGCAAGGAGACCTGAATAATAATAAAAATAAAATGTTCGATTTACCCAACTAAAATGATTTAAATAGTGTACCGAAAAATAGCTCAATCAATCTTCTTTAGGCACCCAACATATTATGATGTAACTTATTGAGACTCAGAAATTACATTTTCATACTTCTTGATATATTACTTGTAGGATCAAATGAACTATAAGTAGGATTAACTTATGATACATGTAATCACTTATCTGATAAGAGGTTTTGGTCAAATATAAATTTATACCTGTAATAAATAATATGTTTACAAAACTCCGATTTATAGAAACTTTAAATTTCTGATATTTTCCGATCTTTTAATTTAATTCACTTCTTCAGAGAATAAATAATCGGATTAAGTTAACAAAAGTTTAAATATTATAGTGAAATAAATGAAATTAAATATACATTTTGAAGCCGAAATGAATTACTGGTTTGCTCATATAAAAATATCATCTATATCAAATGGGAGGAATAGATCCATATGTAATTACGTGAATGGAACGTGAGTGGAACAGGAGTAGAAATAACTCATGGAATGGGTTTTTTTTAAGGGGAAATTTAAAGTGTAGGTTTGATTGTTTGGAAAAAAAATTGTTCAATGGATCTTATTTTGTTTAGAACAGTTAGCTTGAACAATCTAAGAAAAATTTCACCTGCTTGGATTTCTTTGTAGTTAGAGAAGACTTTTTGAACTATTTTGATGTTCTTAATATCATCTTGATAAAATGAATATCTTAAAAATTAATAGATTCCAACATAAAATTAAAAATATCCAAATAGAGTTAATACTGTGATAAATAAAACCCCAAAACGTTCTCCATTAATTACTATAATGGATCAAACCTACCGTTAGGAGATGACTGACAAATTACGAGTTCTAAAACTTCACAACTTAAAAGTTACCATTTCTTTAATTTCATGAAAATTCTCAAAAGAAGTTTTCACTATTCAGATTGAATAGTTCACATATTATACTTTTACCAAATAATCCATTTATATAACAATCCTATAATGTAGGATGAACTTACAGTTATACTACATTTCTTAGCAGAACTCTACTTACCTACTTGCTATTTAACAACGTATATATTCACATAATCTGGTTTAATGAAGATTAATCCATTTCCATCATTCTTATTACTAATGATTATTCCGGTAACCATGATAAAGGTTTTTAGAATTTAGATGACATTTATAAATAGATGTTACGAACCGCTCATATTGAAATAATTAAGATGTGTAAATCAAATGGGTGTTCTTGAACTAGATAGCCTGATTGCAGAGCTTTCATTGTAGTTGTGGACAACATCAGTGGTCATTCCAAATTTCACTTAGTAAAGTGATGTTGCCTGAACAATAACCATAGCCTCGTAATTAAACTGTCTGCCTATGTATGTAAAATATATTTTCCTTTTTCAACCATTTTTTTCTTGTAGACATCAACTTCTAGATGGGATGCATATAAAAACCCATCAGTTATGTTGAATTCAAATGATATCAATAACAGCAATAATAACTTATCCATTACTGTTTCTTTACATCAAATAAATGTTCAAAATGATGGTCGCGTCTCACCATTTCTTACTAAAGTTGCTTATTTAGGTGGTTTATCACAAGGATCTGGTTACAATGATAATCATTCTTTTTATTCTAAACATGAACAGCCGACAATTCAATTAGTAAGTAGTATTATTAGTAGTATCTATAATTGAATCTATAAAATATTGAATGAATAACCACCCAGATGGAGTTTTGAAATGGCGAATCACAGAATAGTACTGATCGGATCCTTTCAAATATGTTTCAATGCTGTCACTAGTCTTAGTTGATAAATATGAATTACACTGTATTTGTATGCTAGGTCCTACAATAGCTCAGTGATACACATCTCAAACTATAAAGCCTCTTGACTCTACACCAATTCCTATAATGATCATTAATTTGTTTGACATCGCAGATACCTTCTACCGATGAGTTCCAAACAACACAAAATTTAGGTTAGGTAGAGTTTCCTACCAGCTGCCTCTGACCGCTTAACATAAAAGCAGGCCATATAAAATATGCAAATATCCTTCAGTGAAATTTTTTCACTTTTCGTCACTTGAGATTTGTTTAATGAATTAGTTCCTTATCTTTCATTCAATGTCTAAAACTCTACTCCCTACAGTAAATCATTTATGAATGAATGGTAGTTATTCGATTGCTATATTATGTGACTATTCTGTTGAAAAATTTATAGGGACAAACAAATTTGTTTTTTTCGTCACAGGAAGTTCGCTGGTTAGTTACTGGAAAACGTAGAGCTACAGGATATTCTTTCCTCTCGATATGCAGTCCGTCAGTAGTGCGCATCTACTAAGATCGGGATTTAAGCTATTGGGTGTCAACTCAGTAGTGTACAGGTAACGCGCTCTTCGCTAAACTTGAAGGTTATAGGTCTAATCTCTGGAAGTGCTATGTGCGCCTAACGTTAGTGTGGTTCATAATATGACATAACAACTGCACGCCGATCCTCAGTTTTTAATGAATTTCCAGCTATAGTCAGTCCGTGATGTAAATTGTATTCCTCCTAAGCCAAAAGTATATAATTCTGAACAGTCATCTGCTAAGACGAAATAGCTTACTAACTCTTGATGTTTTCCAGTATTTCTCTATATGATATCGAATTGTTGTGTAATCTATCTTCCATTATCCAAGTAGTTTTCTGAAGTCCACAGTTGAATCATCATCATAAGGCATAGACTACTGAAGATGTATTTCACTTCGAATTGAAATCGTAAATGATTATTCTAATAAATTGGTTTCTACTCAGTGAAAAAATTTGTAATATGCTCATCAGGTTTCCATTTTATAAGGATTCATTCTTAAACGTTATTAAGAATTACCAGCTTCAAATGGTGCACAATGTACATTCTATTCATATTCACTTTCTGAGAAAAAGTTTAATTCCTTCGTAAATATTTAAAATTATTTTAAATTGGAAGTTATCATCATATTCCATTTTTTAGTTGATTGAATTAGTCACCGATTGATGTCGACATGGTATCATTGTAAACCAGAGAGCACTGGGTGGCTGTTTTGTCCTGTTATGGGACTCTTCAACAGTCTACACCCTATTTCAGCCCCAGGGATTTTAGGTTGGCGAACACCTAACCCTCTGCACCACTGGGTCGATATTCAATGGTATCAATTTGAGAACTTTCATACTAATACAAAACATCTGTCTGTGACGAATTCAATCAACTAAAAATGTAATATTAATCTCTATAAACCACTTCAATTCTGTTTTTCTTTTTTTTAATTTATATTATTTCTTTTCAAAAATGTATTCATTATAGTCAGTTTCACCTATGGATAATGTTTCTGATGTTCTATCAAATGCTCTTAAACTATTTGGTTGTCATGATCAAAATGTTGATAATTATGATCTAATTCATACGCATAAAGATGCACCAGGTAAATATTATTTTTAAACTTCCATTTAATTTCTTTCTTTTTGTAATGCGTTTATTTGTATATCATTTAAACAAATGACAAAAATATGATAGTAGAATATAAGTAGCTTGAAAGTGTTTACTCTTTATAATGAATCCATTTTTTAAACTTTGATCTTGATAGGGATTTTTGTTGTTAATGTTTATGTAAAAAGTATCTGGAATTATTCTAGATTCTTATTATACAATTGTGATTATTAAGTGATTATAAGTGACTGATAGGAAGGTATTGATCTAATTTTTAGTATATATCGAGTATATTGAGCTTCACTGTAATAAGGAGCATCAATCTACTGGAATAGGAAAATCCAACTTCTTGATGAATGTCGAGCATATGATCAGAGATTTCTCCTGATTTACCATCTATAATCATTATATACCAGAAATAATAAAATACTGTATTAAATTACTTAGGATTTATGATGAGATTTTCAATTTCATTATTAATTTAAACAAACCATTTCTATCATAATCAACATTGAACTCACGTTTCCATGCCACATCTCCTCGATGAAAATGAAATCAACAAGATGCAACTGCATTCATGAAGCACAATTGCCTATACTTGGCTTACAACAAAAATCTAAGTATAAGAATTTAAACTAAACTACATTTAATTTAATGGCTTAAGTCGAACTCCACGCTTCATTTATCAAGGTAAATGAAAAAGAATTCCTAACAATAGAATAACAATAATCATTATGGGGAAGATTAAATATTGAGAATATATTTTAGGAAGAAATGAAAATGTATTGTATAAAGTAATAATACTGAAGGTGTAAATCTAAAAGAAGATATAGAATGAATAAATTTATTTCAGTCATCCGTTTGGAACTGTATCACTGAATGTTTCCAGCCACACTTAATACAATTACTCATTAAATGAATAAACAATAAATGTATAAATTAATTTCATTTATTTGTTCTTTTTTTTTCCTCTTCTTTTTTAATGCTTCTTATAGATGTAACTCTTTCAAAGAGTACCAACTTCTATGAATCAATAAATTATCATGCCTTACCTCATTTAACTAATTGTAAATATCATGATCTATTTGAATTTATTTGTATGCCAATTATACATAATGTTAATAGTAACCATAGTAACCGTTTAATTAGTTCACCATCATCAAATGTAAAAATTACCAATAAAATAAATTATCATGCTAAAAAAATGCCACAATCTATTACAGCTGAATACGCTAAACAGTATCAATTAACAAATAATAAAAGTTCCAATAAACATTGTGTTGTTGAATTATGGTCATAAATGAAGAAAAAAAATTTTCCCATTCTTTTGTTTGTTTCGTTTTTACTTTATTCTTTTCTCTATTCTCGTCTATATTCAATTACATTCATATGCCGTATTATTTTCTCTTTGTTTTCCCTTTCATTTGATTATTTCTGTTTTTTTTATTTTAATGGTAGAGAATTTTTTAAAAAAAAAAGAAATAAAAACAAAAAAAAGAAGACATTTATTTTTCAGCCTTTTTTTTCTTTTACAGGGTAAAAATGTATTATTTGTAATTGTTGCCATTTGTCTTTCATAATTGTGCATTTCTACTCGCAAGTATAAATGATCCATTATACTTTTGATCATTTATTCATGTGATTCAATAAGATAACAACTAATCCCATTCTTGATAGTGTTCTATTGAAACAGGTTCAACTGGATGAAGAATATCAAGTCATGTCACTTATTGTAATAGTGTTGTTTTTTTTTTTACTTTCCTATTTCTCTTTCTTCATTCTTTTACCACTTTTGATCGGTTGACTTTGACTAACCACTATGATGTTAAACTGTTTAAATATGTAAAATGAGTGATATGCAGATATTTGTAAAATTCCAATGAGTAGAAATTAAAATTTCTGATGTTTCGCGGCTTAGTGTAAGTCGCTTCTTCAGAGAAATGAAGAATGAATGTTTAAATATGTTAAATAACGTGTCTAATTTTCATTTTAAGTGAATTCTAAGTAATGCTTAGAATTACTTGATAATATTCTGGATATCTAAATCTGTTATTCGATGATATATAGTTTATGAATAGTTTATATAAAGTGGTTACGTAATCATATCAATTGAAAAAAAAAGACTAACTCATTCAATAGTAGATACTGTAAATGTTGAGACATAGATTAAAACATGGTTACCTTTGTGATTTTTGTTTTTTCCCACTAATTAATCAATTATTGTTAATCAGTTCAGTAATTATAAATCATTGTCAAATCTTTATCTTCTGTTAATGTCATCATTATTAATGCATATTAATGCATTATGCATAGCATAGATACTTACTACTAAGATGAACATTTATTACTTTGTGTTTTTTACTTATTCATATTGTTCGCCAGTGAAAAATTATGATTTGTTTGTTTATTGTTACCTTTTTTTTCTTGTAATTCATTTATATTCATATATACAAATGATTGATTGAGAAATATAAATTGTATAATAAATAGATATTATTGTGAATTTTCAACATCATATTATAGTTATAATACAGTATAAGAATTAGCATATGCAATACATAAAATGATTGCCTTAATAGGTGCAGACTACCTGGTTGGGGCCCACACGATGATCGTAACAAATGGTTAGAGACTTTAGGGAATATGGCTCAAAATCGATTGCAATGGCGCAGGTGCATCCACTCCTTGTCTTCCTCCAAATTCTAATTTTTGAGCTTATTATAATCTACTCTTTACTGAATCACTTTTTATCTCAAATCTCATCTCTGATCTCTATGCCTTTCCATTAGTACTTACTCTGTTACTACCTCCCCTACTCTGGGATTTGGTCCGACAATTTAATCTTTATCTGCTAATTGAGGCATGCCAACTTGAACTGATGTACGCATGTACCAAGTTCTACGTTGTAACTGACTGACTGACTGAACTTAAGTTCAACGGTGATGTAAAGCTGCGCAAAAATTAACACAATGTAGGGTAAAGTGTAATTTCATTCCGTAATTAGTATTTTAGGGCATTGTATTTGTTGTACTGTTAGAATGCAAATTTACAATCAGGGTTATAATGAGATTGACATAGAAAATAATATTTATGATTAGTTACAATGTTATTTGGGAATAGATTTTTGCATCATTAATAAAATAAGGCTAATTATGTCATTCCTTCTCAGAAGAAAACCTTAAGTAAACTGAGGTAAGTCCTTGTTTTTTAGTAAAGATGTTCTATCAGAGTGATATGACGTCAGAAATGTTGTTATGATGGATGGAGTACGACTACTTAGTTGATATGTCCTTGCGCGCACGAAGTTACAATAGCAAATGCCGATGAGAGTGCCTAATTGGTCCCTGTTTGTTTGTCCGACGCCCACCCAATCCCAGACTAGAATAGGAAAAACACAAACCCATTAATCGATCAGACAAATCGTATTATATTTCAAGCATTCCCCTATATATACAGAAACCAGGCCGCGAGGCCAACAAATTAGAGAATCGACATTAAAAACAATACACGGAAAACAGCGATAGTAAATTGAGGTAACGTGTACACAATCAACTAACTGTAATTCATAAATAAGAGACGATATACTGACAATAAATATGTTAAACGGTAGGACAGAACAAGGGCAACGTAACAAAGATAGGGATAGAATGTTTGCATTACACACAATTAAAATAGTCTTCTAAAACATAGTTCTGAAAATTCGTTGTTCTGCTTTAATTGCCCAACATAACGCTTACATAATTATTTTTAATAAAAAATACGAAACTAATATACTGTCATCTACAATTATTCATTTTATCAACATTTCATAGTTTTAACAATTTTGTATTAAGCTTACAATTGAAATAATGAATAACAGACATCTCGAATAATGTAGCTTTATCTTAATTAACAATTATGATAGACAGAAATGTATGAAATAGACTTTTCTTGCAGTTACTTACTTACTTACGCCCGTTACCCCACCCAGAGGAGCATAGGCTGCTCACTAGTATTCTCCATTGAACTCTGTCCTGAGCAATCCTTTCCAGTTAGTGTCCATCTTTTGATATCTACTTCCAATTATCAACGCAGTGTGTTCTTTGACATTTCTTTTTTCGGTTTCCAAACAGGATTCCAAGTTAGTGCTTGTCTCGTGATGCAGTCTGATGATTTCCGCAATGTACGTTGCATCCATTTCCAACGTCGTTTCTTGATTTCCCCTTCGGTTGGAAGTTGGATTATTCTCTTCCATAGTAGGCTGTTGCTGATGGTTTCCGGCCAACGGACATTCTGTATCTTGCGTAGACAGTTGTTTATAAATACTTGTACCCTTCCGGTGATATATGCAGTAGTTCTCGAAGTTTCAGCTCCATAGAAAGGAACTGTCTTGACGTTCGAATTGAAGAGTCTGACTTTGAGGTTGGTTGACAATTGTCTGGAGTCCTATATGTTCTTTAACTGTAGGAATGCTACCGTTGCTTTGCCGATCCTTGCTCTAACATCTGCACCGGATCCTCCTTGTTCATCGATGCTTCCCAGGTACGTGAAAGTATCCACTTCTTCCAAAGTTTCTCCATCAAGTTCAATTGGGTTGGTGCTCCCTGTGTTGTATTTGAGGATTTTGCTTTTTCCTTTATGTATGTTTAGGCCTACTGATGCTGAGGTCGCTGCTAGGTTGATTGTCTTCACTTGCATTTGTTGGTGTGTATGGGCTAGAAGAGCTAGATCATCGGCGAAATTCAAATCATCGAGTCGCATCTTACTTTTCCATTGAATTCCGTGCTTCCCCTCAGATGTGGAGGTTTTCATGATCCAATCAACCACTAGAACAAAGAGAAAAGGCGAGAGTAAGCAGCCTTGTCTGACACCGGTCCTCACAGAGCATGCATCTGTCAGCTGTCCTCCATGCACGATTTTGCACTGTAGTCCGTCGAAAAATTTCAGGATAATAATGACGAGTTTCTCTAGTACGCCGTAGTGTCAAGGAAGTTTCCATAGCGATCTCCTGTCTACGCAGTCAAACGCCTTCCCATAGTCAATGAAGTTGATGTACGGTGATGAGTTCCATTCAACTGATTGTTCAATGATGATCCGTAGTATTGCGATTTGGTTTGTGCATGACCGGTCCTTACGGAAACTAGCCTGAATCTTACAGTTGATCTAATCATTATACAAATGAATAGGAAAAAAGAGTAGTCTAGTACTTAAACTGTACAAAATATGTTTAGTATTCAACATTTTGTCAATATATTCATTTAGATAACAACATTAGATTGTGATCTTGATAAAAGTATAAATCAATTCGTCTCTCATTTTCTTCTTCAGACTACTATGAAGTAACTTCATTCATTAAATATAACACTTAGATACTTGAAAGTTTATTACAAGTTAATTAGACTATGATTAATATACAAAATTACTTCAAATGCAATTTTATTTAAAGAGAAACATTAAATTGACTACCAGATAAACAAATTGATATATTGATTTTGTTATTAGATTTGCTTTATTATTTGACAAACACTACTAGATATTCAATAGATCACTAGAATTTCTATTAAAAGAAAGTATGAAGTTGGTTAGTCACTCAGAATGTTCGGTTTTTGTTCTTCATAAATAACATCAACTCATTCTCCATGTTTCTTCATAGTAATGTCCAGAAAATATGTTTTCTTAGTGTCGATGAAATTAACTGAAGTAGCATCTATCAATCAATGCCTGTTATTCCACGTGGAGCATAGGCAGCCGACCAGCATTCTCCAACCAACTGTCCTAGGCTTTCCTTTCCAGTTATTCTCAAATGCTGTTCATTGTTTTCATGCCTACCTTCAGTTCCTAAAGCAATGTGTTTTTTGGTTTTCCTCATTTCATTTGGCCTTGAGGATTCCAAGTTAAGACTTATCCTGTGATGTAGTTTGGTGATTTCCTCAATCTGTGTCCTATCCGACTCCAGCGTCTTTCAAGCTATAGAAGGTTTATTTCTGATTCAGTGTTATTAAAATAAGTGTAATACTAAACTTTAATATAAATACCATCAGCATATCTAAGAATTATTATTAAGAAACAATTGACGTTAGAAGCCTATGAATGATGCATATAATTGTCATACTATTTGTTTAACCTAAAATATATAACATTTCTCGATTAATAACAATGATTGATATTAAGATTATATTGTGGCTGGCAAGAACGTACGCTTTGTCCTACATTGAGATTCACTAAGTGAATGCATAGACATCCTGCTGTTGATGTGACGACTGGTAGTGGGAAGTCGTAACTGGTGAAGTCCAGACATGTTGGGTGTCGAGGAAAATGGCATGATGGTACTATTGAACGTTGTTTAGTCAGAATGAATTCCACTATTACCTGATATTGGTTCTAGAATTGATTAAGTAAATCGTTTGTGTTGCTGCTGGGAGTCGATAGCGCCTAGAAGTATAAATCTATCCGTGTATATAATTTATTGTACTGCTTTAGACTTTGTTGGATCCTGTTTTCAGTGGTGAAATTATAAAATGTATCGTAACGGCGTATCTTTTATTTCACTTGATTAATTAGAAATAATACGGTTACGATTGATTGTGCTTTGAGGCTCACGCTCAGTGTAGAACAGGACTTACATGGTATTCGGAGGCTCCACTATCGGCTTTTTCATAACAAATTAGCTTGGCGAATTTGACACAAGGAGTGAGACAGTTATCACCAATGCTATTAATTCTATTATCACACTATATTATAAATTGAGAATTTTACCATTTGGTGCTGTCATAGTGATATACGAGGTTAAACGTTTGCCAATCCTAAGGTCCTGGGTCCGATTCCCTGGAGAAGTCAAGAATGCATACTCCTGAGAAGTCCCATACTAGAACTAAATAGCTCCCCAGTCCCCCTCACCTGGTTTCCGATGGTACTCAACCAACATCAATCAGCGACAAATGCAAACAAATAAACTTAATACCTATCTCCACAAACCCTCTCACTTTAAAAATATGCATGTTTTACCAGCAAATTAAACGTGACTGTTATAAGCATCAACCAGAACTCATAAATCCCTCTGAGGTCGCGTTGTTACTAGTTGCATATATCAGTACGAACAGACTCCATTTTCGCTAGTAATATGAGGGTGATTATCATTTGCCGGTCGCCTAGACCCTAAAAGAGAACTTGTTCTTGTGGTATCGAAAAAGGAAACTGGCTAAGCTTGATCTTAATAGCTTGGCAGCATGATCGCAATATGCAAGCGATATCTGTTTAGGGGCGATCAGATACGGCATTTTTGTGGGTAGTTTTTGTTGTTAGTTTCTACTTGTTAAGGCCTAACCCTCAGAGGGAATCTGTCAATTGAGGTGAGGTGTGCACTTTAAGGGCCAACCTTTACTATCCCAACCCTTCATTTGTGAGAAGGCGCAATATTGGTTGTCTGAAGGATATACCTTACTGTCATCATGCTCTTGCACGGTCTGCAGTAAGAATTTGATTTCGGGTCCTAGGTTTGCTGCTCCTATTGTTACCGCTCTGTAGTCGATCCGCCTTAAGAAGCAATCGTTCCAGTCGGTGTAGTCCAACTAGTCCATCACAATAGACCAGTTCAATTACCGCATCAAGGTAGTAGAAATGGTCATGAGTGACTGTATGGACAAAATGATCACCCTAAGCTTTACCCAACAGAAGAAATTACAAAATATAGCCCAGGTCATTTTCTATTCATTTACACCGACTGATGTGGCCAAAATATGTTTGGCATATAGAACAACCGTCTGTATGAGTGTGTACTATTGGCTAGCAGGAGTAGGATGGGAGATACTTAAAGGGGAAACTAAGAAATGGCATAAGACTAAGAAGTCAATGATTGTTGATCTAAGCCATTTTAGTAAATGCAAACCACGCAGTTTATGCCAGCGCTATAACCGCGGTTAATGGCTGGAGACGGGTGACATGACTCAGTGCTGCTGACACATTCATTCTGTATGTTACTACAAACTTTGATTCTAGTATGATATCAGACATATCTTTTTAATTTCTTCTCTCGAATCATATTCACTATGTCTGATCATTCAACCCCTGCAACACTATAGTTAGTTTCACATCTCGTCTAGCTGATATCGTATGGTAACATGAGATAATTCACATTTATTCTGTGCTAAATAAGTGACTAAATTATTTTAATTAATAATGATGATTAGACAGTTGATGAAGGACAGTTTATGATCATTTAATGAATACTTGATAAAAACTACTATTTTGATAGTTATAATTCTGTAATACTTCATCAAGTTTTTATTAACCAATGGAGAATCGACTGGCATTTTACATTTTTTATTTAAGAAATCCATTGCATTCTGTATGACATAGATGAAACATTCGTAGGAGATATAAAATATGATTAATCATGGACTAGTATATGTTCAGTACTAAATGAGCATTATAAAATTACCACGATAAAAATTAGTTTAATTAAAGAGTGTAAAAGCAGTATGGATAACTTTAAAAGAAGAAGTACTGTTATAGAACATCTCGTAACTACTGGTTACTTAATCAACTAGTATACCTCGTTTAAAGTTATCCACACGGTCAACAGGTTGAGTAACTAACTATTCCTTTTATACTGAAGAGTATATACATTGATTCGACTGAATGATGGAAATCAATTTTATGCAACAATATGTGTGAAGGATTAGATTCCCACATTGATGGTAATGTGGAGTACAATTGATCGGTCTTTATTGCTATATGTATGTCCTGAAACAGATTGCCCCGATATTGTTTTGATGGTATAATATTCGTTTATTTACTTAAACACATACAATTTGGTACAGGTGATTTCGGTTATACTGAGTTCTATCAGCTGGATAATATAGTTACGGAGCTGCCACCATCAGTCTGGATGACTTTATCGAAGTAAACTTCTGAAAGAAGTGAACAATGAGATATTCTTTACAAGCGATAAGCAGCTTCATACAAATAAACACCGAAAGTGTGCCACATAATCAATAGTGATCTTATGCTTCGAAAACAGAAAACCATAATAATTTTGTGTGAACTGAAATACTTACCCCCCACCCACCCAGAACTCCACCACTGAACTAAATGGTTTTCTTAGGGAGACGCACTGAGCCTTTGATCTACAAGTCCAATCCGAAAGATAGTGGAATGTCGTCAAAAAATGAGGTCCCATGGTAACTTGTAATCAACAAAAGGCTAATATGCCATTTTCCTTCAAAGTCATGGGATCCACGTGCATCAATGATTTAGAATTAAGATTTTCCAACTCCCCTATGGGCTTTCAGTATCCACCAACCTGGTTTGAGCTTTTATCCTCTCATTTTTGCAAACAACACACGCGCCGTAAGAAGGCAGTCAATAGGATTTTCCAGACACAGGCTATAGTGACGAATGCACTTTAAAAAAGGGGAGTGAATATTTCCCACCCTCCACCATATCATGGAATTTCGGAAGCAACCACTTAGATACAAGTTTTTAATCAAGTTGAAATGTGGCTAGCAGTGGAACAAAGGTGTATCTCGTTTTGTTTGGAACTCATCAACGGAGTGTGCTTGCATCTCATTCACACCAAGACTCGATAGTTGCACAGTTAACCACAAAACCAGTCTTCTATAACGTTCATTTTGTCGTGATTTAATGGTATCTGACGCATAAAAAGAAAGGCTTACCACTGAGTATATTTTGAGGTGAAATTTCCCTCATCAGTGCTTAATGGTCGTAAAAATACATCACGGAATTAAAACAACAACGTGAATGCATCTGAACCACTGTGATCAACCCTGAAATAAATCATCCAGTTTCTCCAGTCACCAATAGAAACTACAGAGAGAAACTCGATCGAGTGGTTTGAACCTGCCAATATGGCTTATACTAACAGTTGAAAGTGTTACCGACTGATATCCACATCTCTCTTTTATCTAACATCGTGTGTTAAGGTAGGCGATGGTTGGACCTAGGTGATATATGTCCTGATCGTCTTAGTCGATGAAAGTCCGCGTCACCTATCAACTCATTATCCTTGCCTAGTACTCTATTTACTAGGTCGTTCAACGATACGTGAGGGATGATTCAAAGGCACCTACAGTTTGCGCACAAGCGATGCAAACTGCCAAAAGCTAAACGAGCTTTCTGAATCCGAGCTGAGATCTTTCGATTCGAAGTTAAGTAGGGCTGGTTGATAGGCTTGTAGGAGATTCCATTTATCACCAATTAAGTCAAAATAGAAATTACTGTACTTATATATCAAGTACTAGAATATAAGAATAGGTTATATTGTATTAAAAACAAAACTTTCTCTTTATAAGATCTGTAACATTTAACAATGAAATCTTAAAATAGTAATAAATAATTTTAATCATAAGGTAGTTAGTTCAAAGTATTACAAGGCTTGAAAAATGATGATAATGAAGCTTGTTTACTTCCTGGTTTGTTATTTATGTTCTTTTTATTTGACTGTTTAGTTGGCTTCTATAAAGTAAATGAATGAAAGCGATAAATACACATACTGAAATATATTTTTAAATTTCTTGGATATAGCGTTTAGTTACTTATAAGTAGTATGGATAATAATTATAAAATTCAGTGGAAAAACTGATTAGAATATTAATTTTTTAACTGTTAACAGACTAGGTGCTGCTAATTGATCAACTTTTCACATAACTATCATAAATTCTAGCACAGCATTGTGGTATTCATCCTCTGTAAGTTGAGAACTGTGGTTACAGATACCTAGTGATCAGTTATTTGCGATAAGAAGTAAAGCATACAGAAAGACCCTAAAGAGCAGAACACTTAAGATTAAATAAACTATGTAAACTATAAAGTCTGCTCCAGGTTCCCTACAAACAGATTGCTACGCGACTAGTCTGTAAAATAACCATGTCTTCAAGAATCCCCACCCATCAATCAAACTTTCTCTTGGGACGGTAAATAGGATAAATTTCCACATCCAAAATGTTAAGTTAGAGAGGAAATCCGACAGAACATTACACAGATCCATTTACAAAACAGCCAATGTGAAAAAGTCCGCGATGAGCTTTTATGGTTGAATAACAGGAGTCTTGTTGTATTTTTCACTTTAAGAAGACGAAGAATCTGTATCTGTGATATTGGTGGTAAAAAATTAACTCTTCTCAGAAAAACACTAATTCAAAATAGGCTCTGATTAAGATTTTTGAGTTTAAACACAAAATCTAAACCTTATGAAAAATATTAAGTCTCTTTTTCTACAAAGATACTCTATATTAACTATGGAGTAAAAGGCGATCCATTTGCCAAAATCCAGAAGGATAGTGAAATACCATCAGAAAAATTTCCCGTAATAATTCCAAAAACAGTATCCTCAGATTGGTTCGTATTATTAAATAACTCAAAAAATAAGTTTTCGCATCGATCTTTTGATGTCTATGCATCAATTCATTTGCACTTATGCAGCAAACAGAAACCTAACGAATAAAGCATTCTCCCGTCTACAATGCATTGTTGCAGCCCTCACTATATACACACGGAAAAACCAGGACTATGTATACAAAGGTAACCTATCCTACTTCGTATCATACCACAAACTTAAATGGTAAATAATAATTTATTTAGCTAAATTAGTATTTAGTCTTTATTTTACATAGCTTAGTTTAGAAATTTCTTATATATTATCCTTTTTCTATCAAACTCTCTGTTATAAACAGATTTAGTTTTCCAATGCTAATCTCAAATATGTTTCATTTTCAAATTTATCATATTACACGACTCAATTATTGAATTATCACTATTTCAAAATTCGTCTCTGCATATTACACAACCTACATTCATAATTATTCTAAAACCTATGTTTTACACAACTCAATTCCGAAATTGTATATATCACCATAACATTTTAAACAAGAATAAGTGTTTTTACGCCTATTTTTTCTTTGCTATATATCCGGATATCGCTTGTTGTCACTTTATATATAACGCAAAAGTACAGTTTTGAGGCCTTTGAGAGCCTCTCCTTATTGAAGAAATTCCTTGTTTACAATTGAACGAACCCGTTGTCTGGTGAATGGGACATATCATATCAGTGTCCTGATATGATTTAAGATAGATGTAGGACATTTACACAAAGATAGCTATTTCAATGTATTTCCTTTAACAACTGAAAAGAAACCTATGTAGTCAGTAACCGGCAACATCTATTGCATGGTTAAAAATTATATTACACAACTTCTCAACCAGAATGAAATGAAACTGAACACGCGACAACGTGGTTAGGAGTTATCCGATTTTTAGAGGCCTAGAATTTTCAAACACATGGCATAGTCAAGAGAATTTATCCCATGATTTTTCATAAACTAATTTACTAATATCGCCTAGAAGTCTACATAACTTTGTTTATTTGAGAGTCCCATTTTGACTTTGAAGGTGTCAAAAAACAAATATATGTAGTCCAATAATACGACATACTATTGACAAACATTTCATACCCACTAATCAATATAATAAATTATGTATCACACATAACAATTAGAAAAATTGAAGCTATTTTCTTCTGGTATAGTCACGACGGCAAATTTACAAATACTTCAGTAAGGTGAATCCCTTTTGCATAATATTACTTTTCCAAAGACTTAAAAAAATAAAAATGCTAATCCCAGTTTTAACTTACAGTAGATTGGATTGTTGGAGGTGCAGTTAGGGAGATAGGATTATCCATTTTTGATTGACTTTTCTGACTCTGGTCCGCATCACAACGAGAGAATGTCGTCGGTTTATTAGAGGTTTCATCATCTGATGCACTTTCCCAGCCTTTCTCTGTAACTATAGAAATGTATACATAGTATGCAAAATAATGTAAGAACTTAATTTTAGGTTAGTGGGCCATTCATAAGTAATGTAATGACCTGGTGCATACGTGCATAAGTTTAAATTATAGCATCACACCAGCACAGAAAAATGAATAGCATGATAGTAGAAGTGGAAGAAACATTTAGGCTTGGAAAACAGAATACAAGAAAGAATTGATTCGCGGAAATGAGGTGAGCAATAGCCTTAAATCGCAGGATCTAAATGAGTTTAAAAAGTGGCCATACTTGAATCAGTGAAACAGATCTTAAGCTATAACTTTATGAACTAATATTAAGACTTGATCTAGCCGCCTTTAGCTTTTTATCAACCTAATATTGAGCCAGTACACGGTCCATATCAACTACAGGTAGACATAACTTATACAGCCGAAGTTGGGTGATAGTAAAATAACCTTGAAAGCTCTAATCAGAACGAACCAATCACTACTCCATTAACCAGAATCAACGACTTTTCCAACAATTCTAGAGGTTTATTAAAGAACTTTGAGCCAAAACTAATTGTAACATGCCTTCCCTCTGCACGGAAATCTTTGGTAAAAAGCGAAATATACATGTGTCCAGAAAAAAATAAGATAATAAGGCTTAACCGTAATCTGGAATCTAATGAGAAATCCACAATTTCTTTTAAATTGTTTATAATCGAAATCGAAATGTGTTTAGAGTTTATTACTTTCATTTTATTAAATAACTTGTTCAAGTTATTCGTGCATTCGTTTTTGCCTTAATTTCACTGTATTCTATGTAAGTATTCGTCTAGGTGACATAGCATCCTTGAGATCCAAAGTACGGTTGCAAATGACACCTTACTCGACTCTACATTGGTTTGGCATTATTCGTATGGACTCCCTTTGATAGATC
The DNA here is from genome assembly GCA_025215515.1 of Schistosoma japonicum. Classification (NCBI taxonomy): domain Eukaryota; kingdom Metazoa; phylum Platyhelminthes; class Trematoda; order Strigeidida; family Schistosomatidae; genus Schistosoma; species Schistosoma japonicum. The sequence continues at coordinate 42,933,149 of CM046062.1, read as the reverse complement.
AACGAAGCATTTCTTGTGCACTATGATCCTGTGTACGTAGCCCATATTTAAAAGTGACTCATTAGGTTTCCGATTGTCACTATATATTATTGTTCTAGGTAGGATGTACTTTTCTGCTAGTCTACGCAGGGTGATTAGTACGAGAATTAGCTTCAGTTCTAATTTGAAATGAATAAAAAGGGAATCCGATCTGATGGACTTCTTACACCAACATTAGGCCGTAAAAGCCATCTCCACCCAACTACATAATTCATTATCATTATTAATATAAAGTGTTTGTGAATAAATCTGCCTTACCCATAAAACCATCTTCATCAGCAAACGTCTTCATTACTTGATGACGAACACGATTAGGACGGACAGTGTTGTTTGATTTTTCATTGTTTGGGTTTTCTTCACACTTCGTCGGTGTTGATGAATCTATAACACCCACTATTCTCTCATGGTTGGGTGATCTTTCTCGTTTTGCAGGTTTCATGATTGATGATTGAGTTTCTGAATCAGATGACAATAGTTTCACTTTTTCTGAAAAAAGACGAATCGAAGATATATAACTTTAAGCTTGAGACACAATTCAAACACATTATGTAGTTTACTCTACTGCAAGTCACAGTTATGGAACTAAATGATCGTTATTTAAAGTGAAATTCCTGGGAACTTTCCATATTCGATCACTGCTGCCTCTGGAAGATAGGTTATAATTAGTGGCAACACCATATCAATAGTACCAAAGTGCATTAAGGTGTATCCGAATGCTTAACGATAATTATTAGTATTACCACCCTGAACAATGGAGAATGTCATCCAACAGGCTATCTCACTGCGTATCACTTTCTGATACAGGCTGGGCAAGAAAAGTGGAGAGGCGACTAATTTACTTTGCAACTGCAACCTGTCAGTTTATTACAACTCTCTAATCGGGATACTAGGCATTGTATAATTCATTTGATACAGACGTTACCACATATGGACCAGAATAAAAACTAGGGGACATCATGTTGTAGTAAGATAAGCCCCCTTAAATGAAAGAACTCTTTCTTAGTTATATTGTTAACTGAACTTTAATTATTGTTAAATGCTACCTCTACTCATTTATTTAAAGATCCCATGGTATTTGTTCTGTTTCTCCACAAAATTTTCACTTTACTTATGTGGTGCAATTTTCTGGTGGTTATTGGCCAGCAAATATGTAATAAATAACAGAATAAAATTAGGAACTACAGCTTAACAACTGGCAGCCAAAAATCTGGATTGCTTAGTTACAATGTGAGGTTCACTCGTATCGCAAAAATTCACCAATTACTGATCCTCACTACTTTGCAAACAAAAACTAAAGTTCACAATACCCCAATCTCAAACAGAAAGTTTAATTAGGTCTGAATGAGGTCATCGTAGGACTTCTGACCTAATGCTAACGCATGATGTATCGGACCCTGGTACTTACTTTATATTTATCAAATACTTCAACTCATTTTTGATTGCTAACTTGTAGGTGGTTACATATTGATTAATAGAGATCGTTTACTAAACGGATTCATGCACTCAGCTTCGAGTTATAGATTCTGTGAAGGCTAACGATATTACTACCACTTCAATGCACATATGTAATACCCTAATGAGGTAAGAAATTATATATCTATAGTTACGATCCTTTGTTCTCCTTCGATCAATGTTTTAACAGTGGTAGACTTAAGAGTGCACTCAATTTCTAATTTGATTAGTTTGAATATTTCTAATTATTATGAAAATAATATTGAATTACCTTTACTACGAATATGTTTCTTTTTCTGTACATATTTGTCAGCGTGTTTTGTATTTTCTTTAGAATTGAGCAATTCGGAAGATAAACAATCTCTAGATAATGTACTTTCTACTTCATCTTCATCCGACTCAATGACAATACGTTTTCGCTTTTGTGAAGAACCTAAATGAACGTATAAATAGCACAACTGGTTAAAATGTTACATGCAGTTTTTGGACTAAATTCTTCATCTTCCTCTAATAAATCATTTAGTTTTGCACTTTCTATTGGTTTAGGTTTTCTAAAATATTAATAAACATATCATAAATAATTTAAATCACTAACACGTTAGTCTCCGTGCTGGGCTTCAAATTATCTTGAAGTGTCTTTTCTTCGGAAAATGATAAAGAATAAATAATTAACTAACCATCCTGAATAGGCTTTTCAGGTTTGATAAAAAAGTTTTTGAAATCCGAGGTTCTGATTTTATTACTGCGCCCACCTATAATCTGTTGTTAAGCGAATTTATTGAAACCTACTAGTAGCAAGATTTGGTAACACGGGAGTATCAACAGGAGCTTTCAGTATATATAACGCAGTCTCTTGATTTTCTTGACCGGATAATGGTTTACGAGATGGATTAGTAGATGGATCCCATGGAATACTTGTTAGTCTAAAGATTTAATCAAAATAAGATATAAGGTATCCAAGAATTCAGGTATTATGCATTCGAACAATTTATTCACAAAATGAAACTAACCTTTTCAACTGATCTCCAGAAATATTGTGCAATAAATCACAGAAAGCTAATGATAATGAATCCTGGAAGTTAATTATTACATTATCTGTCAACAGTGAAACACCTTGCATTTTCGGCGTTGTATGCTATAAACAACACACTTAGGTGGAAACGCGAAAGATTGTTTGGCCACTGACAACTGGTCAGAGTCCGCCAGCCTAACTAATATTTCACCCTGTGTACTGATGCCAGTCAATAGATACACAGATGATAATTTATCACGTGACAGAAGGTATGACTCCATCAAACTGAACAAATATATATATAGAATATAATCAATTACCGTCTTGATGCGCCTACATTTAAGTCGAAAGTGATCGATAACCAATTGGCAGTAATCTAAGGAACAAGGAGTTACTAAGTACATATAAGTGAGCATACAAATCCATTTTCATCCTCTAACTTTTCGTCCAAGTTTTCGAAGAGTAGCTGGTCCTCCATTATACGTTAAGCAGATACACATACAACTAAATTAATATAAAGAAAAAACAGTTAAAGAAACCAATTCAACAGTCAGTTGGAATAAAATACTTTTTAGGTCATAAAACCTAAGATTATAAGAGAAATGCTAACTCAAGCTTCCATTTTGTAAGTTACAAATAGTGAGAAGTTTCAGGAAACTTGAATGATAAATTACGAATAGTGAGACAATAGTTACGTATTACAACTAACTTAAAAAGTACCCATAAATAGTAAAATCCTTTCACATTACTTGTACTGAATTACAAAACAGCATAACCGATCAGCATCTACAGCGATCTCGTCGTACACACATAACGGAACTTCAGAATATAGTTAGATAAGCAAATGAAATACATCTTAATATACTGAGTTTGAAAACGCAATTATTAAAGACCTCACACAAATGCTTAATCCGAGCTGTTTAAACTCATAACAGAATTTTCCCCAAGAAGTGCCTGGAGTTAACCTAAAGCTAGATAATAAACACACACTTATGACAGACAAAGTACTGAACGTCTAATGAGAAGCTATAATTAGTGTAGCTTAACTGTATTCAGAATGAAACATTACCAACGACTACATAAAATCTTCGCGTTACATTACAGACTGACAAGTAAAGTGTGGATCAATGAATTATGGGTCAGTAAGAAGGAAATGCACCTGTTCAGAGACTTGAGTCAGTCAATCAGTAACAGCGAAGAACTTGGAACATGCTATTTCTCAATTAGTAGATACAAATAAAATTGTCGGACCGAATCCCAGAGTAGTGGAGGTGGTAACAAAATTAGTATTAATGAAGAGAGTTAGAGATCGAAAATATGATTTACGAAAACAGTTCACTAACAAGAAAACCGTGATGAATTTAGAAACTTAGAATTTGGAGGAAGACAAAGAATGGATACACCTGCGACATTACCAATGATTTTGAGCCACGTCAACCAAACTCTCTAATCATTGGTTACAACCATCACGCTGATCGCAACCACGTACTTTTCATCTATCAACATGGCTCAGCCAAATCGGCAGTGACTTCATGGACTAGTGCCATGTTTTCGTTTGGCCGACCCTAGCTTTCTTCCAGCCTACACCTACACCAAACAGCATTGCTCGTCGAGGTAGGCAGTGGTTGGGTATACGTAACGCATGTCCTAACCACCCCAACTGATAAAGATGTATTACCTCATCAATAGATTTGCCATACTTACCTAGTACTCTATTCCTAACCCACGTATTGCTTACTCGGTGGTCCCAGCAAACATGAGCGATTCTTTGAAGACACCTATGATCGAATGCTAGAAGCTTACGAATATCCTCTATCCTCAGTGGCCATGTTTCGCATTCATAATGTTGAACGGATCAAGCTGCTAGGTAGTAAACGCATCCTTCGGTCGGTAGACGGATGTCTTGCCTGCACCACAAGTGACGCAAACTGAAAGAAGCCAATCGAGCCTTCTGTATACTAGCAAAGATTTTAGTAGACATCAGACTATCGGGACTGATGAGACTCTCAAGATAAGTGAAGCGGTTAACACAAGAGACTTGAGTATTCAGAAACTAATCCTTAGTAGAGTAAGCCGTAAGTACTCCCGAAAAGTACCCAACAAGGAAAAAGTAGCTGTTAAGTGTCCCTCAGTTTTCGATAATTATTCAACCTACACTAGTTGGGGTTGGAAACTTCTCAGTGACGAAATTACCAAGTCTAGCCTTTAAATCCACCGTCGTTTCAAATAAAAAGAGATTGTAACATATAGTCCATTAAATGACCACATTTATTTAAGACGATATAATTACCAATAACGATGAGAAACGTTAATTTATGGCGAATGACAAGGCTGTAACATACACTGATAAAAGATGAGTAACAAACTGATAAAATTTTATCACTGCAAAGCTGAAGCAATCCAGACTGTACTGGCTAGAAGGAACCGTTGAAATCTTATTAAGCTACTAAGGCTAATTCAAAGCATCTGTAATCTCATGTAAAACTTCCCTAGTAATGAAAAACTTACATGACAGCCTACATATGAAGGTTATAGATCGAAATCGAGAGTTATGAAAAATAATATTTCTTAATCCCTATATCTACCTTGACCAAAGACTACGATAGATGTTATTATTGTGAAAGCCAAAACAACTAGCACGCGTCTAAACCACAAAAAACGACAATTCTAAGTAAGAAAATGAAAACTGTTGGGGCATCGAACTTGTAAAAGATGTGCCGTTCTCAAGGTCGCGCAAATATCCAATATCTGGAAGATAGATGTTATAACTGAATGAATTGGTACTAATTAATTCAACATAACTGTCAGGTTTCTGGAGTTCACAGTAAAACTTTAGGTAAGGGACGTTTTCAATGTGTCTTGAATAGGATGACGACGACGCTGCTCTTTATTATTCAGACAAACGTACTACCGAGAACAGCAGCGTTTACAGATGGTTGGCAGAGTTACTGAACTCTACAAAGACTTCATCATATTCATAATCTTTTCATTTGTCAAGGATATTTCGTAAACCAGATTTCATTCCCGAAACATCGAGGCGTATTGACCTCATCTAAAAGAATCTTCAACACTTTGTATGGGCTCAAGGAATTGTGTGGAATAATATCATATGAATAAATCTTTACGTCAATTATTTTATGGATCTAAAATAAAATAAAACTATTTCTTACCTTACCAATCTCATTGAACACGTGAAGTCACCTTATCCTCTTTCACATTATGCAGGCCTTTCTGTTTACTAAAAAGAGAGGACTAAATACTGTCGTCTGGCCAGTCGGATTTCGATAAGTATAGGGACAATTGCATTCATACCTTTAATATACTCTATCGTGTAAGAATGTCTATTATATAGAAAGCATGGGTGCGACAAAAAAGCCTGGACATTACGGTGAAGATGTCCTAGGCTTTAGCGTAAGTTCTCTAAGTCAGCCAATTACATTATCTCAATCAAATCGAGTTGACGTCAGTTTAACAACTACATACTGATTTTTAATATAAATTAACCTTCTAATTTATTTGGATTTGTGTCAGTAGCATATCACCGAGATAAGTGATCGATATGTGGGACAATTGTTTGAAGTTCCAGAAGTGAAATTACTAAAGCCAGATATCAGCAGTAATTTAATGTCGATAGTCCTGATATCGATAACGCTTATCCAAAAGATCGATAAGGATAGGTGAAGTACGTAACTGTAATAAGTGATACAATTTTGGTATACTTAGATGTAAAAAATAATGTATATGTGTGACTAAAAGTTGTATAAACACCTTCACCATTATAAAAGTGGAAATCACATAGATACTCAGCAATGTTATTCCGTAAATTACGTGGTAAAAGTCCATACGGATTATAATGAGGGGGATGTGGAGTAGACTAAGGATGCATCTCAGACTCTAACAAGGATCGAGGCCAAAATGTTTTGCAGCCATATGGATAAAATTTCATATCTTTTGTTCATTAAATTTAATGATATTAGTATCACTCGTTAACCTTTAGAAGCATGTTGACAATGTAAACGTTATGTAAGGATTCGTATTTTCCTTATTTATCATTATTTTTATTGGTAAAAATATATTGCTGCCATATCCTGCCATCTCATTGGTCAAATCTGGCTCATTATCGTTTCAAAAATTGTTCAGGAGTAGCATGCAAAACAGACATTTTACTTACAAGTTAGATTAGCCTTTACAAGCTGAAATTGTTCAGTTTTGCTATTTCGTGGTAATAATTGAGTCAAATGTGAAAGTTTATCCTATCTGCTGTATAACACTCTCCAGTTAAAGTGATCTAGACTCAACCTTCTTTTACAGAATTAGTGAAAATTGTTCCATCGAGATCTGGGTCTGGATGTCAAGTGTATTTTAGACTGTGGAGAGCACGATACTTGTTGTATTGGTTTAGAATCTAAAAGGACAAAGTTTAATGAGTTATAAAAATAGGAATGTTCAAGGGGTTGCTCTTACAGCAGTGTTCCTTAGTAGAAGTGGACGAGATTAAGTAGGTATTGAGACTTAGTTTAAAGAATTCGACAGAAGATGCTAGTACTACCTCGTTAGATAAAGGGTCCTATAGTTTGCTCATCCAGATCACAAAAAAGTAAGCACGGACTTTTATTCAAGCTCTTGTATGTTCTTTTTTAAAATGGGTGCCTTTGTGAGTTTGGAATGAGATTTAACCACCTTAGTGATTTGTTAGAGAGATAAGAATTTCGAACCGTTTAATATAATGGGGTTAGTTCCATTCTTACCCATTGAAACTCCAATTGACCCACATTTAGTGCCTTAAATCGGGCTAAATCTTTAGGTTCAACAACCCTTAAGGCTTTACATCTAATAACACGTTCAGGGTTGACAATGTCCTTCTTAGGTCAAGGAAAGATAGAATTAAAACTTTTCTCAAAGTTTAGTCTAGGCCGTGTACTTAAGACTGTAATGACAGGTTCATGAATAAGGCTTCTTATAGTCCTGGAGACAAAACCCAAGACAGTATATTTCATTCGCTTCAGAATGTGAGTGGGAAATGACATGCTGGACATCACGAATATATATCATCAGGTCAGTTTCTGTGATAGGAGCGTTACTGAACCGCCTGAGACTGTACGTTCAGGATGTACCTAAGTTTCTCATCATTAACATTTTTTATTTATTGGTATTGTGTGGTTACAAGTTAATGGTGCCATATCAGTGTATTCTGTTGACGTCTATTAGAAGAGTCACGACACCAGCCAGATTTCGTGTCTCAGTCTAAACCTTGAGGTTCTCTGTTTATAACTGAGCTTAGGATTCTAATATACAGGGTGGGAAATTTATTAACAATAAAATTAGTAGTTATCTAAGGAAAGATCCTCTGGGCGTTCCGCAAACCATCATAAACCAATCAGGTAGAACAGTGAGAACCCTCACTGTAAATGTTCATTTGTGTAGGTAATCACATATACAATCCTTTAGACACTCACTGCTACGTAAGCACTAAAGTTTCAAGAGTAGGTGGTGATGAACGTGTAACTTGACAAGATCCTGAACAGATTATAATTTTTTAAACACCAAAAGGAGTAAGGTCCAAATATTGTGTATTAACATTTTAAATATAAATATTTTGTACAACAGATCACCAAAACAAACTATATCAGGCTTTAAAAATTGCTGTCTTTCACGGTATAAGCCGAACGATCAAAGGTAAGGGCGAAATCAATAAAGGCCAAATAGATTAAATGAAAATGCTAAACAGTTGTGTGGAAATTATTGATAACCTGACTGCTGATAGATTCGTCGATGGATTTTGTTACGATCTTCGATGCATTAGAAGTAAGTTGATTTGTCAGAATTTAGAAGCTTTAACTTTGTCAGCTCCTCCTATGCATACCGAGAAAAACCTGACAGTAAAAACGGCGACTGACGATGGCAACCGTGGCGGAAACAGAGTACATCTGCATATCCCTTCGAGAAGTTCGAATGGACATAATCTAGGAAACAGTACTTATATATGTTAAGGCTCTTCCATATTTTGTCGATCTTCGGTTGCCCAAATCCTACAACAAATCAGCTTATTCTGAGCAGGTTAGGGTAGCCGATGTGGGGTGGTGGATGTTATTTTGGGGAAAAGCTGGATAGGAATTCCTTGAATAGCAGTTCGACAAATTTATAATGGGTGCTATAGACTATCATCAAGTCCCAATCCAACAACATTCGGGTAAGACTGCAGTTTCTCTTTGTATTGTTAAGTGATATCTATTATTGCGTCACAGAGACCCCGAGCTGGAATGACGTATAAGAAATCCCCTGCAGTATTTCATCGCATACGCATTTGTCTCATCTCATCCGAGTTATCTAGTGTTGAACTGAAATTGAGCGTTTATTCCTATTATAGTTTGCGCCTTAAGATTGAGCGATGTATTTCTCTCTCTATTAAAATCCATCTTTTTGGTCGTACTAATGCAGTCATGATGTTGCTCTAGACACAACTTCTATGGATCATTAAGTACTGCGGGATATTTGGGACCCTACCCTCCAATAACAAGTTTTACCATTCCATACAGATCATCTGAGTTGTGACTCCCGCTGCATAATGCTCTAGTGACCTTGTAAGACGAGATTGGTGGTAGCTGTTCTGCTAATAATAAGTGCGTCCTCAGGTTTTGTCAACCTACACTCTCAATAATGGTTGCAAAACCTGTAGTTCACGAAAAGTATTTGTGGATTTGTCTCTCATTTCTGCAGTGTTATATAGCGTCGTTTTCTCCTATATAAGAATATAATACCGAAGTTTCGTTGCGATTCGTCTAAGACAGATTTAACCGTGTAAATCGAAATTCAGATACCGTAGCAAACTTCTTTTAAATTATAATAACCAGCGAGAAAATCAATAAATCTTAGTTTCACACTGATTTATTTTCCTAATACATTTCTACAACACATAGGTAACTCTAGCACGAACTCCCTAAAATAAACCATAGATGGATCAGCATGCCTAACAGTGGTTTCTTCATCCGTCACCATTTTCATGACAATCATACTCATTTGTTTCCCATTAATTTCATTCTTAATCAAAGTTTATAATTTTAATTACATTAGGTGAAAAATTACGCTAAAATATCGTTTTAGATGACTAATTAAACAGATATGCCCTGGGATTATATGGTTACCGTTTACAAAATATGAATAGTTTATTCCACCGATTGATTGTGTATTTACTTCGAAGTAAGTGACAGATCATTCAATATGAGTCACTATCATATTGAAATGATTCGGACCAAATAAGTGGTCCTATATGGTAAAAACTTGCCATTATTGATGCGTATGACCAGTTGGTTGGCGCAATTATATGCGCACTAAGTTACAATTACAAACGCAAATAAAAGCCTAGTTAGTCCCTACATGTCTGTTTGGTGCACACTCGGTCTGATGTCAGGAAGAGGAAGAATGTAATGTTGGTTAACAACCAGACAGAATCATTTTATATTTCAGATATTCTTATATATATATATATATATATATATATATATATATATATATATATATATATATATATATATATATATATAGAAGCAGACCATGTAGTCAACGAATCAGGAATTTAACACTCAACTAATATAAAACAAGAAAGATGGTGGTAGTGAATAGAGGTAACGTGTACACAACTAATTAATTGTAGTTCATATATAAAAGTTCATACACAAAATGTAAATATGTTAAACGAGAGGATATGATATAAAGAAAATGTTAATGGTAGAAACAAAATATTTACTTGAGACACAACTAATGTAACTGAAATAATCTTCTTATAGATAGTTCTAAGGGTTAGTTATTCTACTTGAATCGCCAAACACAACACGTTTCTACAGATAATAAAATATAGTCTTTATCGGAAATCAAGCTTCAGAATAACGTATTGCAGACACAATGACAAAATGCTATATGTAGTTCCAACGGAAATTTGTCCTTGAATTCAGTGGTCGGTACATGATTGAGTGTGGTTAGTAGTCGTGCAGAGGATTTTAACATGCTTGGATAGTGTCGATTTCACCAGCAGCCGATTTCTCAGGATTTTAAGAAAACTTCAGTAACTCATTAAAACACTCCAAAAGCACCTAAGATGACTTATAAAGGGTCTCTAGTACGTTTTAAACAGGTAGACATAATAACTGGAAAAGAAGTGTATTATCTAGGCATATAGCAAAGGACATTCGAAACAGGTAGCAACAAGTATACGCACATAATCTTAGTAACTTAACACTAAATTTAGATGGCTCACAGTAGGACTCAACAAGTCGGGTCAGTCACAGGCGTTGTTAAGGAGCCATTCTACACCTGTGATTTTACTATTTCTCTAGGTTTCATAAAAAGCAATCACACTGTTACTTGGAGCTTAGCAGATCGCTGATTTCTGGAATTTTTGATTGGGACCTCCTCACACTACAGCATAGATATGCTAAGGGAGAGTGGTTATCAGCTTTATGGGTGTATGCAATGAAAGTTCTTTTGAAAGGAAGTCTTATGGACAGTGAAATATCCACTATGATGATGACGTCCTCCAGTTTTCTTAGATCACGTCAGTTGGGAATATTTCTTTCTTGTTATTATGCACAGCCATGTCTCACTCCCTAAAATAGTTGAGTAGGAACTCAATGCCAGGTCTTCACCAACTAGTGGTATGAAGCAGAGGAAACGCCCCCATCGCCAGCACTGTCAGCTACTCGCTTACATGCGGGCCTGCTTTACGTGATATCGATACCTTCGGAAAATAGTGAGTTACTGCACCCGATCTGTAGGAAGGCCGTAATTATCTTTTGACTATCTAGGATAACTAGCAATAAGAGACATTTCAGAAATTAAGGAAACAGGTCCGTCGTTACGGATGTGGGATCTTATATTGTTCGACTGATTAAAATGTATGTGGTCGATTTCGAGATGGCTCATAGTCAGCAATAGGTAAGCTTCATGTTACATTACCGTAGAAATGCAGTCACAAAGTCTTCTTAATTATTATGAATCCGAAAGTCATATATTTTCTAAACTAATGATGGCGAAAGCTAGATTCTTTTGGCGTTAAGCATAGTTATAATAATACTGATTGGATAGTGAAAGTTGCCAAGGAGATATTCGGTGACAACTTGAAAAATATGAGTCTAAAATGACACAATAGACAAATAAACCTGTAGAAGATGCTTTATTTTAGGCGAACTCCATGTATAACTATTATACCTCTTAGCAAAGGTTCAATAAAATTAAACATTAGCGACCTAATATCCATCACTACCGCACAGGTAGACGGAAATTCTTGGTGATACATAACATGCTACCACTCATATCATTGCACACTGATTAACTTAGTTGAAGATCATTAGGGTTATAGTAAGGACGTCAACTGATATAAAACTAGTCGGTGCACTAGAGTATTCTTATTAGAACACAGCATCCTAAATAGCGGTCATGAAACACTGCAGTGAGAACTCAACAATAGCGATCGGATTACTGCATTGCACGAACAAGAGAATGGAACCACAAACAAGCAAGTCAGCTCACACAATCTTAAGTGATATATATATATATACATCTTGTCCATCGCATTTACATCCACAGAGCACCTAAACTATCGTATACCAGTTGACTCGATACACTTATGCAATAGGCGTACCACACATATATAAAGATATCAATAGCAACGATTTGGACAAGGGTGTATTTGAAACGGATCAAGATGCACAGACGACCAGAAGCCAAATAAGTTGCCTAAAGTTAAGTATATCCAATCCCACGTTAAACATATAGATTTACAACGTAGAAGTTGCTATGCTCAGGGATAATTACGGCTTCTACAAGTCATCCAACGAAATGTAATTGGGGGATAGATCATGTGCTAAATATGAAGATCGATGTAGCAAAGTGACGCACGTAAGCACACAGACAATCACATACAGGAAAGAATAATTAAATTATAAAACATAGCAACATGATTACAGGAACACCAAGAGTTAAGGTTCACTTAGGTCACATGATTGTCGGAGTTTGTATGATCTCATTACTGAAGATCACATGTACCCATATAAACCCAACATCAGTTTTCTGTGCACGGTCACCCAGCCACATGGTCATAGGAAGAATTTTCGGAAGCAACCAATCATCATGACCAAAACAGTGATGCAACTTGCTATTTATGAAGCGGTTGAAAGAAATACAGCTGGTCGGAGTAGGTTCTGAAGTTTTTCAGGACAATGCTTCGTTGTTACTTAGTCTACATTATTAAACAAGCAAATATCTCCTCCTGTCTGAAGACATCACTGGTAGTTATACAGTGCAGGCCAATTACGTACGTATGTGTGGATGTCGTGTCACAAATTGAAGTTGGTAGATGAAATCTGAAGGCGAATTTAATCCTAGACGCAACTAACATTTAAGCCGCCGTAGAAGCACCAACAAAAAAATAAAAGAGCGAATATCAGGAATGATTTATATTTACCTCTTGGAATCTTTCGGAGCTCGAATACACCGCATATTTATGTCGAAACAAACACCCATAGATTCTAGTGGAGGGTTGTAGTGTACAGTTGATGAGATAACCCAATCGCATCACCCTTTATTTCATGATCAAAGAGTCATGTTGCATGGTGAAAAAGAGACAACCATTTTAATAATTAAAAAACCTAGCCACTATCGTTAGTGCGGGACAGACTGACAAAACTAATAAAAAGATAGGAGTGCATGAGGTTCTTAGAATGAAATGGAAGAAATTGAAATCAACTCAGCCAATCAGAAAAAGACTGCCTTATTGCCATTCTAATTGTAAAAGTAGGTTTCAAACTTCGACCAAATCTCTTTGATGTCGTTTGTATGAACATGTAGTAGAATCTACTAAATGCTAACTGTGGACGAGAACGAAAGATTCCAGACAACTAACCAAATATTTGTGGATTCTGCAGCCTCATTATACTTTTTCTGTCGGATTAATCCTATTACTCACTACTGCCTGTACAGTACATACAGAATCAAAATATAAACAGAGGATTTAAATTAATAATTTACCTTCTAATTGGCTAGTACTTGGCCTTTAGTTCGACCCAATTTAAGGTGTACTATCAAATTACTCAGGCATTAGGGTCCAGGTTAGTAAATGAATAACACAAGTAATCTAGTTAGATCTTTGATAAAGACCATCCTATAACCTTGCTCTAGTTTTTTGTTTAAGTTGGAGAAACAAATAAGCAGAATATTTAATAGTTTAACAGCCTAGTAACCTATAAATTTGGCGATATACATGATTTCAGAAGATTCTGCAATGATTTTGACCTTTTGAATTTCAATTCTTTCTGGATTTAATCTCTTGTGATTAGGATGTAAAGTATGCCACCGCAGTACAAAATGTACTATAAACAGTAGATGGACTCTCGCCGCTTTAACAGAAACAGCTGCTCTAAAATCACTACAGAAAACGCCGATACAGTAGTAAATAACTACCGCAAGGAAAGAATTACTTGAGGGAATTTAATACACAATGAATGGCATGGAGAAATTATTGTTAACTGTAGTTCCGTCAAATGGTACTTAAATGCTCTGGGAAGGCATATAAGTAAGAAACTGATAACTAATATGTTGCATAATCTAAAAGCCGTCCCCTCAATATATTCACTTTCCGTAATGTTTATTTTTATTTCATTTTCAAAAGAAAACAAACCGATTTCTAATAAAAAATTTAAACAAAGATGATAATCGTTACAGAAAAAGACATTTTAAATTAATACAATTACAAAATGAGCCACTTTTATTAGAAATACTGTAATGAAAATACCACAAAAAACCTTCCAATTAATAGTGCAAACTCGTAAATAAAGCTGAGAAACGAATGCATAAAGTCGACTGAGTATAAACTTGATTAGCTCGCTTATATTTTTAAAATTCTAATCGTGCAATACAGTACAGAACAATCTTCGAAAAAACAAATTACCAACACCCAGCACTAACATAACAGCAGGTCAATGGTGATTCTATTTGACAAAATAGAAATACTAGTGTAGGGTAATGAAATACATGTATACAGACTAATCGTTTAACTCATATTCAAGAAATGTCGTGAAAAGGAATCGAGTGATGAAATCATATGTAAGCAAACAACTAGTATAACAAATTTTTGAATGAACCTCTGAAATCCTGTAAGTTACAGAATAGCATGTAAAATAGAGAGAAAATAGTAATTATTTAAATGAAATACAGAGCATTCTTGGAATATCCAGTATTTATAAGTGAAAATCATAAAGTTACTAGCCTTAATGAAAATAAAGCTGACGGAACGAAACATATCTATAACTGAGACTTATTTTGTAAAGCTGTGTGTACTTCTTGAACTAAACGACGACGTTTTTCCTCTTCAGAAGAAGGCACAATAGAACGCAATGAATCTACAATATTTTTAGTTGTACCAAAATACACCTCATTGAGAGTTGAACGGATTGAATTTTCAGCATCCTAAACATAGTACAAATAAGTGAAACAAGAAGTTACAAAAACATGAAAGTACACCTTATAAAGGTTAAAAGTTTTTTTAAATTGACAACGACTGGAAACTAGGTTGAGGTGGAATATCTACTTCATATGTTCTCTGTCTATCGCCTCCTCCTAACTAACTCAGGATTTAAAATTTGACAAAAGATTATGCGACAGGCTGTTACCTACCACATGAGCACCAATTATCTAGTGCTATCAAAAAGAGAGTAAAATAAATTACAATCACAGGTCTAGCAACAATGAAGTAAATACCAACCAAAACGGGAAATGAAACAAGTTTAGTTTGGTGATACCTCCCAGGATTTGAAACCATCTATTAAGTATCAGTGATGCTGGTCTGTTAATGTTCAGATTCTTTGTAATGCTTTATATCAGTTTTGGATGATTAACAACGTTGAAAGTAAACGATATGCGTAAATTACCAAGTGGTTATAGATATATTGGAAGCAAAGTTCTGTGGTTACAGAAGCCACATGGTGACTAATACGGAAGCTAAATATAGAAAATTGGGTAAAAGTAGTAAAACCAGCTAAAGAGGTTCTGAAACTTTACCGAATGTACAACAACATCAGGTATTAGAAATCTTTTCTAGTCATTTTATATTTTTCGACGGACACCAGAGCACTTACGATATGGCACTAGTGCTTTGTATGAATGTTTAACTTAATTGCAGTGACCAATATCATATTTGTCTAGTTTTTTATAGTGCTTGGTGAATTTCGCCTGTCAAATTGCAATATGGCAACTAGTCTGAGTGATTCGACGTCGTGGCGACTATGTTGTGATTGAAGGCGATTTGGAGGTAGTCGGTAGGAAATCCGTGGTTTTTGTCAAGTACCAAGGCGTACCTGTAATAATACCACAATGGTCACAACTTGTTGATCAATCAATGTAAATATTCTACAGATGAGTAGTCACCCGAACAACTCAGCGCTAATAGATGAAATCTGTGCAACCCAATGATTTGGGATCGAATCCTCCCGAGAACATCAGTCCCATGAAAAGTGAATGCACATATTTCTGACAACAACAGAATGAAAACTAGATCTAAGTTTAACTCCAGACTGCTCAAAAACATCCATCTGGCCTTTTCATATTCAGTATGTGAAATTCTACATTACGAGCAAAAGGAAATAACAGTAGCAATTATAAATTCGCTAGCTAATATATATTCTTGTACAGAATATTATTGCAAATGCGGTCAAGGACAACTAAATCAGCTATACTGATTTCTATAAGAACACTTTACTATGGAGTCAGAGTACCGTTATTAACAGTATTTGTCATCCATTTTATGTGCATTTAGATCTGAGATAACCCCACAAGACACTGTCACCTCAAACAAATTTCTAAACTACAGCTGTAAACCCACAGTACTATAGTATGTTTACTAAGATGTGACTCTACATGCGCATATACAATATACTATGAGTGAATGAATCTGACTTCAAATGGGAAGACTCCACATACCATATTTCAACCTAAATGTACTAATCATAAATTAACAAAAAAGGAACTTCGCTAACGTATATAACCGTTAGACAATAAACATCACTTACTTCTACCAAACGTCCAATATTAACAATATGTGATGTAGTTATTGGAACGCCTGAATCACCGACAGGTAGTTCAAGTTTTCTGGATCTCGTAAGACTACCACCAAGATTGAAATAACCTGCAGATTCACATTGAGTTTGAAGCCACAGCATAACAGTACTTGTAAGATTATACAAGGATACTTTAGCGGAGGGTTTTTCCTAAAAAAAAAAGTGTATACACAGAGCGGATTGCCTTGATACAGTAGTAGTTCACAAATATGATGAAAACTGGATTGCGACAATCTGTTCAAGATGCATGTATGGCAAAAGAAACTAATCGACTCCAGTCCATTACATCGATGAAAAAATAAAAATACTTTCGAGTTATGTACGCACACTCACTGTGCAAGTGTAGTTATCTAGACTCAAGAGCTTAGTGGAGAATACGGTTGTGTTTGGCACGAACAAACCGAGTTCGGGTCATGCTTTAAACACTAACACTGGGACGTGGGTACAACCAACAGAAAAGGCCCAAATAGGACTTCACTTTCTAGCCATAATCTAGACCTAATTAAATAACGTTAAGTTGGAATCATTAACGCCAGCTAAATCAATTGAGTATAGAATGCAAATTATATTTCAAGCATAGATTTAAGTGCTTAACATCCATTCACACCGATTTTTTGAGGGCTATTGATAGTAGCCGACTGGTTTTAGTTTAAAGTAAGTGAAGCGATGTTCAAGACTACGAACGATTAGTTGAAAATCAAATGTTTTAATCATTAATCCACCTTTCCACAGATCTATGCCGTAATAATTATTGATGAAACTAAGTTAAAAAAAATAACGTTTGAATGGGTAAGTAATTACACATCACCACCAACTCACAACAACATCAATAACATGTATTGAGTCCCAACAACCACCGGCCAACTTAACATCCCCAGTTTTCTTTATTAAAATAACTCCAGCAAATCCTTGTTCCATATCCCATAGATAAACTGAAGATATGCCTCCTTCATAATACCTGATTTTATTGGGGAAAAAAACATTTAAACACGATTGAATAACACTCTCAACGAACAAATAGACGGAACACTAATAAAAAGTAAGGTGAAAATCCAACGGAAATTGTTAGTATTCGTCAAATATTGATTTTCGTTGGATATCATTGAAAACAAGGGAGCACTATGGGATTGCTCAGAAGTGTGTAAACATCATCCCACAAAGGACTGGACTGAAAATTTTCGGGTTACATGGAGAACATCTAAGCGTTAGTACCACTGAACCGGAGTCTAACTTCAGTCAAATTGTGATAAAGCTCAACGATGTTATGCGTAATAGCTAATTTCATCCTTGGCTTGTCTAAACTTCACCAGTTATATCACACTAGAACTTCGAAGTCTTGAAGTAGATAGAAACAAAACCATACCAACTTAACTAGGATAAGTAGTATATAAAAGTACATGACGTATTATAGATTAACTAGTAGTCCTTATTAAATATTTCACTCCAAGCTCTAACGTTTCTTAGATTTGTGTTTTTCATCCTACACCATGCATTTGCGGATAACTCCGAAAGGGAGAACTGAAATTCTTAATGAAAAGTATATTCTAATATCCAGCACTAACTGACTGAATGAACGGAAAAACGATCAAAAGGGCTTGGCATAATGTTACGGATAACTTCAGCATCACTGCTGAATATAAATTTCGGTTAGAATGGTCATGAGGCCAGTGAAATAAAGGCGAATCAAGGTTATTTTCGGAAAAAATCAAAATATATTGATTCAATCCACCAAATAAGTAATATAAAACTAACGTTAGAAATGATTTAATTGAAATCAACTTGAATAGACTGATTGTACACGCTGCAACGTCAAGCAAGAAAACATAACTTTACATTCTGGTGTTCTATTTCTAAATACATTTCACTACTTGTTCAAATATTGTTCTGATTTTGAGACCAAGTTGGTGAAGTTGTCGTATCGTAGAATACTAAACAGGGATAGGATGCAATAGTATCGCTACAATAGGAGTGATTTCGCAACATTAATAGTATACTTGTATATTGAGCGTTTACTCTAAAATTCATAGTCAAATTTTCCGGAACTATTTCATTTATGTGTATGTCTAAAATATTTTTAATATAACGGAGGTAAAGTACGTATGAATGTGCTTTGATCGCAAGATAAGTGATCGATAGTCTGAGTTGACTGTATCCTAGTGATAATCAATCATCTGATTGATCGATACAATCTTCTAATGAACGGATAACAGAAAATAGTAACTGGTCAGTAAAATAATAACCGTTTCATATAATGAAATACTTTAAACAAAACCAACGTGATAAAAATTCATTTAAATCACCGATAACTATTAGATAATGATCCTGTAAGTCATTCGCGAACTTATGAAAGTAAAGTATGATTACCAGGGATACGTTTAGCCTACCATATCAGTTCCAATGAAAGTCTATGTGTTGCTAACCACACTAAACAGTACTTTCTAGAAAAAGTAAGGTGATAAGACCACTATGAGAGCAAAGAGGATCGTTGTATGTACTAAAAGCAGAGAATATTAATGATTACATATCAAGAGCCCAAAAATGTTTAAAATAATTAAATTGTGATACTTAACATTGAGTTGATTTCTATATCATATAAAGGGACAAAGTAAACCGAGTAATTAGTGAGTATGATCTGTTTATATCACTTTGTACGTTTAAATCCCTCTTTCATAGATAAGCTTATTAAAAATTATGGTCAAGTGAGTTCGACTACTTAAGTAAATTGAAAGAAAAAACAATTAGTCATGCACTTATGTTGATCATATCACCGTCTAGTATTTTATAACATGATAATTTCACTGACCCAAATCAGAATAAGAAGTGAGTAGAAAATAAAATACATTCTAATTACGATGGCACCAAAATTAGAGCTGATCTAAAATTTATGGAAAAACTCGCATTTTTCCGATTGTTCAGTACCACTGATTGGCTGAAGATAAACCAATCAACGTGAATCAATCTATGCATGGTCTGAATGTGCATTAGTCGGAATTGTATTCTCGTAACACATTCGTAGAATCTGTTATTAGAGTTTACTTTCTAATCACTTCATTTTATGTATATGAAACTTACGTTTCTTTTTGGTCAGGAATTTACGCTTCAATCAACAATCACCTCCTTTATGCTAACTTCTCTAGCACACTTGGTATTTACACTTCTTGAATGGACAGAATCGTACATAGTGTCACTCATCACGTGACCAACAGCGATTAATTAGTTTATAAGAAATTAGTTCCAGTGATTTCGGTTACAGAGGTTGTAACTTGATAATTGCACTTACACTTCAGTGGGTTAAAACTAGATTTACTGGGTTGATTAATGCATTATCATAATTGATGTTCGATGGCCTTTTACATCCATCTGTTTACATTCCGAGTTTTATGTTGGGATGGTGGTCGAATGGAAACAAAAGTCGTATTTTGATCTTAGTGTCTTCTGGTGACTGAAGAATTCTAATAAATAGTAAGCATTTAACCTCATCACCTGTTAAGGAGCACAACTTGAAATTATTACATTTAAAAGATTCTGTTCACTCAATTGTGATAAGCCGCCTATCTACACATTGGGAAAATTTATTTATGTTTATATTTGAAAATGACTACTGTAAAAAAAGCACTAACGACTTTAAGAATTTTCTAGCTAAAATTCTGACAATAAATTAAGATGATTATGATACGAATGGATTACTTGATGACACAAAAGGGTTGATAATTATTTGAATGACAGGAACAACTTAACGGTAATAGTCAATCGATCATAGAATATGAAAGAATGTAAATGAATATAAAAATACGCCAACAAAGATAATCAAAGGTCAACTTTATTTGATTCAGACAAATTAGGTTTGTAGCGTTTGACCCCTAGAGCTTTCGAAAACTCTAACGCTTAGCATTTTTTTAAAGTTTATTTATCATGCCGAAAAAAAACTAAAGGTTATTTGTTACACAATCACACTTAGAAATCTCAGCATACTTTACGTAGAAGTAAGTAGAGATGATATTATTCAAAAGGACAATGAACTATTTGCAGTTTAACCATGCAGCTCAGAGAACAACTAAACCATAATAGTAAGCAACAGCGTACCGAAAAATAAAATATTGTATGGATGTAAAAGATTTCTTAAAAGTCATTTGTTAAAAGTATTCTTAGAAAACAAGAAACAAAATTATATTTAAGTTGGATTGTGACTGGCAAGTGGAATCCAGGATGCGCATTCCGTCTTATTTGGGACTCATCGGCTGGATGTACCTACATCCCAATGTTGATGTTCACACTGGGATTCGAACTCAGTCCGCTTCGTGCCAAACGCCACCGCGTTCACCACAAGGCTAATGTGTCCAGACAGTCACACTTGTGCAACGGGTACATATGTAATTTAGAATAGGCTTGTATCATCCCGTTGATTTGTAATGGACTGAAACTGGTCAGCGTCTGTTTCAGTCTGTTACAAATCAACGGGATGATACAAGCCTATTCTAATAGAAACAAAATTGTATTACTAAATCAAAGATAATACTAAAAACAACGTAAAGTTTTATTTCCCTAAAACGTACACACAAGTAGGTATTCATGCTTTGTCAGTGTTCACACATAATGCATGTACTAAGCAATTTTGAAATAAAGAATGCTGCCACAAAACAGGCAGAGACCTGTACTTACTCTGTAATAAACCACTAAAAAAGAATAAAACATCTGAGTAGTTGTGTGATTTTTGGTACTATCATGATAGATGAAATTAGACTATATACAATGACGCAGTGTGACATACGCTGATTTAAGTCATCTTTGGAGTCTTCCAGATGTTAATTTATCTGTAAAATATCCAGCATACAACGCGTTGCTGAGAGTAGTTATGCTTTCATGCTTGAAAACACAGTCTCTGAGTTTAATGTTCGGCGACTCTCTGTGTAAGATGAACTTCTTTAAATAAGAACCTTTCTTGGTTGCATTTTTAAACAAACAGTATTTCTTATTAAATATAAATTCTATTCACCCATTCGAAAATGGTAACAGCCTTTCCCTCCATTACTTCGTCAGGATATTTTGATGTCACTTAGTGTCACATTGTTGGTGTTCTACTGTACTAAAATCTCTAAGTTATAAATAAGAAAAATATTTTAAAGGTACTACATTTCACGTCAACAAAGAAATAGGATATTATTAGGATAAGAGGAATACGATGGAAAATATTATTGAAAGTAGGGATCCGAACATAAGAAGTAATATCATAAGGTAAAACTGAGGGACGAAATACAGAAATAAGTAATGAAGGGAAGTTTATCATGATGCAATGACGGATCTAACCAAAGAAATAGTCAAATTAGCTAGCTTAGGTTTATTCTTTCATTACGGTTAGTCTAATATTTCCTTTAAATTAGTTCATATGCAAATAAAAAGATATGGCTGTTATGGTAAGTTGTAAACTATATAAATTGTATGAAGGACTAACGACACCACCCAGCTATCCAAACTTAAAATTCCCTGAAATAAATTGCAACACATAACCACTGTGTTGACGATCAAGTTTGTAAACCACTGAGTCGAAAATTACTTCTAAATTACAAGAATATTAACTTCAATATTATAAGCTTCTTAAAACCAGTTTTCTCTAATATATGCCAAATCTGATTCATAAGAGTAGTTTGGATATATATTAAATATTTAGTGATATTGGAGGTCTTATCTTCGTAGCATATACTTCTACACTATTTACCAAATTTGCTTTGATTTTAGAAGTAGCTGAACGGCTAAAACAATTGACTTTTGACCACTAGATCACAGGTTTATATTCCTCTCCACCCTCAGTTTGTGAAGGCGGAGAGTATCCCTAACCATTATATACAGCAATACTCTCCAAAGGCCCAAAATCAAGTAGCTAATAGTGGAATTCTAACTTACGACCCCATGACTGAAAATCACTATTTATGAGTAGATCGCAATTCAAATATACTAAACACGTATTATAACAGTTATCGTCAATAGCATATATCAAATTTCTTGTCTTCCTAGGAGAATACTCATATGTGCACGAATTGACGTTAAGTAATAACTAAATAAGATCAAATCAGTAGTAACTGTCCAGATTTATTAATCAAAAGACAGGTTACAAGGATTAACCTAAGTATGAAACAGTGCAGCCGTCGATTTTCAAGGAGCCCTTAGTTCCAATTAATGAAGACAGTATAATGACGAGTGTATTGTAGATGATTATCACTTAACTCATTTACCAAGTACGGATGTGTATATTCGACTTGAGTTACACTTTCAGGAAGGACCAGTGATACGATTGCCCACTTGCTCTGACCAAAGTAGTTGGGGTGGAACTCCAACCTGCGACCTAGTGGTTAGAATTCAAACGCTTGAACCAGTACGTCATAGCTCAACTAGCTTTAAATAAGGATTGCATTTTAGTGATCCCCTTACTGAATTAGGTCTATACATTAGTTAATAGTGAAATTACTCACATTTCTCTGTATTGATCAAAGGCTGTATTCATCTCCATTTCCCGTTTACGAAGACTTTCACTTGGCATGGCTCCATCTTCTAACGGTGGATCATAAGTATTTGACCAGGGCGATCGGTAAGAATCCCCGTCTCTATTATAATCACACAATAAGTAGTCTCGATCTGCATGTACATCTCTTGCGATTTTTAAAGGCTGATCCACTGAACTTAAAATATCTTCACAATGTTCTGGTGTTAGCGAAATTATGTCTACTAAAGTATGATCAATCTTTTGTGGTGGTAAACGCCGCATCAAATCCATAACACAGGAAAGAGGATCGGTCTTAAATAAAATAATTAAAATAAGTTAAAAGTATTTACGGAGATGAGGATTTTCAAATAAACAATAAAATACAAAAAATGTTGACAACACTGGTCACAAGTGAGCTACAAGACGCAGATTTAAGTGTGAAATCAACTGAGAAAAGATAATGACCAGAGTAGTAATCTCGTTATCGACTGGTTAAAAATGTTTACGAAGTAACTGATGTATACTAACCAGTACCTCAATAGCGAGAATGTAGGATAGTTTGTATGCATTTTAATCATATTGAAGGTTACTTAACGATCGCTAATCAACTAGGATTAATTACTTCCATATAACAGATTAGATAACAGAAATAGTGGATTTTGCAGCAGACATCACGTGGAAGTGAGGTGTAGAAATTAGTTGTCTTTAAAGAGTGAATGTTTCGAACATTTTATTCGCGAAAAAACCCCCTCTTAATAACTCTAAAAGTCATCATTTTCTGTTTCTTATCCATCTACACTACTTATTCAGTAAGCTACTCTATTGATCCTGACAGCTTTTGAAGTCTATGAAAGGGCGTCTCTAAGATGCTGTCAAGTATCTTCTAACTTCATGTAGTTGTTGGCACTAGAACGATAATTTCATTCCATTCATACAGAATGTGGAACCCAACGCGTATGCGCATGGGTCTTAATAACCAGACCACATTGGCATGATGCGATCAAATTCACAATGTCAACAAAACAGCATAATTAAACACAAAGGAATCAAGAAAACGAAAGTACTTAAAAATAACTTAGGATCTAGCGGCACATAAAAGGTGAATACATTTACGCCATTGTGATTGATTTCGAGCCATGTTACCCTGAGTTTCCAACCACTGATCACGACTCCCGTGTAGACTTCAACTATGTACACTGCATCTACCGACATGGCTCAGACCGGTAGTCAAAGACCTCTTCAAATGACCTACCGTGTCTTAATAGTACTGTGTCTAACACCAATATTACTTATTCGCTCACTGCATAATATGCGGACGATACTATGAAGATTTCTATGATCAAAGACCTGGAGTCTACGCATATTCTCTATTTCCATGGTCCATGTTTCGTACAGAGTGTACTGTTACGCAGTACACCGGATCTTTTGTTGGAAGCGAGATATCTCGCCTACTCCACATGTGATGTAGGTTGGCAAAAGCCAGATGAGATCTCTGAATCCGGGTTGCGATTTCGTCAGACACCAACCCGATAGAGTTGGCTGATAAGACTACCGAGGTACATGAAAGGTCAACGTGCCTAACTACTTCACTCTATATGATCAATCTAGGCGATGATACAGACCAGTTGTGGAGTTGCATTTTGCATTTTGAAGGAAAGAAACGCATCCCAAATATGCTTGAGATGTTACTCACGGTGTCAGCATCTTTACCGAATAGGACTATATCGTGCGCACACTCTAAGTCGACAAGTGGGTTATCTGAAAGGGAACAGATTCCTAAAAAGTTAGTTGGATAAAGCGTGGTTTCTAAAAAAAAATCTATGATAAGGTGAAATAAAAGGAGGATAAGAGGCAATCCTGACGAACACTGCTCGAGGTTGACGATTCACAAAACAATTTACTACAAGCTCGAACTCGACCAGTGGTGTTCCAGTAGAGCTTTTATAAGGTTTATGTACTATTCAGCTACACGTTTTAATAATAAGCACTGTCACAGTGCCTCTAGATCTACGGAGTCAAAAGCGGCTTTCAAGTCGAGGAATACAACTATTTTTAGACGTCGGTAGTTATGCCCATGTTCTAGGATCTGGCAAGGAGTAAATATCTGGTCAATTTACTCTCGTCCATGTCTGAAACCATCCTGGTTTTCCCAAGTTTACTGTTCCTTGGCTTCAAGTAAACGTCAAGTGGTTACAGAGGCTAGTATCTTAGACACTATGTTATTAGAAAGACAAACGACCGTGCTGGTCACTTTTGTAACTATTTATTAGTTTATTTTAGTTATCGTTACAAAACAAACAGTTAGCATACTCGTGTGGCAGTGTAAAAGTAGAATGAACACAATTAGAAACGAAAAGCTGAGCACAAACCAAAAAAATCATAAATAACATAATCAGAATAAGGAAGCGAATGTACATTTAAAATGTTTCCCAGTCAATTATTTTTTGTTTACATTTCCAAAATATAAAAGGTAATCCTCAGACGCTACAGACACTGACAGGTTGTATATTACATGAAACTCAGATCTGGGCACAACAACCAAAGAAAAATCAGCTCAATTAACTGCTTGGACTGTTCGGGAATCTACATATTACACATAAAGAAGCAAATACGAATAGAATAAAAATTCCACTGCAATTTTTTTTAACCTATGCTAAGTAAGGCTTCATTAATTGGTAATCTTTTTTGTTCACCACATACAAAAAACACACAAACGTGTTTGTTTTATCTGGAGTTAATTTTTATTCATTTCATCTTTTCTTTTTAACAATTTGAAGCTAAAAGTAACATAGTCTAGGGACAGAAGGCCAGCTGTTCATGTTCATTCTGGGATGTCAGTAATTCGACTAAGACTGATGCAACTACAGAAGAAAGATATGGCAAACAGGTTTACTTCATCTATTGCTGTCAACATCGATGTAGACTAATCACAGAGAACCATCTTGTAACAGGAAAGTATAAATGCATACTATATATTCTTCGGATTTTAGTTTGACAAGGTTTCTGTCTATAAACAGTATCTAGGCGCTAATTGTTGGTGTTGAACTTAAGACAGTGATCTGCACTAAAGCGTCAGCATTACGACTTAATATCTGTTCAGTTCGCTGGGGCTTACTTCAGTATGGGTCACAGGATTGTTACACCGAACTCAAGTTATCCTTTGAGATCAAATATCAGTAACTTTTGAAGACTAAAAATATCAGTAGAAAGAACTAATCGCCTAAATGAAAATAAAATAATTTGCCTACCCAACCGTAGCTGCTACCTTGACATGGTGGGCCGGCTTGCATATCGTAAAGACCCAACTTAGCTGTATTGGCTGAAATGCATGTTTCTCTAGGTCCTACCGTGACAAACAGATCTGTTGGAGAGCGATAAGACTAAAAACAACAACCTAAGATATGAGGATGAAGTCGTACTACTGATTGAAGTGAGGTGTGACAGTAGTAAGGTGTTTCCTTCGGATAACCAGCATCTGGAGCGATGTTGCTCTCTCAACGGAAGGAAGAAGTTAGAAAAGGTCAACCCTAAAAATGTTACACTTCCCCTTACTCCACGGATCTCTGTTCCCGGAGGTAAGGCCTTTTAAAGAACGACGCTAGCACTTCCAAAGCTTCCTATAACAAGGTCGTGTGTCCCTTGGGCTCTGCAATCGCGCTCCCAGGTCACTATGACCAACAATAAACAAGTTTCTTTTCCAGATACTGCAAGAAGTAGTATCCTTCCATAGTGTAGGCAGCTAGGAAGTGACAACCGCCCTCATACCTCTAGCAGCACACGAGATCATATTGTTCGAGGTCAAATCATGACCTCAACTCTTGATAACTCTCTTGTCCCTGCGACTAAACACTCTTGCATAACTTTATCACCTCGTGCCCCTAATGCTAATGGTTTTAGTTCATGAAACGTTATTACTGGTCTCCTGAAATCTCGCGCTAAACTATGTATCGGAGCTGTTAACGTTCGAACCTTATGCCAAATAGGACAACAAGCCTCCTTAGCTGACCCTAAAATCCCGCTCCATCGTTGTCTGCTGCAGCAGTGATATCTACTCGTAAATTAAACTAACAGGTTAAGAAGAACCAGTGGATTTCAGTTGCATCTGTTGAACTGATAGATGATCGGGAACCCATTCCGTCTGGCTCTGAACACGATGAGCAGCAGAGGAAACTTAAACAGTTTTGTTAACAACTAACCTAATGATTGTGAGGAGTGGTAGGTGGCGAGAGCCAAAGAGATGGAAAAGGCAGGGATAATAAGTAACAGTAGGCAACTGTTTAGATTTATCAAGGAAACGGGTATCAGTAATCCGGGTGTATGCGAAACTATCTCGGAAAAAGATGGGACTATTATTCACTGTCTATGCAGAAGGTTAAACCGATAAGGAGAACACTTTAGGGGATAGTTCAACGGGACCTTGGCTTCATCCCACCATCCTCAAGCAACCTGAATGGCAAATTGAAATTAGTCCCCCAAGTCTTAATGAGGTTGAAAAGGCTATATGGAATCTAAAGCGAAGGAGAGCACCAGGACCTGATGGCTTAAGCCACGAAATATTTAATGATACTGGTCCAGTTTTAGCAGAGTGATTAACTGAGATCTTGGATATAATCTGGGAACCGGACGTAATCCCATTTGACTGGTCTCGAACACTCATCGTCCCAATCTACAAGTAAGGACAGAAGTCCTCTTGCGATAATTACTGAGTAATCAGTTTAAAGAATATAGCGTTAAAAATATTGCCTTTAATAATACTTCGACGCCTAGCTGAAGCTCATGAAGAGCGAACTTAAGAAAACCAAGGCGGCTTCAGACCTCGACGTGGTTGTACAAACTAAATATTCACAATTCGGTAGGTTATGGAACATAGGCACACTTTTAACCGTCCATCAATAGCTGTATTCCTTGACCTTAAGGCGGAATTTGACTCTATCGATCATGAGGTTATGTGGCAATATCTGTTATTGACAGGCGTACGAGAGAAGTACATTAATCTTATACAAGCTCTCTACCTTAACATTATCAGTCGAGTCAGAGCTTATGGCGGACTGTCGTCGGAATTGATTACTTCAAGTGGTGCCTGCCAAGGTTGTCCGCTTTCCTCATTTTTATTTAATCTTATCATCGATATGCTTCCAGAGTTAACATTTTCATCGTCTGACTTCTCAGGGATTTACCTCCTTCCAGGAAATAAACTTGTTGACTTGGAATAGGCAGATTACATAGTTCTATTAGGTAAAGATGCCGATAAAATGTAGAATCATTTAATTACCTTAATCATCAATGTAAGCATGTTTGGGATGCGATTCTCTACATCCAAATTCAAAATGTTGCTTTAGGATTGGTTTGCTTCGCCATCGAAATTAGTGATAGGGAGTGAAGTTGTTGAATGTATTGACTGCTTCACTTATTTGGGGAGTCTCATCAGTTCTGATGGTCTGGTGTCTGCTAAAATCTTGGCTAGTATACAGAAGGCTCGATTGGCTTCTTCCAGTTCGCGTCACTTGTGGTGCAGGCAAGACATCCGTCTACCGACCGAAGGATGCGTTTACTACCTAGCAGCTTGATCCGTTCAACATTATGAATGCGAAACATGGCCACTGAGGATAGAGGATATTCGTAAGCTGCTAGCATTCGATCATAGGTGTCTTCAAAGAATCGCTCATGTTTGCTGGGACCACCGAGTAAGCAATACGTGGGTTAGGAATAGAGTACTAGGTAAGTATGGCAAATCTATTGATGAGGTAATAAATCTTTGTCAGTTGAGGTGGTTAGGACATGCGTTACGTATACCCAACCACTGCCTACCTCGACGAGCAATGCTGTTTGGTGTAGGTGTAGGCTGGAAGAAAGCTAGGGTCGGCCAAACGAAAACATGGCACTAATCCATGAAGTCACTGCCAATTTGGCTGAGCCATGTTGATAGGTGAAAAGTACGTGGTTGCGATCAGCGTGATGATTGTAACCAATGATTCGAGAGTTTGGTTGACGTGGCTCAAAATCATCGGTAATGTCGCAGGTGTATCCATTCTTTGTCTTCCTCCAAATTCTAAGTTTCTAAATTCATCACGGTTTTCTTGTTAGTGAACTGTTTTTGTAAATCATATTTTCGATCTCTAACTCTCTTCATTAATACTAATTCTGTTACCACCTCCACTACTCTGGGATTCGGTCCGACAATTTTATTTGTATCTACTAATTGAGAAATAGCAACTTGAACTGATGTAGGCACGTACCAAGTTCTACAATTCAACTGACTGTCTGACTACTCACTTCGCAAAGCAGAGCTTTTGGATTTACTTAGAGATTCAATCAGATACCAACCTGTAAAGATTGATAAGATATCCTAGGTAAGACAATTGGTCGGTGCGCTTCATTGGTTTACTTTCCATGATCAGAGTGGATACTGACCCATATAACTCTTGAAGAGATATTTTGCATTTAGAGGAAGAAAAAGCGCATCTCAAACACTGATAGTTACACAAGGCACTTAAAAAGCTGCATTTGTCAGTGTCTTTACAAGGAAGAACTACATGATCTTAGTTCGTAAGTGAATCACCAAAAACATTGTGAGCACGGTAGCCTTGAGTGTTATTATTGATATGAAGATGGCTATCACCTTCCGGTTGCTTACACTGTGGGAGGGTTCTCCATCTTGAGACACATGGACGAAATGTGTCAAAGGTGGTCTTGGTGATCCGAGAGTGCGACCGTAGAGCCCAAGGGCAACTGTTTGCCGCCAGTCACACACGACCTTTTTAGAGTGTAAGCTGTATACTTGTCAAGACCCAACTTCCACAGAAGGAAGTCCGTAAAGTAAGGTGGAGTGTGCATTTTTAGAACCGATGTTTTCTAATCATACTTTATCTTTGTGGGAAGGCAGAATTGCTATCATTCCGGTTATCTGTGGAAAACACCTTACTGCCATCACATATATGTATAGTCGACAGACCTCAGATTAGATGCTTTTAGTCCTAAGGTTCTTTAACCGACCTGCATGGTATGGTAGGACCTTAATAAACAAATATTTCGATTAGTATAGCCCGATTAATTCATCACGATAGCCCAGCCTAACCACTACATCAAGATAACAGTATGTAAGGAACAGTTCGAGTGGTTTCCAGCTACTCTTCACTTACCGGCTATCACCAAAATACTTAAACAGAAAATTGACACAGCCCTTAATGAAGTTGAAAAGGTTATAAGGAATTTCAAAAGAAGGCAAAGCACCAGGATGTGATAGTTTGATCCAAGATATCTTCAAGGATGGTGGTCCAGGATTGGTGAGTAGATTGACCGATATTTTAGCTAGTCTTAGAACAGGATGTAATCCCATTCAATCAGCCCTGATCTCTGACTGTCCTCGTTTATAAAGACAGGAATTTCCTTGTCACAACCACGGGGTCAGTTTGACTAACAGTGTTTAGAATATTCGTCTGTGTAATCATCCAACGTTTATCCGAATCTAGAGAACGACAAACTCGGGAAAATCAGACTGGCTTCAAACCTGAGCGAGGATGCATTGGCCGGAAATTTACTGTCGGATCCTAGAACATAAGTATATTTACCATTATCCGACAAAAGTAGTATTGCCTGATTTGAAGAAAGCTTTTGACTCTGCTGATTGAGAGCTTATGTGGCAGCATTGTGACTAAAAAACTGCACCTCAAGAGCGAATAGACCAAGCGAATGCCCTCTACTCGAATACGACAGGCCGTTAGGTAATACGGAAAGTTGTCACGAGAATTGTCAGCCTCAAAAGAAGTTTTTCAGCACTGCCCCCATATCCCCCTTCTGCTTAGTTTCGCCACGGATGCTCATTTAGAAGACTCACTTTCTTTATTTAACGTCTCAGGAATCAGTCTGCTTCCAGAAAGCCTACAAGACGATTAGGATATGCAGACGATATGGTCGTATTCAGTGAACATGAAGTCTCATAAACACTTTGGGTGACATTGCAAGCATATTTGGGATGCATTTCTTTCCTTCAAAATGCAAAATGCAACTCCACAACTGGTTTGAATCATCGCCTAGATTGATCATATAGAGTGAAGTAGTTAGGCACGTTGACCTTTCATGTACCATGGTAGTCTTATCAGCCAACTATGGTGAGTCGGTGTCTGACAAAATCACAGCCCGGACTCAGAAAGCTGTGCAGCAGTCCATTTTGTACTAGCTTATAGATATGAAACATGAGTCATAAAAATAGAAAACACGTATAGACTCCAGGTCTTTGATCATAGAATTAGTAATATTTCCCGTATACCACGAAAGGAGTTAATAAGTAAAAATCACGTTATGCACAGAGTGCCAGTAAAACATGGTAGATAGATCATAGGGGTCGTAAACCTTCATCAACTGAGATGGTTGGGACGAATTGTATCCCACCCTCCCGACAATCGCCTGACTCGTCGCCTAACTTTGACCGAAGTAGAATAGAAAAAAGCTAGGGGCAGCCAAATCAAAACAAAACATCAGTCAATGGGACCTTTAACTACTGGTCTTAACCATGTTAGACCTAGATTTCCCAGTAAGCCCGATTAACTGCAGGCCATTGTTGGACGAAATTAGCTGTAGTTACACTTCCAGTCAGCAATTAAAATACATGAGGAGGTGAGTTATAGTTAATTCGCTAAAGACACGTATATTTTGCAGGACACATAAATTAGGCCTTATTCCTAGAAAAACGATTCATTCCCCGGTAGGCGATTAAACTTGAATTATACTTTACATAGATATCGAACAATCTATGACCTTTTAGTTTTACTGTTACTATAAACGCTTATTTTAATAGCCGCGGAGTATTTCTGGTTGGTTTCTGTCTCCCCTGTATAAAGTACCTGTAAGCCAACTTACTATATCCATCGTTGTGGCGAGACCTTTGGAATAAGCGCTTTCGAATATCCAATATCTTCAATGAGTCAGTACAAACCAATTGATTTCTTTGCGCTAGCATCGTGGTATTGTGACATGGGTTCTTGGTCGTTTATGCGAAAAATTGCGGGGTTTTGTTGCTGTCTGGCTGCCGTAATCCTGGTTTTTTTGTCAGATTATCATTTTCGGACCGACGTAGTTGCCAGGACTATGGGTATTCCGACATAAGGTATCAAGTTGCTTGATTACTAAGTGACACACTACATAATATATGCACATAGATTGTGAAAGAAAGCAAAAATAAGAATAAACTAACGATTTTTTAGAAAAAGTAGTAAGTGTTACTTAGGAATTATGTACGAATGTTGCTAGTAGGAGGGTTTGTAAGTTTTGTCTCGATTCCAAATAGCAGATGATAGTTCGTGCAATTTTTAAGTGGCTGTCTCATGGTTTATTAAAAAATTTTGAAAGAAGATTTTCCTATTATGATGATCTGAGTCTTTGATTATTTTGTTCATCTAAATAAGATTCTCCACTACTTTTCTGTCCCCAGAAGAAAAGCGTCTTGTTACGTAGATGATCTTCAAATGCCATGTATTTTAGTCCCACTACCCATTTAGTCGCTTGATTCTGGACCTCCCCGACGAGTAAACGCTATATTTTTGAGTCGATAGAGCCACAACAATATAGTTTTTCAGGTGAGACCATAAGTAGTTTTGGAAAAGCGTTAGGATTACTCATGGAGTCAGTTAGCCAATGTGTCTTCATGTAGTGTTTAGGCTAGCATGCAGTTTGACCACATCGGTCTTATAATTTGCCTCATTATCTTAGGTATCTGTGAGTGTTAGACGTAAGCCGGACTTTGTTAATGTGTTTAGGAATGGGCGACTATGCCGAATATATGTAGTTTTATGCATATTTTGTTGAGGAATACTCGTCATATGACATTACATTATGTTGATTTCGATACTGTTCTTTTTGTCTTACCTTTAATCATTTGAGGAGAAAAGTTTCTAAGCTTAGGGGTCTTACTTCAGAGGTTCATAACACTTTTGTATGAAAATTTAACTACCGTTCTTATTTCATGGGGTTCCAATGAAGAAAAAGTTGGGTGCTGATTGATCTGTATTTAGTTATGTTTATAACTCAGATGCCCAGTTCTTCGGAGACTAGCCTTTGTAGATGAACAGTTGGGTCCGATTCTGTAACACTCATACAGAAATGCTAACTGTTTGATGTGGAGTTCAAGACTTGCCTCTCAGGATTTACTGACAGAGTAAT
This sequence comes from Schistosoma japonicum, assembly GCA_025215515.1. Lineage (NCBI taxonomy): Eukaryota > Metazoa > Platyhelminthes > Trematoda > Strigeidida > Schistosomatidae > Schistosoma > Schistosoma japonicum. The sequence goes on along the minus strand of CM046062.1, from coordinate 42,899,914 downwards.
GAAGCTGTTTCTCCTGCCTTTTGATGCTGTGACACCACACACGCTAAGATGCGTTGACAACTGCTCCCACCGGGGTTTATTGTGTATACAATGTTTGTTTGTGCTTTGGTTACGCAGCTCTGTAATCACATGAACAATTACATTTTCCTAATCAACTTTTCTATGTTATTGCTTCTTGAATACCTCCAGTGTGATCATGGTCAATCAGGCCTAACCCCTATATTTGAGGACTGTCTGTTCGTTGATTTTCGTAATATTATAAGTATCTTCTCAATTTCTTTAAGGAAATAAAAGTAAACTCTCGGTAGGTGAAGATTTGTTCTCAGTGAATCCATTTCAACGGAAAGGCCAACAAATTGTTAATGGTATTGTATTTATTTCTAGGAGTTTACATCACTCCCTTAACTGAGTATTTTAGAGCCTTCCCTGACATGTAATTGGGGGTAAAGTTGATAAGTTACAGGTAGAGGGGATGTACCGTTGTCCTGTACACATGAGCCAGCTGTCGTTGCCAGTCCCGTAGCGTCTGTTGTAGTTGTGCCATTTATTTAAGTGGTAGCTCAGGATATTTTAATGGGTATTTTTAAAGGAGGAACACCCCTGAACGATGAGTATATAAACCAAAACCATTTTCACCGGGCCATCGTAATACCGTAGTATTCATTTGGTACCGTTCGATCGCGGTTGCAGTGTGTTTATTTACTGTAGCAATCGCTTTCGAAGGAACAGTGGCTATTAGTCACAGGAGCTGAACACAATGTGTGTCTGTAATCACTGAGTCACGTTTATTCTTTGCTACAGCAATTCTTCGCTTATCTCATTTGCTGAGCACATTTCGTCCCCCTATTATGTGTGTCAGATAAATTTCTTATTCCCTGGACAGTATCAGCAGACGTGTCACTTCCAGTTTCTTGGGGGTTTTAGGAAATTACTGAGGACAACGTATTCTTTCGCAAAATATATGTTAACAATCGTTTATGAAGTTGAATGGTATCATGGATAGAGGTAGGGTTTCTTGATTTAGTATCAGTACCCAAGTTGGTGCTGATATAATTTTGGATTCATATTTTAGAAACGTTTCGTTAGAACGCAATGACGAAACAATTGTAACTATGACGTTTTACTTGCCGTTACACTCGCGGTCGTCCACTAAACATACGTATCTGTCGCATTCGTCGTTCTGTCTTCATATTTTGGTTACATCTCCATCAATCTCACTATATTCCAGACACTGTGTTTATGGACTATAGACAAAGTTTTTACTGTTCTGCCTTTCGATTTTTGAGTTGCAGCCTACTCAAGTAACTGAGTTGCTATAGATTTCTGATTTATATTGATGTCTTTACACAAACTGTTGATGAATGAATTTTTATTGCATAATTTTGACCATTACACACAAGTAATATTAAGGAGTATTAGTCGCCCGCTACGCTTAACGAAAATCGAGTGTACTTTACACACGACACATAGCTATTATATTCTGGGATTTAATAAAGAATTCACGTCAGTTTAAATGTATGGTCACAATGATAAAGAAGGGTTGACCCTTACACAAAATAACATACAGTTTTACAGAAATAAGTGCATGGATAGCAATAAAATCTACACTGCTGTAGAATAATGTGTAGGGAATTCATATAGGAGTAAGCAACCTACAGCCACCGGCTAAACCAACCGTCTCTGGGTCTTCATAGATACATGAGTTGCAAACACTTGTTAATAAATCCAATCATAGCGTCCAATACAAAAACGACCTTGAGTGGACAGTATCTTGTGAGAGATTGACGGAAATCCGAAACATCACATTACGGTATTCTGATTAAACCATCAAAACGTGCTTTCCTTTACAGCATAGAGGCTAGGTTATAATTTTAACACGATATTGCAGTTGGGATCTAAAAAGATAAGAAAATAACAAGCAGAGTAGTGAGAGGACACAAATGATCAATTAAGTATAGTAGTTTTCAGTAGAACCTAAGGTGTACATGTCACATTAAATGAAGCTTATTTGTTTTATCTATTTTTGTTCTATAAAACGTTGACTAATACAGGAGATAACTAAGACAGATTTTAGATCTATTGTGGGATAAAGAGCTCAGGGAAGTATGGCTTGAAATAAAAGACAATACCTTTAAAAAATATATGGGTATTTGAAATTATGCTACTGACTGCATATAGAATCTGATATTATTAGCTGTGAAGTGATTCACAGAGTGACGTCCTAGTTACAAACACTCGGCAGCTTTGTATCCAATGTTTCAGCAGCTTCCCGAATGCAGTGTGGTTTATCAAAAGGCAATATATTGGGCATTCTATATCTTGCTCGCAAAACTATTTACAGGACGAAGAAATGTATGGCCCAGTTGACGAAAAGATCACCTGTTTCCTCAATGTACAAATGATAAGATGTGATAGAGTCCCATGCAGCTCTGTTTGTAAAAAATTATCATGAAATGGTCACCTATGGAGCTTTTGAACCAGTTGGTTAATGCCTTTTGGAACAAAAGAGATCTCAGAATTCTTCTTACAGACTTTATGATACGTTTTCACCCCACCTCAGTGACCTCTAGAAGAGTTAAAATGTCACTTACGTTTTTTCCTATTACAAGCGTTTGAATTCTTAATCTGATCCAAGTTCTTAGTAAGCTGTCTCAAACTGGCGCTTGTACCTCTAAAATTTGAGCCACTTTAGACTTCCTCTCCCAGCAATGAATCTCGATAGCATATATAGGGCCTAATTACAGTCAAAACAGGATGAACCTGGCATAAACTTGTGTCTGTTTCTAAAACGTAAATTAACACAATTAGTACAATGACATAATCAATATAGTCAGTCAAAAATAGATCAGAAAAATCGCATGTTGAACAGGGATGGGAAATGTGTCAGAATAAATTATCATGATTATTAGTCATGTTTATAAAAATAATACAGTTTTGCAGTTGACTATTAAACAAAAATAGTCTAGACAGTCAGATTGAGTTCAAGTGATAGGGGTCTAAACGGATGACATTGGTCGGGTTGTTTATGAACATAACACTCCATACTTCCAGACGGACGTTTTTCACAGCTACTTTATGGTTGCTAATCTCCAGCCACCTCATGTTCAACAACACCCTAAAGAATAAATCCTTGCACCTGGCGATTACTATTTCTGTTTATCTGTCTACTTGCCCGTGTAGGGCTCATTACATAGGTCGTTTGATAAGTACCCTATTCAAGAATACTTAAGAACATTGTCCGACATGATCAAAAGAGACGGCAGCGGATCTACAAGAAATTCAACCACTGAACATTCTGTAAGCCCAGGTCACTAAACCAAATTAAATTTGCGATTAAGGTCATCTACCAGATCAATGCTAAAAAATTCTACTTGATGGTCTTAATCAAGAGACTTAATTAGCTCATTTGCTATTGTTTACTCTGTCTAATTCCTATAACATGATAAGTGAGACTTTGAGACTACTTCACCCACCTAGTGTCTCATTTAGGTTACTACCCCCTCTTCTGATGACTTCTTCTCCCCTCATCCAACAGTTAAGGGGTAGGTTTGTTTATAAATGCAAAACTGACAAGTGATTAAATGTCTAGCCATCCATCAACTTAACATTATTGGCGATTGTGTTATACATTGACTAAAACCAGAAATTTATATTTAGATGAAAAGCACTCAAATTTCATTTGCACCATAGTTTTAGAATCACTTTTTTTCTTTTAAAACTCGTTACTTTTCTTTTTTCTTTTTTTACAGACCTGCTACTCTGAACCGGCTTATTTTCACCTATGATATCCTTATCCATTTTTTAACACACATTTGAGTTTTTTAAAAATTTTCATTTAGTCATAAACGCACGCAGTTCAAAAATTATTACGTTTTTACACGTTGTTTGTAGATTTCAACCTTTTTGACATAATTCGCTAACTTTGTTATGCAGTGTGCTTTAAAACAGTATATATTATTAGATAACAAACTATCTAAACTGTACATCACGTCGTTATAAAATGGCAGTAATAAATTAACGTATTAGCCATAAAAAGCAGTTATGAAATAGTCTGACCTAGCTAAAGACATAGAAGCAATATCTGATATCCTCACTGATACTTTAATTAGTTCTCCGGTTAAGTTCTTTGGCATATTGTGCTCGCCGTGATACTGTCCTTAATAACAATGAAATACTATTATTACAAAATCCCCTAGCCGAACTAACACTCAAAATGAACCAGGTAGCACCACTCAAATATACGGGGTTTTAATGGCGACAAGAAGCTTAAAACTTTGCTAAGGCCGTGTCTGATTGAATTCGTGACATATATGAAAGAAGACGTGATTGGTTAATATAGTGTGGCAGACATATGAGTCAAAGGTTAAACCGTATATACATCTTGCATGTTATTGGTTTACTATTGTTGTAATACATGTGTGTGACTAGTTGGCTTCTTAATAAATCGGTTGAATTATTGTGCCTGAGCAATAGGTCAAGGCAAGGCTGGGTGCTAGCTGTAGGCATAGCGCTGCAGAAAACAGAATCGATAATATCTGCCATCCCTGCTCAGATACAACACTTCATAACAGCAAAAACAATGAAACGAGTTATTTCTTCACGTAATGTGATGGTATAGATTGTTTCTGGAGACGCATTCCTCATAAAAATAAGAGGTACGTGTTTAGAAGCATGTGATATGCTAGAATTTAAATGCATAGCTATCAGAGTGAATAAGCTTCCAGATGTACATCGGTAGTTTCAACTTGTGAAGCAACTTTACTGAAAACAACTCTAACAAATCGACTGATATTCTCTACTGTAACGTAAATGGTGCTTTTGATAAGATTGGACCATTATGACATCCAAAACCAGAAATTCTCAAAGACTTGTTCATCCCAGCACATATAAGTATACACTTTCAAAGACGCTGCCCAATTCCGCAAATCTATAGACTTTACCAGTCACAATGAAAGGAATATATAATGACTATAGAGGTACACATGGAAAGGGCCATTGCACATGAGAAACAGGCCATCATAAACTAAATAAATCCATCTGCTGTCCCTAAAATTTCAAGAAACACAACCCTTCATTAATGAAAAACAAGTATACGACAACCCCAAACTTATTGATGAATTGCCTAGTGGACACTTCAGTACAACACTAACGAGTAAAAATTTGGTAGGAAAAAACCAATCCACCATAAAGCCAACATATGAAATGACAATTGTGACATTTTCTAGACAAAATATTGTTAAGGCGACAAAGTACTCAAACAAGGAAGAACTTGATGGCATCCCAGTAAGCATGTTATTCAAATGGAAATTAAAACCTCAACCTATTACTTTCTTAATTGTTTACAATATTACTCTATACTGCATGTTCCTAGTTAACCTGGAAAATCACACATACTACCCCAAAATCAAAGTGAACCGATTGCCAATGTAGAAAACTGCAGACCATTTAATCTAACATCTGTTATCACAAGAGTGATGGAAAAAGTAATCAATGATGAAATACTACAATACCTACAAAATTTGATCTCCATCTCAAAACTTGCATGATTAAAGACTAGGTCATATAATACATACCTGGTACACTGTCCTAATGACATAACCAATCAACGCAACAATGGGTTGGTTGTACCAACTGTTTTTCTTGACTTCAAGAAAGCTTTTTATAAAGTCCCACATCATAAGCTACTCTATAAATTGAATTCTTTCGGAATTGAAAGCTCACCACACTCGGGTCAATTTATTCATCACAGGAAGGAGCCATATAGTTAGGTATAATGACCACTTCCCTTCACCCGAACTTATTACCAATGGGGTTGTTCAAGGCAGCGTCCTAGGTCCTCTTCTTTATCCCATGCATATAAGTGATGTATGTCGTAAATTTTGGTGGATCATACTTATATGCAAGTGACCTAGAAATAATGCGCAGCTTTATGTCTGGCACATCAAGTGAAGGCATATCAGACAATCAGTGTGACTTTGATAAACTACTGATTTTTGAGCCAGAGGTGGCAGTTTTTATTCAACCACAGTTAGTACAGGATTATGCACTTCGAGAAATATGATATTAAACAAGCATTCTATCAGAAGGAATAAAGAATCCAGACATTGAGCTTCATATGTAACTTGGGTATGTGGTGGAGCAAGTACCTAAAGTTCCCTGGGCATACATCCTCACTAATACCCAAGTTCGGACGACAGGATTAATTTTTCGAGGAAACCAAGCCTGAATTTTATAGGGTGTGTACGTCCTACCTTAATGTGCAGCTTACTTATCTTCTCTAGTATTCATTGCAAAAATACCATACAAATTGAAATTCCTCAAAGAACTTTCACTCGACGATTACTGGAGTATGACTGTGATATTAATGATACAGGAAGATGCCATTTGCTCTTGCTAAAACCCCTACGTATTAGCCGCCTAAGGAACGACTTAAAGTTATGGTGTAATGTAATTTATGCTCACATTGTGTCAACTACCTCTCCTCCCAATACAACCCAAGCAACCTTTATCAAACATTATGTACCGAAAAATGCAAACACATTACGACCCAAATTTTCTATAATACTCTACCGTCTATTATGAAGTAGGTTACCACATTCCATTCGATTTTACAATAACTCATTAAAACTCAGGCTCATGATTAACCTATTTCTCGAAACCAACGGTATACAACCATTTTTTTCATGAGCTACCTAGAAATCTTAACACGCTAAGTCACGAACCGATTAATACTTAGAGTATGTACCCACAGCTCACATCACAAGCCTGAATATTAATGACAACTTGCTTTGCATTCCTTCCCTTACTAATCCAAACAATTGACAAAATACCTTCCTCAAATCTGACACTCAAGCTTCTTATCGTACTTTATTCAAGTTTCCTCCAGTTACAACATGTTGTTTTGTATTTAATACAGACAGGTTCTTAACTATCTTTACCTTCAAATAAGATAATACATCATCCTACGGCTGAAATGAAACACTAAAATAAAACACGATTACTGGCTTCAATAAGCATCCATCACAAAGTGTTACTTTGTCTTCTTTGTCTTTAATATTTCTGATTACCAAACTTCCCTTACTATACACCTAGCTGTCTTCAGTTGACTTATATGCTATAAAATACCCAATGCCTAGAAATTATTAGTAATTGTGTAGAATAATACGTAATCTACAAAACTTTCTACTCATCATCTTTGTAAACCCTTCGTTCGTCAACCAATATTAACCTACTTTCAAACAAATTAAGTCTATCAACCGTTATATCCCTTTTCAGAAAATAAAGCACTCTGTATGTTCAATTTTTCTCCTCCATATAATTCGGAATTTTAAATTATGTTGAGTTCAATTAATACACTCGCATGCAGGCAAACCTTTCCAATTCTAATCACCATCCATACACCTGAATGTCTTACCACATTTCCTTACACTTTAGCCCAAGACAATTATTTATCTCGGTCTAATTACTTTGTGTAGCAATACAGTTCTACTATGGTCTGATATGGTTATGTTGATCTTGCTTGTAAAAGTGACTTGCTCCTGGTATCAGCGAATAAATTATTATCATTATTATTGCACGACTATTTCTCCCAACCAATAATCTTTATTATCTTTTTATTCTAGTGAATACTAAATTACTTAACACAGGCACTTTTTGCATCTTAAGATTAACGTTTGCTGTAATTACCATACTAATTGTTACTTATCATTACTATGTAAATTGTATACGTCAGCGATTATATAGCCTTCAAAATAATTTTGTCGAAAAGAGAATTCTACACCGGAATACATTGTTGTTTTGTGCAATATTATTCACACTTTTCGTTTATATAAAACAAAAATCGAGCGATCAAGCTCCGAATTTTCATTAATTCTATATTTCGTCACTTACTATGTTTGTCAACAAGGCACATCAGTTTATTCGATATAATTTGAAACCCAGTATGTTTGTGATGAGCTTGTGTATGCCAGTTAGTTTCTTCATCCACGTATTATTGGCATCGGTCAGTCGTAGATTATTGTTTTTGTTTGAAACAAGCTGTCTTACCATTCGGCTTTGTCAGTAGTTTTGAACCTGGAAAAAATTATACCTAATTAAATTATTTTGGCTTGTATTATTCGACGAATTGTTTAGAAATATATTGTTTAAATACTCCATATTAAAAAAGCAGAATAAAATGACAGTACTTTTCTCTTTGTTTCATATCGACAAAATGTGATCGAAATAGTAGTAATTCTAAGTATTGTTATACCTACCTCTTCTCGGACCTTATCTTTTGATGCATGAACGGTATAGTCAATTTTTTTAATATGGAGTAATTAAACAATATATTCTTAGACAATTCGTCAAATGATATAAGCCGCAAACCTATCAGCTGAGATAAGTCACTAAACAAGGTGGAATCTTTGATTGGAGTAAGTGCTGTGATCAAGCTTCACCTGCAGAACTAATCATTTTTCTAGATTTTTTCACTATCAGTAGAGAGTGAGAAAGTTGGATGGAGGCATGGAACAAAAGCCCTATAGATACTTAACATAAACAAAACAATGAACCCCAGCAATTACGATGAATCCCGTAAAAAACCCAAGCGAGTTTTGATGTTTTGCTAGTTGATTTACTACACACACCACATTAGTACTTAACATGTCCATATTTTAACTTAGACTAGTCATATATATTTCATATAAACCAATACTAAAACTGTTTTCCACTTAAGATATATATTTTTAATAACTTTATACGACAACATACTACCACGAAAAAGTGTGTTGTTTTCAGGTGAAACATATCAAATTCCATATCGATTCGACTTCCCTTAGTTATAATCACTTTTGCCACAATATATAAATACCACTAGAGCAACTTATTAAACGTCTATAGTATTTCTAGCATCTTTCCAACTGTAATAGCATAAGTCATATCTAAGATTTTAGATTCGGTTGTTAGATTTTCCAATTTTTATATTTGATATGAACTTACACGACAAATAAACTTACAAATATGTTTGTTTGTCTCTGTGCAATTTAAATTTACCAATTTTTTTACTCAACCTTGAATTATTCACTAGACTCATCTTAGTAGTTACTACTGGGCCTATTCGTCCTAAGAAATGGGAGATCGTATCAGTTGCCCTAAAAATGTTTAACATAGTCCAGGTCATAGAGTCACTGCATTTAGGTACTACTAAAAGCACCTAATATTCGTGAATCACCAATTAAAAAACCTAGCTTATTTTTTTTCACTAGCTTGTCTCAAATCAACACTACGACTGATTATCCATAACTGTTTCAAGTTATCATCATAAAGAATTGTCATAACTTGGCAATCACGCAATAGGATTGATAAAATTCATGAAACTATTGACAAACTGAGTCGATAAATTGACTCGAAATTGTCATTAAATAGTGTTGTCGTTACACAGCTTTATACAAACAATTATTATAAGTCCATACCATTATCATAGACATGGGTTAGAAGTAATAATTTCCTTAATTAAATCCTATGTTCTCTCGGATAATAACGTAGTCTTCAATCACTTTGTCAGCATGCGAACACTTAATTCACTGCGGATATTGTCCAGTACTTTACCGGTAAGCTTACTACATCGGCCATATGGTTTTCACTGATGTAAAGCTTGCTTTGACCGAATGCTCACAACTACAAAAACACCACACCCACACGGATTTGAACCACTGTACTGTACCTTACGTTGGTCGATTATTACCGACACTTATGACTAATAGGACTTACAAACTTGCAAAATTAGGATCAACTCATTTCCTAGTTGACGTTAGAAGATACAGCTTCACTATGATTTACATACCTACCACTCATCGAGTGAGCAATCTGCAATGCGCAGGTTTTAACTTTAACCCTAATAAAACTAAGCACTCCCATGTTCTCAGTAATTTTTTTTCCTTCATTTCTAAGCACTTGCTATGATTTTCCATCCTGACGGGTACAATCAGTACCTACCGCTACGAACCCAGTCGTCACATGTTCAAGGTTGCCTATTTGATCTGACTTCTGGCAATTTCAAGCACTTATATATATTTATAGTAAAATTGGTTTTATTATGAATTTGCGTCCACATATGTCTACACTATGTCTATTTCCTTCTAGGTTACCAAGCCGTTCTGAAAACCGAACACTTATTAATCGTAACTGTATATTTTCTTTTGTACTTTAACGTTTTACACAAACGGTGAAGCAATTCTTTTCAACTATGATAGAGTTTCACTAATTTTTGAAATATATTTGTTTTTCATTTTGACTTGTGGGCGACACAAGAGGCAGGTGAGTAAACACCTAACAGCTGGACTGAGCATAAAAAATCGTACCTCACCAACATGGTGTTGGGTAGCCCGCTCGCTGTATTTTTTCTCAGATATTCTTGTTTCATTTTCTCACCATCTGCTATTTTCCAAGCTCTGGTCACCGTTAAGAGGTTAAGTTCATCAAGTATCCAACCATCGTTTGTGGTAGAATGTAAACGCTACATGATTAGATTACAAGTTCTAAAATTATATGTCATACATGTAGCATCGTCGAATACTGACAGACTGTTTACCACTGATCGAATGCCAGATCCTGGACAAACTAGTAATTCTCCATTAAGTTACAGGGACAGAATCGAGATGATTTCGCTTGATATATTGATAGAACCGACGTTCCTACGAAAGTCGATTCTAGGAGGAAGCTAATGTAGCAACTTAGGTTGATTAGTTAAGGACTGACTTCAGACTTTACGCATACGCCAAAACAATAAAGCTCAAGTATTCATTTACTTCCTTGTTCTGCATAGGGAATATATTTTATACTATCTTATATAGAATCTTGATGTTATTGCGTGTTTGAATGACTAGGACCGCGCCCCACTGTCTCTTGCCCACGATAATAAAATAACAACCTATTCTCTAATAATCTGGTTTCTTCTGTCTAATAGAACGGAACGTACCTAGGCGTCAAAATCTATTGGCATCTGTGCTTTGAAAAGCCAATGGAAAAACGAGGAACATAGTAACCAGACTATATTAACCGACTACTTATTATGGCTTTCTACTTCAAGAATACTATCTGTATTCCTATTCAACCTGAAAAAACTTATCTAACTGCCACTTTATACCATACCATCTTCTGCGAAATTTAATGTATTCACATAATTAATTCAAAATGTACCGTGACGTGGCCACTTGGAAGCTAAAGATATCCCACCCTCCTAAGAACCCGATTATATATGCTTTGGTACACTACTCACCATTACACAACTTGCTTATTACATTTAAACCCAAACCACAAAATTTTGTTTAAGTAGGTTTCGAATACGTGCGTGACCCCCTCCCTTTTCCGAGTATGTGGTGGTCGATTAGAACTTTGAAATACATCTTAACTTCCACAACCGTCCTTCAGATATGTAGAACAATGTGGACATAATCTGGATTGCCACCAATTGGAACCAAAACTCTATAGGCCACCATGGTTATGGCTTTCGCAGAACTTGGCACGTGGTATATCGAGACCTCCTGCGAGTCCCATAATTTATGAGATTCAGCCTCCATTTAGCCCCAGTCGCCTAGCTGTTGGCTTTTGGAATACAAATAAGGCGTTTTCAGCTTACTTTAATTAGTCTGACGATAATATGATTGGATAAATGTTTCTGTTTAACAGAGATTTCGTAATATTGCTGACATTATGTGCTGACATTATTATTGTAACCTTCTTTGATAGCCAGCCTATCAAAGATAACAAATTAGTTCTTTCCAAACGAACTTTAATATCAAAATCTTCATCAATTTAAACAGTTATGCTCTTCCGATTGCTAAAGTAATCAGGAAAGTATAGCTGCCATAATACTGCTGTTTCGTCCTGCTGTTTTTTCCTTCTTTCTTTTCAGCACTTGGAGGTCACATCATCTACGCAAAACGTTGAACATCTACATCATCTGTTATGATCCAATCCATTGATATGACGACTGTAACCTACCCTGCAATCTTCCTATGTCACAAGGTCGTTCCAAGGTCTGGTTAGTAATAGACGCTACATAAATAACCAATTTAAAACAATATCTATTATTCCATTATTTACATACATTACAGTATAAACAGTCTGTTCAACAATTAAACACTATTATTGTCATATGTTTTAGTTGGTCTTGCATGTAAAGTACTTTACTTCTGAAATTAGAAAATAAATTATTATTATTATCTGGGTGAGTGGTCGTAACTCCTTAAACACAGTACTATAACATGCAGTAATCGCAACAGCAATAATATAGTAAGTATATAACATATGCTACAGTAGCGGACAATGTTCCTATAGAAATTAAAGCAATCGTATAGTTACGTCAAGAATATAGAATTCAATGTTCAAATGTTAAATACAGACAAACTTGAGAAATCGGCATAGTGACGAACTAATAACATGTGGTTGTCATTACCGTAGACTAGTGCAACAGAATGAATGGATAGACAGATACCCACGCAATCTTACGTTTAGAGACATGAACAAAAAGGCACATTAGTAATATGAATAAAAATACAAGTACAGTGAAGAGGCATCTGAGTCGCAAGATAGTCTAAATCTACATGGACTTTTTTCAGAAATTCACCATAGGTCTATACCCTAACCTGTCCAACGCAAGCCTAAGCAGATCCTTCCTGAACCACACGATCTCAAATTATGAATAGGGATACAATGCTCCTTTGATATTTTGACTCTTCTAGAGGATTTAAATAAGGTACCCCTTTGGAAAACCAGTAACTTTCTGCTACTAAATACCAGAAAATGCAAATTGCTAATAATGAACAACCTAGATACATCCTTCACATACAGTCTTCAGACAACGGTTCAATTCATTCTGTCTCTGAAAAGAGCCTTGACGTAACCTTATGTGATACATTGGAGTGGTATCTTCCAAGTAGCAGTCGGTAATATATAATGCCTGTCTTCCCTAGAATATCAGGAAGTTTAGATCTAAAATTATTTATTACTGTTTCTAGTAACTACCTAAAATCATTCCACGGAAAGAACTCATAACTCGTCCTATTGCTTTAATTAAGATAGTACTCCCCAAGAACGTGTTCACAGAAGTGTAACGAAAAAGATAATTATTCTGAACTCTTCTAAAAGAGATATTGTTGCTGCCTTCCACTGAATCGTCGAAAGGAGACTCGATACCTAGTTATGCCATCTAGGTACTAAGAGACAATATCGACCACTTACATTCTTAACCCGTAAACTTTTCGAGCTTCAGAAAGAAAATAACAAATATCGTACTCTCTATAGGCAAGTACAACCCAACCAGAAGTCGTGAAACTAAAGATCTCTAATGATACAAAGCAATGTGTGAAGCTTCAGATACATGATATCTATTAACCACTGTCATAAATATACACAAACATTTAGAAATTGAATACTTAGCAACACTCGAAAAACACTCGTTTGTTGAAAGAGACAACCATCAAACGGGTTGCAACCGAAGCCTACGTTTAGCTTTATTATTCCTAAGGGCATCTGGAGACGCACACCTCTGAACTCATCATTGCTACCTACGGGACCCTCATCCGACCATATCCTGAGGTATATAATATGGCAGCTCTCTGCCTCCTTGAACAAGACGCAAACCTGATGATAAAGCGAAGATATGGGCCGAAAAGTTGGTCAAAGAACAAGTTCTATGAATCATTTAATTTGGATTGTGACTGGTAAGTGGAATCCAGGACGTGCGTTTCTATGAATGTAGGAAGGCCGGCATTTTTCGTTTGGTTTATTCAAGCTTAGCTACGGAAGGATGAGGGGCGACATAGTAACAATTTACTGGACCCTAAACAGCTTACCCATCTAAGGTAATGCTGCCTTGGGTTTTTAGTATTCTACATTTGGGCATTCCTTACAGGATCGCGTAACAGTGAGCTTAATCAGTTAGGATAGTACAGTTGTTTTAATATTGTTCTTCAGTTCGTTTCCATTATTACTTTTCGGCACTAAGGTGTCACTTCATACAACTCAAAACAATGAACATCTACATCTCCTATCATAATGTGATCTTACCATATGGAAATTTGAATCCCCCTATTACCATAAGGTCGTTCCAAGGTCATATATGTAATGGATGTTACATGAATACCAATTCGAAATAACTTTTCTTATTGTCACGTCGGGCAGTTAAAGAAGAGTAATGAACTTTCAGAACTGTATTTTGAAGGACTATTTTAATTATTTTGAATGTGAGTAGTGTAAACATTTCATTTCTGTATTGTTACGTTCCTTTTTGCTTATCCTTCTGTTCAGTGTAATTACTCCTAGTATATTGTTTCCTACTATGAATTACAGTTAATTAGTTGTGTAAAAGTTGTTCCTGTTCACTATCACTATCTCTTTTGTTCTGTATCGACGTTAGATTCCTAATTGGTTTGATGTGCAGTTTGGTCTAATGTGTATATAAAGGAATGCCTGAAATATAATATGATTCTGTCTGATAGATCTATCGTCTTGAATTCTTCTGCATTTCACTTGGAACTTAGTGGGCATTGGTCAGACGTGTAGATATCGACTAGGCACACCTGATTGGCATTCAACATATCGGCTATTTATTTCACGTAATAACACTTGTTCTATGTAAATTAACTGCGTTTGCATAATACTTATTGTTCATTTAGCATTTTGTGCGTTGACGTATTTTGTTTTTTAATCATATGTATTATTTGAACAACTGAATATCACCATGCATATGCCTGCAAAGTAGCGTAAATTTCGTAATCATTTTCAGAATACAATAATAATAATTTAGATGGGGGTGCAGTTCCTACTACAGGCCTGACCAATCTGAAATGCTCTACTCACTGCCGTTAACTCAGCTAACTTATCAAGCTCATTTGAAAAGCAGATTGACGAGTATGTGTGCATTCATAGAGTTCCCTTTATATCGTGGGCTAAGGTTAACCATGTTTTATTAACCTCCTTCACGGCACACCTAAAACTATGGAATACACCACCACCATCAACTCGCCTAATTCATGTATTCATCTTATTGTTATTTTTATATTGTTGTTCACCACATTATCTCATTACCTACCCCTAGAGTTTGTTGATTTCATATCACTCCAACTGCATGTTTTTAGGAGAAGACAATCCTGAACCACGAACCTGCTGTCTGTGGTGATAAACTGGACCAGCGTCATTGACCGAAATGGCTTAGTCGATGTAGTATATCTCGATTTCTCGAAAGTCTTAGACCGAATCAGTCACGGTCGTCTTATCCGCAAACTGGTTCAGGCCATATTTCCATGATCGGTAATTCAAGGCGAGGGTAAGCTATTCATTCTCTTAGACTGTAGGACGTAAAAGTTGTGTTCCCAGGGTCCAGTCCTAGGACTACATTACTTCCAATTATATATACATGACTCACCTCAACAATCATATTTCGAGCTACTACTGTCTGCCGATGAACAGTGGACAGTAAACTCCTAGAATGCCCTACCGGTCGAGGTAGTTCATACACATTTAACGGAGACTAGATTTACAGTTAAGAATTCAGACAAAATCTCTTCGTTAACCTACAAATACTCCTCTTATATAAACATATATTATCTACATAGGTTCGTATCTATTACAATTAGTGAATTATTGCGACCAGACATGCAGCCTGAGTAAAAAAACTTCTATTCTATTCACAACCATTTGAATTATTCAAAGAAGTTATCCAGATAATAACAATACAAACCTAGTACACTCGCATCAGAACTAAGTTAACAACTATCCAGCAAGGTGATAGCTGCTAATTTTCACAAAATTACTGCCTGGAACACACATTTACGCACTTTCAAATAAGATCAGCCAACAATTCAATTGACAGCCTAAAAGTAGACTTGAAAAAATCTTAGTGACAAGAAACATAGTTCTAACATCGAGATTCAAACGCGAATGAATCCATTTGATCAAACCAGCCCTCCCTAAAGACATACTAGTGACTTCATTTTGAATAATAATTCTGGAAATCAGTTTTTGTTTTAATGCTTAACCAAACGTAAGGTCACGGTCTGTAACATCCGGTCATCAAACGATAAGCCATGAATAGGTACGGAAGGTCTCCTCCAAGAATCGATGGGATGGTATCGCTAAAAGTTGACAACCTGGCTTATAGGACGACTATTGATGACCTGCGAAGAGTTTTCAGCCGATTTGGTGAAGTCGGTAAGTTTTGCTTGTCTCGAAATATACCCTCTTAAATCATCACCAATATTTATCATAGGTGATATCTACATACCTAGGGATCCATATACATTCGAAAGTCGGGGGTTCGCTTTCGTTCGCTACTGCACTGATCGCGAGGCAGATTGTGCTATACGGGGTATGGATGGCCATAAAGTAGACGGCAGAGAAGTTCGGGTTCAGAGAGCAAAATATGGAAGACCAACACCCAATCGCAGAAGGTATGTAACATTAAGCAGTGCCCGTTTTAATTCAAGTCGACCCTACAAGCCTTGAGTGTAAAACATTACATTATGCTGCGATAAAATTGAACACCAGGGATTGTCTATCAAACGAGTTTGACGTGCTCGCATTGCATGAGCATGCAGGAATTGCGAGTAATTGTGTTGAGCTTGACGATGTATCTGAGATTCACTTTGCATTCTATTAGAGCCTGATTTTTGTCAGGTGTCAGAAGAATGCTAGATTAAAAGGAGTAAATCTATGGAGGCAATTTTGTTTCTGAAATAGCTCCTACATGAATTCGATTGCATCTGCATGCACCGTCAGTATGACTCTAGTTCTGAGCAGTAGTAGACTGGGATGATATGTATAGTCACTTACATGTCCTTGTGACAGTAACACTTGGTTTGTGTAATGAATCTCTAGCAGTTTGAGACTTGTGTTAGGTGGGATTGTTCTGATCCCCTCAACGTGCCATATTAAAGTAGTCGGACGTTTGTTACTGGTCATTGTCTGGCTTTTGGCTACAAGGCTTCGCCTAACGAGGTCGTTATTTTACACTTGAGTTACAAGACAGTTTGGTGGAGAATATTGCAAGAGGAGAATAAGTTAGTGGATGTCGGAGAATAGATGGATTCTGTATTGGGTGATTCGGACGGTTGGTATGGGGGAGGGAGTATCAGTGATGAACTCTGACCTGTTATGCTTGTGTTACGCAGTGGTTAGGTTATTGGGATCGACAGTAGTTTTGTGACATGTGTTAAGGGAGAGTGCATTGTATTGAGTGGTACTTACTGTTGTATTCTTGCGAGAGCGTATTAATGTGCTTTATGACAGGCATCAAGATATGCATGTGTGGGTAAGTATACTAATTGATTTGTCAAGAAGTCTAGTAAAGTGCATCCAACAAGGACTGTTTGACAGGCCAAATTTTCTAGTGATGCCAAAATGAACAGAGCAATCACTGGCGGTAAGCATTGCAATCCGTTAAAATTGCTATTATATATTAATATTGAAGTGATTCTTTTTATGCATTCCGCTAGAGCCTGATTGTAGTCAGGTGTAATAGGAATGCTACATTGGAAGGATTGATTTTACTGGCAAGGTTATTACCTACTGTGAATCATTTCAACATGGTTGCAGATTCAGATGTTGACTTTTTGTGCATTTTCATAGTACCAGGGCATTGTTCTGGTCTCCAAAAATGCTATATTAAAGTAGATAGTCGCTAGTGACATTCACGTGTCTTTAGTACTGTCTGTACATTCGGTTGTCCATATGAAGTGGTTCCATTATCGGTTAAGTGGTTATCTGGGTTTAGCCAGGTGATGTAAACATGTAATTGTAGCATTCTGAGTTTCTAGACATTCGAGCAGACCATGGAGAAGTGATGTGGCTGAATGAAATTGTTGTAAGCAGGAAGTATACAATAGAGATTTAATTTACTGTTTGAGGAGGCTGCCCAGTGTTTGTTTACTACTTGTGAATCAGTCTTGTATGAATGTTTGTAAGGTTGTTTTAGAAAATTTCAGTGGTTTAGTCTGTGTGTAGTGTATTATATGCATTGATTGTTGTGTTTAAATGATTGTTGAGTGTAGACACGGATAATAAATTATTCCTTTTGCGTTTCAATGTTGCCTACCTTTTTTTTTGTCTAATTATTGGTACCACTTGCATGCATCATTTATCTTATAACAATATTTTCGTGACTGTATTCTTGCAAACGAGTTCATTTTTAACTTTTCAGACGATCGGTTACTCCGCGACGTAATGGACGGCGTTCTCGTTCTTTTTCATCTGGTCGTGACAGGCGGTCACCGCGCAGAATAAACGACCGATATCGTCTTCCTTCCTCTCCTCGACATTATAGTCGATCGTTGTCAAGAGAACGACGTTAACTGATGTCATTTATTTAAATTGTTCATTGATTTAACGCGTACATATACATCATGAATTTATTATCTAACTTAGTCTTTTGCTTTTCTTATCAGCTAATATCCCGCCGATATGGATTGGCTGTGTGCTATGCTGATTCGTGGGAGATTGGTGTTGTTTGCAGTGTCAGGCGAGACAGTTTTCACCAGTTAGCTGTTTGCAGATTTTTTGATTGGGAGTTTAGCTGTTAATTTGGAAGCATATTTGTGCTGATTTGCAGTTAAATCATCCCGGCAAAGCGGCTTCCTGGTGGTGGTGGGGTTAGCAAGGTTGAATTATGGTGCTGTAGCTGTTCACATACTATGTGTTTTGGGGACTAGTCGGTGTAGGTTTAAAGGTCACTTACTATACAGGGTTACCAAGACAGCCAATTCTCAAAGCGCTAACAGAATTAACATGCTGTTTGCTTTCGGACATTTGGTGTTGACAGCCGAGGTTGTTTACGATGAAGGTTGTTTGAGCGGTGGGCAGGATTGCTGAATGAGTTGTTTCTAACCCCGTTCTTCGCGACTAGATTCTGGTGCGTACGGTAAGCAACTACAATAATTGATAAAACATTTTCCAAAATATATAACATAATCGATATATGGAGTGTCCCAGACATTCGGTAAGGTATTACACGTCCATCCTCCAGTGCACATTACATGTGCACAGTATCGGTTACAGCTGCTGTCCACTACTCTTAATTGTTTTTGTTTTCAATGCGGTTTTTTGGCGCCTAGCTGAACAAGCTTATTTCAATGTTACGTGAATGCATGTTTAGCCAATAACTGTGAAAGTTGAAGCCTTGTTTCACCTACTTCAATTTTGGCAGTCGGGTAGTATCGCGACGTCATGCCAACAGTGTAAATATGTACTTAATGAATGAGTCACGTCACATTTTCCATGTGTTCGGTTGATTGAGCTTTCCTTGTACTGGATGGCACATCCAACAACATTCTAGTTTTTATTGTTTATTTGAATACCGATGCCGATTAGTTTGTTAGTCTAAAAGCTTTGGCAACTAGTGCGTTAATGGAGATAGTGTGATATAACTATTCTGGAGACTGATTCATCCGTAATATTTAATCGAATAGTGATTACATTTGAATTTGTCTACTAAGATAGTTTGCAACATCTCACATTAGGTAAGCTATTTGATGTGACGAATACATTGTAGTATTGGTTCTACAATCCGAATTTCGAGTGTAATGAGGTGTCATGGTTGTGCACAAGTTATTTAAGTTAACCAGTAGTCGTATAGATTGTTCGTTGGAGTTCGTCGTGTCTGTATAGTTGGTTATCGTTCCGATGGTGCATATCACTGCTGTGTATTTAGTCAGATGTATGATACATAAAACAGATATTTCCATCCATTCAAGGCTACCCGCTGTCTCCATTTTTATCTAATTTCATAGTCGATTTGCTGTTAAAAATGACACTCATCGTTTGGCTTTTTAGGGATTGATCTACTAGGAGGTCCACTTATTGACTTGGAATATGCTGATGATAGTTCTGTTTGCCGAAGGCGCTGTTAAGATACAGAGTCTCTTAACAGCAATAAGCACCAATACAACCATATTTGAAATGCGTTTCTCCCCTTCTAAATGCAAACTATTGCTCCAGGACTGGTCTCCGTCAACACCTGAACTAAAGATAGGGAGTGAAGTAGTTGTGCACGTCAACTACTTCACTTATCTTGAAAGTATGATTAGCCATAATGGGTTGGTCTCTGACGAAATCTTAGTACGAATTCGAAAACTCGTTTGGCTTCTGCCAAATTACGTCACCTATGGCGTAGGCGAGGTATTCGTCCCAACGAAGGGAAGAGTGTACTGCACAACAGTTCGCTCTGTATTCCTGTTTGGATGTGAGACATGGTCATTAAGGGTGAACGACACTTGTAGGTTATTAGTTTTTGATCACCGATGCCTTCGAAACATCGCTCGCGTTAGCCGAGATCAATAACTAAGCGATAATGGGGTTAGACAACGGGTATTGGGCAAAGGTGATAAATCAGTCGACGAGTTTGTAAATCTTCATCAACTGAGGTGGTTGGGATATGTGTTGCATATGCCCAACCACTGTCTGCCTCAACGCGTGATGTTTGCCAATATAGGAGTAGAATGGAAAAGAGTTAGAGGCGGCCAAGCTAAAACATGCCATCAGTATATGAGGTCACTGACTGCTAATTTGAATCGTGTCGATAGCTGCAGACTACCTGGTTGGGGTCTTCGCGAATACCGTAACCAGTGACTAGAAACACTGGGTGACATGACTCAAAATCGATCGTAATGGCGCATATGTACCCACTCATTGTCATCTCTCAAATCATTAGCTTAAAATTATTTCGTAACTTTCCACGCTGCCTGAACCATATTCTATTTGTTCACACATTATTATTATTATCATTGAAATAACTTCTATTAATGTGGTGTTAATCTTACGGTGTTATAGATGTATGGTAACTTGAACCGGTGTACACGTGCCAGATTCTATGTTGATCATACATGCATACCCCCGTTTATGATGCATGTTTCCACCATATACATTCGGTGTCGTCGGTTGTGAAGCGACAAACTGCACAAATGCGTTTCTCGGGGAGAAGGGGCTCTGTTTCGTACGAATAATTTAGTCTGAATAATTTAAGTTTTATAAGTATCCGCGTTGCGTGAGCATACAGTGATTGCGAGTAATTGTGTTGAGCTCAACGATGTATCTGAGATTCACTTTGCATTCTATTAGAGCCTGATTTTTGTCAGGTGTCAGAAGAATGCTAGATTAAAAGGAGTAAATCTATGGAGGCAATTTTGTTTCTGAAATAGCTCCTACATGAATTCGATTGCATCTGCATGCACCGTCAGTATGACTCTAGTTCTGAGCAGTAGTAGACTGGGATGATATGTATAGTCACTTACATGTCCTTGTGACAGTAACACTTGGTTTGTGTAATGAATCTCTAGCAGTTTGAGACTTGTGTTAGGTGGGATTGTTCTGATCCCCTCAACGTGCCATATTAAAGTAGTCGGACGTTTGTTACTGGTCATTGTCTGGCTTTTGGCTACAAGGCTTCGCCTAACGAGGTCGTTATTTTACACTTGAGTTACAAGACAGTTTGGTGGAGAATATTGCAAGAGGAGAATAAGTTAGTGGATGTCGGAGAATAGATGGATTCTGTATTGGGTGATTCGGACGGTTGGTATGGGGGAGGGAGTATCAGTGATGAACTCTGACCTGTTATGCTTGTGTTACGCAGTGGTTAGGTTATTGGGATCGACAGTAGTTTTGTGACATGTGTTAAGGGAGAGTGCATTGTATTGAGTGGTACTTACTGTTGTATTCTTGCGAGAGCGTATTAATGTGCTTTATGACAGGCATCAAGATATGCATGTGTGGGTAAGTATACTAATTGATTTGTCAAGAAGTCTAGTAAAGTGCATCCAACAAGGACTGTTTGACAGGCCAAATTTTCTAGTGATGCCAAAATGAACAGAGCAATCACTGGCGGTAAGCATTGCAATCCGTTAAAATTGCTATTATATATTAATATTGAAGTGATTCTTTTTATGCATTCCGCTAGAGCCTGATTGTAGTCAGGTGTAATAGGAATGCTACATTGGAAGGATTGATTTTACTGGCAAGGTTATTACCTACTGTGAATCATTTCAACATGGTTGCAGATTCAGATGTTGACTTTTTGTGCATTTTCATAGTACCAGGGCATTGTTCTGGTCTCCAAAAATGCTATATTAAAGTAGATAGTCGCTAGTGACATTCACGTGTCTTTAGTACTGTCTGTACATTCGGTTGTCCATATGAAGTGGTTCCATTATCGGTTAAGTGGTTATCTGGGTTTAGCCAGGTGATGTAAACATGTAATTGTAGCATTCTGAGTTTCTAGACATTCGAGCAGACCATGGAGAAGTGATGTGGCTGAATGAAATTGTTGTAAGCAGGAAGTATACAATAGAGATTTAATTTACTGTTTGAGGAGGCTGCCCAGTGTTTGTTTACTACTTGTGAATCAGTCTTGTATGAATGTTTGTAAGGTTGTTTTAGAAAATTTCAGTGGTTTAGTCTGTGTGTAGTGTATTATATGCATTGATTGTTGTGTTTAAATGATTGTTGAGTGTAGACACGGATAATAAGTTATTCCTTTTGCGTTTCAATGTTGCCTACCTTTTTTTTTGTCTAATTATTGGTACCACTTGCATGCATCATTTATCTTATAACAATATTTTCGTGACTGTATTCTTGCAAACGAGTTCATTTTTAACTTTTCAGACGATCGGTTACTCCGCGACGTAATGGACGGCGTTCTCGTTCTTTTTCATCTGGTCGTGACAGGCGGTCACCGCGTAGAATAAACGACCGATATCGTCTTCCTTCCTCTCCTCGACATTATAGTCGATCGTTGTCAAGAGAACGACGTTAACTGATGTCATTTATTTAAATTGTTCATTGATTTAACGCGTACATATACATCATGAATTTATTATCTAACTTAGTCTTTTGCTTTTCTTATCAGCTAATATCCCGCCGATATGGATTGGCTGTGTGCTATGCTGATTCGTGGGAGATTGGTGTTGTTTGCAGTGTCAGGCGAGACAGTTTTCACCAGTTAGCTGTTTGCAGATTTTTTGATTGGGAGTTTAGCTGTTAATTTGGAAGCATATTTGTGCTGATTTGCAGTTAAATCATCCCGGCAAAGCGGCTTCCTGGTGGTGGTGGGGTTAGCAAGGTTGAATTATGGTGCTGTAGCTGTTCACATACTATGTGTTTTGGGGACTAGTCGGTGTAGGTTTAAAGGTCACTTACTATACAGGGTTACCAAGACAGCCAATTCTCAAAGCGCTAACAGAATTAACATGCTGTTTGCTTTCGGACATTTGGTGTTGACAGCCGAGGTTGTTTACGATGAAGGTTGTTTGAGCGGTGGGCAGGATTGCTGAATGAGTTGTTTCTAACCCCGTTCTTCGCGACTAGATTCTGGTGCGTACGGTAAGCAACTACAATAATTGATAAAACATTTTCCAAAATATATAACATAATCGATATATGGAGTGTCCCAGACATTCGGTAAGGTATTACACGTCCATCCTCCAGTGCACATTACATGTGCACAGTATCGGTTACAGCTGCTGTCCACTACTCTTAATTGTTTTTGTTTTCAATGCGGTTTTTTGGCGCCTAGCTGAACAAGCTTATTTCAATGTTACGTGAATGCATGTTTAGCCAATAACTGTGAAAGTTGAAGCCTTGTTTCACCTACTTCAATTTTGGCAGTCGGGTAGTATCGCGACGTCATGCCAACAGTGTAAATATGTACTTAATGAATGAGTCACGTCACATTTTCCATGTGTTCGGTTGATTGAGCTTTCCTTGTACTGGATGGCACATCCAACAACATTCTAGTTTTTATTGTTTATTTGAATACCGATGCCGATTAGTTTGTTAGTCTAAAAGCTTTGGCAACTAGTGCGTTAATGGAGATAGTGTGATATAACTATTCTGGAGACTGATTCATCCGTAATATTTAATCGAATAGTGATTACATTTGAATTTGTCTACTAAGATAGTTTGCAACATCTCACATTAGGTAAGCTATTTGATGTGACGAATACATTGTAGTATTGGTTCTACAATCCGAATTTCGAGTGTAATGAGGTGTCATGGTTGTGCACAAGTTATTTAAGTTAACCAGTAGTCGTATAGATTGTTCGTTGGAGTTCGTCGTGTCTGTATAGTTGGTTATCGTTCCGATGGTGCATATCACTGCTGTGTATTTAGTCAGATGTATGATACATAAAACAGATATTTCCATCCATTCAAGGCTACCCGCTGTCTCCATTTTTATCTAATTTCATAGTCGATTTGCTGTTAAAAATGACACTCATCGTTTGGCTTTTTAGGGATTGATCTACTAGGAGGTCCACTTATTGACTTGGAATATGCTGATGATAGTTCTGTTTGCCGAAGGCGCTGTTAAGATACAGAGTCTCTTAACAGCAATAAGCACCAATACAACCATATTTGAAATGCGTTTCTCCCCTTCTAAATGCAAACTATTGCTCCAGGACTGGTCTCCGTCAACACCTGAACTAAAGATAGGGAGTGAAGTAGTTGTGCACGTCAACTACTTCACTTATCTTGAAAGTATGATTAGCCATAATGGGTTGGTCTCTGACGAAATCTTAGTACGAATTCGAAAACTCGTTTGGCTTCTGCCAAATTACGTCACCTATGGCGTAGGCGAGGTATTCGTCCCAACGAAGGGAAGAGTGTACTGCACAACAGTTCGCTCTGTATTCCTGTTTGGATGTGAGACATGGTCATTAAGGGTGAACGACACTTGTAGGTTATTAGTTTTTGATCACCGATGCCTTCGAAACATCGCTCGCGTTAGCCGAGATCAATAACTAAGCGATAATGGGGTTAGACAACGGGTATTGGGCAAAGGTGATAAATCAGTCGACGAGTTTGTAAATCTTCATCAACTGAGGTGGTTGGGATATGTGTTGCATATGCCCAACCACTGTCTGCCTCAACGCGTGATGTTTGCCAATATAGGAGTAGAATGGAAAAGAGTTAGAGGCGGCCAAGCTAAAACATGCCATCAGTATATGAGGTCACTGACTGCTAATTTGAATCGTGTCGATAGCTGCAGACTACCTGGTTGGGGTCTTCGCGAATACCGTAACCAGTGACTAGAAACACTGGGTGACATGACTCAAAATCGATCGTAATGGCGCATATGTACCCACTCATTGTCATCTCTCAAATCATTAGCTTAAAATTATTTCGTAACTTTCCACGCTGCCTGAACCATATTCTATTTGTTCACACATTATTATTATTATCATTGAAATAACTTCTATTAATGTGGTGTTAATCTTACGGTGTTATAGATGTATGGTAACTTGAACCGGTGTACACGTGCCAGATTCTATGTTGATCATACATGCATACCCCCGTTTATGATGCATGTTTCCACCATATACATTCGGTGTCGTCGGTTGTGAAGCGACAAACTGCACAAATGCGTTTCTCGGGGAGAAGGGGCTCTGTTTCGTACGAATAATTTAGTCTGAATAATTTAAGTTTTATAAGTATCCGCGTTGCGTGAGCATACAGTGATTGCGAGTAATTGTGTTGAGCTTAACGATGTATCTGAGATTCACTTTGCATTCTATTAGAGCCTGATTTTTGTCAGGTGTCAGAAGAATGCTAGATTAAAAGGAGTAAATCTATGGAGGCAATTTTGTTTCTGAAATAGCTCCTACATGAATTCGATTGCATCTGCATGCACCGTCAGTATGACTCTAGTTCTGAGCAGTAGTAGACTGGGATGATATGTATAGTCACTTACATGTCCTTGTGACAGTAACACTTGGTTTGTGTAATGAATCTCTAGCAGTTTGAGACTTGTGTTAGGTGGGATTGTTCTGATCCCCTCAACGTGCCATATTAAAGTAGTCGGACGTTTGTTACTGGTCATTGTCTGGCTTTTGGCTACAAGGCTTCGCCTAACGAGGTCGTTATTTTACACTTGAGTTACAAGACAGTTTGGTGGAGAATATTGCAAGAGGAGAATAAGTTAGTGGATGTCGGAGAATAGATGGATTCTGTATTGGGTGATTCGGACGGTTGGTATGGGGGAGGGAGTATCAGTGATGAACTCTGACCTGTTATGCTTGTGTTACGCAGTGGTTAGGTTATTGGGATCGACAGTAGTTTTGTGACATGTGTTAAGGGAGAGTGCATTGTATTGAGTGGTACTTACTGTTGTATTCTTGCGAGAGCGTATTAATGTGCTTTATGACAGGCATCAAGATATGCATGTGTGGGTAAGTATACTAATTGATTTGTCAAGAAGTCTAGTAAAGTGCATCCAACAAGGACTGTTTGACAGGCCAAATTTTCTAGTGATGCCAAAATGAACAGAGCAATCACTGGCGGTAAGCATTGCAATCCGTTAAAATTGCTATTATATATTAATATTGAAGTGATTCTTTTTATGCATTCCGCTAGAGCCTGATTGTAGTCAGGTGTAATAGGAATGCTACATTGGAAGGATTGATTTTACTGGCAAGGTTATTACCTACTGTGAATCATTTCAACATGGTTGCAGATTCAGATGTTGACTTTTTGTGCATTTTCATAGTACCAGGGCATTGTTCTGGTCTCCAAAAATGCTATATTAAAGTAGATAGTCGCTAGTGACATTCACGTGTCTTTAGTACTGTCTGTACATTCGGTTGTCCATATGAAGTGGTTCCATTATCGGTTAAGTGGTTATCTGGGTTTAGCCAGGTGATGTAAACATGTAATTGTAGCATTCTGAGTTTCTAGACATTCGAGCAGACCATGGAGAAGTGATGTGGCTGAATGAAATTGTTGTAAGCAGGAAGTATACAATAGAGATTTAATTTACTGTTTGAGGAGGCTGCCCAGTGTTTGTTTACTACTTGTGAATCAGTCTTGTATGAATGTTTGTAAGGTTGTTTTAGAAAATTTCAGTGGTTTAGTCTGTGTGTAGTGTATTATATGCATTGATTGTTGTGTTTAAATGATTGTTGAGTGTAGACACGGATAATAAATTATTCCTTTTGCGTTTCAATGTTGCCTACCTTTTTTTTTGTCTAATTATTGGTACCACTTGCATGCATCATTTATCTTATAACAATATTTTCGTGATTGTATTCTTGCAAACGAGTTCATTTTTAACTTTTCAGACGATCGGTTACTCCGCGACGTAATGGACGGCGTTCTCGTTCTTTTTCATCTGGTCGTGACAGGCGGTCACCGCGCAGAATAAACGACCGATATCGTCTTCCTTCCTCTCCTCGACATTATAGTCGATCGTTGTCAAGAGAACGACGTTAACTGATGTCATTTATTTAAATTGTTCATTGATTTAACGCGTACATATACATCATGAATTTATTATCTAACTTAGTCTTTTGCTTTTCTTATCAGCTAATATCCCGCCGATATGGATTGGCTGTGTGCTATGCTGATTCGTGGGAGATTGGTGTTGTTTGCAGTGTCAGGCGAGACAGTTTTCACCAGTTAGCTGTTTGCAGATTTTTTGATTGGGAGTTTAGCTGTTAATTTGGAAGCATATTTGTGCTGATTTGCAGTTAAATCATCCCGGCAAAGCGGCTTCCTGGTGGTGGTGGGGTTAGCAAGGTTGAATTATGGTGCTGTAGCTGTTCACATACTATGTGTTTTGGGGACTAGTCGGTGTAGGTTTAAAGGTCACTTACTATACAGGGTTACCAAGACAGCCAATTCTCAAAGCGCTAACAGAATTAACATGCTGTTTGCTTTCGGACATTTGGTGTTGACAGCCGAGGTTGTTTACGATGAAGGTTGTTTGAGCGGTGGGCAGGATTGCTGAATGAGTTGTTTCTAACCCCGTTCTTCGCGACTAGATTCTGGTGCGTACGGTAAGCAACTACAATAATTGATAAAACATTTTCCAAAATATATAACATAATCGATATATGGAGTGTCCCAGACATTCGGTAAGGTATTACACGTCCATCCTCCAGTGCACATTACATGTGCACAGTATCGGTTACAGCTGCTGTCCACTACTCTTAATTGTTTTTGTTTTCAATGCGGTTTTTTGGCGCCTAGCTGAACAAGCTTATTTCAATGTTACGTGAATGCATGTTTAGCCAATAACTGTGAAAGTTGAAGCCTTGTTTCACCTACTTCAATTTTGGCAGTCGGGTAGTATCGCGACGTCATGCCAACAGTGTAAATATGTACTTAATGAATGAGTCACGTCACATTTTCCATGTGTTCGGTTGATTGAGCTTTCCTTGTACTGGATGGCACATCCAACAACATTCTAGTTTTTATTGTTTATTTGAATACCGATGCCGATTAGTTTGTTAGTCTAAAAGCTTTGGCAACTAGTGCGTTAATGGAGATAGTGTGATATAACTATTCTGGAGACTGATTCATCCGTAATATTTAATCGAATAGTGATTACATTTGAATTTGTCTACTAAGATAGTTTGCAACATCTCACATTAGGTAAGCTATTTGATGTGACGAATACATTGTAGTATTGGTTCTACAATCCGAATTTCGAGTGTAATGAGGTGTCATGGTTGTGCACAAGTTATTTAAGTTAACCAGTAGTCGTATAGATTGTTCGTTGGAGTTCGTCGTGTCTGTATAGTTGGTTATCGTTCCGATGGTGCATATCACTGCTGTGTATTTAGTCAGATGTATGATACATAAAACAGATATTTCCATCCATTCAAGGCTACCCGCTGTCTCCATTTTTATCTAATTTCATAGTCGATTTGCTGTTAAAAATGACACTCATCGTTTGGCTTTTTAGGGATTGATCTACTAGGAGGTCCACTTATTGACTTGGAATATGCTGATGATAGTTCTGTTTGCCGAAGGCGCTGTTAAGATACAGAGTCTCTTAACAGCAATAAGCACCAATACAACCATATTTGAAATGCGTTTCTCCCCTTCTAAATGCAAACTATTGCTCCAGGACTGGTCTCCGTCAACACCTGAACTAAAGATAGGGAGTGAAGTAGTTGTGCACGTCAACTACTTCACTTATCTTGAAAGTATGATTAGCCATAATGGGTTGGTCTCTGACGAAATCTTAGTACGAATTCGAAAACTCGTTTGGCTTCTGCCAAATTACGTCACCTATGGCGTAGGCGAGGTATTCGTCCCAACGAAGGGAAGAGTGTACTGCACAACAGTTCGCTCTGTATTCCTGTTTGGATGTGAGACATGGTCATTAAGGGTGAACGACACTTGTAGGTTATTAGTTTTTGATCACCGATGCCTTCGAAACATCGCTCGCGTTAGCCGAGATCAATAACTAAGCGATAATGGGGTTAGACAACGGGTATTGGGCAAAGGTGATAAATCAGTCGACGAGTTTGTAAATCTTCATCAACTGAGGTGGTTGGGATATGTGTTGCATATGCCCAACCACTGTCTGCCTCAACGCGTGATGTTTGCCAATATAGGAGTAGAATGGAAAAGAGTTAGAGGCGGCCAAGCTAAAACATGCCATCAGTATATGAGGTCACTGACTGCTAATTTGAATCGTGTCGATAGCTGCAGACTACCTGGTTGGGGTCTTCGCGAATACCGTAACCAGTGACTAGAAACACTGGGTGACATGACTCAAAATCGATCGTAATGGCGCATATGTACCCACTCATTGTCATCTCTCAAATCATTAGCTTAAAATTATTTCGTAACTTTCCACGCTGCCTGAACCATATTCTATTTGTTCACACATTATTATTATTATCATTGAAATAACTTCTATTAATGTGGTGTTAATCTTACGGTGTTATAGATGTATGGTAACTTGAACCGGTGTACACGTGCCAGATTCTATGTTGATCATACATGCATACCCCCGTTTATGATGCATGTTTGGTGGAGAATATTGCAAGAGGAGAATAAGTTAGTGGATGTCGGAGAATAGATGGATTCTGTATTGGGTGATTCGGACGGTTGGTATGGGGGAGGGAGTATCAGTGATGAACTCTGACCTGTTATGCTTGTGTTACGCAGTGGTTAGGTTATTGGGATCGACAGTAGTTTTGTGACATGTGTTAAGGGAGAGTGCATTGTATTGAGTGGTACTTACTGTTGTATTCTTGCGAGAGCGTATTAATGTGCTTTATGACAGGCATCAAGATATGCATGTGTGGGTAAGTATACTAATTGATTTGTCAAGAAGTCTAGTAAAGTGCATCCAACAAGGACTGTTTGACAGGCCAAATTTTCTAGTGATGCCAAAATGAACAGAGCAATCACTGGCGGTAAGCATTGCAATCCGTTAAAATTGCTATTATATATTAATATTGAAGTGATTCTTTTTATGCATTCCGCTAGAGCCTGATTGTAGTCAGGTGTAATAGGAATGCTACATTGGAAGGATTGATTTTACTGGCAAGGTTATTACCTACTGTGAATCATTTCAACATGGTTGCAGATTCAGATGTTGACTTTTTGTGCATTTTCATAGTACCAGGGCATTGTTCTGGTCTCCAAAAATGCTATATTAAAGTAGATAGTCGCTAGTGACATTCACGTGTCTTTAGTACTGTCTGTACATTCGGTTGTCCATATGAAGTGGTTCCATTATCGGTTAAGTGGTTATCTGGGTTTAGCCAGGTGATGTAAACATGTAATTGTAGCATTCTGAGTTTCTAGACATTCGAGCAGACCATGGAGAAGTGATGTGGCTGAATGAAATTGTTGTAAGCAGGAAGTATACAATAGAGATTTAATTTACTGTTTGAGGAGGCTGCCCAGTGTTTGTTTACTACTTGTGAATCAGTCTTGTATGAATGTTTGTAAGGTTGTTTTAGAAAATTTCAGTGGTTTAGTCTGTGTGTAGTGTATTATATGCATTGATTGTTGTGTTTAAATGATTGTTGAGTGTAGACACGGATAATAAATTATTCCTTTTGCGTTTCAATGTTGCCTACCTTTTTTTTTGTCTAATTATTGGTACCACTTGCATGCATCATTTATCTTATAACAATATTTTCGTGATTGTATTCTTGCAAACGAGTTCATTTTTAACTTTTCAGACGATCGGTTACTCCGCGACGTAATGGACGGCGTTCTCGTTCTTTTTCATCTGGTCGTGACAGGCGGTCACCGCGCAGAATAAACGACCGATATCGTCTTCCTTCCTCTCCTCGACATTATAGTCGATCGTTGTCAAGAGAACGACGTTAACTGATGTCATTTATTTAAATTGTTCATTGATTTAACGCGTACATATACATCATGAATTTATTATCTAACTTAGTCTTTTGCTTTTCTTATCAGCTAATATCCCGCCGATATGGATTGGCTGTGTGCTATGCTGATTCGTGGGAGATTGGTGTTGTTTGCAGTGTCAGGCGAGACAGTTTTCACCAGTTAGCTGTTTGCAGATTTTTTGATTGGGAGTTTAGCTGTTAATTTGGAAGCATATTTGTGCTGATTTGCAGTTAAATCATCCCGGCAAAGCGGCTTCCTGGTGGTGGTGGGGTTAGCAAGGTTGAATTATGGTGCTGTAGCTGTTCACATACTATGTGTTTTGGGGACTAGTCGGTGTAGGTTTAAAGGTCACTTACTATACAGGGTTACCAAGACAGCCAATTCTCAAAGCGCTAACAGAATTAACATGCTGTTTGCTTTCGGACATTTGGTGTTGACAGCCGAGGTTGTTTACGATGAAGGTTGTTTGAGCGGTGGGCAGGATTGCTGAATGAGTTGTTTCTAACCCCGTTCTTCGCGACTAGATTCTGGTGCGTACGGTAAGCAACTACAATAATTGATAAAACATTTTCCAAAATATATAACATAATCGATATATGGAGTGTCCCAGACATTCGGTAAGGTATTACACGTCCATCCTCCAGTGCACATTACATGTGCACAGTATCGGTTACAGCTGCTGTCCACTACTCTTAATTGTTTTTGTTTTCAATGCGGTTTTTTGGCGCCTAGCTGAACAAGCTTATTTCAATGTTACGTGAATGCATGTTTAGCCAATAACTGTGAAAGTT
This sequence comes from Schistosoma japonicum, assembly GCA_025215515.1. NCBI lineage: Eukaryota > Metazoa > Platyhelminthes > Trematoda > Strigeidida > Schistosomatidae > Schistosoma > Schistosoma japonicum. Next base: position 42,867,992 of record CM046062.1, on the reverse strand, counting down.
GAAGCCTTGTTTCACCTACTTCAATTTTGGCAGTCGGGTAGTATCGCGACGTCATGCCAACAGTGTAAATATGTACTTAATGAATGAGTCACGTCACATTTTCCATGTGTTCGGTTGATTGAGCTTTCCTTGTACTGGATGGCACATCCAACAACATTCTAGTTTTTATTGTTTATTTGAATACCGATGCCGATTAGTTTGTTAGTCTAAAAGCTTTGGCAACTAGTGCGTTAATGGAGATAGTGTGATATAACTATTCTGGAGACTGATTCATCCGTAATATTTAATCGAATAGTGATTACATTTGAATTTGTCTACTAAGATAGTTTGCAACATCTCACATTAGGTAAGCTATTTGATGTGACGAATACATTGTAGTATTGGTTCTACAATCCGAATTTCGAGTGTAATGAGGTGTCATGGTTGTGCACAAGTTATTTAAGTTAACCAGTAGTCGTATAGATTGTTCGTTGGAGTTCGTCGTGTCTGTATAGTTGGTTATCGTTCCGATGGTGCATATCACTGCTGTGTATTTAGTCAGATGTATGATACATAAAACAGATATTTCCATCCATTCAAGGCTACCCGCTGTCTCCATTTTTATCTAATTTCATAGTCGATTTGCTGTTAAAAATGACACTCATCGTTTGGCTTTTTAGGGATTGATCTACTAGGAGGTCCACTTATTGACTTGGAATATGCTGATGATAGTTCTGTTTGCCGAAGGCGCTGTTAAGATACAGAGTCTCTTAACAGCAATAAGCACCAATACAACCATATTTGAAATGCGTTTCTCCCCTTCTAAATGCAAACTATTGCTCCAGGACTGGTCTCCGTCAACACCTGAACTAAAGATAGGGAGTGAAGTAGTTGTGCACGTCAACTACTTCACTTATCTTGAAAGTATGATTAGCCATAATGGGTTGGTCTCTGACGAAATCTTAGTACGAATTCGAAAACTCGTTTGGCTTCTGCCAAATTACGTCACCTATGGCGTAGGCGAGGTATTCGTCCCAACGAAGGGAAGAGTGTACTGCACAACAGTTCGCTCTGTATTCCTGTTTGGATGTGAGACATGGTCATTAAGGGTGAACGACACTTGTAGGTTATTAGTTTTTGATCACCGATGCCTTCGAAACATCGCTCGCGTTAGCCGAGATCAATAACTAAGCGATAATGGGGTTAGACAACGGGTATTGGGCAAAGGTGATAAATCAGTCGACGAGTTTGTAAATCTTCATCAACTGAGGTGGTTGGGATATGTGTTGCATATGCCCAACCACTGTCTGCCTCAACGCGTGATGTTTGCCAATATAGGAGTAGAATGGAAAAGAGTTAGAGGCGGCCAAGCTAAAACATGCCATCAGTATATGAGGTCACTGACTGCTAATTTGAATCGTGTCGATAGCTGCAGACTACCTGGTTGGGGTCTTCGCGAATACCGTAACCAGTGACTAGAAACACTGGGTGACATGACTCAAAATCGATCGTAATGGCGCATATGTACCCACTCATTGTCATCTCTCAAATCATTAGCTTAAAATTATTTCGTAACTTTCCACGCTGCCTGAACCATATTCTATTTGTTCACACATTATTATTATTATCATTGAAATAACTTCTATTAATGTGGTGTTAATCTTACGGTGTTATAGATGTATGGTAACTTGAACCGGTGTACACGTGCCAGATTCTATGTTGATCATACATGCATACCCCCGTTTATGATGCATGTTTGGTGGAGAATATTGCAAGAGGAGAATAAGTTAGTGGATGTCGGAGAATAGATGGATTCTGTATTGGGTGATTCGGACGGTTGGTATGGGGGAGGGAGTATCAGTGATGAACTCTGACCTGTTATGCTTGTGTTACGCAGTGGTTAGGTTATTGGGATCGACAGTAGTTTTGTGACATGTGTTAAGGGAGAGTGCATTGTATTGAGTGGTACTTACTGTTGTATTCTTGCGAGAGCGTATTAATGTGCTTTATGACAGGCATCAAGATATGCATGTGTGGGTAAGTATACTAATTGATTTGTCAAGAAGTCTAGTAAAGTGCATCCAACAAGGACTGTTTGACAGGCCAAATTTTCTAGTGATGCCAAAATGAACAGAGCAATCACTGGCGGTAAGCATTGCAATCCGTTAAAATTGCTATTATATATTAATATTGAAGTGATTCTTTTTATGCATTCCGCTAGAGCCTGATTGTAGTCAGGTGTAATAGGAATGCTACATTGGAAGGATTGATTTTACTGGCAAGGTTATTACCTACTGTGAATCATTTCAACATGGTTGCAGATTCAGATGTTGACTTTTTGTGCATTTTCATAGTACCAGGGCATTGTTCTGGTCTCCAAAAATGCTATATTAAAGTAGATAGTCGCTAGTGACATTCACGTGTCTTTAGTACTGTCTGTACATTCGGTTGTCCATATGAAGTGGTTCCATTATCGGTTAAGTGGTTATCTGGGTTTAGCCAGGTGATGTAAACATGTAATTGTAGCATTCTGAGTTTCTAGACATTCGAGCAGACCATGGAGAAGTGATGTGGCTGAATGAAATTGTTGTAAGCAGGAAGTATACAATAGAGATTTAATTTACTGTTTGAGGAGGCTGCCCAGTGTTTGTTTACTACTTGTGAATCAGTCTTGTATGAATGTTTGTAAGGTTGTTTTAGAAAATTTCAGTGGTTTAGTCTGTGTGTAGTGTATTATATGCATTGATTGTTGTGTTTAAATGATTGTTGAGTGTAGACACGGATAATAAATTATTCCTTTTGCGTTTCAATGTTGCCTACCTTTTTTTTTGTCTAATTATTGGTACCACTTGCATGCATCATTTATCTTATAACAATATTTTCGTGATTGTATTCTTGCAAACGAGTTCATTTTTAACTTTTCAGACGATCGGTTACTCCGCGACGTAATGGACGGCGTTCTCGTTCTTTTTCATCTGGTCGTGACAGGCGGTCACCGCGCAGAATAAACGACCGATATCGTCTTCCTTCCTCTCCTCGACATTATAGTCGATCGTTGTCAAGAGAACGACGTTAACTGATGTCATTTATTTAAATTGTTCATTGATTTAACGCGTACATATACATCATGAATTTATTATCTAACTTAGTCTTTTGCTTTTCTTATCAGCTAATATCCCGCCGATATGGATTGGCTGTGTGCTATGCTGATTCGTGGGAGATTGGTGTTGTTTGCAGTGTCAGGCGAGACAGTTTTCACCAGTTAGCTGTTTGCAGATTTTTTGATTGGGAGTTTAGCTGTTAATTTGGAAGCATATTTGTGCTGATTTGCAGTTAAATCATCCCGGCAAAGCGGCTTCCTGGTGGTGGTGGGGTTAGCAAGGTTGAATTATGGTGCTGTAGCTGTTCACATACTATGTGTTTTGGGGACTAGTCGGTGTAGGTTTAAAGGTCACTTACTATACAGGGTTACCAAGACAGCCAATTCTCAAAGCGCTAACAGAATTAACATGCTGTTTGCTTTCGGACATTTGGTGTTGACAGCCGAGGTTGTTTACGATGAAGGTTGTTTGAGCGGTGGGCAGGATTGCTGAATGAGTTGTTTCTAACCCCGTTCTTCGCGACTAGATTCTGGTGCGTACGGTAAGCAACTACAATAATTGATAAAACATTTTCCAAAATATATAACATAATCGATATATGGAGTGTCCCAGACATTCGGTAAGGTATTACACGTCCATCCTCCAGTGCACATTACATGTGCACAGTATCGGTTACAGCTGCTGTCCACTACTCTTAATTGTTTTTGTTTTCAATGCGGTTTTTTGGCGCCTAGCTGAACAAGCTTATTTCAATGTTACGTGAATGCATGTTTAGCCAATAACTGTGAAAGTTGAAGCCTTGTTTCACCTACTTCAATTTTGGCAGTCGGGTAGTATCGCGACGTCATGCCAACAGTGTAAATATGTACTTAATGAATGAGTCACGTCACATTTTCCATGTGTTCGGTTGATTGAGCTTTCCTTGTACTGGATGGCACATCCAACAACATTCTAGTTTTTATTGTTTATTTGAATACCGATGCCGATTAGTTTGTTAGTCTAAAAGCTTTGGCAACTAGTGCGTTAATGGAGATAGTGTGATATAACTATTCTGGAGACTGATTCATCCGTAATATTTAATCGAATAGTGATTACATTTGAATTTGTCTACTAAGATAGTTTGCAACATCTCACATTAGGTAAGCTATTTGATGTGACGAATACATTGTAGTATTGGTTCTACAATCCGAATTTCGAGTGTAATGAGGTGTCATGGTTGTGCACAAGTTATTTAAGTTAACCAGTAGTCGTATAGATTGTTCGTTGGAGTTCGTCGTGTCTGTATAGTTGGTTATCGTTCCGATGGTGCATATCACTGCTGTGTATTTAGTCAGATGTATGATACATAAAACAGATATTTCCATCCATTCAAGGCTACCCGCTGTCTCCATTTTTATCTAATTTCATAGTCGATTTGCTGTTAAAAATGACACTCATCGTTTGGCTTTTTAGGGATTGATCTACTAGGAGGTCCACTTATTGACTTGGAATATGCTGATGATAGTTCTGTTTGCCGAAGGCGCTGTTAAGATACAGAGTCTCTTAACAGCAATAAGCACCAATACAACCATATTTGAAATGCGTTTCTCCCCTTCTAAATGCAAACTATTGCTCCAGGACTGGTCTCCGTCAACACCTGAACTAAAGATAGGGAGTGAAGTAGTTGTGCACGTCAACTACTTCACTTATCTTGAAAGTATGATTAGCCATAATGGGTTGGTCTCTGACGAAATCTTAGTACGAATTCGAAAACTCGTTTGGCTTCTGCCAAATTACGTCACCTATGGCGTAGGCGAGGTATTCGTCCCAACGAAGGGAAGAGTGTACTGCACAACAGTTCGCTCTGTATTCCTGTTTGGATGTGAGACATGGTCATTAAGGGTGAACGACACTTGTAGGTTATTAGTTTTTGATCACCGATGCCTTCGAAACATCGCTCGCGTTAGCCGAGATCAATAACTAAGCGATAATGGGGTTAGACAACGGGTATTGGGCAAAGGTGATAAATCAGTCGACGAGTTTGTAAATCTTCATCAACTGAGGTGGTTGGGATATGTGTTGCATATGCCCAACCACTGTCTGCCTCAACGCGTGATGTTTGCCAATATAGGAGTAGAATGGAAAAGAGTTAGAGGCGGCCAAGCTAAAACATGCCATCAGTATATGAGGTCACTGACTGCTAATTTGAATCGTGTCGATAGCTGCAGACTACCTGGTTGGGGTCTTCGCGAATACCGTAACCAGTGACTAGAAACACTGGGTGACATGACTCAAAATCGATCGTAATGGCGCATATGTACCCACTCATTGTCATCTCTCAAATCATTAGCTTAAAATTATTTCGTAACTTTCCACGCTGCCTGAACCATATTCTATTTGTTCACACATTATTATTATTATCATTGAAATAACTTCTATTAATGTGGTGTTAATCTTACGGTGTTATAGATGTATGGTAACTTGAACCGGTGTACACGTGCCAGATTCTATGTTGATCATACATGCATACCCCCGTTTATGATGCATGTTTGGTGGAGAATATTGCAAGAGGAGAATAAGTTAGTGGATGTCGGAGAATAGATGGATTCTGTATTGGGTGATTCGGACGGTTGGTATGGGGGAGGGAGTATCAGTGATGAACTCTGACCTGTTATGCTTGTGTTACGCAGTGGTTAGGTTATTGGGATCGACAGTAGTTTTGTGACATGTGTTAAGGGAGAGTGCATTGTATTGAGTGGTACTTACTGTTGTATTCTTGCGAGAGCGTATTAATGTGCTTTATGACAGGCATCAAGATATGCATGTGTGGGTAAGTATACTAATTGATTTGTCAAGAAGTCTAGTAAAGTGCATCCAACAAGGACTGTTTGACAGGCCAAATTTTCTAGTGATGCCAAAATGAACAGAGCAATCACTGGCGGTAAGCATTGCAATCCGTTAAAATTGCTATTATATATTAATATTGAAGTGATTCTTTTTATGCATTCCGCTAGAGCCTGATTGTAGTCAGGTGTAATAGGAATGCTACATTGGAAGGATTGATTTTACTGGCAAGGTTATTACCTACTGTGAATCATTTCAACATGGTTGCAGATTCAGATGTTGACTTTTTGTGCATTTTCATAGTACCAGGGCATTGTTCTGGTCTCCAAAAATGCTATATTAAAGTAGATAGTCGCTAGTGACATTCACGTGTCTTTAGTACTGTCTGTACATTCGGTTGTCCATATGAAGTGGTTCCATTATCGGTTAAGTGGTTATCTGGGTTTAGCCAGGTGATGTAAACATGTAATTGTAGCATTCTGAGTTTCTAGACATTCGAGCAGACCATGGAGAAGTGATGTGGCTGAATGAAATTGTTGTAAGCAGGAAGTATACAATAGAGATTTAATTTACTGTTTGAGGAGGCTGCCCAGTGTTTGTTTACTACTTGTGAATCAGTCTTGTATGAATGTTTGTAAGGTTGTTTTAGAAAATTTCAGTGGTTTAGTCTGTGTGTAGTGTATTATATGCATTGATTGTTGTGTTTAAATGATTGTTGAGTGTAGACACGGATAATAAATTATTCCTTTTGCGTTTCAATGTTGCCTACCTTTTTTTTTGTCTAATTATTGGTACCACTTGCATGCATCATTTATCTTATAACAATATTTTCGTGATTGTATTCTTGCAAACGAGTTCATTTTTAACTTTTCAGACGATCGGTTACTCCGCGACGTAATGGACGGCGTTCTCGTTCTTTTTCATCTGGTCGTGACAGGCGGTCACCGCGCAGAATAAACGACCGATATCGTCTTCCTTCCTCTCCTCGACATTATAGTCGATCGTTGTCAAGAGAACGACGTTAACTGATGTCATTTATTTAAATTGTTCATTGATTTAACGCGTACATATACATCATGAATTTATTATCTAACTTAGTCTTTTGCTTTTCTTATCAGCTAATATCCCGCCGATATGGATTGGCTGTGTGCTATGCTGATTCGTGGGAGATTGGTGTTGTTTGCAGTGTCAGGCGAGACAGTTTTCACCAGTTAGCTGTTTGCAGATTTTTTGATTGGGAGTTTAGCTGTTAATTTGGAAGCATATTTGTGCTGATTTGCAGTTAAATCATCCCGGCAAAGCGGCTTCCTGGTGGTGGTGGGGTTAGCAAGGTTGAATTATGGTGCTGTAGCTGTTCACATACTGTGTTTTGGGGACTAGTCGGTGTAGATTTAAAGGTCACTTTGTATACATTGTTATCTTGACAGTTATTTCTAAATTGTTTATTTATTTATAGTCTTTGTATTTTCGATGAGATATTTCGCTTGCTGTGATTGTTGTTTGGAATACTCATTGTATGTTCTTACACTGAAGAGGCTTCAATCTTTTTTTTACATGGCGCATGTTGATTATTATTTCTTGGATTTTGTTGGTTTCTCTGACTTTGCTTATTGCTCTACGGTTAAGGCGACTTTCAAGTGGTATGCCATTTAAGCTGTAAGGAGTTTATCTTTTCTGGTCATATCGTTTAATCTTGATTTCTATTAGTTAGTCTTCAATTAATCGATATTGGTCGTAATGTGCGGATTGTTAGATTTGTGATATCAAAATAAATAGTCTCCACATCACTTGTTTACAAATATACAGAAGAATTTGTTTTCTATCACTGGCGAAATGTCATTGTATATTTAACTAGTCTTTATTACTTTCTTTAATACTTGTTGATTAATACTGTATTTGTACTCTTTTTTTAATTTAGGTAATTATCTATTTGATTTTAACCTCTACTTTGTAATTCTGTTGTAAATTTATGTTCATTTAGATACTTACATCAAAATAAAACTGCATATATGACTTGTCTCTTCACAGTGTAAATTCTACGTTTCGGCTTAGGCGTTCCGTAATTTTTCTAATGAAAATTAGCTACACGATACATTTATTTGTATACCTATATATTAAGCTGTATAAGTGAATTCAGAACTGATCTTATTAGTATAATTCTATTTACAGTTACATTCTTTAGTGTTTTTAACTATACGTATTCGCTGTAGGAATTATCTTTGTATTATGCAAATTGGAAGCATCTATTTGTGTTGATCACTGTTATTCATCGTGCTTTCAATGTGTCTAGGATCTTCAGTTCCTATCATTAACTTCTCTATTTAATCAATGGATACTGTACTTTTCATGCTATCGATTTTACTACATTTCATGTCAATTATTTGATGGGTGACACTATCCCAAGTATGTTTATAGTAGATAGTAATGAATAGGTCTAAATATTTGAAATGTAATATTTATTGTACATTACCCTGTGATATACAACAATTACCCTTTAAATAAACATTAAAGATGACTGAGAAGGTTAGATACAATTGATCTAAATCATCATGCATAAATGATAACTTAGATGTAATTGTAACTGAACAAATGTAAGCATTGAAAGGCTATTGTAAATATTATTAGCCCAGAATAGTGAATAAACAATGTCTACACATTCTTTATTGATACGTAGATATCAATCATTGGAAACTGCATTGAATGTAGTAACTGGTAATATGAATAGGAAATAAAAATCTAATTTTATGTTATTACTACAGTTACTAACATTATTTTTTTCTAATTATAAAAATGAATTTGGCTCAGTATCATTTAATTCAATGTTTTCATCAACTGAAATCACATCAAAATCACTTTCTCTATATACAAGTGGACAATAAACATGTGAAAAAGATAAACCAACACCATGTGAATCTGAATCAACTATTGAATGTGTACATGTTTTTGAATTTGTCACAATGTTACAATTATCATCATTATTGTTATTGTGTAATAAGTTAAGATTGACACAATGTTTACTATACTGTTTTCTATTATCAGTAGTATCTTCTGTTTGTTTTTCATTCTTTTGTTGTTGACAATATTGGAGATTATCTAAACTATATTCATTTAGCATTAATAATTGATTTGAATATGATGATGTCGATGAAGTTGTCCTATTACAATTATGATAAATTCTATTACCAGCTAATTCAAATAACCAGTTCTTTACTACTGAATCATGTGAATAATAAGCACGAAATGTTTGAAAAATATAATGAGGATTGTATTTTACTTCAGTTTGACAGCTACTCGGTTGTAATGAAGTTAATGATTGATCATTATTATCATCATTACTGTTTCTAGAAATGTTGTTGTTTGCTTGTTGATTTACTGGTGAATATCTTTCTACTGGTTTATGTAATAAAGTCTTATCAGTTTGACATGTATTTTCTATGATTGCATATTTCATTGTTTCATTTTTATTAAGAATTGGTACTGATGAATAATTCAATTTTGTTGTATTCATTAACGATTTATGTTTAATAATTGAATTCATTTTATTCAGATACTTTGATGAATAGTGTATGAATGTAGATGAATGTTGTTGTTGTTGTCGTCGTCGTTCTTGTGGTTGTTGTTTTATATCATTTAATTGTAAATAGTCAATTTCTTGTTTCCATTTTCTATTAGCATATAAATTAACTGGTGCTGATACAGTTTCTGATGTAAAATCTATTGGTTCAATTGGTGTTAATTGTTTTGTACGTTTAGTTAATAGATCAGATCTAGATTGTTTTTTGTAATGTATACATGGAGATGATTTTAATTTAGATTGATTATTATTATTATTAATAAATAATGATATTTCCGATTTTGATTGATTATTCAATTGATTTATTGATTTAATTTGTAACTTATTACAAAAGGAAAATATGGTTAGGAACCATAATTTTATTTGTTGTTTAAAATGTTTATTTAATGTAAGATAAATAAAGAAATTAATAGAATAAGTAAATAAACCTAATAGATGAGCTATAGAACGATAAATTAAATAAGGTGGACAACATCTCCATTGATGACAGATATTACCAAATTGTTTATTAATCGCTTCAAATATACTAACATAAGCAAATGCTTGAGGTAGTTGTCCAGCTATAAATAAACAAATAATAACAATTAATAAAATGGTTAATTTACGTTGAGCTAATTGCCATTTAACATTGGATAATTTAATTGATGTTTTACAATTTACTTTTAATTGTTTATGAAATTTCCTCTTAGTAACATTAGTTGGTAATAGATATTGACGACGACGTTTATTTGCTATTTGAATAAAATGTAATAGATAATAATTTACTATACATAGTAATAATAATGGTAAGATTTGTACTAAAATAATACGTATCCATGAGAAAATTCGATAGAAATCTGATTTACCAAATTGTGTAAGTCCTGTAAATACTTGTAATTGACTATGATTATCATTTGAATAATTCAATGATACTGTTGTATGATTATTATGACTATTATTGTAATATTTCGAGGAGTTATACCATAATTCATTCGTTCTATTAGTTTTCATTAAATGAATCAATGATTTTTTATTTGATTTATTTATACTAACAACTTTTTGTACAAAGAATAATGGTAAATTAAGTAGTATACTAAAAAATGTTATACAAATTAATGAATGTTTAAAATTACAATGTCGACATGTGCATAATTGTAAACATTTTCTTAGATTGCAACATTCAAATAAGTAATAAGGATGACAATGACGTAATCTATGAAAAATAGTTGAAGATTTCAATGTAAAACTATTAGCTAAGTTATTTTGTTGGTTTATCATTGAACGATGACAATAGTTTGATAGTTTATGATACCAATTAGAAGGTTTTATTGTTGCTTTTTCTTGTTGATCTATTTGATTATCATTTATATCTTTAATTAAATCATTTTCTGATAGTTCTTTATGTTCATTAAAGGTGTCATGATGTTCTTTTGTAGATATTGAATAATGATTTGTATTTTGACATGAATCATTTTTATGTTTTATAGGTGATAGAGTAGATAATGAATGCATTCTAAAATTATTCTGATATATTGAGCCTATTTGACTCATAGCTAAATAACGTTCAATTGATAAGACAAGAGTAAACCAGACACTTGCTGTCTCAGAAATATTTCCAATTGGAAAGAGTATATATGCATTGTAATATAATAGATAAATACGAAATTTTCTAAATACTGGATATTGACAATATGCAAAGTACTTTCCACATCTACAATTGAAATAAAATAATTGTAAGAGGGATTTTTATCTGATGTTTTTCCATAATCATTTAAAATAATAACTCTAATTAATACGAACAACGAAATGATGATCTTTTTCAGAATCAATGTCATGTGGTTGAATGTCTGCCTTGGTGTGGCTACTAATTCTCGTTGCGGATATGAAGAAAACAAGATTGATGAGACGAATCGCCAACTGTATGTATGTCCTATACTTCAAACACTCAATTTTTTTAAACATCCAAATCCATACCTCATATCAAACCAATTGAAATAATGACATAGAAACCAAATTTAGACAATGATAGGTAAACTAGTAGTAACGTATTGATAATTAATTAGTCAAACGTCATCACCTGAAGATGATGTAATGACATCAAACGGCAGACCGGAACATTAAGAATATAAGGATAGCGGAAACAATGTATTCTTTATGTCACAGCAATTGAACTGTTTATACTAATTTCGGAAAAGTTAGTTCTTCATGATTAATTATTCATCAAAAAACTTATTCTCTGTAAAAGTATCAGCTTTTTCCAATTCAATAAATTTGATAAACTCTTGGGATTGATAGTATGGTACTGCATTTTCTAGTGTCCGTTTCAACAGCATTCATTTTAAAGAAAAATTTACTTTCAATTGGTTCCGCTGTCACAACTTGTTTGGCTTTATCTGATGCTCTTTTTTCCCGTCTTGTGGCTAAGGACATTACTATGAATTGGTAGTACACTAATAAGGCGTGGTCATTATTGAAGGTCGTCTGTTACTTGTGTTAAGGTGGTACGCTTATTGGAGTATTCCCAACTCAGAGGCACCGGTATGTTAATAATTAAAGTGCTTTGATTCGAGTTTACCAGCGTTAAACATCATGAAGAGTTATAAGGTTTTTATAAAAGCATGTAACTACATACAATTAGCACATTACTATTCAGTTTAAAGGAGTTATGTAGGTTGTATAAAATACAAAAGCCGTCGGGAGGTGGTTAACCCAAATGCTTAAACAAGCCACCACTCAGTGTTACGAAACTGAATCACTTGTTGAAACGTTTTCTGCTATATAAAGTACCTTGTGTATTTTGTTTCTGTTGATTCGACAATGATGTATGTCGATAGTATGTATTGGTACATGAGGTCAGTATGATAGGAGAAATGGATTAGCAGACAGACAATCATGCGTATTGATACTTGGCAATGGGAGAGTAGTGGTCATGAGAATAAGTATGCAAATCAATGAAAGTATTCATGAATAATGAGAGGACCTAGAAAATTATTACATACTTTGTCGTTTTATAAGTTGACGTCATCTTAGGTACGGAAACTGTTAGTATTCATGATGTGTCTAAAGAGTATACAAGGTCGTACAGTCGACACTTCGAAAATGATGTTTTCTTAAAGCAAATGACGATATTGGACTAAGTTATGCACTACTTGGAGTATAGGAATAAGCGAGAGTAGTGTATAGAATTTTCATCCTGTTATTGAACTTACTTAATCTACACGTACGCATTTTTGAAGAGTCACATATTAGAACGAAATAGATATTCATTGATATCTAGGATGATAATGCTACAGGATAGGTATCACCTACAAACTTAAAAGTACCAACGAAACCGCTTCCGTGATACCGCTAGTCCTGAGCCAGATAAAATAGTAAACAACCAGTGTAAAATTATCTTCCTGGCATTTCTTTATATACATGTAATAGTTGACAGGACAGCCAACTAATTAGGAAAACAACAATACAGAAAAAATGCAAGAGTAATAGGTGACTGAAATAACGTGTACACCATTAATTAGTTGCAGTTCGTGAGTGGAGAATGCCAGTCAAATGGGGAGGGGAATTGAGGGTAAGGAGTAGAAATGAATTATCTTGTGTAAATCTAACCAAAATATAAGAAGTAACCTAAGAAACAGTTCTGAAAATTAATTACTCATCTTAGTTCGATCACTTTATCACCGACCCATGTCAATTCAGTAGTGGTACGGTTTCCCTTTAGTGACTTGTCATAATTTATAACATTGTAATAAAGTGAGAGTATTGAATAATAATATAGGGTTCAAAAGCTTTAGCCGTAATATTGTGGTTCTGTTGAAAAGTTATGAACGAATATGAGGTATTGTTTACAGGCGTGCATCCTATAACCAACCTCTTTCGACACATGTATTCATAGCAGATTGCCGTTTAATCACAAGTAGTAAGTAAAGTCGAATTGTGGCTATCATTAAAATGTTGGATGTAGATTTCAGTCCTATTGGACACTGATAAACTTGATGCACGTGCATTTCAGTGAAATAGGTCTATGTTTTAGTTTGCATGGAAAGAAAATTAACGAGGACACCGAAAAATCGCATATTCCCAGAGCGAATTATCTGATTACTGATTCTCCCAAAAAATAGACAACCAGTTGAACTCTACCTCCGAACGTAGCTGCATCTCTATTGGTCAACATTCAGAAAAATGTGGATCAACTGAGAGATTCTCATCACAAGAGCTAGTAAAGGCAACCCAGCTTTCTCTCTTAATGTGCTAAAACAGAATCGTTGCTTACAATTAGTTTAAATTAATCAAATCTTCAAATATCAGTAAACAATAAGTGATCGTTGGTCAAAATGAAATTGTTTCAATAGGTGTATGACACTAGTTTGAACTACTTTAGTCTGTATAGATCGTTTTAGGTTCATATATTGGACACTGTCAGTCAATAAGTAACTTAATCAATCTTCCCTATTAAGTGCATTTTACTAAAACGATATTTACCAGCTGTCAATAATATCGATGCTTATTTCACAAACGACTTTAAAAAAATCATTTCATTATTGTATGGTTTAGTTTTCACTAAATAAAATGTCAACTTAGTAGGACAGCTTTGATTCCATATAAAAACATTTCAATTCTGTTTGAGAAAAAAAGTGTTTGTATCATTGGTGAGATTCTATATATTGGTAAAATAAAATAAAATTCCCTGAATACCACAAAACTTCTAAAATCACAATATCGACACATCAAAGTAGATTCATTCTTCCCATTCATAAAGAGGTGGTCAGTATGAGAAGTCAGCATGAGTAACAAAATTATACAAAGTTAATCAATCAATGATAAAATCATTCAAACAGTGTGTTTTAATACTTTGAAGATAATCAAATTTTGATGATATTGTCTGAAAACATCAGATTAACGAGAAAAGAACCTATCTCAGTTAGACATGTTCTCTGTCATCTGCTAACCTGTTTTAATTCCATTTACAGTTGAAGTTATTTCATTTGCATTAATAATCCATGTTTATCACTGAATATTCTTCTAGATGAAGTAATGAAATATTCATATTCCGTGAGTGCGTTTTCGAAATAAAGACTCTAACTAAGATGTCGGGACAATTAGTATTCCATTCGAATAAAAAACCCTTATTAATGGATTTATTTCAAATGAATACTTCGTATTCATAATTCATCTTAAATGCGTTTTTATTTGAGGTGTCGTCTAAAATTATGTAGTCGGTGTTCTACCTGTGACTATGCTCAATAAGCATAAATTCATAACGTTGATTTATTAGAGGGAATCGATATAATGTTTTATTCCTATGATTTCTACTAAGATTCATAAACTAAGCATGAACCAATAACATTATCAAGTAAATGAATACTTCTGGATTAATATGAATATATTCTGAATTCATGAGAAGCTGACAAGTCAAGTGATATATAAATGACTCGAAAATTAAGTAATGTAAATATTACATCTCTAAGACAGTATGTGTTCATCCAAAACTGTAGATTTACTTTTTGATTGAGTGCCATTAAGTAGAAAATACAAGTTAATTACTTTCTATTTACTAACTTCAACTGGCTTAGATAAATAATGTGTTGTATTCTCAGTTTATCAAGTTTATTGATTATATTGTATATTTGATATGATTTATTCAATAATACGAAATCAACAATATGATATCTCTTGAACTCCAACCATTCACGTATACTGAAAAAGATAATCTTGCTTGGAACCACTGCCTCAACCAGGCGTAAAGACTTAGTTCTATGCCTGTACGTCTGCCCTGGTGTTGTTTATCGCCGAGCCAACGACCAGATAGGAACACGTATTAGTTTACATATATACATAATTCGATCACATAGCTGACCAATTAGGGAATTAGCATCAATACAATATAAGGACAATAATAATGTTAAGCGAATAGGCAAACAGTTAATTAGTTGTATTTCCTGAATGGAAAATGATACGACAACAGTCCATGAGTCTAATGGGAAGTTAGGGCGAGTGAAATATAATAATAATAATAAGTATAATATTGTTTGAGTTAGGTAATGACTAGCAGGTGGAATTCATCCACACATATTATTAGGATGTTTTTTGGATTTTCCAGTTGATTTATTATGAACTGAAATTAATCAACCTCTGTTACCATGTTCGCATTCTGAGCGGATTACCTTGATATAACGGTAGTAGGGTTGTGACTGGCAAGTGGTGTTTGGGACGGGACGAATTAAGTTTGAGTCCCGATGTGAACATCAACATTGGGATTCAGATATATCCAGATGACTAATCCCAAATAGGACTAAGCGCGCATCTTGAATTCCACTTCTCAGTCACAGCTCAACTCAAATAGTAGTTGCGAACTACCACTATATCGAAGCAATCCACTCAATGTGTACATGTGACAACAGAGACTGATCATTTTTAGTCCATAACATATCAACTGTAAAACCCAAATACATTCTAATTAAATAGACATAATACGTTCAGCTTATATGTAACAAAAATAATTTAGTCTTTTAAACAACTTTTGAAAGTTAATTATTTATCTTCATTCAACAGATCTAACACAATCTGACACAGGTTACCACTAGTTGACAACCCAATACAAAATTTATTCATAAACTGTAATGATAATTTGTGATTTATCTAGTTAATTATATGACAATATAAATGAAGTCTCAAGTAGGTCAATCAAGTTTAGGTTGTTAGATCATTAAATTCTCTGTACATAACTTAGTACATAAGCTCATCTATGTAGTATATTTCCTTGTCTTCAGTACAACTTTATATTATTTCTATGAATAGTATATAAAATCTAGATGAAATCATTACTTAGCTGAAGTAGATATTATACATATATAATGAAGAAAGTTATTGCCTTTCGTTAACTGCCAAATAAATTGCATATGTACTTCAAGGTAATAAATAGACATAGATAACTACAAATGTAATGATAAGCTACATTCTAGTTTGTATTGTGTTCTGACAATTTAATGACTAAAATTATCCTTAATATTCTCAGTATTCATAAAATATGTTACATCGAACCCTGTTTATTAATTAGTAGATGACTTCAGGATGAATTTGTTTATTTCCCACTGATTTATTATAGACGCGGTGGCGTTTGACACAAAACGAACTGAGTTCGAATCCCACTGTAAATATCAATATTGGAATGCAGGTACATCCAGCCGACGAGTCCCAAACAGGACGAAACGCCCTTCCTGGATTTCACTTGCTAGTCATAATCCAACTTAAATAGTAGATGACTGTTACATGTAACAGTATAGTTTTTTTCCTATAGAAGATATCATTTTTGGAGTTTAAAGTTATTCTCAACTAACTTGTATGAATATATTAATGTAACAGTGGCTAACTCAATGATTAAAAAGACAAAGATAGGTGTGAAAGCTTAATCATTATGTGAATTCTTTAATGAAATGTACAATTTGAAGTAAAAATTTCATCCAACAAATAAACAAGAAAAGTATAGTCCTAAATTAAATCAGTGAATAAATAATCATATATGTGAAGCGGTAAATAATCCCTTGAATAAGTAGTTCCATAGGCTTTCTTCATTGATGTTGACCATGTGTGTATTAACGAACGCAACTAGTTAAAGGCGCTCAGTGAAGCATCACCACTAGATCACGACATGACGTGAGAAGCAACTCACTTTCTAGTTAGCCAGCCTAGACGTTACTATCCCATTAACGCTCCACTGACGATCAGATATAACTTATCCTTCATCCTTTACTGCCTTCTGATTTGTACATGTGGATTAAATCGTTAGAAGTTGCTCTGGTTATACGATAAACGTTACTTTGTCATATACCGGGTACACTTCATATTAATAGGAAATTTTTGTGAGGGCATAACTTTGTCTATTTAACATTCAGTTGAAGTTCAGCATCAGAAGGATCTAATCAGACTCCAATAAGACACTGTTGAGTTTTATCATGAATTTAAAATAAGAATTACTTTTATCTGCCTATTTGTATCTAAACGCAGAAAATTCTACAAACTTTGCTACTTATGCTACTTGTTAGTAGGCAAGATTATAGATAGGCAATTTTATGTGCATGATTTATAAAAAAATATGATTGTAAATAACCTCAATAAATGACAATTCCAACTTTACGCTTGGTAAACTAGTTCGAGCTTCTTCAATTAAATAACCAAAAGTCAAAATACACTCATCGCTCAAATTTTACGAATCTATTCGTTCTTCTTATGACAAAAGTTCCCCATGGAAAATTTTATGTACAATTGAAAAGAAGAGACATATGATGAGCGCTTTTTGTAAGACGTAACTATAGTTGTAGACCAAGAGAGTTTTGAGAAGTAATTTTTAAGGTGGTATCGCATTAATAAATCAGTGACTTTGGCTTTAGAGAGTATACTACTTGTCTTAGATGAGGAGGTTCGCTTGTCATGTAAATTAAATATATCCACTACAGTGTATTCAATTCATCATAAACCATCACAATTTAATTGCAATAATCGTCTCATTAGTGACTAACTTCAGAATGTTCCTGAAGTTTTAAGTCAGAAGTTGTGACTGGTGAAGTTCAGACTTGTCGGGAGTAAGACAGTTATCACCAATGATAATGGCTGATCGTTGCGGTATATATCACGAATTGATGAAAGTGGGAGTTCTATCATCGGATGGTGACCCAGTAGTGCAGTGAGCTAGGCGTTCGCCAACGTGGGGCAGAATCTCGTATGTGCACTACTGAAAAGTCTCGTACTAGAACGTAACAGCTGTCCAGTGCCGCTTGGTTTTAAATAGTACCCTTTCAACATCAATCTGTGATGAATTAAATCAACTAAACTGAATGTCAATCTTCTCAATTCAATATTACATATGTCGTTTTCTTATTAACTAATCTTGCATTTAGTTTACTTTAATAATAGTTCAAGGCTGTCATCATAGTTTAGTTCTACTTTAATTTTTACAATGTTTAAAAAGTTGATCTTTGTTTATTACTGATCATTTTTATTGAAATACTATAAATGGATAGTACTAAATATAAATCATCTTACAAAGTATGGTAAAAAAAAACGCCACACTCTCATTACGTTTCTCATCATTTCAAATAGAAGTGACATTGTTCGTCGATAATTCGAATAGTGGGAAATGAAGACGAAATTTATCAGAACTATGTGATGAACATTTGCCATAGTACATTTCTAACAGTCAAATCATATATTGACCTGTTAAAACATTTATATATAGGAAATAAAGGACAAACTAGACGAATAAGGAGATAAGGTAAGAAAATAAGGAAAATACTGTGTAATCATGATATTATATTAATGTTACCAAGATAAGTTTTGTGTGAGTAAATATTTTTATTGAACAAACAAAGGAGGTAGAATTAAACTTTCGTATAGTTTAGGCTTCAACAAACCTTAGTATACACCATAAACCACTCTCATACAACATCACAAAAGCTGATTTGACATCATCTTCATGATCTGTCTTAACTAGATGTTTGGCTATGGGAAATAATAATTGTTTACCACGTGCTTCTATTTTGTCATTAGAGGTCATTTGTTTTTGAAGTCATTTAGGGACATGTTCAGATACTCTTACAAGTAAGTCACAACTTCTCTGTCCTATGCTTTTGTTCACACATACGCGTGAATTGATAAACATAGTGGGACGTGATATAGCAGTTTAAGTGCTGTTTAAATTCATTGGGAATCATAACCCTGAACATTTAGGTTACAATGATATTAACATGTCCTGTAGATAATTGATTTGAGTCTTCGTCTTGGCAAAAAACTGTTTGAATCACTACAGAATGCAAAGATGATAAAAAGGGTTTCTTGGGCGCTAGAAATATAGTAGACTTTATCATACGACTACCTTTCGAACAACTTACATACTTCTTTAGGTATCCAGTCAACATCAATGTACTTATCAACAAATTTCCATTTATTACAGTAGTATTATTTGTACAAATACCCTTGATCCTGTTGAATGGACCATTTACCAAATATTTTTATACTGTACCGGGCAATAACTACAAAAGTTTACATACTGCTCATGCCGTGTAGGTTTTCCATTGATAGATTTTTTGATTGAACCGTCCTCCCACCGAATGAGTAATACGTTTAGGAAAGAATGTTGGTTTTTCTTCTTCTCGTCACTTGGTAAAGTAATGTGGTTTTGAAGAGTTTAGTTTACTTAGTACACTGCTTACATCATTCTATTTATCACAAATGACTAAGATGTTATCAATGTTACTTTCCGTGAAGAAACATCTAATCCATCGGAGCTCTAACTGAATTTACCATATACATCATGAACACCACCTAGTAATGATCCTAAAAGACTACTGATAACAGCTGGATCAATACGACTGAAATGTTTACCTTCAAATGCTAAATAAACTTTATCAGTATATAGCGACATAAGACCTATATGGACTGGTTATTGTTTAAGCTTCCATATTTATTGTCAGAAGTCTGTATTGATGTAGTTGTCCAGAATGATAATGAAAAGTTGGCAATTAAACTATTCAGCTCAAAGGAGATATATAAACCGAAATATAATATACTGTATTTTTTAGCTATAAAGTTAATGATGAAAGGATATGCAGTTTTTTCGCAATTTTCCATCAAAAAATTTATCCGAGTCAATTATCGGTTGGAAAACTCGACAGGAATCTGGTGAAAGTACTATCTCCCTTTCTTTCCTTCTCTCTCCCTCTCTCTCTCTCTCTCCCTATATATATATCCGACAAAGTGTATATAACGATACTTTATCAAATAAACTGAATTTCGTCCCCTTATATTTTTCAGTAAGTTTTGGTAAATATGTTGATCTCCATTCATAATAGGAATGGAATGTATGGATTAAAATGTAACGTTTCTTATCAATAATTACAATGTATTGAGGTGATATTGTGAAGATTAGTATTTAATTCAATTGTGTGATTACAGTTTGATGGCTTGCAAGGGACTTACTTTAAGTAATTGTCGAAGTTCTAGTATGAAATCGTAGTTGGTGGAGTTAAGATATTCTCAAAGTAAGATAGTTATCACAAATAGACTTAACTCATCGTCATACAGTATCACAAAATAATGTAAGAGAGAATTATATTATTAGGTGTCAGGCGACTCACTGATGTTGTAGGTTAAGCATTTACAGCAAGACCTAAAAATCTTGGTTCTATTTCATGATGGAATAGAGAGTGCGTGCCATCAACAACTCCAATACTAGGACAAAAAAGCTGTCCATCGTCCCATCGTTGTCAATAGTATCTAAGGGTGATCAATTCTTGATGAATGCAAACAAAGAAAGTGAAATTGTTAATAATACAGTCCTGTTCTTCTTGCTACTATTCATGTTAGTATTAGTAAAGCTAGATTGTGTCAACACTGAAATTACTTCCTACTCTGAACTCGTCAGTTAAATACACCTAGATGCCTGTAGAAACTGAGAGACGATCGGAGAAAGCCTACTCATACAACATTTTATTTATATCACCATAAAGATTATCCTTTAATACACAATAAACATCACTTTTATTTTGTATATAATAACTAAATGTGACAATTAAATTTTAACCATGTGTAGCAGTTATCCATCATTAGTATTTGATGAGCTCGTGCAATATCTCCAATTAAGTGAATTAAGAAATGTAAACGATTAAACAATCTAAATACTAGGTACTTGTCATGAGGCCTGATGTGTCATGGATGCTTACTACAGAGTTGTTCTGAGCAATTAAGTCAAAATGTATCTGGTAAATGAAAGCAGTAAAACATTCACCTACCGGAAATCAAGAAGTTAACTGAGCTATCATAAACAAAAGACCTGTCATAAATCACCAGACAAAGTTTAAGACTCTTTAAAATCAATGTATCTTTTCAATATAGACACAAAACATCAGTTACAAGTCATAGAATGCTACAACTTATGTAAATAAATTCCGGTAACTATGATAATCATTTTGATAAAAAAAATATTAGAATTCTGGATAAAAGAAATTCCACAAATGCTAGGGAATTTTAACAAAATATAGGATTCCGATCATTCTGTGAAAAACATACACATCGAGAATGACGTGGTATATCAGCCTAGAAAAAAGCAATTCAAAAAACAATCATCTGGAGACCCATGTACAAATGCAGATAATCAAATATGTAAAGTCAACCATTTGAAGAAAAGGCCATCTTAGCTGATTAAATTAATTCGTGTAGAATAACTAAAATGTTCTCACTTATTTAATATAAATAATGTTACTGTTGTCCAAAATAACAACAGAAGCTCTGAAACCAAATTATCTAGCTCATGCAATCCAACATTACCAAAAAATGTCTTAGAAGAATAACACATTCGAGTAGTGCCTCTAATTTTCAATGGTTTCTTAGCTATAATCAGGCAATTAAATGATACTTCTGATGTATCTGTCTTACACGTGTGATGATTGGTTAGCGTAAATATAGACAAAATGGGGAAGAATCACAATTGAGTGGATAGGTAACTGTCACTTACATATTTACGTTTTCATTCGGTATGTATGACTCGTCACTCGGTGTTGCTGAAATATACGCCTATGCTTAAACTATCTGGTTCTTGGTCGTTCTGTAGGATTATAGTGTATGAGTAATAGATTAAAGCAAGGCTAGAAGTAGCTGTAGATATTGTATTGTGTGTAAAGCAGAATCGATGAAATCGTTCATTTCACCATGAGACATAGCAACTTCTAGTTACTACTTGCTCACTGTTACTTTTGTTTTCGTCATAGTAATAATAGCAATAATAATAATAGATTTATTCAACAGTATGTTGAGTACCGTATTAATTTTCAGCATTCAGTATCTCAACATGTTACTCTCTTTCCATGTACACATACCACTTCGTGTTCATGAAAGTAAGAACACCACCACCACACTTTTACTTACTGATAAAACTGTCCTGACAAAAAAATATGGGAACCTTTAAGCGGTACTAAATTGTCATCATACAGGTCATGTAGCCAAAACTCTTGAACTGTGATAAGACCACAGTTACGGTATATATTTAGACTAAGGAGAAATTGTAGGCAGTCCATATTCTCAATAAGACATCTGTAATTAAGACTAAAAATTTCAGGAATAAACATCTGGTGAATATTTATCCTTTGCAATGCGTGTTGCTAACCACTGTAATGTCTTTGATGAAACCTCATCGTATTACTCACGATAGGTCGTAGACCCCTTATATAGGCGCGTGAGTGCACACTGTGAAATTTTGTGACATCATTGAGCAATTAGAACAAAATAAAAAACCAAAAAGTAACTTGTTGAGATATTTTGAAAAATTGGTAGCCCAATATTTAAAACAGGCCGCCGCAATGTGACAGAAGTATGAATAATCTACTTTTGTTGAATCATTTATGTTGGAAATATTTTCATAGTTTCCAATAAATGTATCCTGTCAATCATTTTACTACTTATTAGGTAGGTGAATGTTCGATATTAGTGTGTAACGTTTTAGTAGAGATTTTATTTCAAGCTTCTGGTGTTATTTACGTTTGACAATATTTTGTGAACAAGGAAATCGCAAATTTAGGAAAAGTTCAGAGCTCATAATGGAATCTTAAGTAAAAATTACACTTTAATATGTGTCACATACAACATGATTGAAAAATGTACAAAAAGACTTGATAAGAAATATTTAATTAATATTGAAATGCATTGGCGATAATATCATCATCATCATCATCATCATCATCATCATCATCATCATCATCATCATCATCATCATCATCATCATCATCATCATCATCATCATCATCATCATCGTCATCATCATCATCTAAGAGTCTAAGAGTCATGTGAAAAGACGAAACAGCTATCTTCCACCCCTCCCCCGCATTTGTTAGTGGTATTGTTAGTGGATCTACAACGATAAATACAATCAATAAGTTAGAAACTAATCATCACAACAGCCACTCCAACTTACAAAATAAGCTAAAAAGAAAAAATAAAGAGAAGATAGTACTCAACAACAAAGTACTTTGCAAAATACTCCATTGGTTCGCTTGTTTGTTTTGTTGTTTTTCCATACACGAAACATTCTAG
The DNA here is from genome assembly GCA_025215515.1 of Schistosoma japonicum. NCBI lineage: Eukaryota > Metazoa > Platyhelminthes > Trematoda > Strigeidida > Schistosomatidae > Schistosoma > Schistosoma japonicum. The sequence continues at coordinate 42,844,463 of CM046062.1, read as the reverse complement.
TTGATTAATGTCAAAATTTCACTTCATACAAAAATAACGTTTATACTAAAATATTACATTGGACTGACTAAACAAAACGTCATAAAATAAGTTAAGATGAACATGAAGGAAAAATTTATGAAGATACTGTGGGACCTGCATGAGAAATTGGGATGCCAATTAAATTTCACAAGTGAGTGATTCTGGATGATCTTATTAGGTTTTTAATTATGGTTATTTTGTTCACTTCTCTGCCTTGTGGATCGTTCATCTCTAGTTTTAAGATTCCTTCCGTCAATTGTTTACCAAATACATACGAAAGACACCCAACCTTTCCAGCCTGCAAAATATACAGCTAGTCTACCAGAATCGACATACGAAGAAATCAACCACTTTTCCTCTCATTCGACTTAGCAATCCCCCCAGAGCTACTTCCCACGTAAAGGGCATTATATGCAATGTGCGTGCAGAAACAGTGTGAGACTTTACAGTCGCATAGTCTGTGAATTTCAAAGCTATAACTTCCACGACACAACTAACCATATATTCGGCCCCACTGAGGTCAGTGTTCTTTCGCCAGAGAATGCGGCATAAAAATTGCACAACTCATTTGAATGCCATTTAGATTTCACAGCTGAGTGGTTTAAGATGATAATGAGGATAAAATATTATGAAGTTTCCCTTCTCAAACTATTCTGTTGTTATAGAAATGATCTAAAATAAAAACATTGTTGTATTTTCATGAGGTATTGTGCTTGTTACTTATAATGTAGGCAGTCTCTAATGATAAAACCTAAACATAATCAATCACATAACATTAAGAAATACGTTTATTTAATGTTCATGGGATAGGCAAAGAGTTTCATCATACTTATAATCGAAAGTATTTTGTTCTGCATATTGTTTACTTTTTATAAATAAATTAATGTTGGTCGGTAAGCCAACAATAATTTATTCGTAAGTGGAACTTGTTAGGATTTCCTTCATAAAATAGCCCACATCTGAAAAACGACAGATAAGTAATCTATTACATAAATATACAGTATTTCAGATTGTTTTTTTTTCCATTTCATAATTCAGAGGGATTAAAAGATTTCATTAACTTTATCTTGATGAAGTGTAAAATGTACAAATTTATGTTCTAATAAAGACCATAGTGATATAGTAAACATTATTGAAAAATATCAACTAGTCAAAATACATATTAATAAAAAAATCACAGTCGACCGATTGGACTGTTAGAGATAGTCGACAAGAGACCGTAAATAACCTACGTTTCTTATTAATAAGACGTTTTAAAAAATCATATCTACAATTTCAATGGAACTGATTCGTCCTACGAGATATGAATGTGATCCATTCAGTCTCACATCATATATATATATATATATATATATATATATATATATATTGACTGACGATTAACCGAGAAATATAAAGGAATATTCATAATGTATTATCATTTATTATAATTGGGCATTGTGGAGATTGTTGAATGTTGAAAGTCATTTGAAGACGACTTAGTAGTTTAGTGATGAAACGGTTGCCACAAAGTCAAGGGGCATTGTGTTCAACCCTTGGTTTGGTCGTAGATACTTATTATTGAAGAGTCCCATACTAGAACGAAACAACTATCCAGTGTATTATGGTTATCAACAGTTATCTAATTCAGACTAATTCATGATAACAAACTAATGTTTTTTTTTAATTTTACAAAGTTTAGTAACTAACAGACTGAATGAAGCTCAAGTTTTCTAGAAGTAGTTCTCTTTTCTTTTTAAGCAAATAATGAAAGAAACAAATAATTTCAGATAGACTTTAATATAATTGAACAGTTGTTTTCTTCATTAAGACAATGCATTACAATAAAGTTAACCTAAGAAAATGTTTATCATTGAATTTGTAGAAGTTGTTTGTAGGCATAAGAAAATAGAACAAATCAACATCTGTTCAAAATGTAAGAACTTGATGTTTACGTAAATAGACGCAATCATTATGAATGAATGAATGAATAAACGAATGAACAGTTCGTTGCTGTTAAGTGGTACAAATAGAAAGATGAAATGAAATTTATTTATACTACGCATATAAACTATAACTAATGGATTTATGAATAAAACTATTTTCATGTAATAATGTATCAGATTGTAAAACTTTTTGATCATTTGATAAGGACCAGATGTACACATGGACTTGGTAAAGAGCTAGAGAGTAACAAGTTTCAATTGATTTCTTACAATTAGTTCCCTTGATAAACACTTTGGAATGAAATAAATTCATTTCGATGTTACATGCGTTTTAATTCTTCCACGGACACACTAAATCATCTAAATAAGTAAAATACTCATCCAGAAGTGTAATGTAACATACATTTAATAATCATTTACATTTAATAAGGAATAATAATCATAAAGATAAATTCATATTCATAGATGAAAGAGATAAGTGAGAGAGAGAGAGTGAGGTGATGATGTGATCTAATCTGAAAAGTATGTACTGATTGTTACGTAACCAGTAGATACAATGATAAAATCGATACTAATTACCAAAATGAACAATTGGGATAATGTTGATGACAATAGTAATTGAAGGTTGTATGCGAAATTGGTTGACAGGAGGTCAAATGTTTCAGTGAGTAATGTAAGAACAAAATAAAACTATGAAGAAACATTAAAGGTTCACTTATGAATAAGTAAGAATGACAATAAAAGAAACAAAATGAGAAAGCGAAAAAAAGAAAAAGAAAAACCAAAAGTTACCAAGACATCACTCACCATAGAAATATCAGGTGAATTACGAACTCCTTTGTTGTGCATAAATTCAGGTTTATACAACGAATAGCGGTTGCATCTACTATGTGCCTGTTACATTCAACATTACATTTGTAAAATATTTTGTTTATTTACGCAATTTTTCGCAAATGTGAAAGAACCGAAGTACGCGAAATGTTGAAATGAATTTATATCATCCCACAATGTTTGTTATTTTTGTTTTAAAAAAACGGAAATGATCATTTCTACCTCACAGAGCGTAAATGAAAAGGGTAGAACTTCACAATCAACAATAAGAAAAATAGTTAGAGGTTGATGAACCCTACCTAGTGAAAATGTAATCAAAGTTCAAAAGAGCTTATTAAACGTATATTTTTGAATATAAACAGATGTTTTATAAGTCCCAAATGGACTCAATCTCTGACGAGTACCAACTACAACTTAGGTTCATCTCTATAAAATCACTTCCAGTAATCAAGCGGTTTATCCGACAAACACTGATTTCTTTACTCAGTTTTAAATTAGTATCTACTTACTCAAACAAAAGTTAATAGCTTGTGATTAGTACATGTAACTCAATGAGTTGTAGAGCAGTACTGAACTACTGATGAATTAATTGACTAAAAAAAAATTATTTAAAACTTAAAATTTACAATAAATTACATTTTCGAGAAGTCCTTTGACATTACACTTAACGATTAATAATGAACATCTGAAGCAAATAGGCAATATATAATAATGCAAACAACAACAAAGACAATCAATACTAATGATTATTTCAGGTACCTTTAATTGAAATAATAATCCATTATCATAATTGAATGTTGTTTTCAAGAGAATGAAACGATACTAGACTTGATTGCATAATTCGTCTTCTGTTAAAAAATACATGACTCTAAACTTTAAGATCGTAATAGGCAAATAAAATGTAATGCACACTTCTAAGTAGAATATGATGAATTATATCACTTAAGCAAATTCGATGTTATAAAGGTGAAAATATAGTCAGTCATAGGTTTAAAGCACTTTGACAAAATCGAAAGTAACATAAATAACAAATCTTAGTGAATATTGGAGCAAACATAGATATGTATATACATATAATAATATCTAACTCACTTACTAACAAAAACAAACAACAAACATACACGTATATAGGGTTATACTGGTTGACAAGGTGACCAAACATTTAAAAACATAAGATAACATGTTCGCACATGAGATGAAAGGAGAACATATCTAGTTAGAGAGTGTCAGATCAAAACAACTAATGATAATCATTTCGTAAACACTCTTAATCAATAACGAATAATGACAAATAAATAAGTCCAAAATGAATAGTCATTCATCATTTAACAACACCATCTGTCAAACACTTCAACATTCAAAAATATCACTACAATTTCAGTTGATTTGTCAGTATTCGTGACAATAACATCACAATCTCAGTGATCAAATATGAGCAAGTTATTGACAAATAAATAGTTGTAAAATGAAATCCTCATTTCTAATCTCTGAAAAATACAATCATTTGTATGAAACTATCAAAACAAAAGGATAGAATGAAGGATGGATGTAGTGGTAGTTATCAACAGATGAAATGTCATCAAACATAAATATACTGATACATTCATGCATTAAAGCACCCACATAAAGAAGGTGTGCATAGTAGAAGTGTATCCACCATATTCGAATATTCCAGTCCACATCTTCAAAACTCGTAGTTATCATCCCACAGTCGAAGCATTTCATTATTGTCAACCACCTCTTGCATGATTCATATCTTCACATTCATTAATCATCAATTTACAATGACTATCACATCACCAATTCAATATTCATATCTCTAGTTCAATCTCTAATCTACATATTTATTCAGTAAACATAAACAACTACTGCAATCTGACATTCATTCTCATCTCATTGGCATGTAAACTAAATGGGAGGATGCCAGTTATTCACACACAACAGCATGACACACACGCATGACAATCGTCAGTGGATTAAACGTAGAAGCACATGACTGACTAATAAGTGTGGTCAACATCATCAAATTATTCAATTAAAATAACACTATTCTCACAACATACAATATTCATCTCAATAAATCCACATTCATCTCACACTCATCTACAGATTTCTCACCATTTGCTAATCGTGAAAAATCCCTATACACAATCATCACACAACTGATACTTTCCGATTAATTCAAGATCAATGTCCATCAATAAAATAGCATCGACTACACATACAGGACAATCACCGATTCTCATTCACTACTCATTATCAACATCACAGTCATTCAGTACGTCAGTTGTGTCACAAATAACTCAATTCGAAAGCAATCAAATTATGTATGCAGTTGCGTGACATTGATTCAACTCAATCACGGCATCGTCCACCTCCTCCTCACTATAAACATCCTCACAATTATTTAACACTGATAATATTCGGACTTCCCAATAACTATCTCTATTCCACATCATCATAATTACATGATTTTCATTCCATCGTTTCTTAGTCATTCACATTTGGATAATTCAGTAAAGCGATTGTGTTAACAGAGAAGTAAGAATGTTTTGTTCTCAGTAAACAGGAAATTCAATTCTACAACAATATCAATGCATACAACAACATGAATAAGAACATTAGATGAAATATTTCGTCTACAAAACAAATCCATATTTCATAAGTATTAACATCAAAAATTCTTACAGGAAGTCAACAAACCCACAAACACCATCATCATCACCACCACCACCACCAACCATCCAAACACACAACCCACCGTCTCATCAATTAAACATCCTTCTAAATGTCTCATCAAACTAAATGAATCAGAGAAATGCATGTAGTCAATGCTAAATATAGATGATTACTGTGTAATATTCAAAGTGCATAGAAGTGTATTCATCGTAGGTGAGATAATCTGGAATGTTTTGTTGAGACAATTTCAATAAATCAGCTCATTTCATCATTTGGCATCATTCGATCATTCATTCAATGAATAGGAAATAGGTTGTAAATCGAAAATGGAATGTATGTGAATGGTTTGATTTCGATTGGATGAAGTTCGCATTCAACTCCAATGCCTCAATTAATTGGATGTCATCAACATGTTCAGTGTAATTATTGTCAGCATGGATGTGTGTGTGTGTGTTTGTCAGTGGTTGATGTGTGAGAGATTGAAATGAAATTGTTGGTGTTACTTACATTTTGAGATGAGACATTTTCTCACGAAATGATAGACTTGTTGGATGAATGAGAATGCTGTATATAACTCACTGGTTGACCGTTCATCGTTAGTATTACAAACAACACCAATTTGTGTTTCGATGTAGTCATCTTCCATTACTATTTGAAATTAATAATGAAGTATTTGTAAGAAAGATGAAGTGAATTTTAAATGGTGTTCAGTGATATTAATGAAGTCCAATAATGTTATTTTGATAAGTAATAAGGAGAGTATGAATGGAATGTGAGTTTCGCCAAACCGAAACATGTTATCAGTCCATTAATTCACTGTCTACTTGCCTAAGTCGTGTTGATAAATGCAGATTATCTGGTCGGAGTCTCCACAAAAGCCATATTTAATGGCTAGTGACTCTGTTTGACATGATCTTTCATTAACTAAATTCATACCGTTTTATTTTCTCCTAGTGTTTACTCAAATTGTCACTTCTATTATTTCATATCTTACCTTGAATTAATTCTTCCTCCCTGAACCATATCCTCTATGATCACACATTTTTTCTAGCTATCGTTGATGTAACTATTCCTTGATCCTGTTTGGTGTTCATCATGCCATTATCTTGAGATGTAGCAAGTTGAACTGATACACATACGTGCTACGGTCTATGTTGTGTATCTGTACGCATACATACATGTAATATTGACTTTATCCTTACATCAATGAATCTATCAACTTTTTAATTGATGTTTAACACAATGATACTGTTTAATTAATAATTGATTGACATTTTGTTACCAATGGTGTAAGTTAATGAACGTACTGACTATCAAATGTTTATGCGTAGATGCTTTCTTTAGTTAAATGAACATTTAAAAATGGCAGGAAGTCTATTTACAGATGATTAGGACAGAATTATCATAAACTAATTTGTGAGTACGTTCATTATCTAATTAGTAGAAACATTAATTGAATACACCTAACCGATTAACTTTTATACTGGAAACTATACTGATAAATTCTAGTTTGATTGAGATACTTTCTTATGTTGTTAAGGCAACAGATTAATGAAGCTAGTTAGTTATATTGTGAATGTTAAGTTACTCCAGTATTATTCTCATATCTATCTATCTATCTATTCATGTACATCAATATTTACTGTTGTATTACAAGTTTTAATTATTCTCCGGCCATCAAAACTTATGAAATTTTGTTATAATGGTCAATTTTTTTATTATATAATGAATTAGTGATTTACAACACAAAGACCACAATTTTATCGCTATTTTTATTACCGATTATGAACATGATCTTCATAAATTAGAGAAGTCTAAGTGAGCTTGACAGTTTACTTCAAATTTAGCATAACAGTGGATTACAGAGATAAAAACCCTTAGACTAACAAAAGCATATCATATCAATCTCTGAATCCGATTAGACGACTGAACTTCCATTCACAGATATTAAATAATGATATTTTTATTTTGATAACACGAACTGATCTGAATTAGGTAACCACTAACCACCAAGAAACCCTCTATAGCAGTCTTGTTCTAGTACAGGGCTCTTCAGCAGTGTGTATCAACAACCCCACCAGGAACCAAACTTGTCGTTTTATGGCTCCATGGAGAATGGCTTAACAAAACACCACAACCCGGCATCCAACAGCTGATATTTCTAGCTCAATCACTTCACGATATATTTACACGACATCGTCGACTGCCCTCGTAACCCCCTCACACTGAACTGTACAAGTAAATGAAGTGTAAAGTATCATTGAACAGTCTAACTGCAGTTCTATATTTCAGCACTGAGTCGTTTTAAACATGAATGAGATAGAATTCAAGATTTTTAAGTTTACCATTCGGCATGAAATGATTCGAATTCTTTGTTGTAAACATTTAATGTAAACTTAGGACAGTTTGTCATACATTATATATCAGTAATGTCGTATATAACTGAAGACATATTTTATAAATAGCGTTTCTTACATTTGTAAAACATAACTATGGAGTTTGTAAGTTACGTGATAGTAAACGCACTAGGTTAAATGAATCTAAGGATTTAGTCAAAAGATAACGGTTTAATAATTTTCACCTATTGACTAATAATAAGTCTGGAGTGAGCACTGCTGAGGAGTTCCACACTTGAACAAAACAGATGTGCAGTGCTCCCTAGTTTTCCAGGGTACCCTTTCAAAATCAATCTGTGATATGTTCAATCAACTAATAATAAGTCAAATGAAATGTCACAAATTGATATCTTTGTTCTAATTCATTGCCATCACATAACTGAAGTATCGCATTAAATATTAAAACAATACAATTCAAGTTTTTCATTATTTAACTGACATGTTTCGAGATGAACCGGCTAAAACAAGAGAAAAGAAAACAGAAGATTTCATACATTTCTACATAAAACTTTGTTTCCAGATCAAGTTATATCGTTTGTGATGTCTTCTACATTTATTAATCTTCTCGCAAAATTATGATTTGTGCTGAAGAACACGAAGATGACACAAAACAACCTCTTAGTAATCCTACAGATCTTAAAAAGTCGGGAATATCCGTAAATACTACCTGTAATAACTACAAACTAAACATTAATAACATCCGAACTAACTACAATAGTTTTTTCAATTCTAAATAAAGGCGAGCAGGTGATGATTTTCACATTTCACTAAATCCTACTACATTTAAAAAAGGTCTAATTTTTTATGCTATCTTAAATACTTATCCAAATAACCACAGTTAAATGTTGATTGGGTGTCGATGAAAACTAGGGAGTACTAGACAAAAGCTTCGTTCTAGTATGGAACTCTTTAAAAGTGAGCACCCTCGATTTTACCATGATTAATCGAACCCAAGGTTTTTCGGTTGGTGAACGTTTAACTTTCTGAGCCGGCAAGCTGTGAGAGGATTCAATCAGCGAATTCAGTCAACCATAACTTAATAATAATCTTCACGAATCACTGAAATTATTTAAAATAGTTAACTCACTGGTGACCAACTTCAAAATGTTCCAAAAGCTCTGGTGAGTGATTGTAACAGATGAAGTTCCAACGTGTTGGAAATTGCACGACTATTACTAATAACAACCGGTGATTGTCGCGTTACCTGACAATTTGATGTATGTGGGAAATCTATTATTGGATGCTGGCTCAGTAATGTTGGGGGTCAGGCGTTCTCCGGCCTGAAGCCTTTTAGGCGGAATCTATGGTGCACATTGTTAAGGAATCTCATATTAGGACAAAACATCTGTCTGATGCTCCCTAGTGGTCAACGGTATTCTACCAACATGAATATTTGACGAATGAAATCTATCAAAACCTAATACCAATCTCCACAAATCGCTTCAATTCAATTACAACTAAATAGTTTGAATTTCAAATACATTTTACACACACGAGTTATTGACATTTTTCTAACTCAGCACACGAGATTTTTCATATCTGCTGATAGCCAACATAGAAACATATCTCAGTACAAAGAACATCTTCACGTAGAATGACAAGGATTTTAAGACTAATAGGTATATACTTTGACTATACAAAATTTTATTTGATTTGGACTGTGGTTGCAAGTGGAAATCAGGATGCGCTTTGCGTTCTATTTGGGACTCTTTAGCTGGGTGTTGATATTAATACTTAGACTCATTCTACATACCATCACATACACTACTAGGCTACTGAATCCAAACGACCACACTTATGCAACGGGTATATATATATATTATTAGGATGTATTTGGATTTTCCAGTTAATTTGTTATGAACTGAAATTGATTAGTCTATGGTACCATACATGTATCTTGCGCAGATTGTTTCAACATAGCAATAGTTCACAAGTATTATTTAAGTTGAATTATGGTAGCAATGACTGATCAAATTCAGTCCATGACGAATTAACTGAACGATTCATATACATTCTAATTAGATTATATCAAATATTACATTACATAAACTTACATTAATCTAATTCAGTTATACATTCTGTGAAGAAATGGTTTACACTGAATCATGTAACATTAAATATTTTAATTTCTATTCATTTAAAAATAACAAAATGTCTTTCATAATACAATTACGTAAGACACTTTCAGTAAGTTAATACAAAATCACATGGCAACAGCATTATAAAAGAGTTTTTTCTTTCTTCATTCAATCAGAATTCTATCAAAATATTCTTTCTCTTCAATTCTTCAATACTGTGATCACTTTGATATACTTAGACAACACTTTGCTTTTCTTTCTTCTATTACTGTCTATTATTTTTTTTAATTTAATGTCTACATTATAAACATGAGAATAATTTGCATTTAACACTTCTTCACTGTATTTGTTTATCATTGAAAAAGTTATTTTCTAGTTCTAATTTATTATCAATGAATAGTTTATTACAACTAAACACTTTCAGTCAACTAGGATTCTATTTATTCTATGAAATATAGATTTCATAGATAACTGTCTAAATACTGTACAGTATAATTTGATGTTTCAGTGACAGAGAACTCTCACTCACTCTCATACTCTCTCTTTCTCTCTCTCTCTCTCACTCTCAATCATTCACTCTTAAATCATGTTATTTTGTCAACTTCATAATAATAATAATAAAAAACAAGAATAATTTATGCTGCTTATAAAGTAAACATTGAAAAATACAAGCTGATTCGAATCAGTAATATCTAGTTTACTTATTTATTTATTCATTTTAATCTAATGCTACTACTTATATCTTTCTGTCAGAATGCAATAAATCTCAAGTTAGTGAAATGAATAACTAATTACAAATCATGCATCAGGTTTGTTTCTTTATTATTTCTAAAAATACATTTTCATTATTAAGAAATAGAATGAATTATTTACAATGAGTTATGTAAGTGATGTCATTTACATTACTGATAAGCATGTTTACTATATCAATGTTATGCAATAATTTATCATTTTATAAGTAGTATAATGAAATCAATGAAAAGAAAATCATTCATGATTTATAATCATCATTTGACAACAACAAATTTATTATTTTCTTCGTCTACATTTTTCCAAGTTTTCTTTACTGTTTCTATTCTTATTTAAGAAAACAAATAAGTCAGTTTATTCTTATTGTTACTGATTATGTAATGAATTATGAACAAAAAAATAATAAAGTAAACAAATGATCTAATGCCAATTAGTATTCTGTTTAGCATAAACTAACTTCATTGAGTCTATGCTTAGTACAATTGTATTATGGGCATACATAATGTAGATAATAACAGGCATCTAATTTATTTAGGGAATAAATTTTTAATTAAATTAAGATAGTTTATGAAGATTGGTATTAAGTTTAGTTGGTATCCTGTTAATATCAGTCTGTAATTAATTCAACCAATAAATCATTTTTATGTCATTTCAAGTTAATGATAATCAACATTGTAGTTCTACAATTTTTATTTTGATATCACAAATTAATCTGAATTAAATAAACACTGGTCACCAGGAAGCAATAGATAGATGTCTTGTCACAGTAAAACACTTCGGCGGTTTGCATCTACAACCCTATCAAAGATTGAATCCAGGACACTTTGACATCACGACAAACGCCTCACCACTCATTCATCTCTCAATAGTTGGTATTTCTAATCCAGTCAACTCGCAATACGTTTGTGTGACCTCATCGATTCTAATTGTTAGAAAACTTCTGCACACTCAATAAGGCTGAACTCCACCGGTCACATCGTCTCACAAAAACTCTAAGAATTACTTTGATGAGTTAGTCACTAGTGAGTTGATATTGTAAATTCAAAATTTATGATGATTATAAGTAGTGAGATAAGATTTATGGGTTACAGGTAAATAATTTACTTTGTTATGGTATGTGAACCAATGTTTACAACTAGGTTGTGTATGATTTTGGTAGACGATCTATTTATTTTCTACACTGTAGAAGTATTAAGGAATTGGAGAGCAAGTAGATAGTTCTTTTATCTGTCAGTTTCTTATATTCGTCGTCGCATTTCAGCGCCTCGAATCTAGTCCCAATAGTTACGGTAACATCAGTGAATTGTAAATTTGCTCGAGAACTGCCTCGTACTAATGAATGAAGAACATTCATTTTGATAATTATTCTTCAATCTCTACAATCATGATTTCAAAATTACTGATCAAAAACAATGTACCAAATTTGAGGAAAATATATTTTATTAGCCCAATTATTGATTATGGATATGGGATTACCTATTATATAAAATTATTGATATTGAATTAATAGTAATCATGTAAAACTTAACCTGTGTAAGTTTAGGTAATAAATCAAACTTTACGATTATGTAGGTGACAGTGAGTGACATATCTTACAATTTGATGAAATTCAGATATATGTATACTTCACAGATTGATGTTGATTGAGAACCATTGAAAACCAGAAAACATTGGACAGCCATTTCCTCCTGACATAGGATTCCTAAAAAATGCACGCTACTTGATTTCGTCAAAGAATTTGGATCAAGACAGTCAGGTCTTATGGGGTACACTTAACCATTGAACCTGTCAGGATCCAACAGTAGAATTGTCAATATCATCATTAGTGAGACCACTAGCAGACAAGTGGTATTGCGTTAGACAAACATTTTGTCAAATCAAAAGTGTTTATTAGTGTAATTACGAATGACTAACAATTAAATTATGACGCTGGATGACGTAAATATAGTTTTCAAAAAAATGAAAATAATGAGTGAAAAGCCTACTGCATGGTAGACCACATAATATCCAGCGAAAGATTTGGTGACGTTACAAACATACCTCTCGTAATAAAGACTGAGAAATCAAGAGAATAGCACTGTAATAAGAACATAGTAGACAACACAAGCTTAGAAGATAAGAATAGCTGAAAATTGAAAATGAGTGTAACAAGCAAATTATAAGTCATGCATTGACTTAAATGATGACAAAGGCCAGAAAAATGATTGTAAGAATTTCAAACACACACACTGGTGACTTAATGGACTGATAACACGTTTTGGTTTGGCGAAACTTACATTCAATTCATACTCTACTTATTACTTATCAAAATGACATTATTGGACTTCATTAATATCAATGAACACCATTCGAAATTCACTTCATCTTTGTTACAAACACTTCATTATTAAATTCAAATAGTCATGGAAGATGACTGCATCGAAATGCGAATTGGTGTTGTTTGTAATACTAACGATCAACGGTCAACGAGTGAGTTATATACAGCATTCTCATTCATCCAACAAGTCTATCATTTCGTGAGAAAATGTCTCATCTCAAAATGTAAGTAACACCAACAATTTCATTTCAATCTCTCACACATCAACCACTGACAAACACACACACACACATCCATGCTGACAATAATTACACTGAACATGTTGATGACATCCAATTAATTGAGGCATTGGAGTTGAATGCGAACTTCATCCAATCGAAATCAAACCATTCACATACATTCCATTTCGATTTACAACTTATTTCCTTTTCATTGAATGAATGATCGAATGATGTCAAATGATGAAATGAGCTGATTTATTGAAATTGTCTCAACAAAACATTCCAGATTATCTCACCTACGATGAATACACTTCTATGCACTTTGAATATTACACAGTAATCATTTATATTAAGCATTGACTACATGCATTTCTCTGATTCATTTAGTTTGATGAAACATTTAGAAGGATGTTAAATTGGTGAGATGGTGGGTTGAGTGTTTGAGTTGTTGTTGTTGTTGTTGGTGGTGGTGGTGGTGGTGGGAGTGATGATGGTGTTCGTGGGGTTGTTGACTTCCTGTAAGAATTTTTGATGTTAATACTTATGACATGTGGATTTGTTTTGTAGACGAAATATTTCATCTAATGTTCTCATTCATGTTGTTGTATGCATTGATATTGTTGTAGAATTGAATTTCCTGTTTACTGAGAACAAAACATTCTTACTTCTCTGTTAACACAATTGCTTTACTGAATTATCCAAATGTGAATGAACAAGAAACGATGGAATGAAAATCACAATTGGCAAACAGTAAGAAATCTGTAGATGAATGTGAGATGAATATGGATTTATTGAGATGAATATTGTATGTTGTGAGAATAGTGTAATTTTAATTGAATAAGTTGATGGATGATGTTGACCACACTTATTAGTCAGTCATGTGCTTCTACGTTTAATCCACTGACGATTGTCATGCGTGTGTGTCATGCTGTTGTGTGTGAATAACTGGCATCCTCCCATTTAGTTTACATGCGAGTCAGATGAGAATGAATGTCAGATTGCAGTAGTTGTTTATGTTTACTGAATAAATATGTAGATTAGAGATTGGTCTAGAGATATGAATATTGAATCGATGATGTGATAGTTATTATAAATTGATGATTGATGAATGTGAAGATATGAATCATGCAAGAGGTGGTTGACAATAATGAAACGCTTCGATTGTGGGATGATAACTACGAGTTTTGAAGATGTGGACTGGAATATTCGAATATGGTGGATACACTTCTCCTATGCACACCTTCTTTATGTGGGTGCTTAAATGCATGAATGTATCAGTATATTTATGTTTGATGACATTTCATTTGTTGATAACTATCACTACATCCATCCTTCATTCTATCCTTTTGTTTTGATAGTTTCATACAAATGATTGTATTCTTCAGAGATTAGAAATGAGGATTTCATTTTACAATTATTTATTTGTCAATATCTTACTCATATTTGAACATTGACATTGTGATGTTATTGTCACGAATACTGACAAATCAACTGAAATTGTAGTGATATTTTTGAATGTTGAAGTGTTTGACAGTTGGTGTTGTTAAATCATGAATGATAATTCTTTTCGGTCTAATTTAGCTGTCAGTATTAATCAGTGGTGCGGAGGTCAGAGGAACGTATTATAATCAGTTGATTTTTTGCGCAGCTATTTTACTCTGTCAGATCTCCTGTCATCTTATATGCAAACGTACTATTCTATGTTTCTAAATGTTTGGTCATCTTGTATCCCTGGATGACTTTCTATACATATTCATTTTTCAGTACTGATCATCAATTAGGAGGTCCAATCAAATTATTATCGCGCTTCAACTTTTTCTCAGCAGAATGTCTTACATCAATCTTAGTCACTTCATTACATTGTTCCCCAAAATATCTTATCACACAGCCTTCATTTTTTATTGTCATTTACTTTTTCCCGATTGTTCATTTTGATAATTAATATTGATTTTATCATTGTATCTACTGGTTACGTAACAATCAGTACATACTTTTCAGATTAGATCATATCATCACCTCACTCTCTCTCTCACTTATCTCTTTCATCTATGAATATGAATTTATCTTTATGATTATTATTCCTTATTAAATATAAATGATTATTAAATGTATGTAACATTACACTTGTGGATGAGTATTTCACTTATTTAGACGATTTAGTGTGTCTGTGGAAGAATTAAAGCGCGTGAAACATCAAAATGAATTTATTTCATCCTACAGTGTTTATTCTTGTTATTATGCAGAAATTTATCTTATACTTGTAACTAAACAACACTATCGAACTAGTCATTCAGTATGCATATGTACCATGAAAGACTATTAAATATTTCATTCTAGGTATTATTAACAGTAGGATAGAATTCCTTGCAGATGAATAACTATAACCTCAGTTACATGAACAGTAATGCATAATCACTTCAAAATCTAATAACGATAATCCTTTATCGATGATTATCTACCTTGAGTGTTGTTAAGACAAAATTTGGTGCTTAGAAAGAAATGAAAAATGACCACGAACAACCACACATACACATACACCTAATTAAGCGTAAAACAAGTGCAAAATGTCATCATTTATAAAGTCCCACCTAATCTTACGTATGGTTTGTGCCTACAACTTTTACATATAGTGGAAGCCATCGTATCCACCTTTTCAAACTGGATCTGTATGTACATAAGAAGTGTGTACAGTCCCTCTTCTTGTCTTAGCCATTATAACAGCCAACCCTTGGATAGTTGAAAAAATGATATTACTTTCAATTCTCTTACTATTATTATTATCATTCCGACATAGGATTATTTTCATAACTGCATAATTGGTAGGCTGATAATCGCCACTTAATTTTTACGTAACTGTTTTGAGCATTAAATTTCTTGCCATTACTTTATCGACTTTTTCCCCAATAAATATTATGTAATCAACAATATACCAATCCATTTAATTATCATTTGTAAACTTTCAAAAACTATAGTCACTTTATTCACCTTCATATGGTAATTGTTTTGTTATTTACTTCCTTACTTACCCCTGTTACTCCTCACAGAGAAGCGATGGCCACTCACCAGTATTCTCCATTCAACTCTGTCCTTAGCAATCCCTTCCAGCTGTTTCCAGTTGCTGTTTATGCTTTTAATGTCTGCTTCCAGCTCTCAACGCAGTGTGTTCTTAGTGCTTCTTATTTTCCTTTTCCTAACAGAATTACAAGTTAGTGCTTTTCTTGTGATGTAGTCTGATGATTTCGGCAATGTATGTCCTATCCATTTACAACATCGTTTCCTGATTTCCTCTTCAGCTGGAAGTTGGTTCGTTCTCTCCCATAGTAGGCTGTTGGTGATGGTTTCCGGCCAATGGACATTCAGTATCTTGCGAAGACAATTGTTTATAAATACCTGTACCCTGCTGAGGATGTTTAAAGTAGTTCTCTATGTTTCAGCTCCATACAGAAAAACTGTCTTGACATTCGAATTGAACAGCCTGCCTTTGAGGTTGGTTAACTGTTGTTTGGAGTCCCATATGTTCTTCAACTGTAGGAATGTTGCCCTTGTTTTGCCGATTCTCCGTCTGCAGCTCTTCTAGGGTTACTACTGGTCCCAAGCCCGGGTAAAGGAGGAGGGTTGGGCATATGGATAGCATTCCCATCCCGTAAAACATAAGCTTGCTAAAATACGCTAACCAGATTAAACAAACTGAACCATTTAAGCTCTGACCTGGAAGTTGAAGGAATGTTTATGACGCTTCATGATGTAAGCCGAGATTCTTCGGAAGTCATGAGGCCGATGCTTCCCCCTTCTAACAACCAGAGTGAAAATTCTTATAGGTTTTATTAATTAGTCGTAACTATATTATAAGCCCCATTAAATTTGCAAAATTATTACGTAACACACTACTAATAATATGGTGACAATTTTAAAACTATAGTGAATCCCTATATATATTGGTATAGAGGTTTGATGAAAAACTAATTGGAAAGAAATTGCTTTGGCACCCCTCGATTTTTCCTAATGTGTAAGTGACACTTTTTTGCGACATTAAAATGTTATCAATTATTGAAAAAAAGAATACTTTTACGTGAATATACAATTCCAATAACAAAAAATAATTCTTATATAGGCGAATTGAGACTATCATTTTTGTGGAAATAAGTATTTTTAATTGACTGAATACATAAGAGATTATTGTTGGCAGAGTACCATAGGAAACTAGGAAGCACTGGATAGCTATTTCATTCTCGTGTGGAACTCCTCAATAGCGCACACCCATAGATTCCGCCTCAAGGGCTACATGTAGGCATTAAGGCAAAAAATATTCCTTCAACCCACCCCTCCAACCAATCTTTTTTTTCCCTTGGCTATACAATTTATAATAAGAAGTCTCTATTCAACTAATGATAATAATGAACTTAAGATAATTATTTACAAAATATTTTAACTATCTATGTATGCTTTGTTATGATTTTATTTATTTGAGATGAACTTTTTTATATTTATATTATTGTTCATTAAAAAGAAACAAAAACAAACAATCATTTATTATTGTTATGAGGATAACAAATAGTGTATAAATCAATCAATTAATTAATTACATGTATATACTATTTGTGATTACTACTTGTTTCAACTAATGAGATGTTAGAGGTTTGAGAACTGAAATAAGTAGTTTTCAAACTATATGTATGTATGTATGTACATTGCGGAAATCATCAAACTGAATTACGAGGCAAGCATTAACTCAGAATCCTGTTGGGAAACGGAAAAGAGGTATATCAAAAAACACACAGTAACGAGAATTGGAAGCATATATCAAAAAGATGGACACCAACTGAAAACAGCTGGAAAGGATTGCTGAGGACAGAGTTCAATGGAGAATACTGGTGAGCGGCCTACGCTCCTCTGTGAGAAATAACAGGAGTAAGTTAGTATATATATATATATATATATATATATATATATATATATATATATATATATATATATATGTCCTTAAATCATTCAATAGTTGTGACCTCATCACTAAACTAACTCGAGATATAGCTTGTACAGTTTATTGGTGAAAATGTGTACCTCAAGTGAATTGTCATGATGTTACCATTTTCTCTGAGCTAGATTGTTTAATGACAGCTCTTTCATTGTCGTTCGAATAGCATCATTGCTTACTTAAAGTAGGAATAAGCAGTATAGTTATTCCCCAAGAGTTAAATCAAACTGTTTTTGTTTGATGACACTGTCATTGGTTAACTTTACAGGTTTTCTCAAAGTTAAGTATTTTCGTATTTCTACTGATTGGGCTGTTTAGTCGACGTTTTCAGCATACATTAGTAAATAAGGTGAATAGTGACAATGTTACTAATTTCAGATTAGTTCTAATGAAATTCATTTGAAACTTATGACGTTAACGTTATCTCAGTTAAATTCATGCTCATCATTATCTATGTGTTTTGATATGAGCGGTAAGTGTCAACCAAGGAGAATAGTTAGGCATGAAGATCTATTTTTGAAGAGGAATAATTTATATACATATACATATATTGATCTGGTATGCAGTGAATGATTCACTTCTATTTTTTTGAATTGTCTTCTTCCTAGCCTCTTATTTCATCAATTAACCATTATTATATTACTATCTAATCATCAGTAGGATTAAGTAGTTGTGTACCTGTTACTTCGGTTTTTATCATAAGTGGTTTTTTGTATTGACGTTATTGTTCTTATTGGGCTTTCTATATATATATATATATATATATATATATATATATATATATATATATATATATATATATATATATATATATATATATATAGGATTGTATGAAATGCATAATTTATTATCCTTATATCTGAACTGTTTAGGTTATCATTTTAGTATTTCTCCATCTCATACTAGGAAGGAAAGCACACTGATGATTCGCTAAGAATGAATTATTGTTAATAAAGGTTGTGTATTCCTCGGTCAACTACTAGGCTGACGGGTTCATTTGTTGAACGAGGTTTGATAATCAGAAATCATCAAACTCAAAGGAACATTAGTAAGATCTTGTTGTTGGTTTGTCTTCGTATTCATTTTGTCCAACTTTATAATTTCCAATTTTATGTACATAAATAAACCCATATAACTATACTGTGCAACATCAACTGTGAAGAGTTATGCAACATACATGACATGTTTCTTTCAAGTCAACTAGGTAAGTAAAATACAAGGAACATAGCTTGGATATATAATATGACATTGCTACATGTGACTTAAGATAGAGGGAGAGTAAAATCTCCACCAATAAATAGTAGATCCTAAGTAATTTTCAATCTAACACACTAGATGAATCTGGACTCTTTAAATTAAACATTCACAAGTAGATTTAATTACTTCAATATATACGATTGCATGGTGGTCGCTGTGTCTCGAAAAGGAGATGGTGGGGTAAAGGGCTTTTAGAAGTGGTAGCAATCGAACTATTTTGTTGAAAATATAATGACTACGTTGAAAATGACATACGTGGGACTGATACTTTCAGAAAAGCAGTAATAACAAATTAACGCTAATTAGTAGTAACCTTTAACAATGAAGTTTAGCCGTGACAGGCGTGAGGCATTTACCCACAGATTGCAGCGGATAAGATAGCGGAAATGTAACGCAAATAGACTGAATCGGAAATATCAACCATTGGGAGCCGACTCACTGGTCTGATGGTAAATTGTTCTCCTCAAAATCAGAGGGTCCTAGGTTCGATTTCTGACGGGGTAGTTGATGTGCACTGCTGAAGAGTCCTGTACCAGGACGAGACTGACATATAGTACTTCCTGTTGACCAGTGGTTGTTTAATTCAGACCAGTTCATGTTATCAAATTAACATTCAATAGTCTCCACAACACTTAGTTACCATTTACCATTACTAGCATAAACTGTTATTAGCTGAACATTTCAGCATCAGACTGTTTGATTATCCCTTCGTTATTAAGTAGACCGAAATACTGTAACTAAATTTGCTATCTGAGAAGAAGGAATAATGATAGCATCGACATAGAAGAAAAGAAACAATTAATTGCTTGTAAACAAATGTCATGAGACAATGTTTTAGTAAACAAATATGGCTGGATATTGCAGTGAACCGAAAACTAACATGGCATTATTATTATTGTTATTATTACCACTTGTCACGTTCTATTCATGTATGTCTCTGTAACCATCTGGTTAGAAATCATGTGATTTAATCTATATACAACAACTTTACTATTTGAAAATTTAGTTATTTCTTCTCATTTAATCGCTTGCTGAATATATCAATGTTTGTTTATAAAATACGTCTGATGACACAACACTCGATACAGATCCTTGTACTTGACTTCTAATGATACTCCACCTTTAAAGTGTCAGTGATTGCAAAAACTAAGTAAATAGTATGAAGTCCATATTTACTACTCAGTGGTTAAATGAGGAGTGTTTTAACAACTACAATACATCATTTGCTTTGAGCTGTGTCAGTAGACCCAGACTACCTGGTTAGAGTCCGCGCTAATGCTGTAACCAGTAATTGGAAACTATGAGTGACAAGGGTCAGGAATGGTCACAATGGAGAAGGTGAATCCACTCTTTGCCCCCCCCCCATTAAATTATATCATAGCTTTCTTGCCATGCACTAATTCTTTTTATCTGTACTATATTCCATTTGTTCACACTTTTATGTTTTCATTATTATTAAAATGAATTAACTTCTACTTCTTCTAATATGATGGCATTAATCTAGCTGTGTTTTGAAGTATGGCAACTTGAACCGATGCATACATGTACCAGGTCCTATGTTGTTCATACACACATACATACATACATTATTTGTATAATTAGGTAATATATTCGTAATATTCCAATGTAAAGAAATTGAAATTTCTAATGTTACAGTACTTGGTTGCAAAACAACATCCCTTCGCTATATCAAAGTAAAAGTCAAATGTCTCTACAACATTAAAAATTATGTCGATATTAATTATGATTTACTAATAGGATATGAAACCATTAATATCTCTGTGTATAAGATAAGAGGTTTGTGGGATTATTTGTAATAAGAACAGTATTTTTATCACAATTTAACATCAAATTGGATACTAACGAAATCAAGTTAAAAAGCATTTGGATCTTCCTGCCGATTTATTATGGACTAAAATCGATTAGTCTTTGTCGCCATATGTAAATCCTGAGAGGAAATTAGTGGTCCGCCTTTAAAATTTCATTAGTTCGAGTTGTTTCGTGATACAATTACTAACCTGAGGAGGCTTTTATAATAAGCAGTTTCGCATACATAGTTATGAATCCGTTTTTATCTTTTTATTATGGTAGAGATTATTTATTAAACTACATGCATTTAACACTGAAGTTTACCTTCTAGTTCTAATAATGCTGCTAACAGATGGAAGCCTAGGGCGTTTTGATACCATATGTTAGTTAGTTAAAGGGAACCATCAGTCCTGTGTAGTAAATATGTCGTCTATTCTCTTGGTTCTAAGTGATTCAGTTAGTTCAAGATTGAAAGTAAGCCACTAAAGCTCATTTATTAGTATTTAGACTTCGATAAATATATTGAATGATTAAATATTCTATATGAGTAAATTGATGAAATAATGGATGAATGATTCGAACACTTGACGATGTAAATGACATATCACAACTATATCTAAGCATTTACAAAATGTCTTAGTAACGAAACCATTACAACGACATCAGATGACTTATTCGGTTTTTTAAATACAACTAATGACTATAGAAATCAAGGTTACTATCCTTTGTTAATATTATTCTGATTAGATTGACATAAAACTGTTTCATTACTAATGTTAGTAATATTGTAGAGTCATACTTATTTTTACATACTACATTATTGCTCATAAGTTTTTGTACTCACACAACATACCACTGAAATTGAATTGAGGTCTCTTTGTGGAGACAAATATTAAATCTAGTTGTTAGGACTCCACACAGACTGATGCCGCTCCGGTACCAGTGGAAGCCAATGGGCACTGAAAAGCTGTTTTGTCCTTGTTTGTGACTAATTCACAGTGTATGCCATCAACCCCATTAAGGAATAGAATCTAGGATATTCATGTTTCAAGGTAAATGTAAATTCATGTGCACCACTGGTTTCGCCTGCACTTCAACGGTAGTTTTCCTACTTTTGTTTATTAGTGATACAGAGGAAAAATCAATTAGATTTATTGGTGATGATTGCCTAACTTTCAAAATGTCTGCTATTCGGCTGTCACTATCTCTTACTCGAACTCCCGGGCTACACGTTGATCGTCCCAGTGGCTACATTATGTTAGAAATACTTTTGATAAATGATAAAATCAAAACGTAATAAACAAGTAAACTAAGAGAAATCAGTTTTATTTAAGTTGGATTGTAGATGGCCACGGAATCCAGAACATACGTTTCGTCCTATTCAGGACTCGTCAGCTGGATGTATATGCATCCCATTGTTGGTGTTTATACTAGGACTCGAACTTAGTTTGTTTTCAGCCATACGTTACAGTGTTTAACACTAGGCTACTGAATCCAGACATTCACACTTGTACAACGAGTATATATATGTAATTAGAAAATGTTTGGATCTTCCAGTTGATTTGTTATGAATTTAAATTAATCAGTCTCTGTTGCCATAGATGCATCTTTAGCAGATTGTCTCATCATAGTGATGGTTCACATTCTAACGCAAACATTACTTATGAACTATCACTATCTCGAGACAATCCGCTCAGGATAAACATATGACAACAGAGATTGATAAATTTAAATCTATGACAAATCAACTGGAAAATCTAAATACATTCTAATGAAAATAAATTAAGTTACAAAATAAAAAAACGAAATGTATGTAACTAAACAAGTGAAAAATATATATAGAAACACAAAGTAAACTAAATAGATGGTCAGAGGTTCAGTAGTGCTTCTTATCAATCCTATTGTAAACTAAACAATTTATAGAAGCGGCTTTAAAAAATATTGGTTATCGTGATTATTGAATTTTAAAAATAAATGTTGTTTTGATGCGTGCATATTATAGATAACGGGAACCAACATTATCAGATGATGTTGAACAGAAAAACAGCATACTAAGTTTTCTTTTTTGTAAAACATAATATGGTATTTAGAATAAGCTTGTATCTTCCCTTTGATTTGTAATGAACTGGTCAGCCCCTGTTGCCATATGTGCATCCTGAGCGGATTGTCTGAATATAGCGATACTCTACAAGTAATGTTTAAGTTGGATTGTGATTGGTAAGCGAAATCCAGGATGTGCGTTTCGTGCTATTCGGGATTCATCGGCTGGATGTACCTATATCCTGATGTTGATGTTTACACTGGGATTCGATCTCAGTTCGCTTCATGCCGAATGCTGCCGCGTTCACCACAAGGCTACTGTGTCCAAACAGTTACACTTGTGCAACAGGTATATATGTAATTAGAATAAGCTTGTATCTTAACGTTGATTTGTCATGGACTGAAAGTGATCACTGAATAGCCACGGTAGCCTAGTGGTAAAGGCAGTGGTGTTTGTCATGAAGTGGACTTGGTTCAAATCCCAGTGTGAACATCAACATTAGGATGCAGGTACATCCAGCCAATGAGTCCTAAATATGACGAAACGCGGATCCTGGATTCTGCTTGCCAATCACAATCTAACTTAAACATAATTTGGTATTAAATTAAAGGTAAGTGGATATAATGATAAACTATTTTGATCAACTTCAAACGAATAGTTAAAGTGATTCAGTTTTTCTTATAGAGGCGGATAGATTAAGTTATTCATGAGTTACAAATTGTATAATTAGTGGATATAAGGAAAACAATGCTTTCAATTGTGTAACGTAATATGTCTTTCTGAGAGTACGTGATAGTATACCCCTAAT
Source organism: Schistosoma japonicum (assembly GCA_025215515.1). NCBI lineage: Eukaryota > Metazoa > Platyhelminthes > Trematoda > Strigeidida > Schistosomatidae > Schistosoma > Schistosoma japonicum. Next base: position 42,820,355 of record CM046062.1, on the reverse strand, counting down.
CTAACATATATTCATGGGTTGTTATTTTGGTTACCAGTTAGCAGTGAAACTAGATGATGATCGCTGCTCATTATACCACAAATTAGTAAAAGTAAGAATTCTACCATTGAATGCCCGTAGAGGGATAGGCATTCGTCAATCTGAAGCCTCTGGTACGGAGTCTAGGGTGTGCACTTCTGAAAAATCCCATACTAAGATGAAACAGCTGTCGATTGTTTCTTGGCTTCAGTGGTACCATACCAACATCAGTATGTGACGTATTCAATCAACTAAATGATATTTGATTTCATTAGTTTTATGATGACACTTCTTAGAGACTGATTTTCAACTAAACTATTCGAAAAAATATGTTGAAAGTGTGGATTTAAAGAAACGGTTTGTCGATTAAAATTCTATTTTATTTTAAGTATGCTAATCTATTAATTTCTTGAAGAAATCTATTTCAAATTTTTCAGGAGTGAGACATTTATCACCTATGACAATGAATGATCATCGAGTTATATCATAATTTGATGAATGTGAGAATTCTGTTAGCAGACACAGATCCATCCAGTTGTTTTGAGGATTAGTTGTCCATCAACCTGAATTCACTGGGTTAGATTCCCTGACCTAGTCGATTGTGTGCTTTGTGGAGTAGTCCCATATTAGGACGAAACATTAATTTTTAGTAAATACAAACAATAAAAATTTAATGCTTACCACTACAATGCCACTATTAATTTCGTAATTAATTTAAGTTGAATTACTTATGAACAGACTTAGTGATGCATTCGAAAATGAAATACTCGTCTATATTTTGGAACGATGATTAAGGTGAGCTTTTAACTGTTTTATATGCTTATTTGAGTCTATAATTACATAATTTAAATATAAACTTGTGTCTATTTATCTATACTCTAGACAATAGTTAGAATGTACTATAGATTTAATTGTGCTTTATAACAGAATATTTCATTTTCAAGTTATTTCCATATATTTCCCTGGCCTAGAAGAATCCATTATTTCATACCAAAAGAATAAAGCGATTTTGCTTATTGACTTTATGTCATAGTTACTTAACAACAAGGAATATAGTTATTTTCATTGTACCATTTGTTTCCATTATTATTTGTTTCCAATAGTTTTCAAATGGTTCTATGATACAAACAGGAATTACTGATATTACATAATAGAAATCAATATGTATGCTTTGTTGTAGCAGTTTAACTACACTTTTGTAAGTTGATAGTCTTCAAGCTACTTATTGTATTAACATAAACTTAGACGAATAAAAGAATCATAAGTGAACTGTGTAGGTTATCTTATAACTTTCATTACTACAGTTTAACTTGAATTGTGACTGGCAAGCGGAATCCAGGATACACGTTTCGTCCTATTTGGGACTCGCTTGCCAATAACAATTCAAATCAAACAATACTTGTGAACTACGGCTATATTGAGAGGATTCACTCTGAATCCACATATGGTAACAGAGATTGTTCGATTTCAGTCCATGATAAGTAAATGGAGAGATCCAAACATTTGTTCAATAACCCAAATTCTGTAACAACTGTTGAATTAGATAGCATAGAATTAATAGTCATTTGGAGGAGTTTATCTAAACCTATATATCAAATGACCGACGAAAATCCGAACAGAAACCAGATAAAAACAACAGCTGTTAAATGAAAACAAGAAAGATGTACGTGAATTAACGTAGAGATTGTTCGAAAGTTCACCAATGATACAGAAAAACCGAAAGTACTTTAAATGAATTAACAGCTGCTATGAGTTAAATGAAATGTTCAAAAGTGCATGTAATACAGTTGTTACATTTTTCAAAAGTTCACTACCTGGACTGTATTTGTGAGTCTAATTTATCCTAAATATTCTTGCCAAAATAGGCTTCCATTTATTTGTCAGAGAATTGTAACATAAACTTTTATTTCTTTGTGGAATGATTAGTCTACATTGTCATTACAGAAATAAATTGCTTATAAATGTAGAATATTCTTTTCAATAAATTCTTGTCACGTTCTACATTTCGAAACCTAAATTATTTTTAACAATTCAATATGATTAGCGAGGTTTAATGTAGGAATATCTTTAGAATCAATTTACAACATATGAATTCGAGATTGTTACCATGGTAAAATTGTTAGCTGAATTAAAATGACTTTGTGGAAATAAGTAATTAGTTTAGCTGTCTGCATTTGTTGTAGTATGACATGGGTTGGATACTACTAAAAACGAGGGGGGCACTGACACAGCTTTTTCGTCTTAGTATAGGACTCGCCCCCCTTTCTTAAAGTGTTCACCCTTGATTCCAGATTTTCAGGTTTCATAGCGAACAGTTAACGATTAACAAGACTAGATCTACCGGTATCAAACTACATAATTTCCATTTCCATTAGCGATATAACGGGACTATTAGCAAATATTACCAGTGATAACCACCTTACTTCTGAAATATTTGAAAGCCGGTCCAGTGGTGTAGGCGATTAAGCACTCGCAGTGTGACCTGGAGGTCTTGGGTTTGGTTTCTTGGTGAAACGAAGGATGTGCACTGATGACTAATCTTCTCTAGCCTAGTATAGTTTTTAGACTACTGAGTTATTTCATATTGGGACAAAATGACTATTTATTGCTCCCTGGTTTTGATTGGTACCCAACTAAACTGTAAAGGATATAAACAAATAAACTTAATACCTCTCTACACTGAACCGCTTTAATTCAATTCCATATAATTTGTTTGAAAAATCCAATCAACTGTTCAAATTCTGTGGTTATGACTATATGAAATGACATGGTACTATGATAGACGAAAACAGAAAGAAACAAGTAAAATAGTACATAGAGGAAAGTGTATTTACGAAATAGATTTTTCAAATTTTGATTATGCTAACTTATGAGATTGTCGAAAGAAAATTTCTTTCCCGCTTAAATTACCGGACTTTTGTCAATACGTTTTTGGTCAACCAATTCCTCTCTCCTTTTTTAGTGAGACATACATTAATGAAGAAATCTTCTATATGTTAACTGTGTAAGCCTACCACATACAAACTGCATAAAAATAATAAATGAAACTGTATTGATTCAAGAAGTCAGGATACTTTAATATATTCATAAAGTAAATTACAATTACCATCTGTATTAACTTGTAAACAGGTTTTCTCACGGTTTACTTATAACTGAGGTTATCCACAACGTATCCAACGTTCACTGTGCACACTGTACCAGCATTTTCCAATGACTCATTTTCATTTTGTTTGGAGGGCAGATAAATGCTGTTTATTTGTGTGTAAATTTTATTCAAAAAATTCCTAGTTTAGTGGGATAAAATATACTGGATGGAAAATATAAATACAGTCTAGTTGGAATAAATTGTTTTAATAAGGATAAGTATTAAGTATAACTGTATATATTCGTCACGAGTTAATGACGGTTTGGTACCACTGAAAAACTGAAATCACTGAACATATGTTTCATACTCGTATGAGATTTCTCGATATTACGGCTGGAAATCGAAAGACTAAGCTCAATACCTATCTCTGCTATACAACCTCATTTCGTGTTTAAGTTGGACTGTGACTAGCAAGCGGAATCCAGGACGTGCGTTTCGTCCTATCTGAGACTCGTCGGCTGGATGTACTTGCATTCTAATGTTGATGTTCACACTGGGATTCGAATTCAGTTTTCTCAGTGCCAGAGGTCACCGCATTTACTGCTAGCCTACTGAATTCAGACGGCCACACTTATAAAATGGGTATATGTAATTAAGAGGAATTTGTATCGTCTCGTTGATTTGTCATGAAGCGAAGCGAACTGAGATCGAGTCCCAGTGTGAACATCAGGATTGGGATACAGGTACGTCCACTCGACAAGCCCCGAATAGGACGAAACACGCGCCCTGGATTCCACTTGTCAGTCCTAATCCAATTTGAACATTACTTGTGATTAACAGCTATATTGAGGCAATCTGCTCAATATGCACATTTAGCAATAGTTTCAGTCCATGACAAATCAATGGGTAGACACAAATTCATTTTAATCATTTCATTTTAGTTTACAATAATTAACTCACGAGTGGCTAACTTCAGGATATTCCTGAAACTCTAGTAAGAAGTTGCGACTGACAGAACTCAATCAGTGACAAGACTAATTAGGACGTGTTAACTTAATACTTCAAGTAATCGATGAAGGTCTTATCCAAAATGATTTTATGATTAAAATTAATCACAGTTATATATTAAGGAAGATGAATAATTCTAAAATTTCCACGATAACAGACTGCAAATAATATGTGTTATTGACTCATTGACTACTTATAAAATGAACAATCAGTAGAGTTTAAAAGTTATAAAAAAATAATACTGTTCATCTTTAAGTGATTAGTAAGTCGTATGCTTCGTAAGATGAAGTGTACTGTGCATACGCAATCTAACTGTCTAGTACTTAGTATTATTTATGTTATATTAAATAAACACATTTGACAATCAATTCACTACTATAACTGAAGCAATGTATACCAAATAAATATTTTATTATAAAGAATATATCTACTTCTTCAATTTATCTGTTTAGCAGACTTAAAAAGTTCATTTTAATTTGCTGCCATTTGATTTCATTCAAAACTTTAAATCTACCTAATATACCCCAGTGATCATACGAAGTTAAGTCTACATAAAGTGACACATTATTAAGCAGCTAATCATGAGTATAAATGAAGACTTTAAACTAATTTGAATTGAGGTAGATTTGTTGACATAAGTATTAAGTTTAATTATTTGTATTTATTACAGATTGATGTAGCTAGGGTACTACTAAAAATCATAGAGCACCAAACAGCTATTTAATTCCAGTGGGAAATACCACAATAGCATGCACTCACAATTCCATTCAAGAGTCGAAGCCAGGGCCTTCAAGTCCCAGAGCAAATGCTTAACCATCGGTACCACTGGTTCTATAGGCATCCAACAGTAGAACTTTCCTATTCACTCTATTTATGATATAGGGGTTAAGGAGTTCAATACTTGCATGAAACATTAGTTCAGTGCTTCCCGGTTTTCATTAGTATCCAACAAAAACCAATCTATGTTCCATGCAAATACCTAAACTATAACCATATTGTGTTGTAAGTTTTATGCATAACTGTTGCTATTAATGATTAATTAACAATAATCAAATAAGATGATAATTATTTGTGATAGTTATTCAAGTAATTTCATAATTTTCATTATTAGGCAATAAAATCAGGTTAAAGGCTTTCGATTGTTTAACAATATCCATGAAGTATTCGATCAGTTAAAAATATCAGTCTACACAAAAACCCATCTCTATTCAATCACAGTAATCAGCACATTAGTGGTTAGCTTCAGAATGTTTCTGTAGCTCTAGTGGGAAGTTGTTGTTGATGGAGTTCAAGCTTGTCAGAAGTGAGACGGTTATCACCAATGACAATGAACGGTCGTTGAGCTATATATCACAAATTGATAGAAGTAGAAATTTTACAATTTGATGCTGGCACATTGATGTAGAGTGTTAGGTGTTTGCCAAAATGGGGTGGAATCTAGAGTGGGCACTGCCTAGAAGTTCCATACCTGGAAGAAAAGACTGTGCAGTGCTCCATGATTTTCAATAGTACTCTGCCAACATCAATCTATGACGTAATAAATCGATATCATTTATCATTAGAATGTAAATAGCATCAGGCAACTCGTTCTTAAATGAATCTACTCTAAAGTCTATTTATTTAAAATTAATTTAAACTGTTGCATTAAGTTGGGACAATTGTTCATTTAAAACTATATAATATGGATAAATCTGTCTCGTATCTAATGGATTTTCGATCTTTTCGATTTCGAGTGTTAATCATCAGATTGTCATTGTTTAACGCTTGTGTCATTCCTTATTATGATCGATTGCGTTTATTAGTCAACGTAAGTACAACTGACGCATTTACTAGGTCATTAGTTCACTCTCTTCTTCCTTTCATATCTTACTATTCATGTGACCCTGTACCTCTTGAAATACAAGGTACCTTTTGTATAAGCACTAATGACCACACTATATAACCTAAATAATTACTTAATATTTCCATTATTTCATAAATAATAATTAAAATGTAGCGTTTAAATCTATCATATGATTTTTAAATGATTTCGTATGTGTTAAGTGGTTGAATGTTGTCAGTATGAAAGCCTATTTGATATAATTATTTCATTAATCAACATTTATCATCAAGATTGTCGTACAATCTAAAGAGACTGATGCTTCCTGAAGGATTTCGAACCTAAAACATCCAGTTTCAAAGTTTACAACTATTACTTTTTAACTGCTCGAATAACAAATAGTTCAAAACATTGGAGTTAGGTGACGAGGATTCGAATTTCATACTGTACATCAAAAGGTATAGCATACTGATGAGTAGCAAAATAAAGTGAAACTCTGGCCAACCAAACCACTTGTTACCTCTAATCACCTTAAAACAAAATATAGACTACACAATATTGAGTCGTGTAAACTAGTGTCTACATTACAATCTATTGACATAATTCAATTAGCAATAAAATGAACTAAAAAAAAAATCAAACATTAATCACTACTGAGTAATTAATCAACTGTATATATTATTAGTAACAAGAAGTTACAGTTACATTTTCTAGTAAGCTACTTACTTGAAGAATCTAATCTAGTGAAATATACACATATTGATTATTAATATTGGGGTAAGACAAAAATAAATGTAAAATAGAATAAGAAAAACGAATAATTTATTTTCATTATTACAGGATTTTCTACCAAACATCGACACTTTCTCCTTAACAACAAAAAAATAACAGGTATAATGTTCTTACTAGATAGTTACGAAATATCAATGAAATAATGTGATTAATGACTTTCAAATATGTTAGGTCAAAAGGAATTTATCGTTAATGAAATTAGAATTGATTGAAATTAGAAGCATATACCACTAGATGGTAACTAATAAATCTAAATGCTAAATAGATAATGTAAGGCTTAAATGTTTTAAATTGAATTTTATGTTTATCCTGAATGAATTAAGTTTCTAATTGTTATTTAACCATGGTTAATGCATGATATGATACTTTAAATCCCATAATCACTATAACATTCAGTGATAATAATGACGTTAATTAAATGTAAATTTGTCAAGAGTGAGATAGTTATCACCGATGACAATGGATGATCGTCACGTTGTGTCACGATATGGTGGATATGAGAATTCAGCCATTGGATGCCGGCTTAGTGGTGTAGAAGATTAGGCGTTCGCCAGCTTTCGATAAAACCTTGTATACTCACTGAAGAAAAGTCATATACTAGGAAGAAATGGTCGTTTAGTGATCCCTGGTTTTCAGTAGTATCCTACCAACATCAATCTATGGTGAATTCAACCAACTAAAGTATAGATATGATGAAGAAACAAAATGTAAGCTAAGAATATTCATCAAGTGGGGAATGAACATTATATATAAGCATACTAAAAAACATGATAAAAGAAATACGTTTCACTATAACTTATCAAATATCTTATGATTATACCTTTTATAAAAAAGACAAACAAGTTACGTAACTGCGAAGAATTTAATTAGCAAAAGAGAAATACTCTTTTTCTTAAAAAAAAATACAGGTAAGTTAGTAATTGCATTATTCCTCAATACCACATTTTGATGACAATAGATTAACACTAAGAACGAAATTCTTCATACATTTCGTTACTTTAATAAACTTAAAGTGAACGAACAACCAGCTGAAGAGAAAACCATGACGATTGGTTTTATTTTGTTCGGTTTTCCTCATCAACAAAATTACAAATTAGAAAATTAACACATTTATTGAGTGAAATTGTTCGGAAGTTAGTACATCTGTGACATCATTATCATGAATAGAAGATGCAAGTAATGATAAAACCATCTGTATGTCAGAATATTTTAAGTTGGATTGTGATTTGCAAGTGAAATCCAGGATATGCATTTTGTTTCCGGAAGATGTAGTAACGTTCATATACTTGGGCAGCATCATTGATAAATAAAGAGGATCTGATGAAAATGTAAAGGCATGGATTGACAAGGCAACAACAGCGTTTCTACAACTGAGAAACATCTGGAAAGCGAACCAACTGTCAGCCGAAATCAAAGTCAAGATTTTCAATACGAACATGAAACAGTTCTGATGTATGAAGCTGAAACTTACATGAAGAACTACGAGAGGCATCATTCAAAAGATAAAAGTATTTACAAACAGTTGTTTGCGCATGATACTTCGGATGCGTTGGCAAGATACCATCAACAACAACCTTCTGTAGCAGATAACAAACCAACCGAAATCCGGCGGAGGACGATATTAGGAATATACGATTGAGGTGAATAGCACACAGATTGAGGTAATCGTCAAATTGCATCAGAAGACAAACACTAACTTGGAATCCTGATGTTCAAACGAAAAGCGGAAGATCTAAGAACACGTTGCGTCGGGAATCGATGACGAATATGAAGATAATGGACAGTACTTAGGAAGAGCTGAAAAGGAAAGCCCAGGACAGAGCTGACTGGAGGATACCGGTTGGTGGCTTATGCTCTACATGGGGTAAAAAGCACTGATCGACTGATATGTATTATGATTAATCGAATAATCGTGATTCAGAAATAGACTATTGCCTCTTTGAGTCTTTTAGCATAATCTTATTCTAGTAAAATGTACTAACGTTAACATATTTTCAGATTACTAGGAAGAAAATGAGAAATGGCTGGTGTTTGCGTGAACGCTTTATCTACATAAATCAGAAAATTCTCTTAGTCACATAGTGAAAAACAAAGATTAGTAATAATTGGTTCATAACTCTAAATGTTCAATATTTGAAGAAACTACGAAATTTATTTTAGTGTAAACATCATAAATTGCTAAAAACGAAAGGAATAATAAGATAAAATTGAGTTGTTCATGTCAATATTTTAATACGATGATCAATTGATTTTTGGCAGATAGACATTCCCACTTAGTAATGAGGCTTTAAATAACCAAGTTATTGATACTTATGGGTGATTGTTGATCAGTTATTGCTGTTATGTATAGATCTAGAAAGCAACATCTCAATGTGGTCAAATATCACATATTCTTTCGTAGGATAGGTAAACTGTGTCTACCTGTAGAAACCAAGATAAGTGTTTTATTAGCCAAGTACACTTTTATTTCATTGAGGATGGTAACATTAAGCCTCGAACTTAAAACCTTTTATTTCAGACGTCAATGTACTGTCCACTGAGCTAACTAGCTCATAATTTCTATGGATATAACGTGCGAAAAATGACTTTATGGAGACAATTTACTAATGTCAATAAACATTGAATATCAACAATGGGATAATTCATACACTAACAAGTAATTATATAAATATCATATCTACTAAACAAATCAACGGATATTTTAACTCAACAGCTTACTGACTAACGTTCATAGTATTGTAAGTGAAAGGTACTAGATATGAGTCTAGGTTTAACTCATCAGTATTATGTACATCTCATAAAAAAAAAACATTTAAAACAATAAAATGAACGTCATAAGTTCAACATTAACACATACTTTTACATTTGTATAAATGTCACTACCTGTAAATGGTCGTGAGTAAACTAATATTAATAGTAATAATAATATTTATGATAATAATAGTAATTATTGGAAAATGGAAAGCAAACAATTAATTGAATCTTATAATTAACATACAATTACGCTACTTCTTTGTTTCCAAATTTTGTCATTATGTAATCAAGTTTAATTGTTAACCAACTCTGTACTTCATTTTCCAATAATTACTATTATTATCATTAACATTATTATTATTATTAGTTCATAAACCACCATACATTGTTATTGATTTTTATACGAATATAAAACTATGTCCTAATATTGAGTTTTGACGACGAACTAACTGAAATGAAATATTTCTTTGTTCAATTTGTTGTTCTTAATGGATTATTCTGACACACGAATGTCGATCTCTATTAGTAGCTACAAACCAAATAATCTACTCCAGGTTTATTTAGTAAATAGGCATTACATATAAAATAGTTTCATTACTAACATTGTCAACAATGAATCACATTATGCTTATGGTAAATGTGTATAAAAGAAACAATCCATTAAGATAAAATTATGTTACGTTAAGAGGTAAGATAAAAATATTATAACGTTACTATTCCCACCACCTACCCCGGGAAATTTTGTTATTCTATTTTATTTGTGTTGATGCAAGGAAATAATGTTTATCCTTAGATTTTATTTTGTCAATGGTGACTGATAACTTTGAAAGTGTACATTCATACATATTTTTAGTTGACTGTCTAAAAATAATTACTAATGGATAGAAGATGAAGTGAAGTGAATGACAATAAGCCTAAATCAGTAAAACTTTCTTCACATAACTAAAAACCATTAAAGTAAAGCAGTAATTAGAATGTATTAAAAAGTTGTGAAGTGGAAAGTTACATAATCATTACACAAACAGTATTGTTAAAAGGTACACATCAAACAAAAAACACGATTAAGACAGTTTATATGTAGCTAAAAGGTAAATTTTGTTATAACTGAAGAACACAAAAGGAAACTGAAACGAGATGGTAATGTGGAGATAGGTGTTAAGTCTAATTGTTTGTTCTCGTTACAGATTGATGGTTTGGTCAGTAGTGAAAAATAGGGAGCACTAGACAGATGTCTTGTCCTACTATGGGACTCCTCAGAGGAACACACTTGCTACTCCGACAGAGAATCCATCCTAAAACATTCAGGTCTTAAGGAAACCACTTAACCCTCTTCATCGCTGGTAGGATTCCCACTTCCATCAATTTGTAATATAGAGCAACTGTCATTCATTGTCATTAGTGATAACTGTCTCACTTCAGACAAGTTTGAACGGAAAGGATATGGCAATATAATAACTGGTGGCTTATGTTTCGAATCATGTCTAAGAATATTTCAAGCTACTGAGTAGTTTGATTCTTGCAACCCTATAGTTATACAGTTAAAATATGCCACAATATGAAAGTGACCACATATGTACATAGACGATCAAATTAAGACATAATATTGCCAAACAAAAATCAAATAACAGATTCCTAGAAAAGATGTACTGTCACGATAGTGCCAGTCTATGAGAAATAATTGATACTTATATATTACAAAGTGCATACAAAGTGTCATCATACTGAGTTACATTGTAGAAATCAATTTACAATGTACGTTCATTAAATAAATTCTCAGACAAATGGATTTTCACTTGACTTTCTTCCGTATATAAAACCACTACATTATTATTAAACTAAGCATTTATTAATTCATATTTATAAATTTATGAATAAATATTGAAAAGCATCCATAAATTGTTGGCATTCTGTTGACATATTAACGAATCCCAACATGTATTTGCCTACTGTAACGACAAATTTAGTTAGTTGATTCAGAATTATCATTTAAAAACTGACATAGAACACTTTAACTTGATATCACAAATTGGTCTGAATTAAATAAACATTGATCACCAGGAAGCACTAGACGGCCGTTTCGCCTTAGTATGGAGCTCTTCAGTAGTGCATACGGAACACTGACCTACTGGTTTCGCAACTAACGCCTTACCATTAAACCACTGAGTCGGCACCCAACAGTTGATATTTTCGATTCCATCAATTCGTGATACGCTTAAGCTGTCTCGTGATATGTAACTGACACTCAACAATCTCCATAACACCTAATTACAATAAAACATTTATTTGTACATTTAATGCAACAAATTTAAAACATTTTCAGTTAATAAATACAGTACCAACATGTAACTATTTCTATGGAGGACATAATTTGACATGTAAGTTCCTATTTTGTTCATAGATGAAGTGAATTTTTTTCAATTGAATAAACTACATGGAAACCTAATTATTATCAAAGACTTATTGATTATTAACGATTTCATTCTACTATAAAATGGGTCAGTATATTTACAGCATGATGAATAATTTAATACGATCTTTGTAGAATAAATCTACATTGAATTAATATTAAACATTTAATGATAATATTTCTATCAGAATGATTATCTGAGACAACGTCTTGAAACATAATTAGACTATATAATTAGTAGAGGTTTCTGCTGTTCCATTATTACTATTTAGTAACGAATACGGACTAATTAGTGTTGTCATGTGGAGATCCTGAGCTGATTACCACGATATGTTAATTTAGTTGGATTATAATTAGTATTTAAAGATTGTCAGTTGGATGTATCTGTTATATTGGTTCAAAAGTTAATTTACTATTCATTAAGCTTATTCTGTTCAGATACTCATTAACTTGTTTAATGAATATGATAAATTGTGTTGTTATGAACAACGAGATATCACTAGTATATGCACTTTACCTACAGAACACATTAGTATTTATCTAGGCTCATAGATTACACTTAATTGTTTGAATTAAGAAAAGGCAGCATGAACATTCATATCAGGATAAGCCAATTAGATTGAGCTAACAAATCCCAAGTATGATGAAATGCACAACCTAAACTTTTCCAATGGAAACAATTCATCTATTTAAATTATTCTTAATGTAAAATAAAAGAACCAACAAAATATTATTTTATATACTAATAAAAATGTAATGACAATTATCTTTTATTTTTATTTATCTAGTTGTCATCTCCTAAAGAAAAACTTATAATGTTTCATTAATCAAAATGAATTTTTATTCTATTGACATTTTTCATATTTGCTTTTATTTCTTTATTTTTCTAAAACAAATAATTGATTCAAATTAAAGGTAAACATTATCAACTAACTAAGATGTTATCAATTGAATGTTGTTTACTTCAACAGAAATGTGGTTTGTTCTTTGTAGAATAGATTACTTTGAAAGAAACTAACGTACACTTTATCAGTATCTATCAATCATTCTTTTAAGTTCTTTTATTTTCCCTGCAAAAATATCTTCTACTTGATTATATCAAAAAAAGGTGAGTGACAAATCACAATACAGTTTCATGTTATTTATTTATTTATTTAAGTGAATGTCCTATTTCAATGTGTTCATTGATTTCTTCATTATTTTATAAACAATAACAATAACGGCGGTGGATATGATGACGATGACGATGAGGACGGTGACGACATAGACAAAATCAACGGCGATAATAACAAATGTAATTGATTTGACTTGAAATTTGATTATCTTATTCTGTTATTCAAGAAAATAAACAAATTCTTCTGTTTACATGTGATTATTTCTTTTGTGGACGAAATTAACAAATTGACTGTATATATTCGTTTGCATATATGTATATCTGTAAAGGAGGGGGTGAGGAGTATTTTCCTAAGACTGACATCTTTCATGATAATGAAATAGATCAACATCAACATATTGATAAATAATGCTTATAATAAACAATTTATAGACTTTCAATGAACATATTGGTTGATTTCTACAGATGGTCATCAGTAAACAAAATCTCATCAGTTAATAAATTGCTTCTATGTATTTAGTAAAAAGATAATTTTGAATCACGTGATATAATATTACCGATAATACCGAAAAAAAATGGGCCGAAAAGAATAGTGGAAAACTTAGTGTAAAATTATGCACTCAGAATGTGATCAGGTACATACTTTTATCAGTCTTCTTAAAGAGATTTACATTTAGAAGGTGGTTGATTAGAATAGTAGAGAAAAGTGGTTGAATCTTACCGACCCCTCGTACTCTGCCTTCAGTGTATACGTGCAGAGCCTTTGAGATGTTAACATACTTTACAGATGCACCCTTCACAAAAAAGCAATTCTGATGCACAATCCTTCTTAACAAATTGAAAGGGAATGCTAAATACCTAGAAACACAATATGTATGATGATGTTTCAGCACATGGTAGAGGGTGAATATATGATCAATGAGTTCATTGCCCGATCGAAAGCCAGTCAGTCATTACTGGTAACAAAAGAGGGATTTTATGCCTTCTGTTTAATTTTTAGTTGTAAATAAATTATGTTGTTTTTAATTAAGATACATGTTTGTGACAATGGAGCATTTTATATTTGTCCTCCTTTTAGATGACGAGTCCAATTAATTTTGATACTCTAAAGACCTACATTAAGGTATTTTAATACCGGTCTAAGGATCCTTCAAGTAATAGCAAATTAATTATCATTTTTCACGAATAAACTCTTAAGTGTGAACGAAGAAGTTGACAAAATGTGGGCGTCAATTGAATAAAAGACTAAAAACCATACAAAATTATATGAAAAATCTCAGAGATTCTAAATGAACTAATCTCTCCTTCCTCCTCGCTTCCTACGTCCATCAACCTCCGTAAACTGCTCCGAAATTCTTCAGAGAAATAATTTAGGTGAATATTGTTTAAGTTAAATTTAGGCCAAAACAATTGTGAACTTAAAACTTGTCCAAATGTGTTATAATGTTGAATTATGTGTGCAATAATTATTCAGTATTCGATTAGATTAGTAAAAATTTAAGGTATATGTGCTTGTGTGCGTTTGCATAGTGTTAACAGTAATGATTTAGCATAATCAAACATACCGATCATCGCATCACTGAACATTATCAAGTTTGGTAAAGTAAAGGAAAAGTGAGACAAGTGCGCTTGACTGACACAGGAAGTTAAATAAACTAAAATATCTCTTAGAAGTAATTTTTGAATTTCAGAAAATATGCTTTACTGATTACAGGTTCGTCATTCAGATGAGACTGAAGCCGTTGCAATTGATATCCATAAACCTAATCTTTGTATCTAGAAGAAATGTGTACAGCACCTTGGTCTACATTAGAAGATCATGTCAACTCTGGGATAAATAGAACTTTATGAAATTTATCTTTTTATCTTAACTTTTATTAATTTCCAAAATTTATCATCTTTTTGTGTCTTACGTCATCTTGATAGTCGTCTCATTACAAACCCTACTTCATCAAAAATTATTTTGACATACACTATATTTGAAAGCTGTTTGTTACTTTTGCGAATGTATTTCATTCTGCTTACTTTTATCACAACAGTTTATCATTTCCTATACTTGATATTATGTAATTAATCAGTTACTCATCAACATACTGCTAATTCATTCACCTATGATTTATTACCAATCAATAGTAGTCACTTGGTGAACTATCTTTTCATTAATTATTTGGAATTATAGTCATGAAGAAGTTGATACGTGATGTGCTTTAGTTTGACTTATCATTACTTGATTGCTACTAATTTCATTTAACTGTGTACACTATATATAAAAATATTAACAGTCATAAAAATAGCCAGTTGTGAGGCAGATACAACATGTCAAGGTTAATCGGATATAAATTTTCCGAATTATTTGTAAACTACAAATTTTGATTAGGATGTTTATATCTTTCCGTTGATTAGTAATCGACTGAAACTGCTTAGCCTCTGCAGGTACATCCAGCCAACGAGTCTCAGATAGGACAAAACGCTTATTTTAGATTTCGCTCGCCAGTCATAATCCAATTTTAACATTTAAAATGCTAATTTTAAAATAATCTTCATCATGTAACTTCTTAGACTTAAACGACAATTGAAGTAAATAAGGTTATTAATCAAATATATATAGATATCTCAGTCTATGGGTGACATAGAAGATGGGTTGGGGTGACAAATATACAATTAGATCAAGTGTTTATTGTCAAAGTCTGAATTCTACCTAATTAAGCATAGACAATAGCTATACGGGTAAAGAGGCCAGAACTATGAATACAAAAGAAGTATGTTTAACCCGTTCTTCTACCATGGCCGACGTAAGATCTATTATGCTAATCTCCACCTTAATCCTACAATGAGTTAATTTTAATAATGCACATGTATCTTTATCTCATATATATATGAAAATGTACCTTAGTGACGAGCCTTGATGAAAAACTAATTGAATAGAAATTTCATCATATCATCGCCTTCTTTTCATTAGATGTTTAAATAAGATTTTTCACGTTAATTATGAAGAAAAGTGGGTCAAAATGAATAAGTGATTTTCTTTATTGAAAACTCAAATTAAAAGTACACATGAGTAACAAAGAGAAAATAGTTTGTTATCATCATAATTGACCATATGAAAATGTGTCTTCATTTAGATAACGATGTATAATTACAATTGATCAAAAAAATAATCTTAAATCATAATCATTGACTAAATAATTAATCATCTATTGTTGTTATGATATACATTTTGATGAAAACATTCAATTGATTGAACAATTTCTTTTTTGTTTCACTTTATTTGTTAATCAACAGTTGCTATAGTTTATATTTTTTTTTTACACAGTTAATAATGATATTGACAAATTGTTTACTGGTTAATTGTACTTTTATAGTTTACAAGAAAGATAATAATTTCTACATTTTTTAACGTTTTCATAATTTAAAGGTTAATTTTGTTTTTCTTTGCAAACATTATTCAAGATATTATGCAGATATACTTATATATATACACACACACACTCACAGTTATTGTCACTATTCCTGACGAATATTACATAATTGTTATACACATAATTCAATATTATAACTATAAGTAAATAAGTTTTCAGTTTAAAATAATTTTGATCTTTGGTTAACTTAGATAATATTGATTGGGGCTATTTCTCTGAGAGGCTATGGAAGATGTGGAAACTTTTACATACCTGGGAAGTGTCATCTATAAACAAGGAGGAAAAGATGCAGGTGTAAAGACATGGATTGGCAAGGCAATGTTAGCAATTCTACCAGTAAAAAAATCATCTGGAAATACGGTTGGAATTTTCAATAAAAACGTCACGATACTTATGTTGTATGGAAATAAACTAGAAGAATTTTGAATAGCATCATTCGGAAGATACAGGTATTCATGAAGAGTTATCTACTCAAAGTATTCCAGATCGCTTGGCAAAACACTATCAACAACAACCCTCTATGATAGTGAGCAAACCAATTTTTAATCCAGAAAAAAATTAGAAAAAACACTGGAGGTGGATAAAACACACATTGCGAAAGTCACCAGACTGTATCACAAGACAAATACTAACTTGGAATCCGCAAGGAAAAACAAGGGAAGAAGACCAAGGAACACAATGCGCCAGGGATTGGAGGCAGACATCAAATGAATGTATAGCAGTTGACAAAAATTAGAAAAGTGAGCCCAGGACAGAGTTGGTTGGAGAATCTTGGTCGGAAACCTATGCTCCATGAGATATAACAGCAAAATAAATGATCATTGGATGTCCTTGAAGAATCATGGAGAAGTTTGCGGTGTATACGTTTGGGAGGGGAAGGATGAGACTCATTAAAACTTAGTTATTACAAACGTTAGGTTTTTTCATATATAACCTATCTCTGATGATTATTTTAACTGTGTCACTTGATAGAGAGTAGCTTATCTTGTTAGTGACTACTTGGAATATCAAAGGGAATGTTAAGAGCTTTGAATAGACTTCTGTTATGGTCTTTAGTTCTCGAAAAACTTTAATTACACTGTAGGTGGTGTCACTTTTTTACCAGTAAACAGACTAATATGTAAGGAACTGGCCAGTTGTGATAACCTGTAATTTAGCTGGAGACATATAAGTAATTGACTCCTGAGCGTCATGTGAAAATGTGGTACAAAAAATGGATTTTTAATTGACTTTCCAGATAATTTTTAACTATATTGTTCACAATATCACTTGTGAATTCTAGTTTCATATGTAAAGCTTTCTTTAGGGTAGTATGATTCGTCTATGAGAACCGATACTTTCTTATATTCTTTTCGATATGGTGTGTATGGTATACATTTTCTAAGAAAATGGATTACAGGAAGACCAGTACATTTTCATTACATCTATCTGCTAAACAGCTTCTTCAGTATTATGTACATAAGGGGTGAATTAAGTTTGTTTTCATTATTTGAATTCATCTATAGAAGTTTAGTACTTATTTGCTCCAGGTAAGCTTCCTATAGATCGATCATTGTTGGAATTCATTATTTTTTCTAGTAAGTAGAACGTTTAGGAATGGTAACCGTGAATCTCTATCTTATTTGTTTGTGATTGTTAATTGTGGAGTGCAATTACTAGCGAATATAAAGATATCATGAGTGTTGGGATTTTCATCACATTATATGGCATCAAAATACTACTATAAAACAAGTGTCTGTTGACTGTCGTCTTCAGAGTACTAGTTTCTATAGTATCCATTAAGAAATATGCCAATTGTAGCCCTAAGCGAGAACTCATTGCTATCATACCTACTTATTTGAATACCACATCACTGAAGATAATTTGCACGTTTTTATTTTCATTTAGTGAAAAAGATGACGAACAGAATTTATCAGGAAGATTTTTTAACCTATTGCAAGGCCTATTTTCTAATCGTCTAAATATAATGATAAATTATTCTTAGTTCATATTTCTTCGAACTATGTTAATGGTGTAGTGTACATATACTCTCTTAAATAACGAATTGAGAATCTAGAATAAAAATAAATACTGAAAAATTCTAGTGAATCTACAGTGGGCATGACTTGTACAGTAGAGTTAATAAGGAACGATCGAGTCAATTCAAGACCACGGTGGATACCTAGTAACATTATGCTGACAACAGAATGTCTTCTTAGTCTGAATAGTGACAAAAACCAAGTAAACCATTTGCGGATTATGGGATTATTAAGAAAAGCATCAAATGATGAATATGGTAAGGAAATGACTATTTTTCGAACTCAAGGAACATGATTTAGACATTACGTTCTATGTACTGAATTTCGATGTGAAAAGTCCATCTTGTCGGATTTCATTTTTACTCTTTTCAAATTGAAATATAAACAAATTCTTGTATTAATCATCGACTAAAGTAACAACATCTTCTCCACCTGCAAAAATTTCCGAAAAAACTACAATTCATTGATATGAATACTGCTTTAAACTCTCTCTCTCTGCATATTAGTTTCACTAAAAATACGATATAGAAGAGCGAGAAAATTCATCGATATTGATGAAGCGTTGATTCGTATGGTAAAGTATAATAAAGGACAGTAAGTTAAAGAAGATTGGGTAAGCGGTTTCTCTTGATGATATTTATAGCCCATTGGTATATAAGATAGAGAATGAATGAAAGGATATTGCAAAAGGATTTTCGACAGATTTCCTACTACCTTACTTCGACTAATAGAAAAATACATTCTAGCTGGAACAATAATACAAAGTGACAATTGGAAAGGTTGTTATGGAATAAACTACAAGAATACTCATATAAAATACGTCGTGAAATTAATCAGAACAAATTCGAAAATAATTTAAATGCGTTTATCGATGATAATACAAACAATATGCCCTGAATAACCTTTTCATTTCAATTGTAAGTGGACTATTAAATATTACTGATTTTTCACAACATTTTAGATTATGCTTAAGTCTTATTATTACTTGCATATTTTTTCGAACGGTTGTTTTTTTACCGGAGAGGAAAAGTATATTGCAATGGGCATTTACTTAACATTCTTTCAGAGATCACTCAAACTAGAGGGAAAATTGTTTATTCTGGAATACAGAGTCGTGATTTATTTATTTTGATTAAAGCATCCAAGGTTATTTTCGAGCCGTGTTTTTCATTTCTACGGAATCTACTAAAGCAGTGTATGTATTTTACTTCCTGTATGCCGTTTGGACAAACCAAATATGGCTGTACTTAGATTACGACATTAAGCATTTGTGGTGAAAAGAAATGTCAATAAAATAGATCTTATTGAAATATTACACAGTTTGTATAAGAAACAATGTGATTGAACACATAAAGCGACTAAAAGTACCATTATTATTACTATAAAAGTTGTATTATAACAGGAAATAACCAACTAATAACATAAAGTTTACTTTGAAAAAGTCAGGTAAAATAACTTAAAGTGAAAATAGTTACTAAAGTTAGTTAATATCTAAAGAGATTTTCACTGTCATCCAAGTGTATAGTTGCAGCTGTTTAACAAATATACTGCAATCCTTAATTAACTTGACATTTCAACTAAAAAAGTTGTCTACTTTATTTGACGTCGTTTTCATCATGGAATCAATGAAACTAGGAGATCTAGTGAAACATACCGACATCTAAATTGTGTGTTAAGCGATGTATTACGCATACATAACATCAAAAAGTATAGTTTAACTTATTAAAAATCAGTTAAAAATTGAGTTAAAAAAATCCCATTAGTAATTTTCGACGTGTTAAGCTAATTACTATAGAGATTAAATCAGGTCAAGAATACACTAAATTGAAGTTTAACTGAACACTTGAAAACATCAACTATTTGACATCAGTTTAGTTGAATCATTTGAAAATAAAATGATACTTTATGCAAGCATTTCAAGCCATAGCATCTTCAACTATATAGCTTTTATAAGTAGTGAAGTGATGATTTTAAAAATGAATGTGAATATATCACATCTTTGAAAGCATTTATATTTAATACATTTCATGATAACTGACATTTAAGTATATGCAACACATAAATTATAACTTACCTAACCAACCCAGATGGCATATAACTAATCAATGTAATTGCATCAGCTAACGACATTGCTATCATATATACATAGGCAGCACCAGAAAATTGTGGTCTACAAAATATAATCACATTCAATATATTCAATATAAATCCAATGAAACAAATAATAGGTTGTATATAAAAATATATAATGAATTCAGTTAGTGAAATAGAACAATCATCAGATTTTTTATTAATTGATTGATTATTATTGTTTAGTAATAATGATGAAGTTGGAATCATTCTTTCTCGATATGGATTATCAGTAGTATCTGTTGAATTATCAGTGTTTACATAATTGAATAATAAAAGTAATAATACAGTATATATTATTGTCCCATTGTTATATAATGAATGTAAATACTTATAAATTTTACATCCAACTATTGAAATTGTTAATTGCATAATAAATGTCTACGTCTTATTACAATGTCATTTGAAGATAATGATTTGTAGGGTATATGATGTATCTGGAAAAAAAGAAGTATACCACACTGTATTTCAATGGCATTCTTCATCAACAAGAATAAAGTTATGATTGGTTATGTTCAAATTGTAGTCGTCTAATAAAACAACCAATCACATTCGAGCAAACAGTAAAACGAGATTTATTTACTCGTTTATTTGTTATTGTCTGAAATGAAGTTGAGGAACAATAATTGCCAAGTCTAGCCAACATTAACAGCATTCAACTAGTTCTAGTATGTACTAATAACTAGATTTGAGTTTTATTGTTCAAAGAAGTTTCACTGTTATTGTATGTATCAACATCTCCATTACTTATTTAATCAGACTAGCTGTAGTTAATAACTTGAAGGAGGAAAGGGGGGTAAAGGATAGTTTTATCCTTTCAATTGTCGATGTTAAGGATTGCGGTTAGATAGTCTTTATTATTATGTACGGATTTTAAGTAAAACTGTCATGACGTGGTACTTACTCACAAGTACATCCAACTAGTGCGGCAGAAATAAGATAAAATACTCGTCTTGCTCTACCTTTAGTAAGATTAATTATATAACATTTAATCTAGATAGTATGCCAAGGGTAACGAACATGTACCAGTTCCAGTCTTTAACATCAATAATGGGAGAGTTAAATAAGTGAATAGCTGTCTGAACTCTGTAGCTCGGTGGATAGTGTGATATAATTTGAATTATTTTGACCTAGTTCTGAGTCTAAGTGTAAGTATCAAAATAAGATTTAAATAATTTTATTCTTGTAACCTCAATGCTGTTCGCTAAAGTTACGATGTTCCTGAAAATATCCTTAAAAACTGGAGTTTTACACCCTCCAGATACGTAGAGCACGTTATAAGTATCACCATTTGTAAAAGTAATACGTTTATTGAACAACCTGAAGGTCTTGGCTTTACTTTTCTAGTGGAGACATAGATGTATACTGTTAACGAGCCCCGTACAAGAACTAAACATCTGTCCAATAATTTATAGTTTTCTGTTGTACCTAACTGAATTCGTTCTGTGACGACTTTCAACAACAAAATAAAATTGTTAGTTTCAAATATTCATGAAAATAATTTTGATTTTCATTTTTTATCACTAAGAAACCTGATAACTTTTATAGAATTCAGTTAAGTTCTACCAGGGTTTCAAATAATCTAAAAGGCTTGGTCAGTAGTTACATTAATAGCTCTATCTCATCCATAGAGTTTTAGATTAGTTCGAAAAAGCCATGAATTTCGATGAGTCCAATACAAAGTTTAATAAATAATAATAACAAGAATATATTCAAAATAACATTTTAGAAAGCATATTTGAAGAAATAAATTTGAATGTTGTCGTTTCTTTGACAATGTCTTAACTCTGAATGTCTTAGTTTAATGACGTATACAGCTGACTGCCTAACTTCAGATACTATGGATTAACGTTAAAAACATTGTAGTTTGTTACTCTTTTCTAAGCGTGACACATAATCATTTAATGATTACTAAATATATAGTCCTAAGGGCTAATAGTGTTTACTATTATTAGGTGGTGTGGAGATTGTTGCATTTCAAAATTCATATCACAGAGAGATCATAACTAAACGATTACTAAAAACGAGAGAATATTAAACTGTTGTTTCCTCCAAGTATGTGATCACTGAATCGGCATACAACGGTTATTATTTATAACTTCATTGAATTCGTGAAAGTGTACTTTCTCATTCAATACTATTATTGCTATATCTTTAGGTTGAAAGATCTTTGACTGCTATATCTCGTCCAGCCAGTGGAGGAGCTACCTTAGTAAATTACAGCTCAGTACACAGACGTCAATGACAAGCAGGCATTCTTGGCATACAACTGATCTATCATAATACTTATAACCCCTGACTATAGAAGGAAGAACATTTGAATAAGCTAAGCAATCCATTAATACCAATCATTATTTTATTTTCTTTAATCGTCCATGCATACATGTTCAATCTCAGACAGCACAGTAGATCGATTGGAACAATAACATCAAAGTAAAACAGAAAATGAATGACAGAAAACCAGAGTAACAAGCACATTACTAGTTAGTTGCAGTTTTTCATCAAGGAAAACTATTATAACCGTTAATGGGTCATATAAGGGGTTTGGATGAAGGTGAATGAAAACAAAATGTTCAGTATATAAGCAATCAAAATAAATTTAGTAATTTCATGAGGAACAGTGTTTGAAGTTTAATTACTTTTCAAAACTTGTCCTTTATAATACTAGTTAGGAACGCCCACACACATACATACACACAAACGCGTAATACGTCTGGAATCTACTGCTTGCATCTTGTTAGTAGAGTTGTAGAAATTACCTCTGGAAATCATTAATCGGTAAACAGACTAAATAGTTATTACAAGGTTATGTGGTAGTTTTAGGACTTTGAAGTTACGTATCATAGAGTGACCTTAGTAAGATGGCCGTTGAAAACTATGGAACACTAGACAGATGTTTCTTCCTAGAATTTCGGTAAGGGTGTATGCATACTGTTTGTTCTATGGCTGGAAGAATTAACATTTAAGAACTTAATGATCATCTATGGTTATCTAAAGTCACTCTGTAATTTATATTTCCCATTACTGCATCTATCAATTATGGTCGAGATAATAATAAATTCTTATGTTGCCATAGATTTATCTCTGTTAGGTACCACTGAAAATCAGAGAACATTCGGGACTCCTCAAAAATGTGCACTGTTGGTACTACTAGGCGATCGATCACATAAAATTTATTTTTAGTGGTTTACTGTTAACCATTAGCCCTACTGCACCACCTAGTATCCAATAGTAGGATTCTTACTTTAAATAATATATGATGTAGTGTAAAGACATCGGTGATCACTGTCTCACTGCCGATATGTTTGCACTCCACCAGTCAGTGCGTCCAACTAGAACTTTGAGACAATTATTTAGTGTAGGATTGTCATACTTGCATCGTTATTTTTTTCTGGAGAATAGCATTTAAATTTTTGTTTGTAACTGTCACAAAGTGTACTCGGCTGGGTATCGCTGAAAACCGAGAATTACTGAAGAAAGTGGTGTTTCTTCCTAATATGTGACTGTACGCCAGTCATGAAAACCAATTTTCACAAAAGTGCATCAACTTATGAGAAACGTAAGTTTAACCAGATAGGTAAATAAAGATGAAGCAACGCACAACGTTATTGTCGTTTACTGAGTGTATTTTATCGAACACTCTTAGATAATTTCAATTTATTTAGCTGAGGAGTATTGTATAATGGGCCGCGCTTTTCATTGAACATTTAATTTAAATTGTCTGAAGTTTTCGTCAGCTGAAAGTTATGACTCGAAATGAAATCTTCAATGAGAGTTTACTTTAGTATGTGGAATTCGATTATCAAATGGATACAAAATTGACCAGAGGTTCCATTTACAGCAAACATAATGAACAATAAAACTGTTAAGGACAACCTCAATAGGTGATGAGTGTACATGCTTACCGTACCATGAAGTGTGTTGTATTTTAAAGCAGATATAAAGTCATTCAGAGGTAAAAACATTATATCTCAAGTTTAGTATTGTCCTACCGATAGTGTGTCATACGGTATCGCTGTTTGAGAACCAGATCTAACCAAACACATACGTCATTTACCCTTAACCGTCATACCCTACTAGCAGCTTAAGAAAACCTTTTGTGCAGTATATTTGCTTTTTAGTAAACAATTTCTATTTTATACCGATTCCATGAATAATGTTGGTTGGTAAGTGCGTAGAAAGGTTTTTTCACCTATATCCAGAACTCTTCATAGGCTAATCATTAAAATGATCAGCACATCGATTTACACTTCTATATTTTTTTCAACTAACCAGGTCAGTCCATTAGCATTCGTGAAGTGTTCAAAACCCTCTACAATTGATCATGGTTTCTTCTTTGAAAGGCTGTTTAATCTGTTAACCTTAGATTAATTAGAAAAATTGTAAGCAACATCTAAATTCGCAAGAAGCTAAGACGTAGAGAGAAAATAATCCAAGTTCAACATCATGATCAAAATTATCATCTTACTAACTGAATACTTAAGAATTCATTGGAAATCCTTGTGATTTTACTACAAAAACGGCAGAACTACAAAAAATTACTCCACCATTTATGTCATCCTAGTAGTGTGGCAAATAAATAAACTAACGACTGTAAAGACTATCTCATTCACTGACAATGAATTCGACACTGTTATGTCACAATTTATTATTAAAGTTTGAATGTTTCTTGATTTACTCATGTAATCTGCAATGAGTAAATTTCAAGACCTGACTATTTTCTCTACTTAGATTTAACTATTCGTCCAAAGCTATTGTGTGATCTCATTAAGATTACAATTTCGCTGTTAGTTAAGCGTTGACAGCTAGTTGAAATCAATCTTCATGAATCTTTTTTACTGATATTTAACTATTACAGGTTATAAGAGACTGTATTGCATCACTTACTGTCAATAATTTTCATTGAAAGTAATTGCGGAATATGCAGTAATTTACAAGTGTATTCAGGTTATTAGAAAGATAAGTATACATTATTTGTAATGACAACCATCATTAATTATGTTCAATCGCATTAAAAAGCGGTGAAAGATAAAATTTCAGTCAAATGCGTAAATCAGAGGTTATAACGAATAAGTTACATATTTATTACTACAGTAAATAGATTTATTAGTACATTATATGTCTATAATGACTAGTGTCATGAATTTGGAGTTTTCCTAGAGACTGGCTGACATCTATCACCTCGAGGTTTTTCAAATTGAAAATGTCGATAAGGGTGCAGTGTGCTTCATTAACAAGAGATCTCAAAATGACATGATGCACAGAAACAAAATAAACAATATACTACAGACAGATTCTATACAGTGTTTTAGACATGGTCATCTACAACTAGAGAGAAGAAAATGTAAAATGAGAGTAGATAACAATAACAAACACGTCTTAGAAGTAATGAGTTGAGTGATGGTCGTTGGTACTTACTCGGGCACTGCATAAAACGACTTACAATATAAACTTATAATTAGATCAATAAGGTAGTATTTTAACATAAAATGAAGTCAAGTGGGTACTAAGTGAGAATTCACACGCATTTAATGACCCGATTATTTCGTTAGCTGATTATAAGATCATCATTGGCGTGAACACTTTTAGTGCAGTACCGGTAAAGACGAAATTATTATTACATCACAAAAATAATGAAAGTGAATCTGTTCTAAATTCTCGAATATTTATTTATAAAGTTATAAAGGGCATATTTCGAATAAGACATTATAGATTTTTCAATCATTTAACGAGTGACTATAACAAAGTGCATATTCAAATTGGATTAAACTAAAGAATGTAAAGCTAATTTTCTTCATCATCTTATGTGAACAAAATTGGGTATAATTCTAACCATCCCTTCTATAAAGGTTCTAGTCTTAACTTAATCTATCCACTTTTATAGTCTAAGGTACAATCATTCCCAAAAATTTAAAATGCAAAGTAATGTGGAATAGATTCTAATCTAATTTTATCCTTAATAAAAATGTTACTTGGAATGAAGTGGTTGAATAAATACTTTGTCAAGTAGAGTGCAAGAACTACTGTTATGAAAATTACATGGTATGTAACCTGGGAGTAGGTGCGACTTAGACGTCTAAAGTCAGCCTACTCTAAGAATGACAGATTGTAAGAATATTTAAGTCTTAAGTCAACCACTAAACCAATGCTTAATAATTTATTACCGTTTAGGGAAAAATTGAAATCGAGTCGTATATCTCCAAAACATATCTATTCACATCTAGAAGCACTAAGTTTCCATTGTCAGAACTATTATATAACTTTGCTAAGTTCAATACTAATGTTACTGTGTATGAAGCATCTACAAATATCAATTATGTATTCTGTAAGGACCAGAGAACTCAAAACACTACCTTCACTTCATGTGATATTTAATTGGTACCCATAAATCAATGAGCTTTATTATGCTACTTAGTTTTCTGAGTTCAATGGAGTTCAGACGTCAGTTATTAATTTAACAAAACTTATCTTATGTATCTGTAAAATTATTAGACGAAAATTGTTCCAATCTGATCATGTTACAACAGTTTGCAGAAGGTCACAGTTCACATTTGTGTAGTCATAACGTCAATTACTTTGCAATTCAACTTTAACAAGGGATCATAGAAAAGTATTCCTCTAACTTTTTCTCTCTCAAATTCATGTATTAACCTACAGGCTTGAATCAATACACAATCAAAACTCATCCTACTATTTTAAATTTTTTTCTAAAAATGGTATGAAGTGTACTGAAATACCTATTTTATCTTAGTTTAAGGTAACTACTTATATACACTTTATTACATATTATGTAATTTCTTTTTTTTACTATGTATTATTCCGATAGTCAATGATAGTAGCAATAGAAGTGGAAAAAAAATCATTGAAGGCACTCTTTAAAAGTAGTTAGATAGTGATACACCTTTGTACAGTTGTCCTCATTCTAAACGTATTAAAAATAAACATTTGACATGAAAAATGTACTGCTTTTAAAAGAAACTAGTATATAGTGATTTAAAAAAAAAACAACAACAAAAGACAAACAAACTGTATTTAACTTATAAACAGTCACATACTGAGTGTAGAAATGTAAATGTTCTATGAAAAATAGAGAAATGTACCATATTGGTATTGTTGTCTATTCATTCAATCTACCTTCTATCTCTACATGGTGCCAGTAATGTAAAGTCACTTAGACTGTTGAATACATTACAATTCAATGAATTAAATTCAATCATTACTGTAAAAAAAAACATGACGAAAATCAAATTGGTTACTACACAGTGATCAAACTTACGTGAACACGAACTGATATGTGTACATGGAAAATGAGTAATATGTTGAGATATTGAATGCCAATAATTCATATGGTACTCAGTACAATATTGAATAAAGCTATTACTATTATTATTGTCATTATAATTAACTGCAAATAATAATTTGTTTCAAAAATGTTATACGATGGAAAATAGCTACGTAGCTGCATATTTCAACTGATATAGTTCAAAAGAAAATTCAGATCAAGACATTAAATGAAGAGAACAATGTATTGATAACGAAACAGTACATTAAAATTGATAATAATTCACATTTATCTAGAGAATCAGTTTGAAAGCTTATTAAAGTAGGTGATTACATAACTGTACAACACAGTTGGTATATTAAATAAGGGTGGTTTCGTGAAGACAGTTATTATGTTTCGTTGTTCGTGATAGTCACAGATCGATGTCGGTTTGGTATCACTAAAAACCTGCGAGAGCTGGATAAGTGTTTTGCGTCAGTTTTCGACTACTCACAAATTGAAAGAAGTTGGTATCCGATTATTGGTCACCGGAAAACCCAATGGTGCAGATGGTTAAGCGTTTTACAGCCTAAAGGGTTCTAGTCCGACTCCACAGCTTCATCGAGGGTGTTCACTGTTGAGAAGTTCTACACTAATATGAAATAGTTATCCCTGATTCACAGTGGTACTGAACTAGCATCAGTCTGTAATGAATAACTTACCATAAAAACTTAAAAAGTATTATTCAGTGGCTAAAATCGATGATTCAGGATATACTACCACGCTAAATAATGTCATGGAAAAGTAACGTCTGAGAATTACGCCTTTTTTGAAGTGCAATCTACAACTATCTGTGAATAAAGGCTTCAAAATTAGAAACAGATAAAAAAGTTGGAAAGCAAGATAATAATTCTCAGTGAAGAGTTCTCTCCTTCGCCAATCCATACTTCAAGGGTACTCAATCTCCAATATAAACATTTTTCAAAAGAAACAATAATCAGTAGTTTGTTTTACTCTTACTAAGTGGGTAAGTGAGTTAGTAAACATGGCAACAATAAAATGGACTTTAGTCATAGGAATCTGAAAATGTAGCAGTGTTCACAAATGTGTTATAGAAGTTGGATAGACACACTTCAATGTGAAAAAACAAAACCTAAGTTTTATGTTAATATGAAATTCTTCCACAAAACTTTAATGTAATGTGTTAACAAACGAAAATATAGCCGATTCACGATGAAATGTCAGTGAGGGATAAGACAACGGAATTAGTGATGGTCACTGGAGAAGAAATGCTTTTCGAGTTTAGAATCAAGTAATTGTAGATATTAAACACATTTCTTTCGAATACATAATCCTGACTTCAGTTAGTGCATTGAATGATTCAGTAATTGAAAGGAGACGAAAGGTAACTGTCCCTCATAGGCTTTTGTTCATTTCATGAGTAGCTTTAAACAAAGAATGCGTTCAGATCAAGTGACTTGTGTTTACAAGATTTTCAACAATTGAACTTATTAATCCACTATTGCCTTTTCTCAACCATGTTGAGTGATACCATCGAGCTCTTTTGGACATAATCCTCATCGAAAGACATATAATGAGGTGAACGGAAGCAATTGAATTGATAGACGCACATAAGGGGGAGGGAGTGTTCAGATACGGTGAGGAGGGATGGGGTGTTTATCCTACAGGTTATTGATAAACAAGGGACGATTAGATAACAGTAGTTTTTATGTTGTTCCAAGAACATTGTATTAAGTGAATTTGAAATTCTTGTTATTAGGATGTCCATATTCAAGTAAATAATAAACGCCAAATAGTATTGTGCAAAATAAATTTTAAAAATTCATAAAAAAAACATAGTTAATGTTACGGCATAGAAACAGTGATAGTTATTTCTAAAGATCTCTATTCCATAGACTGCTACATAAAAGCTTAGTTTAATTTTTATTGTTATTTCATTACAATCAAGTTTTACGGAACTCATCAATCTAATTCTATCATTCACTGGGGATTCCAGTTGTTTTTCGACCAACTCAGTGCATCGAATTAGACCAAGTTAGTTTTATCACCAAATTACTGTGCTGTCTCTACTCTCATCAGTACCAGCAGGGTTAATGTCTGTTATGTCGGACTACTAAAGAAGAATGAAAAACTTCTAGAACTATGTTTTAGAGAACTGATTCATTTATTCTGGTCGTAAGTAGTGTAAACATTACATTTCTATTATTGTTACGTTCGTCTTACCCTATCCTCCCGTTTAGCATATTTGCTGTTATTATATTGTCTCTTATTATGAACTATAGTTAATTAGTTGTGTACAAGCTATCCCTATTTACTACCACTATTTTCTTAGTCCTGTATTAATGTTAGTTTCCTAATTGGTTTTTTGTGTGGTCTGATTTTGTGTATATATAAAGGCATCATTTAAATACGATTCGATTCTCTTCTGTCTATTTGGCCCATCAATCGTTGTTTTTTCCTCTACTCCGGCTTGGGGACTTGTAGTCGAGGGGCAGATGGGTCTGTACAGTGATTAGCAATCATCAAGGGCATTGTGTATTCTAAATACTTAACAATCAGCGACGGGCTTAAAGTGAATCCAGCTTACGCAGTCATTGGTCATAAGTCGTAAAACATAACAATGTCGTAGTTAGAATGTTATGGACACAGAAGTAGATAATAATCAAATCTGAATTTGATGTCACAAATCAACTTGGGGTGAACAATGACCAACCAAGATTAAACTATCCTTCAATCTCATTGGCTCTCTAGTAGCTAGCTACTAATAATCTCATGTTCATTATTATTAGGTGTTACAGAGATTGTAGAGTTTTGCATTTATTAACAAGGATTGTAGCCTACTCATAGCACTACAAGTTGTAGATTATATTGCCAGTGGAAGCGCATGATGTATATTACTGAAAAGTCTAATTTCAGGACGAAAAAACTGTTCTGAGTTTCTGGGTTCTCTATAGTTTTTTAACCTAAATCAAAAATTAAAATTTTCCATGATATTCCATTATGAATAAAATCTGTTGGAGAAATCATAAATTTGTATAAAGATTCCTTGCAATGCTAATAGAAGTATTTCATATCAACTAGTATAAATGCAGATTCAGTAAATGTCCTTTCATCTGGTTTCTTCTGATGCGTAAGTTTATAGCGTAGGATAGTATCGGAAAATATAATTCACGTGCCTTAAACCTTTCATTATTAATCAAACAGTCAATTAGAATTAACATCCAGTCAAGCACAAATGTACATTACTTAAAGTTATTATACAGTATCGTCTTAACAAGCTGATTGGTGGAACAAAATTTTTCTGGCAACCTTGAAACGTATTCTGACTAATGAGAAAACAGTTTTGAGACAAATGGTAATATCTTATGAATAATCGTTAAAAAGAACCAGAAAAAATTTTTAGGATGAATATGTATATTCCCATTGATTTGCTTTAGACTAAAGCTGATCAGTCACTGTTGCTATATGTGCATCCTGAGCGGGTTGCTTCGATATATATATCGATTATTCAAAAGTATGTGGCAAAAGTGACTGACCAGCTTCAGTCTATAACAAATCAATCAGAATATACAAATTCATCCTAATACCAATGCGCCCATTGCACAAGTGTGACTATCTGGATCCTGTAGTCTAGTGGTGAACGCGGTGGCGTTTGACATGAAACGAACTGAGTTTGAATCCCACTGTGAAAGTCAACATTTGGATGTAGGTACATCTAATAGATGCGTCCCAAATAGAATGAAACGCGCTTCCTGGTTTCCGCTTGCCAGTCACAATCCAACAAAAAATATTAAAAGCGATATAGTATTTTAATGTGCTTCGTGAATTTATGAAGGTTAGAAATTGGCTAAATCATTTTCAAGTCATATTATGTCCTGAATAAAAACTTATCCATAGTAGCTCCATTTCATAATATTTCTGGAACCGTGATAAAATCTCAGGAACTCTTTCATGAAAGAACAATAAGCCTCTATATTTTGCGTATGCACTCTGTTGGCTGGATCCACAAAATAATTTTCATGGAGGACGACACAATGTCCCTAACTAAGTCCTGTCTAGAGGCCAGTAACCTTTCCAGTCATACGTATATGTAATTGTTACCGGAAGAACATACGCTTGGATAAGGATTAGTGTTGTCGTCTTTCTATTCAGGACATACTGGAAATATTTCCTACCAGTAGTTCCACCATAAATACAAAAAACCTAAAACTAGAATTAAAGTGATTAGTATACACTTACCACTCCGTCATCAAGCTTATTTCTTCATTATACTCTCTCTTCCGTATGGCACTTTCACCAATCTCAACGATGTTGCTGATACCTCTCAACGACAACTGTAATTTCAAAAACATTTCCAAATATACATGTCAACAATATTGATACCACTGAACTTCCGAAATTTCTCTTACGTTTTAAAGTGTCGATACCAGGGTAGTAGGTAACTGCATCATCCATAAAACAACCAGACACTGAATAAAGTTCCCATTTGACTGTCTTTTTATGCTAACAACCATTAAAACGTAAAGTTAGTGCATTACAAGTGTCTCCTAATTGTAATTAGTCCAGAAACACATGAGACCTTGTGCGAAGCAATTCAATAGCTTGTAGATTACTAACAACAGTGTCATCACCACAAATTGTAATCACGTAAACCAATATAAGCATTTTCAATTTGAATTCAAGCTTGACTTTAAAATTCGAACCTTCGTATTCATTAGTTTTCTCAATTTCCCTAGTTTCTCTGTTTGAATATACCGAAAAAAGATCATGCAGGATGATGAAATAACCAAAATATTGAGAATATAAAGATATACACACGTATACATGAACCATTAGTAGGACTCGAGGTCTATACGAAGATACAGTTTGAATGTATTGCCACTAAATGAACAAATTACAAAAATAAGTTAGTCTAAATCATGTTTTAATTTTGTATTAATAATCAAATATTACATTTCTTATATTTAACATTTACTACTACTAGAAAATGTATAGAATCTGATAATTGCTAAATATTCCTGCTGTGAAAACAAAAATGTAACTTTAAGGCATAAAAACGAAAAGAAAAAAAGAAAAGCAAAGAAAGAAAACTATAAATTAACTACACATTAACCGATATTCACTTACAGTTCCATTATATCTTAAAGCGATCCTTGAACTTATTATTAATTGATAAATACTTTTCGACTTTTTTATTCCATAAAGAACAAATGAACAGAAATAACAATTCAGTAAGTAGTATAGAGTTTTAAAGGTCTTTTTTTTAACACAAAAAAAAACAAAGAATATTAACCAGTGAATACCTTTACTACAATATGTTCACATAGTCAACTTTCATCATTTCCTATTATGTAATAGAATTTATATGAAATAAGCTTATAATGAAATAGTATACGAATTATAAGGTAATATATAATCCCTATTATTTCTACATATTTTTGATATAATCAAATGATGATTAATAGGTTTCATTTAACTTGTATAGAAACATTTCATATACTGATAGTCGATTACATAATTCTGTGAATATACCAACTAAAATATGATTTATAATTAAAATACATTGTATTTCATAGAAATATTTTCATAGTAAATCAGTGTATATTATCAACTAATGTAGGTATTCGAATAATAAGTGATTATAAAACAAATCATAAAAGAATATTTTAATTTATTGATTGACAGAAATAGATCATTAAAGTGAAGTAGACATACTTAATAATGATTACAACGTAGAGATCAGTGTAAGGGAATATACTTCAGTGAAGAAATATCTGATTAACAATTATCTTAGACTATCAGGTTACTAAATATTGAGTATTTGATTGTAAGCAACTAAAATTAGCGGTCATTTTGTCAATTGGTTTGATAGAATCTTACCAATACTTAGGATTGGATAACGTTTTCGTCATATTTGGCAGTATTACATTGAATGAGTGTATTCTATGAGGCGGAATTAATCAACCTTATGAAAATTATTTGTTTAGATTATTTATTTATTTATTTATATTGCAATGCATTAATTACTAATGGTGTTAAAAATGTATAGGATAACATGGTATTGAGCACTACTCAATAAACAGTTGGGTAATACAGTTTCAAGTCCTACAGAAGAGGAAGCATTCATTCAATCAAAATTTCTGTTAGGCCTATAGAGTACCAAATAACACAAAACCTATGCTGTATAGAGTTACTTACCGATTTCCTCTTACTACGTTGCGTCAAGATGTAGGGCATAAGACTTAGACTAGTGAAAATTTAATCACTA
The DNA here is from genome assembly GCA_025215515.1 of Schistosoma japonicum. Classification (NCBI taxonomy): domain Eukaryota; kingdom Metazoa; phylum Platyhelminthes; class Trematoda; order Strigeidida; family Schistosomatidae; genus Schistosoma; species Schistosoma japonicum. The sequence goes on along the minus strand of CM046062.1, from coordinate 42,786,241 downwards.
AAACTAGATCATCAAAAAGGACTGAACAAAATGTGTATTGGTCATTCTGTGATAATTCCATGTAAATAACTGTGGGTAAATAACCAATTGCAAAGTTGTTTCTGAAGATTGCTATTGAATTTATTGCTTGCATTTGAAACAGAATGAACTCAATTAAGTATAGTAAATAGCTAACGTGCACTAGACAGTTACTTTGTCGCGGTAGGGAATTCTACTATTGGATGATAATCACGTTTCTTGTAGAACTGTTTTATGTTTCAACATATTTTTAAAAATCTAAATCAGAAGATATTCTTTGATTCTTATTCATTTTCTTATAGAGTCCGATGTATTTTAATCAGGCCAGTCAGTCATTTGTATTCAGCGTAGAACCTGGAACATATATGTACTGAAAGAGTTTTCTAAACCTCATTAACACAGCAAGATGAATACCCAAGTAATAGAAGTAAATGGTGCATCAATGGTGGTAGAGGAAATTCGTGGGGATAAAAAACATGATCATGAAAGAAAAGTGATTCATGACATAATTTCAAGCTATAAATTAAAGAGAATACAAAGAGTCAGTCCATTTATTCTATTATAACCGTTTCAGAGCCAATATTTCCTGGACCACCCAACTACTGGATATGATTGTTGCTCTGATCTCAATCAAGTAGACTGCACCCGCCAGCACGTTTCAAGTTTTTAGTAACTGATTTCATGGATTTATGTCATGTTTTGGTTTAGTCACCATTAGGCTTCCATATTCCTTCTACAAAGCCAGTCTAAGAGTTATGACGCCACATGACGGAAGCCGAATTTCTTTGGAAGTCACGAGGCCGATGTCACTTCTGACAACCATAGCAACCATTAATAAGGGTACATGGAATATTTGCACGATGTAGGAGACTACAAGAAGCATCTAAGTAGTTGTGGAAATGAAAAAAATATAACCTGGAGATACTTGGAATAAGTGAAACCCATTGGTTACATGCTGGACAGCAGAGATTATCCCCAGAAAAAGTGATTTTATACTCCGGTCCCGAATTAGAAAATGTTTCACACACATAATGAGTAGCACTGATATTATCTCATGAAGCATGGAAGGCTATTATAGAATGGGAACCTAATAAACTTAGGATCATGAATGCATTCTTCAAGTCAAGGAGGGAAGGGATTAAAACGGAAGTGTTTCAGCGCTTCGCACCCACCAACGACAGCTACGAAGACTACAAAGACCAGTTCTATGCTAGGCTGCAGCCAAACATCGATGAATGCTTAGCCGAGGACCTGACTATTCTGATAGAAAAACCTCAACGCCAAGGTTGAAATGGACAACACTGGATATGTAGACATCATGAGACGACATGGACTGGGAGTGAGGAACAAAATCGGTGAGAGGTTTGCAAACCTATGTGCCTTCGACAAAATGATTACAAGTGGGACCCTATTCTTTCACAAATGCATACACAAAGCTACGTGGGTTTCACTAAACAAATTCAACGACATCTCCATCGATAAGAAATTCAGAAGAATTATGGAAGGTGTAAGAATTAAAAGAGGAGCTGATATAAGATTAGATCATCATCTGGAAGTGATTACAATGAAACTGGAGCTGAAGAAGCACTAGACACCTAGAGCAGTAGTATTACAAATGCTTAACACAGCCATTCTCTGCGATACTATTAAAGTCGACGAATTCAGCAATAAGTTTCAAACATTTCATGATCTACCAAAAAAAGATGGAGCTACTTTGGAGGACAGCTGGAACGAGATTAAGGAGACAATAATTAACACACATCAAGTGGTTTTGGGTCGCAGGGAGCACCAGCATAAAGAATCGACTTCTGTTGGTACTCTGGGTAAAATCCAAGAAAGGGGGAGTAAAAAGATAGCAAATAATAACAGCCGGACAAGAACCCAGAAAGCCAAGGCACAGGCCGTTACACATAAATAAACACGAAAATGAAGACGAGCATTGGGTCGGATAAACGGAAATATGTTGAGGACCTAGCACTGACGGGGTTAAAAGCTGCAAGAGAAGGAAACATGAGGCACCTTTACGACACAACGAAGAAGCTAACTGGAAAATTCAGTAAGCCAGAACGGTCAATCAAGAACAAGGCTGACAAACCAATCTCTGAAGTGCATGAAAAACAAAACAGGTGGGTAGAACACTTTAAACAACTCTTAAATAGATTATCTTCAATGAACCCACCAGTCATCGAAGCAGCAGCCACGAATCTTTCCATAAACACCATCCCACTAACAGTTGGAGAAATCAAAATGGTCATCCAACAAATCAAGAGTGGCAAGTCACCAGGGCTAGACAACATAACAGCTGAAGCACTGAAGGCAGATATGGAAGCAACTGCAAAGATATTCCACATTCTCTTCAGGAGGGTTTGGGAAGATGGACAAATACCAGCAGACTGGAATGAACGATATCTCATAAAGATACCAAAGAAGGGAGATCTTAGCAATTATTAGAACTACAGTTACATCACTCTACTTTCAATACCAGGGAAATTCTTCAACAGAATGCTATTGAATAGAATGAAAGATTTAGTCGTCGCTTAACTTTGATATCAACAGGCCGAATTCTACAAGGACCGATCGTGTACTGACCGAATTGCAACTACACGGTTCATAATTGAACAATCAATTGAATGAAATTCATCACTTTACATCAACTTCGTCAACTACGAAAAAGCGCTTAACAGCGTGGATAGGAGTAAATTATGAAGCCTTCTACGATATTATGGCATACTCGAAGAGACTGTCAACATCATATAGAATTCTTACGACGAATTACACTGTAAAATCGTGCATTGGATTAAGCTCACCGATTCATTCGAAGTGGAGACCGGTGTCAAACAACGATGCTTACTCTCATCCTTACTCTACCTTCTGCTGGTTGACTGAATCCTAAAAACTGCAACATATCAAGGCTATCTCGGAATACAGTGGACAGCATCGATGCACCTAGATGATTTGAAGTTTGCAGATCACCCTACTAGCTTTTCTATCACAAACACATCAATAAATGCAGGTGAACACCGACAGTGTAGCAACAGCCTCTGCAGTAAACTGTAGGCCTCAACATGTACAAAGTTGAAATCAACATACTCAGGTACAAAGAACGAACACCAACCCAATTACACTTGATGGAGAAATTCCGGAAGATGTAGTAACCTTTAAATACTTGGGTAGCATCATCGATAAAGAAGTAGGTTCTGTTGCTGATATGAAGGTGTGGATTGTCAAGGCAAGGGCAGCATTTCTAAATTGACAAACATCTAAAATCAAACCAATCGTCAGCCAACATCAAAGTCAAGATTTTCAATACAAATGTGTAGACAGTTCGACTGTATGGGGCTGAAACTTATATGGAGGACTAAGAGAAGCATCATTCAAAAGATAAAAGTATTTATAAACAGCTATCTGTGTTAGAAACTTCGATTTCGTTGGCCAGATACCATTAACAACAACATTCTATGGCAGATAACAAACCAACCAAAATCCAACCGATGAAGAAATTACGAAAAGATGATGGAGGTGGATAGGACACAGATTGAGGCAGTCATCACACTTTATCACAATATAAGCATTAACTTGGAGTCCTAAAGTCCAATGGAAAAGAGGAAGACCCAAGAACCTGTTGCGTTGGGAATTGGAGACAGATATGAAGAAAGTGAATAACACTTAGGAAGAGCAGGAACGAAAACCTAGAACAGATGTGATTGTAGAATGCTGGTCGGTAGCCTATGTTCCACATTGGGTAACAGGCATTGACTGATTGAATAATCACATAAATTCGAATAATTTACAGTCTGAACATCATAACTAGACAGACAAAGATTCTAAAGAAAATATTCATCGTAGTAGCATATCCATCTAGTTATACTTGCAAGAACAAAAGGCTTCAAAATACAAAACTATCAAAAGCCACCGCACTAAAACAATACAATACATAAATATTGATTACGATAGTGACAAAGTTGCTGACATCTTAAAATAACCTACAGACTACTGTTACTTAGTTGTCTCTTGTTCAACAACATCCTGTAGGATTAATTACTAACTCTCCCATTCCACTACATGTGACCATTTCTATGTGTGTCTGTTAATTCCTTTCTTACTGTTCATCTCGTTATATAAGTTGTCCGATGAATAATATATACAAGAGCATTCAGCAGAATAATCAAACAACATTGAGAAGAGGTGACAGTGGATTAATACGAAGCTCACTAACTAAACATCTTTTAAAGTTACAAATAATGAAATAGTATTACTGGTAAAACAAGCTGAGAATCTGGAAATATGAATTTTGACCTATTGTTTTCAAGATATCTGTCACTGAAACTAAAGATCCTCGTTTCACTTTCATACACGTTCAACAGAGAAATGCCAAGCCTCAATAAAACAGTTGTTTTCGAATAATTTTTTGAAATAACCAGTGTCCATTAACTGTTTAATTTCGACAAAGACTGATGGTAGTTAGTTACCACTGAAAACACGGAAGCACTGGACAGATTCCTCAGCAATCTGTTCTCACAATGTTGCCATGAGATTCAACCTAGGGGATTCAGGTTTCACATCGGAAGTTCAACTGTCCATACCATTAGATCTCAGTGTAGAATTGTTAAATTCCCGCACCTATCAACTGATAATAAAGCATGACAACTATTTCACTGTTGCAAACTTTATACGTCATAATTTATCACTTGAATTTCAGGAACATCTTGGAGTTAGTTGCTAGTGAAATGATTATTTTCAGTGAATTAAGGTGGTCTTATGGAGAGAGATATATAGTTTAATTATTTGTGTTTGTTAGAGGGTGATGTTAGTTGGGAATAATTGAAAAAACATGGAGGATTGGCCGATCGTTATGCTATATCACAAGTTGACTGGAGTGGGGATTTAACATTGGATGCCGGCCATCCGACTGTTGTAGGTGACTAAATGTTTGCTGTAAGTCTTTGAATATTCTGGGTTAGACTCCCATGCGCACTATTGATTAGTCTTATATTAGGGCAAAACAAGTGCCCACAGATCGCTGGTTTTTATTGGTACCAAACTTTCATTAATTTGTAATGAATAAGAGAAACTAAACTTAGTACCGGTTTCTAGTCACGAAATTTCCTTGGTACAACTAAACTATAATGCCACTTTCGAGAGACTCTTTTGATGACCTTAATTTTTCACATTTTTGCTGGTGTCTGATTTTAGTTATTTGAAGAGTAAAATTTCAAAATATTGTTCTACGAAGTGTTTCATTCTTCAAGAATACGTTATAAACATATATTCATCCAAATTGAGAAGTATATTCTATAGAACCGTTACAATTGTTCCAGCTGTGTATTGCGACCTTGGGAATTGGTACCAAAATCTAATTGGTCTGGCACAATAGTTTAGTCCTACCATCTACCCTAATTCAATATCTATTAATATTTATTTTAGTAAAAACTAACAAGTGTGTAAGCTTCTCTTATAGATTTATATTTGCTTTGATAACTGATATTTCATTATCACATTTATGTGAACGGATATATATTCCAAATCTAGATCCATTGTTTAAGTGCTTTCTACATATTAACAGATCATAGACATCTGATAATGAATTCGAGATCAAGAATTGACCTAGGCTAGACATAAATACAAAATTAGGGAAAACCAGTTTTGTTATTTAGTTTTAGTTCAGGACTCTTCAGCAGTGATTACTCGCAGTACCTCCACCTAATTGGATAAAGAGATTCAGATTTCGTAAAGAACGGGAATGCTAACACCACCATTAAAGCATCCTGTGATTGACTTTTTTTCAGCTGCCTGTTAGCATAGTAAACTAGATTATCCACTACTCCCTACTCGATGTAGCTAAATTCTACTTAAGACGTGTTCTTCCTAAAGCTACGGAATTATCTTCAGTGATTATCTGACCCACGTCAATTAGCCATATCCAATTAAGATTCCATCAGTTTTTACAACACGCTACTACATTCCCCATAGGCTTTTAGTGAGATAATTGCTGGAGCTCTAATGTGAAGGTTCATCTAGTAGAGTCCAACTATGTCAGATGTATAACAGTTACTCACCATTAGCAATGGAGGAGTTCGGAATTATATCGGGGATCGACTATAGTTAGAAATGCCAATTATTGGATACCAGCTAAGGGAATCATATTAATATGCGATCGTCGTGGAACTTGAAGGTCCTGGGCTCCATTCGCTTAAGGGGTTGCATATACTAATTATTAGGGAGTTCCATACTACGAAAAAACGGGTATCCATCGGTTCTTAGTTCATGATGGTTATTAAACCCAAATCAATTGAAGATATCAAAGTGAAAATAAAAAAATTTCTACAACTTTCTTTGTTATATATTAGGGAACAATACGGTTGAACACTAAAACATTTCAAATTAAAATCTATCGAAAAAATGTTGTTTAACAAATTAATATGGATACATTTTGTCGCAATACTTACTTTATATGGTTTTAACATACTACTTAATGTAAACACTTAAAATTAAACATCTGAAAATATGAGGTGGTTTTTGTATAGATTGGTTTTGAATTTAATTGATTGGATTCGTCACAGATTGATGTTGATTGGGCACTATTGAAAACTAGATTGTACTAGATGAGACTCTTAAGCAGTATGCATCCTCGGAAGCCACCCCAATGGTTCGAATGGTTAGGCGTTTGCCAACTTCAGAATTTATGGACTGTTCAACTTTATTTAGATAAAAATAATAATAAAAAATAACCATTTTAGTAACTCCTATCTGATTTTATATTTTAGCATCTATAACTAATGCCTATTTTTCATGTTGTTTGAAATAAAATTTTATGAAATAAATGAATGTATTTCCGCAACAAACATTACAGCCAAGAAAGGCAAAACGGTTGTTTTGTCCGACCATTTCTAGCGTGAAACAGTTATCCATAGGTGGTAATTGATGAGATAGCTCAGACATATCGCAAACCGATTACCTTAAAAATATCAGTTGCTGCAAGTTAATCAAGTCACTAGTTCAATGATTAAGCATTCACAGTGAAGCCTGAAGGTTCCGATCTCAATTCTCTGGTTGGGTTATGTATGCACACTGGTCAAGCGTCACATACTAGAAATGAGCAACTTTCCGGTGCTTATTAGTTTCCTTCTCTTGTCAAACTTAGTCCTAACACAATTACTGCTACATTGGAAAACTGGCTACCACTGATATTAACAACCACTTTCTATAAATATAAAGCAAAAGTACAAAAATTATGGTCCTACATGAAATCTAACTTTATTTTGCTGTTTGTAAATTTTGAACAAGTTGTTCACAAGAAGTTTACGTTGAATAATCCATTACTTATAGTAAAAGTGACCTTTTTAAAGTATATTCTAAAGTAATAACTCTTTTCTGTAATGCATTGCTCACTAACGAAATGAAAAGATGCGCAATATGTTTATATACTACTTACAATGATGTATATTTTTGTTATTTAGTTAGATTTTGTTGTTTTAAAGTTTGTCCGCTAATTTAAAAGCATTAACAATAATGACTGAATACTAAATAGTGATTAATATTATGTTTGTTTAATCCTTAATACTGATAAAATTGTATCATTGAAGTTGATTTATCGAAATTAATCTACGTAAACCAATATCATATGAACTATGTTTTTGATGTTAGGTGATTTATTGTAGTTGGTAAGATACTATGAACATCGGTAACCGGGTAATAATCACTTAAACTTCATAAACAGCGTCTGTTCTCCTAAGACTTTAGGTATATCATAATAACAAATACAAATAAACTAGGAACTTGAGGCATGCAAAATTTCCTGTCAACTGCATTCAAACACATTAGGTCACACAAATAATTACATAAATCTAAAATTAGTTTATATTAAGAAACGGTTTGAAATAAAAAAGATAATTTGCAGATCATAGGAGAAGGAGAAAACATGTTCTGGAGATAATAATAATTACGGAAGTTGAAAAAGGTATGTAGCCAAATATCACTAAGTATGACCAATTGAAACAAGTTAAACAAAACAATAAACAAACATGAAGAAAAATGATGATAGGGTCATAACAAAATTAATGATTGTATATGTTGCTATAGAAAGCAAGGTCATAGCTGAACTGACTGACTGGCGAAATTCTTACAGTATACAAGTTCTAAATATGCATGCTATACTGAACAGTTCATGAAGAGCAACCAACTTTCAAACTGTTTTAGAAGACTATTTTAGTTATTGTAGCTGCATCATTATTATGTCCTTCGTGCCCTATCCTTCCGTTTGACCTATTAATTGTATGACATATTCCACTTGCAAACTATAGTTAATTAATTGTATATACGTTACCTCAGTTTAATACAACTGTCTTCCTTATTTTGCATTGATATCAATTTCCTAATTGGTTAACTTCTTGGTCAGGTTTTATGTATGTATAAAGGAGTTCTTTAGATATAATTTGATATGTATATTCATCAGCTTGTGTTCTTGTTATAGCAGCCTAGGACTAACTAAGTATCAGGTAGACGTTAAGCATTGATTGGACTATCGTATTTGTCATTAGTCGCTATAATTTCGTGTGTGTGCGGTCACGTAAAGCAATTAATATAACAATGTGCTTGATTGGAGTTCAATCATTTGGCAACACAGATGATAGTAGTGGTGACAAATGACTTAAATCGTAACACATGCAATCGTCAATTTTAGCATGGGCTTAACATCACCTGTAATCATTCTCAGTGTTATAATAATTTGCAAGATTCCATAGTTAGAATATTTAGAAATCATATTTATAAATAATCTTTATAAACCTACTTCATTGCGTTGATTCTACTCACCATAAATTGAAATTTAAGGTAAAACCTACTGTCGTTCATCATAAAAGGGTGCTCATAATATCCCAGATTAGTTATTTTACGAAGTTACATTCAAAGCACATATTCTGTTTTCATTATTTTTTATCACATATCTCACAGTAACAACTTTCACAATAATATAAAATGTTACATTACCTGTTACTTAATGGGGTTTACTATTAAAATAAGGTCAACTTAATCGAGTTCACTAACCAGGTAAATACTCTCGCATATATCTCTTGCAATCATACTATGATAGTTAATATGATAGCTAATATTATTAATCAGTTACTTTCATTATGTGCATTAGATACATCATATAAAAGCGAACAATAACGTTGTCAATTAAGTCGTCATCAGGCTTTACTCTAATATACAGCAATATTTATATGCGAATATGAAGATTATTGAACTAATAACGGCAATTTGCACTTTGAAGATTAAAATGAAACAGGTAGATTACATAACTAATCATATTAAGTGAAAGGTGTAAATTGGTAGTAGGATGGCAGATGTACTACAAATAGTAATGATAAATAGAATAATAACAACAACATGAATATATATTTCAACATAAGATAGATACAAACAATAATAAGTTGAATGTAAGTCAAAACGGTGTGAAATTGAACTTATTCAAATAATAATCATACAAAACTTAGTGTAAAAATGTGGTCAATTAAATAGAGAATGGAGAAGCATGAAGGATATAGAGTAGGAGCAAGTAAACAACAAATGATGTAAAAAATTGTGTAAGCTGTTTATTAAGTTTTATAAGGCCATGGAAGGGAAAGGGGTATAGCACATTTCTTTTAGACACATAGTCGGGTTGTTAGCTCAACTCCCTATGGCTTCTGCGATGTTTAGGAGATGAGAATAAATTCCATCCGAAAACTTTAAGGATATGCTGTATACCACTCTAAACCCTTTAGTTCTATCTATTAAATGTTCTCTGTTTATTAAGTATAATAAAATAGAACTACGTATGAATTACACTTGTCGTTTTCCATACATGTGTTGTTTTAAATAATTTAGACTGAATTCGAACTTACAACTCATTGCTTAAAAATTGAACAATATTTTAAGAGAAATATCAATTCACAGCATTTTTTTAACACATATCTTAATAATATTTAAATCCATTATCAAATGATAAGCCGACTGTTCAAATGACTAAAGTGATTACTTCATTTAGTTTATGTTCTATAAATAAAATAACTTAATTGTTCATTAGTTTAAAAAGAGAAAAAAGAAACTATCTGTGAACTTATCTATAAAGTAAAACAAACATATGCTACTTAAAACGCTAAAATATGCATTTTTCTCACCGATTAATTACTTTAACATGGAAACCTTTTTTTTTTACTTAGTAAGTGCATAAAATGTGTTTAATGATTTATACTACTTTTAAATTACTACTTACAATCAGTGAATTGGTGAAATGAAGCTAAACGTGAAAACAATTAATCGACAAAATCAACAAACTACTTAATAATACTACTGATTACAAATGTAATGATTAAAATTCAGCAATTGATTAGTTTTCACTATAAAAACTAAGTTTTATTTAAAATATAATAAACTACTTAAAATAAAAATTTAAGTTTGTAGCTTCAGTTTGAGCTTACAAATGTACAATATGGCAAGTTTGTATAATTGGAAGTTCTATAGAGTTTTGAAAGCAACAGCTGAAGTTTTTAAATCTTTGAAGTATTTGTGAATGTTTCGTCCTAGTTTTGAACTCTTCAAAAGTGTCCTTTAACAGCAATAAATGTAAATTAAAACAAAACATGTAAGTGAACTATGTTTCTTGTCAGTTCGATCTTCCTCAGACACTACTTTAATATTCACTGATATTTACATGTAAATATGAGAAAAATGTTAAGCCAATCGACGCAATTTGTGAGTCAGTGGTTATAATAAAACAGACGGTTTACATAAACTATCATAATTAGTATGAAGTGCAAATTATTAGTCGAAAAACAGTTGTACTAGTATTGATAAGAATAATAAAAACAACTTCAATGCATATTTCAATACAGGAAGTAGATTAGAACTTGAGCATTTTACATATTAAAATAATAATCGCCAAAGTTACTTGGGTATTAGTTGACAGTTCTAATTAAATAGATGTTGGAAACAATAAACAGGAAGAGGAGTGGGGCGGGGGGAAAATAAAACAAAGCAGGACAAATGATGTGCAAAGTTCATGGAATTATTTATTAGGTTCAATTTGGTTAGGGGTGAGCGGTTAACCATCTCCACAACTGAACCAACATGGGTCTACTAATAGGACTCTAACTTTCATCAACTTGTCACCTATCTTGACGAATAGCCAATGGAATTAGAGGTAACTGTTTCAGTTTATGCATGTTTGAACTGAGTTAGCTACGACTCTTCGTTAGAATTTAAAGAACATTCTGAAGTTAGTCACAAGTGAGCCGATTGTTGTAGTTGAATTGAAGTTATTTTTATGGAAATAGTGATTAAGTTTCGTGAATATATTCGTTCCTGGGCTGAACTCACTTCTGAAATCGTGTGTGCTGCTGAGAAGCTCCATACTAAGGCAAAACATTTGTTCAATGCTCCCTGGTTTTCAGTCGTATCAAATTGTCGTCAGCCTGTGACGAATACAACTAATTAAAGAAAAGTTGTTTATAATCTAGTTTTCTAAAAGATTTTATACGCCTATCACAGCTATGAACAGCAAACGTTAATGCCATATAAAGTCAACCAAAATGTTCCCGTTTTTGAAGAGCTGAGATAAAGCGATACAATTTCCTAAATTCATTGTCACTAGTAAGTATTCATTGGTACAGACGTGTCTTTAGACTTTGTACAATAAAATATATGTGTATAATGAATGACAAATTTTAGGAACTGATTACAACGTAACCGACAGTTGGTGTGTTTTATTGTCCACTAACTATTATTCGAAATAATGTTGATAAGAAAAACGAAATACTATGCCTTACTTAATTTGTAAACTAATTACGATTTCATAACTTTAAAAGAGAATACTATTAAATAGTATGAAAAAATTGCAGGAACATTTATTCAAAGACTTGTTAACAACATCAGAGTAGGTATCAAAACAAGTCAAAAGCTTGCATGTCTATGAACTTATACTAACTCCTACTTACTTCACGATATAATAAGTGACTGATCTACATTAATCTAGTGTAGCTTAAATACAAACTTTGTATTCAAGGAAATTATTTATAAAGTAATCGACCAAGCTTAAATGCAAAGAACAATGTCTCAAGCTTGACTGATGTTCTATGGCTTACATTCATTAGTGTATGTGTCGAGTTCAAAGCAGTTTAGCACAGTACGCTAATCACACCATGAAAGATAGTATGTGTGGAAACATGCAATCTACATTGAACAGTCATAAATGATCAATAGATTTCTATGACAAGATTTAGCATTGTCGAATACTAATTAGAATGAGATAACAATCATTTCATGCGAAAAATGTAAACTTGTCATTGACATTACTTCAGATTAATTGATGCTGAATGATCAACACATTAAGCATGATCGTTTAACAGCTTACAGAAAATTTTCAGAAAATATTTCAGTCACGACGAACAACGATGAAATATATTGTGAGAATGAAATGAAAAGTAGTTTCCTCAGTTTGTTAAATCTTACAATATAAGAAGGTTACTGAGATTTCCCTTTTCTCGACAAGAATACCACACAGTTTGATAAATCTGGAGAAGAAATGAAACAAAATTAAAAGAAAATATTGTTTCCGTATATTCATTCATTCGTCTGTTACCCCTTGTAAAGCATCAGCTAACTTCAGCGTTCCCCAATCCAACCCTGTCCTGAAGTCTCCTTCCAACTTTTTCCCAAGTCCTATTCATTTTTTCACTGTATGCCTCCAACTTCCGCAGTAATGTGTTTTTTGGTCTTCCTCTTTTTCCTCTGACCTTAAGAATTTCAAATTTGAACTCGCCATGTAGGGCAGTTTGATTATTTCCTCAATGTGTGTTTCATCTACCTTCAGCATTTTCTTCTTATTTATTCTTCATCTGGAAGTTGCTTTGTTTTCTGCCAAAGTAGGTTGTTCTTGATAGTGTCTGGCTAACGGATTTAGAATACTTTGGATAGAAAACTGTTCATGAATACCTGTATTATTTTAATATTGGTTTTCGTAACTATCTAGGTTTTGGTTTCATTTAGTAGTGGTTTCTAGACGTTTGTACAAAAATGTCTGGTTTTGAGTTTAGTCGGCAGGTGTTTCGTATTCCGGGTGTTTTTCAGTGATATTAATGGTGACATTTCCATCATCTGATTAACGTTCTGAGGTGATCAGGTAACAACAAAAATTAATCAGTGATTAAAAAACAACATTCAATCATACAGTTTCTTCTACGGAACTGGTCCCATTCTACGGAACACGATGCTTATCATATCAGATAAGAATAAACTAATACGTTATATGTCACCTCCAACAGCATTTTCTCAATTTACAAACACTTAGAAAAAAAGTACATTTGAAGGATAGAATAACAGGCGTTTACATTATTCATTGAACATGTCCCAAAGAACTTGCACCTCAGACGACCGAACATTTTGAGTAGTTCGATTGAAAGACATTTATTAGGCACAGAACACGTGAAGAAAACATTCGATGCCTTTAAACTAACTAATAGACATAACAATTCAAATGAACATAGTTATGAATTGTTGAAGCCATTGCAATTAAAAGACTGAAACCTGACGTTTGTTTTCAAAAAAAATCGATAATCAGTCTAAAACGACCCTCGTAAGTGATGTAATAAAAGATTATTATGTCTATTATTATTTAGTCATTTATTTATAAACCCAATTTATTCTTCACTGTTACTCCTTAATTACACTTGTCTGTATTATTTGTCCTGCAATCAAGTCGGTAGACAAATATCATTTAATCACTGATTGAATTTCGTGAATCTTTAAGATTCCCTAAGGATAAAAAGTAAAGCAAACTCATTATTGAATAAGATAAATAAAATATAAAGTATTTCTTTTTAGTATTTTTGTAATATTCAGCAAGATAATTATGTTTTATCTAATAAAGATATAACTCACAATCTGATTACCAGATGAGGATATTAATTATGGCATCAGAGTATATTATAAAGATAAATAAGAGAAGCCATTAAACATTATGAATGAAAAACAAAGAAAACAGTAAATAAACTGCTACCTTCCCCCCTCCACAGGGATATTTTATTATACTTTTACTATCCATTCATATTACGAGACTTTAGGTACCAGAAATCAATAACAAGCAAGGATTTTTTAGACACATCCCATACCCCACCCGAACAATTGTGTTTATACCAATTTTCAACAGTGTTGATCACCCGATTTATTTCTTCTATGCGCTTTTACAAACAAGCTGATATTCTTTAATAACAATAAAAAAAAGCTGAAGGAATCAATGGGTGGTGTCCTATCAGCGTCAAAGTTGTCTCGAAGTTAAAATGATAATGCATAATATAAGCAAGTTTTTTAGTTGTTTGAAAGAAAATATAATTCAGCGTTACTTAAAATGTATACAGTTGTTTTAATGATGATAAGAAAAATGAAAATAAAGTACGGAAAGTAGTCTAAGTGAGGAATAGAAATGCATTATTCTATATTAAATCTGATAGTTACAGGTTTAAAGCACATGGGACAGAATTAACTGTAAAGATTACTTTCACAAAGTAAAAGATCAAATAAAAAGAACTTTGATACCAATAATAAGTAAACTTGCTCAACCACGGATGACAGTGTGTAATGCAATATATAAGTTCTGAAATTTCATAAAGAATTCCAGCCAGTTTACGGGTGTGTTCATAATGGTGTAAAAACATAAACACGAATAAACATAAATCTTGGCAAAATAAGTATATTAACAGAAGTAAAGTTTACAGCAACACAGCTTACTTGGGAGTAGCAAGGATTGTTCTAATATTAATTTCAACAGACATCAAATATATAAGTCTGCATCTTTCATTCAAGTTACTGTTAGCTGTGTAACATTAAACCCTCAAAAAAACCCTATGGATGCTTTACTATTTATTAATTCCAATGATCAGAATAACGTTATTCAAAGTTTGTGAAAAAAGTTACTAGAAACTAATCACTACAAATATTTATCCAAGCCAATTCATGATTAGTTGTTTATGTTCGTCATAGGTTGAGATTTGTTGGGCATAAGTGAAAACCAAGGAGCCCTAGACAGATGTTTCTTCCTAGTATGATACTCTTTAGAAGTGTGAACGCCCTATTCCGCCAGAAAATAGAACCTAGAGACTTCAAGTTGGCCAACACCTAATCCACTGCATCGCTGAATTTCATGGCGTACAATGGTAGAACTTTAACTTCCATCAGTTTGCTATATGGCAGAACAATCATCCAATGTCACTGGTGATAACTGTTTCACTCTCGAAATGTAAAAACTCCATCAGTCAAGATTTCTCATTAGAACTGGAAGAATATTCTAAAGTTAGTCATGAATGAGCTGATTATTGCAACTGAATTGAAGTGGTTTTGTAAGGATAGGTATGTAATTTAATTTGTTCGTATTTATCATGAAGTGGTTTTGGTTGGGTAAAATTGAAAACAAAGAAGCACTGGGCAGCTGTTTTTGTCTGGTATTGGACTACTCAATAGTACCTAATCAACATTAATCTGTGACTTGAAGAGGGAATAACTTAACAAGTAATTACTAATGTATTAACAAGTTGACATAAGTGTTAGTTATAGAACCTTAGTTACTAATTCAATTTGTTTGATAATGATGTTTTTTGTGGAAATCGGCCTACTCATACTGAGGTGTATTACATTATTTTGCAACAATTTCATTCGATAGACAGTTGTCATTTGATGGAGATATTGTTTTCATTACTGCTTATCAACAATGCTAACAAGCATATCCTTAAATATATGATCACTTTGTATGACTCTACTAATGCAATTCTGTAGAAGGATGCACACACATTTGTACAAACAACTGCTAGTGATATGAAGTGAGTACCTATCAATCTGTCGTTAAAGAATGACTACACTGAGTAGCTTGACTAGTAGACATTAATGACAGTGAATATCAGCTAAGTACCGCGGAATCATTCAAAGTGTTTACTAAACAAGCGATATTTAATCTTTTTAAACTCACCAAAGATATTTGGCAGTAACTGATTGAGAACTGTTTTATGTCTTAAAGAAAACAGTAATCAGTGTTTCCATACAAGATGAAATATATTGTTGGGGGATTTAAATCATACACTTTCATTAACTAAATAATCAGTGAATATTAGGATGCATTGGATAATTGTATGGAAGTCTTCATTAGTTCTCATCTGTAATATGGTCAGTCATTATGACCTGTAACTAAGTCACCTGGAGTTACAAAGAAATCGACAGTCGTATACATGTTATTTTACTGTTCCAGATGTTTCTTACGTTGAGATAATTAAAATAATTAAAAATTTTTATTTAGTAAATGTCTGATTCATAAGTCAGACGATGAAGTTATTAGAAACAATTATTCACTTAAATATACTTTCTTTAATTTTCTATGGGGATTTGTTAACTACTAATTAGTTCCACTCTTTAAAGTAATGATATCACAATGGTTTAGTCATGGAGTTCATTTTACCTTATCCAGTATTGTTACTTTATACATCATAAATCTCTGAGAGCTTACGAAACTTTCGAAATTCAACTGAGTTGATTTTAGCTTGAATAATTCATTGTCTATTTCATCTACGTAATTTAGTTCTAATAATAACTTAAATAGAAGAAAATATAGTTCATCACCAAGTAAATTTATTTGTATTTAGTTTATTGTTTATAATCATGACAAACTGAAGTAGAAATATGACCATTGAACGTCGATAGTTAGACGTCCATCATTAAAGCTAAAAGTCCTAGGCTTAACATTTGATCTGACTGAGTGTATTCTCTACTAAGGAGTCTCGTCTAAAATGAAACAGTGTTCTAGTGTCCAGTGTTTACCCCTCTCACGGTTTTCATTGGTATTCAATACAGATCAGTTTTTAACTAGTATAAACAATAAATTAAATACCAATATCCATATAACTACCTCATTATCTATATTTAGTAAATGAGTTATTTACATAAGAATTTCAGTTATTCTTAAATAAATCATTTACATTAACTTTGTTTAATTGAACATTAAAAAGATTGAAATTTAAAATTAGTTTTATATAAAATTTATTGTATCTACTTGTATTGTATGTTTACAAGGGACAGTTTATCATTTCATGTTATGTGAAAATGTTCCCATATTTACACAGCTGATTTAATAATAACCAATTTCTATGAAAACTAATATTGCTCAGGACAGAGTTGAATGGAGAATACTGGTGAGCGGCCTATGCTCCTTCGAGAGGGGTAACAGGCGTAAGTAAGTAAGTAAGTAATGAAAACTAATCTGTTTCTTTCTGTAAATTTTTTCGTTTTACTAAATAGATTTTTGCAACAAAGATTAATTAGTATCTAATGATTTATGAATAGAAAAAACATAAACCTACCAATCAACATTGGAAAATTTGTGAGAATAGAAGTTTATACTGATAGATTATAGATAATGTTTTAAGTAATCAGTTGACTTAGCTAACATTATATTTTTGTATAATTTAAATTGGATTGTGACTGGAAAGTGGAATCCAGGAAGCGCGTTGTTTTTTCTATTTGGGACTAATTGACTGGACGTGCTTGCATCCCAATGTTGATGTCCACACTGGAATTCGAACTCAGTCCGCTTCGTGCCAAACACCATCGCGGGTACATCTAGCTGATGAGTCCCAAATAAGCTGAGACGTGTGTCTTGGATTCTGTTTTCCAGTCACAATCTAACTTAAATAATACTTCCGATTAACAGCTTTATTAAGGCAATCTGCTCAGGATACACATATAGCAACAGAGACTGTTCAGCATCAGTTCAAAACAAATCAATGAGAAAATACAATTTAATTCTAATATTTTGGGTAGTTACTAATTGATAATTCATGATTGCACTTAGTTAATCATGGGATTTCATATCATCGCAATGAATTCCTTATGAGAAATCTGATGAAATTCTGTTATCCTTTTGACAGTTATAGTATAAATTGGTGAATTCGTCACAGGTTGATGTTCATTGGGTACCACTGAAAACCGGGAAGCACAGAACATCTGTTTCGTCTTACTGTGGGACTCTTTAGCAATGAGCACCCTAAATTTCAGTGATTCTTGGTTTTTAGTGGTACTCAAATAACATTAATCCGTAAAAAATTCACTAGGTAAAAGTGCAAACCATTCTCTACAAACCTTCTTAATTTGAAGAAGAACAGGTTTATAAAACTAAAACTTGTACAACCAGTTCAATATGTTAGAAATGACGAAAGTAAAAAAGTTGTAAAAAGAGAAAGATGGTTAAGCACTGGCTGTGAGACTTGAATATCCTGGGTTGGATTTTCTAATGGAACCAAATATTTGTACTACTAGGAAGAACGATATCGTTGTTTAGTGCCTTTTGGTTCTCAGTAGTACCCAACTTATATAAATCTGTGACAGGTACAAGCAACATCCAGTGTTGTTCATTCATAAATAATTTCGTCATCAACTTTCATAAACCGAATTCTGTTTTAATTTGCTCAAAGAGTCACCCTAATGGGACTCAAGTGAAAAATAATTTGCAATTTATTAAATTGCTTACTCTACAAACTAACATGCATCAATTAGGTATTAAAATCTCGGTAAAAATTAACTAGTCGGAAAATTTATTGCGTTCAGTTGCTAATAATTATTGTAACAAACACTGTTGATGTAATCGAACAGATTTTGTCTGGTGATCGAAAATGAATTCGATTTTTGTTACAACTCGTACTTGATAGCATGACCAGCCTCAGATAACTTCAGCACTAGAATATCTTGAACCCTACAAGTCGCACATTCTGAAGACGGAAGACAAGTAGACAGGAATCTTTATTCCAGAAAGAGTGAGTCATATACAAAATGTTTATATATTTATAGCTTTCTGAAACAATAAATCATCATTATAATCCATCCAGTCCGGACTGAAAAGTTTCAGCCATTACTTAAACAAACATGCCACATCGGGATTCCGGAAAGTCCTGTTGACCAATGATAAGATGGAATGTCTCAGGCTCTCTTAAGGTTTTGGAGTCTTTGTTGAGGTTTCTGGGAGCCCTCTCAATAATTCTATGTTGTACAGATTCATCTTTTCACTTTTATCTCACTCTTGTGTCACAATGAACTATAAAATATCAGAGTACAAAGCCTATTCTGTGATTGAAAAAGAACATATTTCGGAAGAGGATACCATTTTGTTTTATACAGAATTTGGTTTCAGTAAGTTTTATTTCAATCTAAGTCACTATAACTTAATAGAATTTTATAATAAACCAATGTTATACAGATTTTACCAGAATACAGTCCATTATCATGCCCAAATGATCAATAACTAATATCGTTAGGTTAAAATCCAATAGAATAATAGCCATTTAGTGTGCTGAATCAATTCATGCTCTTACTTTTAATCATTCCCTGTTGGATATGTGAGCATTGTATGGGTAACTGTAAGGATAAAGGAATACGCTGTAACTAAAAATTGAGGTTCTGCTTCTATTTTAAATATTCTTGAAAGAATCACTTACACTCTTCTGCGAGTTCTCGTTTAATATTTTAAAATAGAAGAATATTTCGTTATAACAGTTAAACAATTCATTTGTCTTTAAATGACTGTAATCCATTGAAATTAATCTAGCGTCAAAGCTCTATTCTAACACCTTTATCTGCCTTCAGCATAGCTCGTTTGTGAGCTATTTACAGTATGAGTTATTTGAAATAACCCTATGCATTCCACTTTTATTATTATGTTTATTTTTAGATTATTTGAATATGGCAGCCTATAACTCGGTTAGTGGATGATCTACAAAACCACATTCAACAAATCATTTATCTCATAGTTAGTGAACTGCAGTAATCTTTGATTTCTATATCACACACCTACCTTAGTTAGATAACGACTGAAAACTAGGAAGCATTGGGCAGCTGTTTCATTCTATTATAGGAAATCAAACTCAGGACCTTCAGATTTCTATGACAGCCCTTAACTGTTAGACCACCGGGCTGGCATCCGAAGGTTAATGTTTATAACTTCGGTCTTATACTACGAAAAATTAACTATCTTATGTTTTCGGGCTTTTAATGGTTACCCAATTCAGATTAACTAGTGATATCAAGTTCAAATCGTTCATATTCATCGTTCTTGTTTTGATGGAGATATTGTTTATGGATTCAGTGAATTCTCTATAGCAAACAAAAAGAAATTGCTTAGTTGCTTAGGAATTTGTGTTTTCTATAGGTGACTATTGAAACTATCATTTCAACATAGAATATGTTCATCTATTCAGTCAGTTGTTCGTATTTCTTTAGTATTGCCAAGGAAATATGCTTAGTAGGTGTTAAAAAATTTAATCTCTCCCATATATTTTCAAGATATGGAAGGTCTATCGCGAATTCGAAGTTGTTATTAGTAATTGTAACCATTATATGAATGTTATCAGCATACTTAATTACAATAATTAAGTAACTGACGTATTCAGTCCCTATGATCATCATATAACCATTATATAATGTGTTAACATGTTACTACATTGATAGGACCAAATTCTACTTTCATTAAGGCAAATTTTAAACCTACATGCATATTCACAGTAAACATGTATTGTCATTTTGAAAACATAAATTCATAATAGTAGTATCTTCAATTATATGTAGACCTGTTAACGCTTATAAGAAAAGGTAGGAACAGCTCTACCACTAATAAGCAGAAAGCATTTGATAGCTATTTCTTCCCTAGTATGAAACTCCTCAGAAGTGCGCACTGTAGATTTTGCCCAAGGACCCTAAGGTTGGCGAATACCTAACCCTCTACACCATTGGCATCTAGTAGTAGAATCCCAACTTCCATCGATTCGTTCGTCAACTTGAAGTTCCTATGACAGGCACTTCTAAGGAGTCTTACGCTATAACAAATAGCTGTCCAGTACTTCCTGGTTATTAACAGCACCCTACCAACACCAATCTGTGATGAATTCAATCAATTAAGACTTATACAAAGTTTGTTTGACCGAAAATATTATACCATTTAATCACTTTTAAGTAAACTTTATCACATATATTTTTTCTACAATTCACGTAATCACTAAACAACCAGTAGTAAATGAGTCGAATAAACTATATGAAGCTGAACATAGTGTAATTATGTTATAATGTGTTTTCAATAATTCTCAAAGGAATACAACATAAATCTTTCATAATGAGCAATATAATAGGCATGTAGAACTTAGTTATAAATTACATAACAGATAAATGTTAATTAAGCATGGCTGAAAATCGGTCACAGTAGAGTAAGTGTACTCACTCTTTGAAGTCAATTAAATCATGAGCATTAATTTGTTTCATATCTTTCTTTCCACAAACCAAGTCGTTTATCTTGAACCAGATTCTGTATGTCTACTATCATTAACATTGTTATTATTGAGGTAACTACTAGTTCTATTAATTTGGTATCAGTCTTACTCTTAAGGTGAATTGTGGCGACTTTAAACGATGCCTACATTTGCCAATTTTATGGTGTACATTAGTGCATTTGAATATTCATGATAAAGTTACATTAGTTAGAATGCAAATAGATAAGTGGAAAATGGATCTTCCTCAGAAAATTACAAACTTATCTAACTGTACATTTTTGTAACAACAATAAATAGGATGAATTTCTAAAAAAAACTGAGAATATATAAACTGAATTTTATTGTTTATATTTGTCACAGAATGACATCGGCTGAATACTATTAAACGGCAAGGAATATTGGAGAAGCGTTTCGTCTTAGTACTGGACTTCTCAGTCGTGAACATCAACTATCAATACTACTGGGACATTTTCCACTGGTATAATTCCTACATCAAGAAATTCGTGAGGAAAAATTAACACCTATGGCCTCAACTAATCGTCGCGTTATATAACGAATTGACTGAAATGCAAATTCTACTAGTAGATACCAGAAGATCCAATGCTGCTAATGATAAAGCCTTTCCAGCTAGACTTAAGAATTATGGATTTGTTCCCTTGGCGAAACTGAGATTATGCACTGCAGAGTAGTTTCATATTAGGACGGAGCATCTGTCCCATTCTCCTTAGTTTTCACTGGTACCCAACAGAGTTCATTTTCATAAATAAAAACAACAAAACTAAATACTTATCTCCACAAAACTGCTTCAGATATACTGAATTTACTATGAAACAATAAAATAAAATACAGTCTAGAAATTAACGAAGTTACCAAGATCCGTTGAAAATAACTGATAATATTACTGAATTGTAAACTAAGACTAAAAGATATAATTCATTGAATCCTGACTTAATGAGTAAATAGCTTAGTACCTGACCATAGGGTTTATACGTATAACTCTGCTGATATTGAAATATGGCAATATTAAACGATAAACTTCAGCGACTGAAACAACTGACAAACAACATCATCACTACATATATACGTGATTAAGGTCATTAGAAGGTAGGTATTGAAGTAATAGAGGTATATAAAAGTGTAATTGACTAGAATTTAAAAAAATGATAAGATGGATAGCATGGAGATTTTAGAAGATTTGAAGAATTTACGTGAATTTTAGAAATTGGGTAGGTGGAAATCACGGACAAATAAATGAAGTAACATTTAACAAAGTGAAGATGACATAGTATAAACAAAATGAATAATAATAATGGTTTGAATATGATATCAAGAATTGACCTGCGTTAGACAAATCTAAGAACCTCTTCAGTTATATCCAGTCATAACCTCATCTGAAGGTCATGAGCTTGATTTCTTGTCAAAAGTCATATCAATACTAATTTACCATGGCTTTGTAAACTCGATAATTCATCTTTTAGATTCCACCTACTACTTAATCTGTGTTGAAATAATGTTTCTTCTTTTGTCATTTATTTAAAGAGAAGAGACTGACACTAATAGGGCTACTACCTATTTATTGTTGAGCTATAATGCAGATCACTCGCTTATCACTAAGAATAAACATAAATATGATTGCAAGCTGCTAATGAGAATCCATGAAGTAAAAATGAATTCATGCTGTTTAATGTTGACTATAGTTTTGGTGTTGGTCCACCAGGGTTCTTGGTACCTTTGTGGTTGTGCCACGGGAAGAGGCTGTATCGCATTATCAGTGTTCAGGTTGTAGAGAGCTTGAGTGATATGGTGTTAATCAGTTGACCTCCTGAAAAACCAAACTGGTTGAAATTACCCTCATATTGCAGGGTATATTGATAATTGTGTGTGTGTGTGTGTGTGATAAATAGTTTTGGTGTAATCGTACACCTTATTGGGTCAAACACAGACGCAACTATGTAGAAATCAACATGAAAAATTTATGTTAAACTAAGTACTCTTGTCTACAAAGTAATTACTTAGTTATTATAATCAACTGATTAAACCCTCTAAAACTTTCGTCAGACTTAAAATACAAAAGGGGCAAACAAACCTTCATTTCTAATCAACCACTCATCATGATCGTCTCGCAATTTATAAAAGAATACTAATCAAGTGGATTTTTTATGGTCAGCATGCAGACAAGAACTAGTAAGGCAAGGCGAAGCAAGAACAGCATTTCAAAAACATCTGGAGATCAAACCAACCGTCAGCCAACATCAAAGTCAAGATTTTCAATACGAATGTGATGACAGTTCGACTGTATGGAGCTGAAACTTACATGAAGAACAACGAAAAGCAACATTCAAAAGATACAAATATTTATAAACAGTTGTTTGGGCAAAATACTTCGGATCCGTTGACCAGATACTATTAACTGGAACCTTCTGTATTAGAGAACAAACAAACCGAAATCGATTAGAGGATGAAATTAGGAAAAGACTATGAAGGTGGATAGATATTAGACTAAGGAAATCATCAAACTATATCACAAGACAAGCGCTAACATGGAATCCTGTAAGCCAAAGAAAAAATGTAGAACAAAGAAACAACACATTGTTTTGGGAATCGGAGGCAGACATGAAAAGAATGAATAGCACTTTCAAAGAACTGGAAAGGAAAGCCCAGAACAGATTTAATTGGAGAATGCTGGTCGGCAGCTTATGCTCCGCATAGGGTAACTGGCATTTATTGAATGACTGAATAATCAATTGGCTGTGTGTCAGTAGACATCAAACTAATGTTAGGTTATCTTATAAGGTTACTCATTCGACTGTATCTAGCCTATTCTGTGCTTCAAAGATTCACCGTCTATACAGATTAAAAGGCAGTAAAAATTCATCTGAATCAATTCAATCACTAAATCAATCATAGAGTAATTTAATATCTTTTCTTTTAAACTTTGATTAATGCACCCCCCTCCATACCTTTCTATAATTGAACTATCGTTTTGTATTCTACCCGTCATGTAATTCATTCCAACACCCGATCGATTGGTCAAATTTCTCGTTCATTTATGCCTGAGATTATTCGTAACATTTACATTGTTAATTATGTTACATTTAGGATTTTTAGACAATATTCCAAATGTTTAGTGAGTAAGTGGTGTATAATGGAATTGGCATCTGAAATAGAAGTTTCCTTTGAACTAATAGCTTTTAATGTTTTTTTATCATCCTCTCACTTCCCTCCTCATATTTGGCTACCTTATATCGACAGAACTATTAGAGCTTAAAATGAAATCAGTATTAAATGCTTAGGTTGTAATAAGCAGCAATTAACCATTAAGAAAACGGAAAAAATGACCAAAACATTCACAACACATTAAAAATCACTATTAGTTTAGAGATAAGATTAATAACAATTAGTTGATTGGCATGATTCAATTACAAAACTTATGCATTTGTAGATTTAAGTAGTATATTTATAATAATCTAATGAGTAGAAATTTATAACGTTTTGCAACTTAATGTAAAACACTAATCCATTTATTCGAAATCATCAAGTTTAACCTTAGTAATGATCCCTAAAAACCTATTATGCATTTTTGTAGATTGAGTTATAATTTGGTACTAAATGAGAACAAATGTTCTTTGGAGGGGAAAATTTGTTTTTCGTTTCGATGATATTGTCTACAGTCAAATTTATTGTTACTTTCTATATGAAATAGTCTATTATCAGATAGAGAAATGTGTTTCGACATTTGATAAGTTAATCTAAAACTATCGTACAACAGTTTGACGTAAATATTGAACAGAGAGAGAGTATTAAGTAAGGAGTGTTTAGAAATATCTTGTATCAGATTTCTAATCTCTTTCAGTTTCTGGTTTCGATTATCAAATTGTCATTGTTTCACGTATGTGTCACCATTTGTTTTGATCAATGTAAGTGCTTCTGATATGCTTACTGAATCATCAGCTTACCTTTTGCTTCTACTCTTCTTCCCTCTAGATGTGTTTACGTACGTGACCTTGTACTCCCTGTAATCGTACCTACTGGCTAGACAAGAATCGTTACAATTAAACGCCAAGAAGAGGTTATGTGGTGCCGAAACGGCTAGTGAGAAAAATGTTTGGATGAAGAGAGTTTAGTAACGATTGACAGTTAAATATGAAGAACAGAATAAACTCACGTTTGGTTAGTTATTGATGATTAGTTATCGGTGATGAAATAAAAATAAAGAGAACAAAATGATAATAATTGATTTCTGAGAATAAGAAGTGGGGATTGTGACTACATTAAAACTGAAAGTCGAGGTTGTTACTTTTGAACACAGTGATTGGCTTTTAACAAGTGGATTGCAAAACCCTTCACGGAACATAACTTATAAATGTGAAAATCGTTTAGACCATTTCGTTAGATTTCAAAAGAGGATTCTTATATAATAGGCACGATTATTATTAACAAAATGTTGTAGACTGAAACTGTTGACAGACAGTCAAGTGGGATATGTATATCTCAACTAAAGAAGCATGTCTATTACATAGTAAAAAAGATTACAGTTTATTAAACTTGACAATAAAACAATAATCTCTGAAGAAGAATCGACCCAGTCAAAATGCAACAAATTAATTTCTTTCTTTTTTTAAATAAAGTAACACAACTGAAAATATAGGATGTGATTATCATGTTTATCATGTATTGAATTTGTTTGGACTGTTTCATTATTCATAAATCTATAGTGTAAACTGATTTAATAAAAAAATCAATATGATTTTATCTGATATACCAGTAAATAGACATTAAACGGAATAGATTCATTCTAAGTAAAGAGCAGTATCAAACAAGGTTGCTTACTATCACCCTTACTCTTCCTAATCCTGGTTGACTGGATCATGAAAATTGCAACCTCTCAAGACACTCTCGGAATACTGTCAACAACATCGATGCAACTAGATGACTTGAAATTTGAAGATAACCTAGCTCATCTATATCACACATAGCAACAAATACAGATGAACACTGACAGTGTAGCAACAGCCTCCGAAGTAAACTGTAGACCTCAACATACACAAAGTTGAAATCAACATACTTAGAAACAAATAACGAACACATACCCAACTACACTTGATGGAGAAATTCCGGAAGATGTAGCAACCTTTACCTACATGGGTAGCATAATCGATAAAGAAGTAGGTTTTGATGCAGATGTGAAGGTGTGCATTGTCAAGGCAAGGGCAGCATTTCTACAATACAAAAACATCTGGAAAGCAAACCAACTGCCAGCCATCAAAATCAAGATTTTCAATACGAATGTGATGACAGTTCGACTGCATGGAGCTGAAACTTGCATGTAGAACTACGAAAAGCATCGTTCAAAAGATAGGAGTATTTATAAACAGTTGTTTGGGCAAAATACTTCGGATCTGTTGACCAGATACTATCAACAACAACTTTCTGTAGTAGAGAACAAACAAACCGAAATCGATTAGAGGATGAAATTAGGAGAAGACTATGGTGGTGAGTAGCTCACAGATTGAGGAAATCTTCAAACTGTATCACAAGACATGCACTAACTTGAAATCCTGAAGACCAAATGGGAAGTGGAACATCAAAGAACACGTTGATGTGGGAATCGGAGGCAGACATAAAGTTAGTGAGTAGTAATTGCGAAGAACCACAGAGGAGAGTCCTAGACAAATTTGTTTAGAGAATCCTAGTTAGCGGCATATGCTCCACGTGAGGGGGATAAGAAACATCGATTTATTGGATGATTAATTGACTGAAATCAAAAGGTGAATGCGGAGAAATATCAATAACTAGTTATTTTAAATTAATTTCTTTAATCATTATTATCATTGGTTGTAAACAATACCTAAGTAATACTCATTAGGTAAATAATGTACTATGGTTTCGCTAGTAACACAAGAAATATTTAGTCTACTTCTTCCACCCCCACCCCCCCTTCGCCACATTTTTCCACACTCCCTTATAATTCCTCAATGAAGCAAACTATTAAAATAGGTGTATATTTCATTTATTTGTTCCTGCTTGCTTACGGAAGAAACAAAGTTTTTTGATAAAGTAAAACTACCTATAAATATGTTTACTTTTACTTTTATAAATAAGCATTACATCTTTTTTCTGGTGAAGGTTGTAGAATTTTGTAGCTTTACACCGCTGATTAACTGAAAATAAACAATTATTGAAAATTAAGGAACAACGGACATTTGTTCTATTCACTACTGGAGCTCCATGGTAGTGTGTAATAACGAATTCAGTACTTCCGAAAGGTTCTATGTCAAGCCAAAACAGGTATACAGCGTTTTGTAATGTTTGATCAAGGTTAGTCCGTAATGTAATGCTATAAAATACTAGACTGTATGTCTTATATTATAGACAAAGTAGATCATAACCTATAAGTACATCTGATAGTTAGTGCTTCTGTCAAACACTTAAAATGGATCATGAACAACTGAAGATGGTAATCTGTTAGTTTTAAATGTGAGCATTTTAAGAAACAGTTGTATATTTACACAGATCATAATTCGTGTAAAAGTAGGAACAATTCTGCCTTACAGAGAAGATTTCCTTATTCATGGTACAATTAACTTTGTATAAAGAAACTTCAGTAAATTAAAAAGTTATTCTACCTTTTATTAATGTCTAACTGATATGTGCTGCATCGGAACGAAATAAACTGGTTGTAGTAAGTTAAATGATAAATAGCTTGATCTGGCTACAGTACAGTGATAACTCTTCACTTGGTGAAATATATTAGTTATGCATATGTATGCGTACATATACAAACAATATAGCTGTAAACACATTCTTAATATTATTTAATTTGGCTTGTGACTGGCAAGTGGCATCCATAATGCGCGTTTTGGTCCTGTTTGGGACTCACCGGCAACAAAGACAGATCAGCTTCAATCCATAACAAATCAACAGAAGGATATAAGTTTTTTCCTAATTACACTCTCAATAGTTAAGAACATGCTGAAATTTATTGAACAGTTCATATCACATGAAATTTCACTTCATTGAATATCAATATTCAAGAAAAGATACCCGAATAAGGTAAGATTAAATACTGACAATATCACAGTGGGAAATCATTGACTTCAGACTACTCACCTGGTATTGTAATATCTGAATTATTGAATATATTTCTTAACAAAATTATGACATAATTTAGAAGGCTGCATATTTTGCATGTAATAATCATAGTTTTCGAGAAAACTTCTTTAATGTGTACCCACCAAAGCAAGCTATTTCCTCATATAATTTCTAGTATAATTCATTGAAACTTTATTAAGGAACAAGGCATTTACTAATTAAAGTATTCACATCTTTTGGTTGATGCGATTATGTCAGCTAACCTCGAATGTTACTGCTCTCATCATTAAGCTACTGAGTTCTGAAAGCCTCAGTTGTGCGACATAGATGTCAATACATTCAGATGACACATTTCAACCGGTACAAAACACACGTCCCGGATCCCATGTACCAACAACCAGCCAACTTCACAGGCCCACCAAAATTCTTATCATATCCCTTGTTTAGAAATATAATGAAATAAAATCAAATCACAAAAGACAAAAAAGTAAACTATTTCTAAAGAAGATTATGTAGTTAGAAAAAAAATCAAAGAATTGTTTACTGAGATTAAGGGGATCAAATTACTTATGTAAACGGCGGTTATGAAAGTATACACATATGATGTGTTATCCGAGACCATAAAAAATTTCTAAATCAAAGCACTCAACTCGAAGATAGTCATATTACAAAGTATGACATTTAGCTGTCATTATCAGCATAATAGATAATAAATCTGGATATGAATCATTAGATTTGAATCATTCACATAGATAGGACAGAGTTATCAGGTTAAGAATCACAAAGACGCATAGACCAGAAAAATCATTTCAAAAGTAAGTAGAACAAAACTAATTTGACCGATTGATATATATATTTGTAATATCCCTATGTAGAGGGATTAATATTTCTGACATTTCACGACTTAGTGTAAGTTACTTTTTCAGAGAATAAATCAATAACCGAATTCAGTGGGCACAAGTTTAAATAATACAATGGAACAAATCAAAATGAATTAGTACAATCAGAATACAAATCGAATTGTGTCATGTCGAGTTAATCGGGTCAAGGTTGTTTAAAGTGAGATATGTATGTATACATAGGGTGTGATGTAATTTGGTGTGAAAAAGTGTATGAAATAAAGGTAAATTGTATGCTATCACGTAAATGAAATCTGATGCAACTGCTTAGGATGGTGGCTCGGATAGAATCTCTTTATTGGATCAGTAGTTAGGCCTTCCATTTTTGTTAAGAGCAGTTAGACCTAAGAACATATGAAGCGCTTTAGCTATTCGTTTTTTATTATAGTTGGAAAAACCATTTTTGAATAGTTTGGATGTTTTTTTATATCAATTTTATGGTTTTGATAAATAGCATGTACTGTTATTACTGATTCGATTTGTAATTTTATTAATTCAATAGAATTAGTAGGAGGTCATTTTGTGTATATTTTATGTTCTTTGGCTCGAGTTATGATTTCTTGAGAAGGCTTTCCAATATAGAAAGCATCATAATCAACACAACCTAACCTGTAAACACATTTCTGTGTAGAGGTGAAGAAAAAGTTGTCTTTTGTTTAATTAATCCATCTCGATAAGTGTTAGTTATTTTGTAGAAGTCTTGAATCTTATGTCATTTAAGAATCCTTTATAATTATTCTGTTATGTCATGATAATGTCAACTTCTATGTCAAATTTTCATACCCAGATCACGACTCGAACCACCATGGGTAGCATCTCTCTCTAGTTTGTCAGCCTAGACGTTGCTATCCCATTAAAGCTCTGTATACGATCAAATACAATTTCGCTTCCATCCTTTATTGCATTCTGATTTCTCATTCGTAAGAGTGGGGTCCATTCGATAGAAGTATCTTTGGTTATACGACAAGCGCAACTTGGTCTTATATCCGGGGAACGCTTCAGTGTGTTGGAGGCTGCTTTCACACTTTATAGTTGTTAAATACCTGTTGTAGTTAACAATTCTGCATTCTACTCTTCATTTGGATTATTTTGATATAGATTTTGTGTGTTCTACACTTATTATTTTCCTATCTACGACTTTTGTACTTCGACAAATTTCGTGTTTCTAACCTCTGACACAGTTTTCATATAGTGTGTTGGAGTCTGCTTTCACACTTTATAGTTGTTAAAAAATATATCTTAGTTTAGATCACCTTGATTCAATGGATTTAATATGATACGACCAGATCTGTAATCTGATTATATTAACTTATTTTGATTTGTTACTTTGTATTATGTAAACTTGTGTTCACTAAATTCAGTTATTGGTTAATTTTCTGAAGAAGTGGCTTAGGAAACATTAGAAGTTTGAATTGTTTTTTCATTGAAATATCACCAATATAAATAATCAATCCAATATTCTATTTATTTGAAATAATCAAATCTATTCTTGGTAAAGATACAGTCAGTCAGTCAGTTACAACGTAGAACTTTGTACATGCGTACATCAGTTCAAGTTGCTATGCCCCAATCAGCAGATAAAGAATAAATTGTCGGACCAAATCCCAGAGTAGGGGAAGGTAGTAACAGAGTAAGTACTAATCGAAAGGCATAGAGATCAGAGATGAGATTTGAGATAAAAAGTGATTCAGTAAAGAGAAAATTATAATAAGCTCAGAAATTAGGATTTGGAGGAAGACAAGGAGTGGATGCACCTGCGCCATTGCAATCGATTTTTAGCCATATCACCTAATGATATTTTTGAGCTCTCAATAGTTTAGTTACAATTTGTAAGTAGTATAGATTATGAATCAAATGAATTCAGAAAATATTTAGCTATTCATAATTGTCTATGAAATCAATAAAACAAGAAAAAAAAAGATAGGCATAACAATATCAAAGTTAGATTTGATAATTTTCAATGAATTGTGCATTAAACAAGTAGTTTGTAGAATTCAGTAGTATATTTATGATTATTCAATGAATAGAAATTGAAATTGTTGATGTTTCACGAGTTTCTGTAAGCTGTTACTTTTCACTATGAAACACTTTGACCTATATAATGATATAACTTCAATACGATCAGGTCTGTAATTTAACTGTACTGGATATCTTGATTTGCTCGATAGTATCATTTAAACTTACGTGACTGCAATTCGATTATTTATACGTTTATTCTATGAAGAAGTAGTTTATATGAAGTAGTGATATGTCAGATATTTCAATTCTTATTCACTAGAATATCATAAATATACTACTTAATTCTACAAAGAGAATCAATTGTAGTAAAGTAATGCATTTCTAGGTTAATATCAACTAGAGTGAATTCACAATATAAATGAATTCATATCATTCAGCTATAATTGCTCTACTTTACTAAAGTCGGTATAGACAAAGTACTGTGTGCAACATATAGACGTATAATATCATAACAAACAATAGACTACTACATAGTAAATACACTTTGGTATAGAATTAATAATTCATACAGATATATACATAAAATTGATTAGTTTATTAGTTTACAAATGACAAGCTAAAATCGGAAGTTTACACAGTGAAAAGAAATGGAAGTTAGTATATGCATGGAATATACACAGTAAATGTCTACTCACTATTAAATGAGAAAATTATACATTCAAAGTAAATAATATTTTAGGTTAGTTTCTGCAGACTAAAATGAAATCAAAGTGTAATTATTTAACACTGAATCCTAACTAGTTGTTTACATATTCACAATATGTTTGGATCTTTCCGTTGAGTCCCAAATAAAATAAGACGCAGGTCCTGGATTTTCTTGCCAATTACAATCCAACTCAAACAATACTTGTGAATTATCTTTATATCGATGCAATCCGCTCAGGAGGCGTATATGACAACAGTGACTGATCAATTTCAATCCATAACAAATCAACTGGAAGATCCAAATACATTATATATATATATATATATATATATATATATATATATATATACATATATATATATACCCGTGTGGTTGTCTGGGTTCAGGTACATCCCATTGACGAGTCCTGAATAGGAGGAAAGGCATATCCTAGATTCCAGTTGCCAGTTGTAATCCAACTCAAACAACATGATAATTCATTTCATTTCGATCAGTTTACATCAACCAAAACATATAACTTGTAATATTTTCAAGTTACTTGACCAGTCAATTAATGCCTATTGCCCCATGTAGGAGGATAGGACACCGAACGGTATTCTCTAACCAACTCTGTATTAGGCTCACACTACCAGGTCTACCAAGTGCTCTTTATTCTATTCATGTTCGCCTCCGATTCCCACCATAATCTTCCCCTAATTTCATCCTCTAATCGATTTCGCTTTGTTTGTTCTCTACTGCAGAAGGTTACTATTAATAGTACCTGGTCAACGGATCCGAAGTATTTTGCCCAAACAACTGTTTACAAATACTCGTATCTTTCGTATGATGCTTTTCGTAGTTCTCCACATAAGTTTCAGCTCCATACAGTCGAACTGTGACTTTGATGTTGGCTGAGAGTTGGTTTGCTTTCCAGATGTTTTTGAATTGTATAAATGCTGCCCTTGCCTTGACAATGCACACCTTCACATCTGCATCAGAATCTACTTCTTTATCGATGATGCTACCCATGTAGGTAAAGGTTACTACATCTTCCGGAATTTCTCCATCAAGTGTAGTTGGGTATGTGTTCGTTATTTGTTTCTAAGTATGTTGATTTCAACTTTGTGTATGTTGAGGTCTACAGTTTACTGTAGAGGCTGTTGCTACACTGTCGGTGTTCACCTGAATTTGTTGCTATGTGTGATATAGATGAGCTAGGTTATCTTCAAATTTCAAATCATCTAGTTGCATCGATATTGTTCACAGTATTCCGAGAGTGTCTTGAGAGGTTGCAGTTTTGATGATCCAGTCAACCAGGATTAGGAAGAGTAAGGGTGATAGTAAGCATCCTTGTTTGACATCGATCTTTACTTCAAATGAATCTGTGAGCCTATCTCAATGCACTATTTAACTGTGTAATCCATCGTAAGAATTCCATATGATGTTGACTATCTCTATTCTTACGCCATAATGTCGTAAATTGTACTATAATATTAATCTATCCACGATGTCGAATTCTTTTTCATAGTTAAGGAATTTTGAATTCCATTCAATTAATTAATCAACAATGAACCGTACAGTTGCTATTTGGTTGCTTTTGTTGATTTCTCCCAGTCC
Source organism: Schistosoma japonicum (assembly GCA_025215515.1). Classification (NCBI taxonomy): domain Eukaryota; kingdom Metazoa; phylum Platyhelminthes; class Trematoda; order Strigeidida; family Schistosomatidae; genus Schistosoma; species Schistosoma japonicum. Next base: position 42,752,651 of record CM046062.1, on the reverse strand, counting down.
ATGTCGTTTCATATCCGGTCTTGTCTTCATATTCGGTGTTGTCCATTCTAAATTTGGCATTGAGGTCTTGCATTAGAATGGTCAGGTCCTCGGCTGAGCATTTATCGATGGTTGACTACAGCCTCGCATAGACCTGGTCTTTGCAGCTGTCGTTGGTGGGTGCAAAGCACTGAAACACATTCGTTTTAATCCCTTTCCTCCTTGTCTTGAAGGATGCATTCATGGTCATAAGTTAATAAGGTTTTCATCCTATAATAGCCCTTCATGCTTCATGGGACAATATTAGTGCTACTTTTCGTGTGTGAGGAGTACGAAAGCACTTCTTCTGAAGATAATTTTTTCTGTCCAGCATGAAACAACTAGGTTTCACTTATTCCAAGTATCTCCAAGTTATATCTTTTCGTTTCCCCAGCTACTTGGATGCTTCTTGCATCCTCCTACATTGTGCGAACATTCCATGTACCTAAATTAATTGTTGCTCAGTTTGTTAGAAAGAGTGTCATCCTCGTGACTTACGAATAAACTCGGCTTCCACCATGAGTCGTCATAACTCTTCGAGTAGAGTTAAAGGGGTTACTTGGTTTTTACTGGTTAGTGTTTTTCCAGCAAGGTCGTTGTTTACGGTGTGGAGTTGCTAACCCGATGCTCAAACTTCCTCCTTTATTCGGGCTTGGGACCGGCAACAGCCCTATGGGATGGTAGGCAGAGTTAACTTCAACATACATATCAAGTGGAATTATTCCGGAGTAAATAAATTATTGACATTATTATATTTATCACCGTTGAAGATGCAAGTAGACATTATGCAATCAAATACTAAATCTTGCAATTAAATATACTTAGTGAGTTGAAACTCAAGAATAACAAATAAATGTCAAGAAATTGTGTAACTGATGACTTTAATTGATTGCATAACAGAGAACTGGATGCAAATGATGATGTTGTCGAAGACATTTATTTCGAAATAATTTCACTTGATATGTATGCTAAGGTTTTATTTACTAATTTTAATTTAAAAATTTAGTTTGTAAATTGTAGCTGATGAGAACTGAACGAAATAAGACGAAATGTAATGTTATTCTGTTTAAGTGTTTATTTTTTCTCTCATCATATAACATGCATTTTAAATCAATGCATTATTACAAAATACAATACAATCAAAACCTACTTCGACGCATCTGTCACTGAGGTAGGATGTTTGTGAAACATTTTCAAAGTGAAGTTAGTTCATCTACTGTATCATTGAATTATATAATGCAAGACAAAACATACACAAATATCCCACAAACATAGCATGTCAGATATACATACACATCAATGAATAACTACAAGAAGAATTACAGTATTTATTTGGATGTCATAATTAATATAGTTTAATCATATTAGGAATATCAAATATAGTATAACCGATAGGAGTGAATAACATTAGGACTCTATAGTTAGTTGACTGAAACTTGAATTATGAAACACTATGTACTGAACAAACGATCTAAATACACTGTAATGGCTATGAAATTTCAACAGTTATCAATGTACACGCTTGAGGAATTTCATATTACGACAAAACAGCTAATGGATATCCCTAGGTTTTCAACAATTATGTTGTTTAGTTTCATTCGCGATCAAAATTACTTCTAAAATATCTTTTAAAATCTATCTTTATTTAGTCATTAGATTGGATTGATATGATTCTTATTAGTGGTGAAACTTGATATGCCTTGCACTGCCGGTAATAACTGCGATCATTTTTCTATACCGCATACTACAGCTTATTTTCTCTTCCATAACCATCCTCTTCCCCCATCTCAGCTATTTCAAAAGACAAATCATGTTCGAAAGATTTATAAGTAGAAATTAGAACAAGATCATTAATTAATTGAAAACATTCATTGATATAATGATTTGATTACAGTGATTATTTAGCTAAAGAATTTAGTGAACTAAATTAACTTAATGTAAAATCAATATGAGCGACTATTTTATTGAATAAGGATAAAATCATATTAGATTAAAATTGAATGTTATGAAGATTGTTGAATTCGATATATGAAATTGGACTAAGTTGGACAACCATTAGAAACCAGAAAGCATTAAACAGTCATGTTGGGTCTAAGGCAGTTACACACCGATAGCACTAGATGTGGTCGCGTAATTGCAAATTTACTGACTTAGAAATGTCACCCGTTAAAGACTGGTTTGATTGTCTAATGGTAAAGCATTCACTACGAAGCTTGAAGGTCCTGAGTCCGACTCCTTGGTGAGCTCGTGAAGGCGCACTGTTGAAGAATCGCGTGGTAGGGGAAGAAGATGTCCAGTGTTCCCTGACTTTCAACGGTTGCCCAACTCAGACTAGTTCGTGATATCATATTCATGTTAGGTTGGTTAACAGCATAAAATCGACACTGGGATAATCCTTAAGTTAAATCAAATATAACAAAGATTTCACAAATCAATCTTGACTAAAAGCAATACACATAATTTTAAGTATGATTTCTTCTGAACAACTGTATTTTAAGAATATGACATCTCCAATAAAAAGTTATAATGACTGAATCAAAAGCCGAATTCGATTAACTGTCATACCTCGCTGGTCAATGAAATAGATGAAATTTAATCCGTCTCGTCATTAACTCAGTCAACCTTAGATAAACTTAAGTGAATCCCACTAAAAAATAGCAAACAGGCACACAGATGACTTGATTCATAAACCTTTTGATTAGCGAAATCAAAATATTCCCGATAAACTTACTCGTGCATCCCAATATACACCAGTTTCTTATAAGATATCAGAAATCGATGGCGTAAAGGCTCCATATAATTGATTCACTTTACCATTTATATTCATCATGCATAAACTTTTTTCGGGTATATGCATGCACCAAAACTACCTAGTAACCAGTTCATCCGAAATCAGCATGAATTGATATGAACAAACGAAGCAAATTACCACTACCTATTGACTGATAGTTAAAATGCAATCGTATAGTCTTAACAAGTCTTACGAGGTATAAGTAAGAACTGGATTTAGTTACCGCTATTTTTGTTTGGTTAGTTAAGTATGCTAAAAAAGATAGAAATTATCTTTTGATGACAGCAGTGGAAACAGTCTAGTTAAAATGGTTTCGAAGATTTAAGCAACTATGACCATTTAACGCTTAACTAAAGCTCAGAAAGAAACTCATAATGTCAGGTACGTTTGGAACTTGTTGATATATCGATCGCCATTTCACTTTAACTTAACACGGAATGATCCCGTGTTGAATCCTATTCTGATTTGAAGTATAAAGATGATATAGCTTTGATTGGTGAAACCATATCTTACTAAACAACTGCAGTCTGAACAATTTCTCACACAAACAACTTGATTGTAAAATGAAGTATCACAGCCAGTCTAAGTCGGGATTTAGCTTGATAAGTAAAGTGATTTATAATTGCATGTACATATGTGTACAGTACATATATGTGCAGTGATCCAAGTTGCGACACCTCATTAGCACACCAAACCGAATAAGTAGAAACAGTAGTTACGTCAAACGTAATAAGAGAAAAGCGTTGTCATTTAGAATATGATACACACAAAAAGGTATAAAATAGATCATCACTACACTTATATCGGTAATCAGGTCAACACAAATTCCTTGATGAAATCTTAAGATGAAGACAAATTACTAGCTCAGCTATCCAAAAATATACTACTTGTAGTACAGACGAAACCTACTTATCAACGAACAGTCCGATATCATACTTTGTGTGAAAAATGTTTATTTAGTGGACAAAGGTGATCGATTGAGAATGTTTTAAAGTCATTAATTGTTAACAGTTAAAACAAAAGTGATTATTACTGATGCCAACGTTATAGTTAACGTCGTCAATTAAAATTCATTGGAGGGCTATAACATGTGTTACGAATGTTCAGCTACTTTCAAGATTGACACGATATGGTGACTAGGTAAAAAGTAGACTGGAAGAAAAACAGCACCAGATTAAGACACAGTGTGAATCCATAAAGATACCGATTACCGATCTTCCATGTAAAAGAAGAAAAAAGTTCCTTGATTACAGTACCGGAATCTGTACCTAAATATTTCAAATGAATTGTAGTAGAGTGAATGTACTAAGAATTAGCTCTCTGTTAAATACACTCACCTTTGAAGCTACCTATTGTTGTATGATTCTTGAAACTTTACTCTGTCTAATGATTTAACTTTATCATAACGATATGAATCATGATAGTGAGATTGTAAAGCATAGTGATCACAGGAATTATCTATTATTTTTGAGTGAATGTATAAAGAAATTCTTCGGCTTATTAGTTGTAATGTTGGTTGATTCAAAAAGAATAATTAACATTCAGAACTATGTTTCAAAAGATTATTTCAGTTGATTTAGCTGTGTTTAAAGTAAACATTTTATTTCTACAATTATTACGTTTCCTAACCTCCCGTTTACCATATTTACTGTCAGTATATCATCTCGTTTATGAACTGCAGTTAAATGATTGTGTACAGGTTAACCCACTACCACTATCTCTCTTGTTTTGCATTAATATTGATTTCTTAATTGGCTGACAGCGTGGTCTGGTTTATGTATATATAAAGGAATGCTTAAAAATATTATACGGTTCTGTCTAGTTGATTCACTAATCTTGTGTTCTATTTATTCCGGTTTCTAAATGAGTGGGCATCAGGTAGATATATAGGGACTGAATAGACAATCTCAGTAGTGTTGGTCACTGCAACTTCGTGCGCACAAGGTCATACGCATTGGTCATAACAACTTTCTGACGTCATAATATTAGTAAAATAAATTCTTACCTTCTTGACAAAAAGAAACATCTTGGTAGAAGCTTTCAAATTATTAACATTCAAATTCTAGCAAGCCTAATATAGATAAACACAAGAATTTGGTGATAGAGCACGGTATGCCTTATCATCATACTAAACTTCACACTGTTGTTAAACTAACCAATTCGCTTAATTGTCGATGGATAAAATATTATGAAAATGCTAAAATGTAAAAAAAGGTGTCATTCATTTTCTGAGTTAGCATCTCAGACTTTTCATAGTAATTATTGTATGCGCAATCATTAAGTAACGCCTCTGAATGCAGTTCGCAGGGTGATTCGTTCTCAAAAAAATAACCGCTTAATATATAGTGCATCGCAGAACGGTTTTCAGTAGAACCCGCTGCTAGTTTACGTAAGAATCAGTTACATCATCAATAAAACTTGCTGAGAATACTCCGGGACGATTGAATTTAGTTTAAATGACAATAACTCACCAAGTTCGAATTCGTGTAGACAATTTTCTCCTGCGCATAATGGGATCCAGTGATGCTACGCGGTTACCGGAACCAAGGTACGTAAGGGGAGGATTCGAACTTTTGACTTAATAGTCAAGGGTTGGACTTATTAACCGATGAGCAACCATTTCACCTTAAACCATTAGTATTCCAGAAACCGAGTCACGAAATTTATAGAATGTACACTTGCACTGATCACATAATGAAACTTCAATCTAAACTGGAAACCGAAAAAACTACCTTACCATCCAAATTTTATTTCGAAAATATTGATGTAATAAGCGTCAGATGACTTTTGAAAGTAAGTCACGTACACACTGAATAAAGATAAATTTATTAAAAATAGCCAAAAAATTACAAAGAAATTAGTGGAGATATTGACAACTTTCGTCAAGAGATTATTTTTAACACAATTAATTAACAACATAAAACAACAGTTGAAAGGTGATGCATGCATGTATATATGATCAACATAGAACCTGGAATATGTGTGCATCGATTCAAGTTACCATGCCTCTAAAGCACGCTAAGATTAACATCACATTAGTAAAATATTTTATAAATTATTAATAAATTGACATGTTGTCAAGCAATTCTGTTAAAGAGTTAATTTGAGCTTAGGCATTTGAACAACTTGACATTGATCCTTATACAGCTTCAGATCTAGAACTATTCAAAGGTGTATATTTGTGCAGAAAACTTGGAGATTAAAACGAATCTTGATCAATTTATTGTCTGACTATTATCACACATCTATATAGAATTAACAGCAATCCTATAAGAATAACATCACTCCGTGATAGCTCATTGATGAGATTGTCTTTTTGTGAAAAGCAATAAACGTACGTAGCAATACTCTGCATTGGGAAAAAGATGAAATTTGATATCTTCATATTGCAATAGTTTCATATTGTAGTATTTATCTACATATTTTTAAGACATTGAAAATATAAAAAAAGAATGATGAAGTAACACGGTAAATATTCATATAAATCTGACTGATAAGAAGTTACGAATATTACGAATAGTTATAGCACCGATAGATTAGTACATATCAAATAGTGAACAACTGTGGAGTGCTGGTTCGATGGTTGAAGTTCACCTACGTTTAGCAACCAAGTCATAGATTAGGGCCCAGCTTCATCATTGAAGTGTTCTTGTGAATTTGGTTTATCTAGTCACGTAGATCCCTCTACGCGTATTAGAAGGACCCCTATAAGTCCTCATTCTAAACACTACCAACCAAATATATTTAAATCATACAAGAAGTTGTTTTGAGTTCCAACATAATAAAGTGAAACGTATTAGTGAAATTGTAAAGAATTAAGTTTCAATATGTTTCATTACTAAATACACATTCTAATAACAAGAATAAAATTTTCTAACGATTTATGTAATAAAGCTCGGTGTAAAAAATATGAAGTACGAAGGTAACAATAATGTAATATACGCTTTTGATGTTATTCAAGAATGAAATCACAATAATAAATATCACTGCTGATGTGATTTCATTATGAACAACGATTAAAAGCATCAAGATGATACCACTTACATGGTGACTTTGGTCAATAGGTTATAGCCTGTGATTTAGAAAATTGATGGAACCAAAGCTAGATTGTTGGTGTTTTGTTTTGATTTATATGCCGTAACCTTGAACCGGTAATCTGTATCCTGGCTAACTACAAGCTGATTTAATTTATATTAACAATCGTTTCAGCTCATTGCTATGAATCCGTTTATCTAAACACTACGTTAATAATTTAGTGAAAATTGGTTTATAGAGTACGATGTGAAGTATTTTGGTTTGCAGTATTTCATACATGTGTATGATAAAGAAAAATAAAGAACGATGGCAAGAAATGATTCACATGAGGCACGGTGATGAAATAACAGGGAACAAATTATACAATTAGCAAATTGATGAACAGGAATCATATACATTATACAGTGAAGCGATACACTTATCCATAGCCTGAAGACCTGCTTACTTTTCACAAATAAGCCTCTTATTATTATCTCATAAGCATTAGTAAACGATGGATGTTATTTAATATGCGATGGATAAAAAACATATGCCGTAATTATTATAGTGTGTGTTACTTTACGTGATGATGGAACGCTTTCACGTTGATACATCTTTTCCAGCAACCTGGACGTGTCTGTAACCAGAATGGATATTTCACATCTTTTTAAGGTATAAATTAGTGTACTTAAAGCCACATTTTTAGTAAGAGGGTTAATTATAATATACGGTTTCTAGAATTGAAGGTAGGACGGGTTTTGAATCTGTGACCTGGTTTTTAAAAGTAAAACGGTCTTGTCGGATGAGCCACCTCTCTAAGTTGGTGAATCAAGCTGAATATCATATCAAGCCTAAGAGTGTAGTGTTTACTTATAATAAATAACTAAATCCACAAAACAACAAAATGTAAACAAACATATAATGCTTAATGTATTAAAATTTAATTATAAGCTTACTATATAATAATTTCATTTCTTCATCAGTTGAACTACATGGAGCAGTATTGTGAACACCAGGTGGATAATTTAAAGTTTCTTGTAGCCATCGTACATCTTTAGTTGTTATATTTGTGATCAAAGTTACATAGCTATAATGAAGACAGTTTCATTGGAATATGCACATTTTATTAAGTAAAAGGTTGTAATAAAAAACGAGCTATGAACAATGAATAAACTTTAAGAATTATTTTTCAAGAAATTACTGTATACATTGTGATTGGATATTTATTGAACATTTCGTTCTCATTATTTTTGTATTTCACTATTCCTAAACTCACAGTTAAATAATGAACAGCTAATATATAATCTTAAACTTATGCACTAAAGCTAATTATGTACCTGTTGAGTCAGTTTTCTACTATGAATGTCTTTGTTTTGTATTGATGTCACTGTTATGATTGAGTTGTTGAGTGGTCCTGGTTTGCGTGAATATATTTAAACAACCGGATTTAAATAGAAGGAATGTAATCCTTATTATTGAATTGACTGTTTTTCCTTTACGATTTAAAGCTAGAAGTATCAGAGCAGAGTGATGTCACGCTAAGAACATCGGGTTACTGTATTGACCGATCGCGTCGATTGGCTAGCCAAAAATCAGTAATCGGAAATTGTTCAACTCAAGGATATAGAAAAAAATAAGTTGATAAGATAAGCATATTTATCTGATTCTTTTGATACAGAAAGAATCATTCTTAAATTTTACACGACCATACAAAGGCGAATGAATGACTGCTTATAAAATAGTGAGCCACAGATCCGCACGTAGGACTTTCAAATACTGTAACAAAGTAGTGAATTTAAACTCAATGACTGATGTTTTTCATTTTGAGATGAACCTATTTTTTTATTTATAATTTTCTTAAATATAATAACTTTCTAAATGTAAGTTTTGCTCACTTAGACCGCAGACTAGGATGAATAGCCACAAATGATCCACGGTCCCAAATCAAATTAAATGGTTCTTCGGGAGCGCTGAATAAATAGGGTACAAAGTAAAATATTCATGCAGGTGAGTATATTAAAAATAATATTATGACTTAGTAAAAAAATATGATTACTGACATGAACATTCAGAAAAAACCCTACGATAAACAATAAAACAGTTTATTATCAAGTGACAAACGTAATGGTTTATTTTTTGAAGCACAATAGTGTGTTAAAAGACACACATCAGTTCACAAACTAGACCTAATTCATGACCATGTATACCTTTATGAGTAAAAATCAGGACAAAAGTTACATGTTAACTAGACACGAAAATCTAAATAGCCTTGTACAGCAGAGAATCTATAAGTACCCATATGTACTTGATAGTGCTGTCACTGATGATAGACTTACTACCCAGAACGTATTAATTTGAGATTAAGGTGAAAAGTATTTATACTGAGAACTTTTTATTATGACAAAACATTTACATCTGGTGTTTTGTAGAGTTCGGTGATTCATTAGGCGACATCACAATGTAATAATGAAAACTATGGAACTAGTATTACAGTGAAGCATATAAAGCACTAAAAATAACCTACCTATCCATTGAAAACAAACTGCAACAGTACAATCGTAGACGATTATCATCAGTCTAAATTACAAGAAACTGATTTATGGTGCAACTTACATGAAACATGAGAACGTTCTCACCATTCTTAAAATAAACCAAGCGCTCTTTCATATTTAACGATTTATGATCATTAACAAACTGACGCAAAGGATTTTCAGCTATATCGCATCCAATAATCTGACACGATTTGTTCTGGTACAGCCATTCCATATCGACGGATTTTCCACAGAGTGGAACAAATAATTTATTGGCTGGAGTATCATTTGGACATAATTCATTCCAAAAAGCTATCAAACTTCTATACATGACAGGTATAAATTAAGCGAAAAGCAATCATAAAGGATAAAAGTCAAATAACAAGGTGGTTTTCATTTGTTTTATACATACATTAGAATTAAGTTAAAATAAATATAAAAATTCCCAACAATGATTGATAAGTGAGCAATGCAAAACTCAGATTTTGAGGATAGGCAGGACTATATATGACGAGAAATGTGCCAAACACACTCAATTAGATAATGGTGATTGGTGGTTAAAGCACATATTAAATAATAGGTGGGAAGCTCGAACTCCGTTTCACCTAATTAAGTATTGGAAGACAAATGGTTTCCGTATCGACTACCAAATTCAGTCGTATTGATGCAGTTACATTTGTTCTCTTTCGTTGTATATTCAGTTTATATTTATAATTTTTCGATTATGTTTGTTTTGTGAAAATTTGTCAAACTGTTCATTCAGTTCATCAGTTTCCCAACCTATGTCATCATTTTAATGGCTTTGTCTTTCGCTTAGCTGATGAGATATTCGAGATGCCAGATCCCCAAAACAATCAATCACTCAGAAAAGCAAGTTATAAGCTGCATTGACTAACTTTTATCACAATTAAGTTAATCCAATGTGATAACTTAATTCAATGTAACTTTCGTATAATAATAGCTCATATCAGTTTTATGTTTACTCAATTGATGATTTTGTGAATAATTCACTGTAATTTTGTTCATATATAAATGTATGAGTTGTGTGGTACCTGTTAGTCTACCAGATCACTTGTGAATTACAGTCGTCTTGCTTACGATGGATTTCTTGCTCTGGTTAGCGGGTTGGGACTCAGAAACTAGCTTAGCTGTGTTTGGTATCATTGTGTCGCTGTTCATTATTTCTCATTTAGCTCGTATCACTATACCCTAATCTGGGGAACCATATTAAATGGCTTTGTAATAATATGCATAGAATTTACAAATTTGTGAATGCGACATCATTTTTCTCCAAGGCAAAAAAAGTTTCCGTAACAAATTAGAAAACACTGCAGTCATATCAGACATCAAAATAAACAAATAAACACTACAAGCCTCTAGAAGTAAAATTAGGTTTCCGGGTTTACTTTTATACGCTTGGTGAAATTTACAATATTCAATTCACAAAACTGTACATTAAATCTACTTAAGACAAAGTGACTTAAATTACGATTTATGCATGTAGCTTTGATTATGATTGATAAATCCCACATAATCTTATAAGACCGTGATGTAACGGAATGATACTTGTTAGTCAATAATAAACCAACTTATTATGAACAAATTCGTATACCTACCTTTGAGTCGCACTCAAAGTATAAAGGTGATGTTATTGTTACGTGATGAATTAGTGTACTGTTGTGGTTTGGATAACAGACGCGGATAGTAGATTTAAGGAGGCCTAATTAGTTTGAACTTTACGACACTAAACAATTAAAACGAATGTATATGACTAATATCGCTCTTGATGCAATCAAGTGTTATCACATTTACACTGGAACACAACTAATATTGAATTAAATTCATATAGTTAAAGTCTTACAAATCAAGCTTACGAAAAATTAATACAAAATGTTGATTTTTAAGTTATTGAATTTTTAAGGATTTGAAATCCTGAAAAGAGTTATAGTTATTACATTACCCACTTGTTCAAATCTAAGTTAGAGAGGTGGCACTGGGTTATGCTACTGGCTGATAGTCGAACATCTTGACCACTGTTTAATCAAACAACGCCAGATGTCAACTAAGACAATTACTTTTTCAAAGTAAATTTTACTTTAGTCTCTAACAAACCAAGACTGAATAGTGTGACAAAAAGAGAATCAAAGGAAATTTTTTAAAGAACTGATTACATTGTTCATTAACGATCTTATGAAATGAAATGCTTTCTTAAATTTACAAACAATGAAGTTCCCAATCAATTACACACATTTCCGCGTTTCACCGTAGTACAAACGAATTGATACAATGTACACTCTTGAAGTCACTCTATGAAGTAATAGTCAATCTATTTATATAATCAGTGTTTTATAAACCATCAAAATGAGATTCCACTGAAGACTAAGATATGGTATTAAATAACATAGCAAACATTTTTGTAGGACGTACCTATGAACAAAGTTTATGTGCCATCCAGTTTGATTGGTATCCCATCTTCTGAGCCATGACTCAGAAGTAAAACTACAAAACTCGTAGTCCATAATCCTGTAAAAGATTTGGAAAATCAATACTGGGATATGAGACTGAAAACAGAGAATATGATAGTTAAAGTGAATAAGCAGTGACCTTGCAAATTTAACAAAAAATCAAATATTGTAGTGAAAAAGGCTGGAGAAAGCTGTAGTATAAATTGAATTTACAGATCGAATCCTGGTAAATGTGCACATCAAGTTAAGCATTATAACAAATGTGTTAAAAAGAGGGATGAACAACAAACAGTTAAATCGTTGAGTTATATTTAAGAGGTCGTCTATGTATCATCAACATAGAGCCTGACACATGTGTGCATCGAGTTAAGTTGCCGTATCTCTAAAGCACAGCAATATTAACACCACCGCAATAGTAGAAGTTACCTCGATTATATAATGACAACGAAAACATGAAACTGTGGACAAATCGAATATGGTACAGGGAGAAATAACTGATGCGTGGAAAGCTATGATATAATGTTAAGCACACGATTTAAGGAAGTAGATACACCTGCGACAATGTGACCGATTCTGAGCCATGTCACCCAAAGTTTCCAACTACTGGTTACGGTATTCGCGCGGACCCCAACCAGGTAGTCCGTATCTACTAGTACGACTCGCATCAGGAGTCAGGAAGTTTATGGGCTGATGTCACATTGTGGTTTGGCTTCTCCTGGTTTCCTTCTATCCTACTTCTATATCAGCCAACATCGCGAGTTAAGGCAGACGGTGGTTGGAAACACGTAACAAATGTCCCAACCACATGAGTCGATGAAGAATCACAACCTCGTCGACTGATTTGTCACCTTTTCTAAATATCCGTCATGTAACCTTGTTATTTCCCGGCTAACGGGGGAGATGATTAGAAAACATCGATGGTCAATCACCAACAACCTACAAGAGTAGTCTACTCTTAATGGCCATGCCCCACATCCACACAGTAAGATATAGTAACATGATGAACAGTATACTCTTTCTTTCGTTGAGAGACAAATATCTAACCCACGCCATAGGTGACGTAAGTTGGCGAAAGCCAAGCAAGCTAATTGAGTTCGTTGTTTGCACACATGTATATACATAGAATATCCATTAAGAGCAAGACTTATGTGCAGACTGATGGCACCTATTATTACCATTTACGTGTAGTTCTGAAAGCATAAGCAAACATGTTTCTAATCAATAACAATATTGATGTCACGACACTTTAATGTAATCACGGCACATAAGCTTACTATGATTCGCTTTCTGCTGCCTACCCCTTTGCCATTCTTATTTTACAATGACAGTAAACAATATTTTCACTTTCTCTACATTCCTTCTACTTTCCCCACTTCATCTTTATATTATTTCTCTATTATCCGTCGCACTACCTTCGGTACGACGCTTTAAACTTTATAACTCTAAAGTCCTCCTGAAAACTTAAATATTATTGATTTATGACAATTAAGTCAAGTTTGGACAAACATACCTAGTTAGTAATGGACTTCTGAAAACCGGTTATATGCTGGAATCCATCCAGTTCTGCTACTATTATTATCTTTCATTCAAATGCACTTATATTAAGTAGTGAAATCAATCAGTTATAATAAATGAAAGTGTATGAAACTGAAATAATGTGATAATCCCAACGGTAAAGTAAGGTTTTAAATGTGCATATGAGGACCCAATATCCAATGTCTGCATCCAATATCCAATATATACTTAATGATCAAACCAACTGATTTCTATGTGCTCACATCTTGGATTTTGCGGCATCTCTTTCTTGTCTTTGGCCTCTTTTGGTAATTATTTGGCTATATGGACAATCTGTGTTAGTTTTAGCTGGTTATTATTTTTTGTATTGTTATATCTTTTTAATTTCTTTCTTTTCTCTTTTTGTTTGCTTTTTTACTTTCATATTTTTCCTTTTTTTATTGCACAAATCTTCTTCCCTTCGTTCTGTTCTCGATAGTCTGGTTTGTAAGAGTTATATGAATACCGTTAAGTGGATAAAGATTGAGAGTGTGATATGCTGGAAGACTAAAATGAGGTAAAAAAAAAAACCCTAGGACTGTATTTTAGTAAGTTATTTCAATTATTTTAATAGTGGGTAGTGTTAATATATAATCTCTGTCATTGTTACGCTTCTCTTACCATACCCACCCGAGTAGTATATTTGCAGATAGTATATTGTCTCTCATTATAAACTACAGTAATTTCCTTGTGTGTAAGTTACCCCCATTCACTAACACATTAGTAATATGTTCTAATTTATTTTGCTGTGTGATCTAATTTTATGCACATAAAAAGGAATCTTTGAAGTATATGTTACCGACTAGTTGGACCGCCGGTTTTTGTTCTTTGTCTCTGGTTTGAGACCGAGTGAGCATTGGTCAGGCATTTAGTGATCGATTAGGCGTCCATTGAGGTTTGATATTACAACCTCATATTTTTTAGACCATAACAGAGAGCTAAGTGTCAAGGTATAGAACCAATAAAATTTTGACCCTTGTATCAGGAGGCTCTAGGTACACAATAAAGTACATACAATCATCTAACTTTCTTTCGAAACGAGCCAAGGTGAAGGCTGCGGTTACTATCTCTAGTAGAGCGTTCCAATTGGAGCAAACTCATAATGGTAAGAAATTCGCCTTTGTCTGTGTTTATCTTCCCTGATAAGCAACATTTCGTAGGTTTCTTCAAGATGCACGAACATGGAGAGTGACCAGTTTGCTTTTGTTTGGATGTTTAGGCATAAGTAATATGTTATATGCAGTAATTAGTTCTCCTGTCAACAGTTCGTAGCTCAAGGACAGCCCCTGTCGTCGTAGCCGATCGGTGTATTGCTTGTTCCGAACTTCCGTTACCCATTAAGTTGATTGCCTCCTGACTCTTTCTGGTGGGTCAGCATCCATTTTGAGAGTTAGAGATGGGACAATATTGTGGTTTTCCGAATGCTGTCTTATATGTGTTTTAATTACTGCGAGGAACATGTCGGGTGTCAGCATGTCCAGTAGCAACGCACTTGGTGCATCGTGGTGTATGCTTTCGTAACATTCACTTGGTGGTTTACCTCAGTTTTCAGTCTGTCGTTAAACATTAAGCCTCAGTCTCGTTTCTTAAAGGTACTTATTAATCATTGCCAGCTTGGCAATAACTTGGAGAAGTACCGTATAACTAATTATAGAGTGAAGTAAGTAAACCAATTGTCCAAGGATTGAGCATTGTAATACTATGGATGTGGCTGGCCCTCAGTTTGGGAACACTCTGTCCAACTTAGTACATAAATTCCGCCGTAGCAGATAGTTCTATAGCCTTTTTGTAGCATTTCTGTGCCTTATGTCAGGAGACTATGGGATATAGTGTTAAAAACTTTTCTAAAATCTACGAAAACTACATTAACCTGAGCGTTGGTGCCCTAACAGGTCGTGTAGTCATACTAGGTCAGAAAGATGTTTGTGTTACAGGACCTCTTTGGATGAAGCCTTTTTGTGCTTCGTGTAACAGGTTGCGATTGTAAATGATCTTCAGTTCTTGGACATCCATGATACCTCCATAATCTTTGATAGTGTTGGGAAAATTAACACTAGCCTATAGTAAGTAATGACTTTTCTGTCCTCTCCCTTGTAGACTGAAGATACAATTGTTAGAAGGCCAAATTAACCCCCCACTTCCACTGGTGCAGGTCATACAAATAGTGTCAGTTTGGTAAACCGTCTGGCTGTTCGGAAACTCCATGCGCTTTCAAAGAGGTGTTCTGTTCAGGGCCTGGTGGCCGTTTTCTTTGTAACTCCTTCTTCGTCCAGGTTTTGCCCGGTTTAGCACAATTCCTAGTATTCCTCAAACTGGATGTTTTTAGACAGGTAAATAATATCAGCTTTTTTTTTCGGTATGTTAAAGGATACTGTTGATGTAAGGGGGCTGACCAATGTGGCATTACCAATGTTTATTCGGACAAACGAAGTTCGTCAGCTGTCATCCAGGCACCAGTCTTTGGATTAATAAAGGTGAAAATGCAGTGTATACTTCGGCATTGTGTCAGTATTAGAACAAAGCTTATCGACGCTGTGGAAAAGGGCAAGTTTTTATTAAATTATATTTATCTTGGGAGATAAAGGCTACACTTTTCAAAATGTTTTCCGTGGCTGGAAATTTTATTGGCAATTTTCTTAAAGCATGTCTACAATCTCATACATACAGTTATGCTAATAATATAATAGTAATGTGAGCTGTGTATGGGTAGGTAGATTTCTCTGCTTTCAGCATACCCCAAGGGTTTCGGGTTACTTCTGAATAGTTAGCAACACTGTTTAGGACATATGTTTGACTGAAAAATCTGTAGTCCCACCGTAGCTTTACCCATTAAAAATAAAAATGATACCGAAAAACTAAGACAAGATCCTTAAGAATATTGATACTAGAAAGTCGATCAACATGAAAACTCCAAACAATTCTAAATTGTTTCGTTATTGGTTATATTGAAGGTTGACTTAGTTTAATCACACAAATATTACAAAATTTACAACAATTGGGACGTTTACACATTCAAAAGGTTAAGGTTGGATGGCAGGTCCAACTGTTTCTGCTGAAGATGGATATTCATCTATGGTTAGCCCATGATATGACATGATTGTTTGTAGACTGGGTTTATTTTTCTGTTTAATGTAATTGTCGGCACTGGAGTTTTGACTCTCCCAGCTGCGTTTCAACAAGCTGGGTGGTTGGTTGCTATTTGTGTTGTTGTTGCTCTTTGCTTTTTAAGGTAAGTTGCACTATTCCTATTCCACCAGTTTTTTAACTTTCACATTCGTTGTTGAGGCGTTATCTATAACTAATGCACTATTGAAGTCTAACAGTTTACATGTTCGGAAGTTCTTTCGTTTTAAAAGCTAACTATATTCTAGAATAGCGAAGAGTTTGAAGAAAATAAAATCGTAATTGACAAAATGCTCAGTGGTCTGTTATCCTTGTTCCCATATACTTTTATTCAGAACATGCTAACATAATCACCTCAAGTGACTTCCAAATTAATAAGAAATACGAACTTGTTAGTGTGTTACTTTTTAAATGAAATTTCTTCAGGGTCAGATGACGCTAATTCACTTCAGTAAGGTGGGAAATATTTTGATATACATCAATATCTGTGCCTATTTATATGGAGATCTTACCATTTACTCTTCTGCTGTTCCAAAATCAATACGGAATGTTATTTGGTTAGTAAAAATTTTAATGTAGTCATTTCATGCTCAGTTAATGTTGCCGTATTTTATTCTTACAAGCTTTAAATTCATCTTCTAAGTTGGTTTCTATCCTAGCAGATTTTGATGAAATTTTTCATTGTGTTTTGAATAATTACGGACTTGGTTATCCCTAAGTATTACTATGTTTTCTTTATTTTATTCGCGATGTTGTATTCGTTATCCATGCGCCCTACCCATGTGGTTTGTAAGCATGAACCAAAATTATGTTGAACTTTATTTTTGACGTATTTCTGCGTGCACAAATCCGTAGTTACTTTATAGATTTTTGAGGCTACATTTCTTATTTCTTTCCTCCACGGTCTGTTAGCTGTGTCCCATTGAACAGACGATCCCTCTAGGTCTAGTCTTTGGCTGACATACTTTAGTTTATTATGCATATCAAATTAATTTTTGTTTCATAATTCCTGCTAAAGCTGTTTACCAAGCACACAAAGCAGCAGTAAATCACACTGAAACGAAAAATTGCCATATTGCAAATCCTTATGTGATTGTTTTGTGCATATTAGTCGCATATCAGTTTAAAAGCTTTACTAATGGAATCCAGATGCCACTAACTATGTGGTATTCGAATGTAGGATGCATCCGACAACCTTTAGCCATCAGATAGTAGAACACAGTCTAACAAAGTGCTAGGGGGGGAGGGGGTAAAATGTTGAAGTTATTTAGAAAGAATAACTTATCTGCTATGTAGAACATTTTTAAAAATTTGGGGAAAATAGGAGGCAAGTATCCATGCTGTTGTAGTAATTTTGAACCATGATAACTAGATTTTCTGATCTCTTGTCTATGACACCTTGAGAACTTCAACCATAGTTTTGCATTCTGAGACAATATATATCTTTTAGGTTATTAGTTAGTGGTAATGTTATTTCGCACCACTGGATTCTTTCGAAATCTTTTTACTATATCAACCATTTACATCGGAGTATGAACGTATCAAATTGCTTAGGAAATTCAACCAATTTAATGATCTCCATTTTCTTACCTTAGTAATACCAGTATTATCTAGTACTTCCGACTCCAACATTGATTATGTGTGAATAACAGAAAGGCATATGTTATTGATGATAAATTTGCATATTAGTTGATGATTATAATTTCGATCTCGGTACTCTTATTAAATGTTGGCTGTGGAGTCTGCTAAAATATAGATAAATGAACATTTGTATATTTAACAAAGGCTAATTTATTTAATTATTTATAATGATAAATCCATGATTTTTATTATGGAAAATACACTTTTCCTTAATATATTTTAGTCCTTTTAATAACTCAAAGAACTCTTCCCTGTCGGATTTCGACCTTTGTTGGGCGTCATTGTCTCTCACACGCATAGACGTTTATAGGATATTAGTCGTGAGTTTTGGTTTTTATTGTTAGTATTGGTTATATAATAATATGTCATGATTAATACAGTCAGCCAATCGTAAATGACGTTTAGCTGAACGTTAGGGTTTAATTATACTACAGCGGAATACTAACAGAATTTAAGGATCATTTTCAATGTCACAGCGCATACTTGGAATCATGCTTCTGGTGCTGCAAAATATTCTTCGCAATTTAGATGGATTGGTCACATTAATCTATCTACAAATATAAGGATGTTACAGAGGACAATGTTTTTCAGTTGTAAGCAAGAAATGAATACATTTAAATATGAAGAAAAGAATAAAAGTATGCTTTTTGATATCCTAAGTGCGGTTGCAAAAGTAAATTCAAACGAGGCCGTTTTTTAGCAGTCAGTCAGTCAGTTACAACGTCGAACTTGGTACATGAGTACATCAGTTCAAGTTGCCATGCCCCAATTAGTAGATAGAGATTAAATTGTCGGACCAAATCGCAGAGTAAAGGAGGTAGTAACAGAGTACTAATGGAAATGTATAGAGATCAGAGATAAAATTTGAAACAAAAAAATGTGATTCAGTAAAGAGAAAGTTATGATAAGCTCAAAAATTTAAAATTTGGAAAAATACAAGAAGTGGATGCACCTGTGCCATTGCCAGCGATTTCGAGCCATATCACCTAAAGTCTCTAACCATTTGTTACGATCATGACGCGGACCCCGACCAGGTAGTCTGCATTTATTAACATGGCTCAGCCCGATTGTCAATGACTTCATGGACTGGTGCTATGTTTTGGTTTGTTCGCCCATAGCTTTCTTCCAGCCTACTTCCACACCAGACAACATTACTCGTCGAGGTAGGCGGTGGCTAGGCATCCGTAACAAATGTCCTAACCACCTCGGCTGGTGAAGATACACTACTTCATCAATAGACTTACCATATTTACCTAGTACTCTATTCCTAACCGAAGTATTGCTTACTCGGTGGTCCCAGCAAACACGAGCAATGCTTCGAAGATATCTATGATCAAATACGAGAAGCCTACGAATATCCAATATCCTTAATGGCCATGTTTCACATACATTATGGAAGATGGATCGAACTACTGCACAGTAAACGCTCCCCTTTGTCAGTAGATGGATGTCTGGCCTACACCGCAAGTGACGTAAACTGGAAAAAGCGAATCGGGCCTGATGTATACAAGCCGAGATTTCAGCAGACGCCAGACTACCGGGGCTGATGAGGCTCCTAAGATAAGTAAGGCGGTTAACACACTCAACTGCTTCGCTCCCTATCACTAACTTCGGTGCCGAATCAAGCCAATCCTGTAACAACATTTTGCATTTGAATGGGGAATATCGTATCCTAAACATGCTTACATTCATGTTTAAGGTAGTCAAAAACTCTTTATTTTATCATCATCTTCACCCAATAGAACTATATCTGCATATTCTAAGTCAGTAAGTTTGTCTCCTGAAAGGAGGTCATCCCCAGAGAAATCAGACGATGACAATGTTAACTGTAAAAGTATGTCAATGATAAAATTAAATAAAAATGGGAAAGCGGACAACCTTGGCGAACACCATTTGAGGTACTCAATTCCGACGACAATCTACCATAAGCTCTGATTCGACATATAGTGTTCGAGTAGAATGCCTGTATAGGGTTAATGTACTTCTATGATACGCCTTCCAGTGATAGACATTGCCACATAACCTTACAGTCGATAGTCGAACGCCGCCTTAAAGTCAAGGAATACAGCTATTGTTTGACGTCTAGAAGTGTGCCCATGTTCCATAACCTACCGAAGTGTAAATATTTAGTTTGTACAACCACGTCGAGGTCTGAAACCGCCTTGGTTTTCTTGAGTTTGCTCTTCATGAGCTTTTAGTTAGGCGTCGAAGTATTATTAAAGTCAATATTTTTGACATTATATTCTTTAAACTGATTACTCAGTAGTTGTCACACGAGGACTTCTGTCCTTTCTTGTAGATTGGGACGACGAGTGTTCGAGACCAGTCAAATGGGATTACGTCTAGTTCCCAGATTATATCCAAGATCTCAGTTAATCTCTCTGATAAAACTGGGCCAGTATCATTAAATATTTCGTGGGTTGATCCATCAGGTCCTGGTGCTCTCCTTCACTTTAGATTCCATATAGCCTTTTCAACCTCACTAAGACTTGGGGGACCAATTTCAATTTGCCATTCAGGTTGCTTGAGGATGGTGGGATGAAACCAAGGTCCAGTTAAACTGTCCCCTAAAGTGTTCTTATCGGTGTAACCTTATGCATAGACAGTAAATAATGGTCCTATCTTTTTCCGAGATAGTTTCGCTTACACCCGGATTACTGATACCCGTTTCCTTGATAAATCTAAACAGTTGCCTACTGTTACCTGTTGATGCCGCCTTTTACATCTCTTTAGCTTTCGCCACCCACTACTGCTCATGATCATTACTTAAGCTTTTAACTAGCTTGTGTTTAAGTTGCCTTCGCTCGTCATCATGCTCAGAACCAGACGGGATGTGTTGCCGATCGTCTATCAGTTTAATAGATGCAGTTGAAATCCACTCTATGCTTTAGTTTACGAATAGACATCACTGCTGTTTCAACAGCTTTTTGTATATCATTCCAAGCTAACTCGGAACGAGTACAGGTTACACAGTTGACTGATTGGTTGTTGTTGTTCTTGAAATGTATTCTTGGCTTTTTCATCATTAAGTTGAACTCTAAGGGGAATCCCTGCCGTAGATGTCTTACATCCAGTGAGACGCAGACTAATGCGCGCTCGTACTAATGCATGGTTTGCGTCTAAACATGTACTTCAAAATTAGCGGCAGTCTCCTATCGAGCCTCTCCAACGGTGGCTGATGACAATGTGGTCTATTTTAGTCCAGCATTGAGTTGATTGTGGAGGTCGCCATGTCAACTGATGTCTTTCCTTTTGCCTAAAGTTGATGTTTGCGAGAAGTAGACGGTTATCCAAACATAGTTGTATTAGATGGTCTCCGCTATCTGTTCGCGGAGCCGCGACACCATAGGATCCACCTGGGTGTCTTTCGGTTTCGTTTAGTCCACCTACTTGGGTATTAAAATCACCAGTCACTATTACTACATCAGTGCGCTTAGCTTTACTAAGAAGGTCAGAAAGTTTTTTGTAAACTTCATCTTTCTCTTCATCTGAGCTGCAGTCAGTGAAAGTATAGGCAGAGATAATAAAGAGGCAACGGCGTGTTTCCCTAACTTTCCGAGTCCTTACTGTTCCATTTAGACGGACAGCGCGCAAGCGGCTGTCTATTTAAATCCAGTCGAGGAAAGCCTGTTCAACTTTCGAACTTGGTGCTGTACATACACCAGCAAGGTCTCGAGTGGTAGTGGTGAGGTCCCCGGAAATATGAAGGGTGAATTGGGCGGTTCTTTATTTTAATAAGGTGAGGTCAAACAAATGATTGTACTTGAATCCTGTATACGCGTTTCAGAGATGCGGCAGACATCGATGGAGCGGGATTTTAGAGTCAGCTAAGGAGGCTTGTTGTCCTATTTGGCACAAAGTTAAAAGCTCCAATATATAGTTTAGCGCGGGATTTCAGAAGACCAGGAATAACATTTCCTGAACTTAAACCATTATCATTAGAGGCGTGAGGTGATAAAGTTATGCAAGAGGGGTTAATCGCAGGGACAAGAGGGTTATCAAGAGTTGAGGGTGGGATTCGACCTCGAACATGATGATCTCTTGTGCTGTTAGAGGTATGAGAACGGTTGTCACTTCCTGGCTGTCCACACCATGGAAGGATATTACTTCTTGAGGTACCTGGGAAGGAAACTGGGTTAGTGTTGGTCGTAGTGGCCTGGGAGCGCCATCGGAGATCAAAAAGGACACACGACCTTGTTATAAGAAGCTTTGTAGGTGTTAGCGCCGTTCTTTAAAAGGCCTTACCTCTGGGAACGGAAATCCGTGGAGTAAGGGGAAGTGCAACATTTTTAGGGTTGACCTTTTCTAACTCCTTCCTTCTGTTAAGAGGGCAACATCGCTTAAGATGCTGGTTATCCGAAAGAAACACCTTACTACTGTCACACCTCACTTCAGTCAGCAGTACGACTTCATCCTCATATCTTAGGTTGTTGTTTTTAGTCTTATCGCTCTCTAACGGACCTGCTTGTCACAGTAGGATCTAGAGAAACATTCGTTTCAGCAAATATAGCTCAGTTGGGTCTTCACGAGAGGCAAGCCCGCCCACCACGTCAAGGTAGCGGCTACGATCTTTATTTTTCGGCAGATCGAAAGTGGCATTAAATTATATTGTAACCATAACCTAGTACTATTAAGAAGACGTAAATCATGACAATTTAGTGTAGATATATCAAATTTACATGATATACCTTTCAAAGTTGTTCAGTAGCATAGTGTTTTTAAATCAAAACAAATAACGACAAAAATCTCGTCCATATGACTATATAACACATTTCTTCATTATTTGTAATATAGTCTTAATTACTTTCACAAAGTATTCTACATTACTTTCACAAGGTATGTGGTTATATGGGCGAGTTTCTTTATCGTTATTTATTCATATTAAAAAAACATTGACCCACTAAGTAACTTTGAAAGGCTTATTGATAATGTAAATTTCGTATGTCCACGTTAATTTGTTATGTTTTTACGTCTTAATAATACTAGATTATGACTAACATATTTTGTTTTCCCATCGGCTAAAGTCTCTTCAAGGTCATTTTAAAGTTCGAGTAAAGTTGCCTCTGTTGTATAGTCCTACTGACGTTAGCTCACAACAACGTTGCCATACAACACGACGTTATGAAATTACCAAAGTGATGCCATTTTAACTAACTTAATTGCATTATGTGGTATAGCATATTAGTTATGTGAACTTCAGAAAGATAAAACTCTAATCGTTTAATTTAAAAAGGTACTGTCATCAAGGGAGTAAATCATTGAAAAAAAGCCTCTGTTTTAAACTTGTCAATATTTGTCAGCCTCATTTAGAAATTCAAATGCATATCATTCTGTTATTAAAAGAACCGTAAAATATAACCACATTTTTAAAAAAATCGCATTTTGAAATGAATTTATTACTGAATTTCATAACCTTTTTTAAATAAACTATCTTCAGAAAGATGCATAACGAGTACATATCAGCTTTCTGCTGTCAGGTAAAGTAATCTTCATAATGAAGAAAGTTTACGCTCCACCACTCTATATAAATCAAAGGTTACTGACTTCCTAGTCATAGTTTGATTACAATCAGTTCCTTCTTAAGTGGATTCGTACTCAAGTCAGCATGACATTTTATAGCAGCTGGAGACTGAGATTTTGTAATCTATCTAACAGTTTTAGTCGGTGCATCTGTAGAACGATATTAAGTTCTCATCTCTCCTCAAAATGTTGCACATAAATCCATTATTATTTAAACACACGAGCATTAACCCGAAGATATGTGTGATTAAGTGCCCTCAACCTACATATACCTTCTGCTCCAAATAATCATATTATACAGTCGTAAAGGTTCACAAGTATACTCATATTCCATGTTGTTACACTTCAATGGATTATGGGATGTTTCTCTCAGCACCTTAGTTGGTGTTAGTTTAAACTTACTAAATAGCCTTTCTGTATTTGCACCGTTTTCTGGCCACTAGCCTATAATGAAATATGCACTTCTCGATATACATTAAGGGTTAATAGATTGAATCACTTCAATCTTTATTCTCACATTACGCGTGATAGAAATAAGTCATGTAGTGTCACTGCTTTTTATCTAAATGTTATTTATTTATTGAAGCCAGTAATTAATTAATTACATGTTTCCTAGTTAAGCTAATGGTAAACCACGTCAACTTTCTTCTCATCGAACCAAATTTATCAATGGGAAACCTATTGATTTTAGTTATATATACTGAACTGGTATCGCTACAGAAATCTACCAGTAATTACTAAGAAAATATGTTTGCAATGCCGTATGCACCGTTTAGGATATCTATTTTTTCTCCTTTTTCATTTGACAAGTTACTGCCTACATGTGGATCCTATGGTTGCTAACACAAAACGAAAAAAGGGAAAAAGCTAGGTTTGGTTAAATAAGGTGTTCATGATAGCCTTGACCGCTGATGTTGACCGTGTTGTTACAGATGTCCTGGTTAATGTTTGTATCATAATCATAGTCTGTTTTGTTTTATTACTAAACCTACAGGGACCATTGTAATTCAAAGTTTTAGCTTAATATAATTAGTTGTTTCACATCACACCCTGATTTTAGTTTGAAAACTATTGAAAGCAGAGAGCACTGGACAACTGCCTTGTCAAAATAATAACAGCCGACATCTGTTCGTTAGTGACTGACTTTCCGAAACAACTTTAGAGCTCTCGTGTGGTGTAACCAACGGAGATAAATCATTCTAGGTACGGAGGCAGTTACTCACCATTACCAATCGATTAAATTACGAAATATGGCGAATCGACTGAAGTTAGAAATGTAAGTTGTTGAATGCCAGCCTAGAAGTGTTAATGATTAGGTGTTTGTCTCGAAACCTGAAAATCCTGGGCTTGATTTCATAATGAGATCCTTGGTGCACACTTCTAGTAGGTCTCATATGAGACCAAAACAACTGCCCAATATTCCCCACTTTCCAACCCAACCTGGATCAGTCTGACGTATGTAAACAATGATTGAATTTATGTTTATAATTTGTACTTGAATATTTTACACTGAGTAAATCACAGTTTAGATTCATTGATAAGTTGTTTGAAATACATATTTCAATATGATGGGGTATAGGTCACTAAATATTAAGTTACTAATTTCTAAGTGTTTAGTTAATGATTTTTTAAACAAGTAATTATGAAAATATGCAGATACTCGTAAAAATAACAATGATACAAAATTGGGTTGAACTTTAGGTTAGTTATAATAAAAATACGTAATGAAATTGTATTACAAATTATGCGTTTATACTAACTAGGTCATTAATAAGGATAATGGAATTTAGTTCGTAGTATTCAGTGTAGAATGTGACATTGTTGTTCATCGGTTACATTTGTCACACTTTAAGTCAACACAGCGAAGAGTGAGTTAACAAGGTGCAGATCAAAAGAAAGGGAATATTATTAGTTGAGGTGGAAAGCTAAACATAACAAAATTCTATTTGTATAATTTGGTTGTTGATACTCTCTACTTGTATATATGCATACGCTTTATCACAAACTTTAGTGGCTGGCATTAGAATCATGAAGGCGCGTTTTGTTTTATTTAGCACTTATTAACTGGGTGTGCTGTATTAATGTTTATACTAAGACTCAAACTTAGTACCTATTACTTCAAACTTTAGTGTATTATCCACTAAGCTACTAAGTCTAGATAGCTGCCAACTTGTTCGACGATTATGATATTTATTCATATGAGTGTTACTATGCCATGTGTTCAATCACGGATAAAGTTTAAAGAAAGAAAATCGAAATCAAGAAGCTGTCTTTTGAAAGCAAAAGAAACTTTAAGTTGATATTGTTGCACAGTTGAAGCATATACAAACAACCCAGACAGCATTCATCTTGCTACGTATCATTCATTCAGGCAGTGTTCGTTTACCTACTAGAAGGCCATGAAAATAAAGTTGCAGAATGCTAACTGCAACCGTAACCTCGTCATATAGCTGTTATAAGCAACCGATTGCAAGAGATAGAACTCTTATGTTGCTAACTGCTGCAACGTCCTGCTTTAGAAATTACGTAGGACTCTAAATGTAGCAAGATGATTCCTAGTTCTATCCTTCCTCTTAAGAAACGAGGATGATCAGTCGATTGGCTTGCATCATTCCATACAAAACTTTCACCTATAGGGTTGATAACGCCTATTCATTTGGGACATCCTAGCTACTGATCATTCGATATGAATGGTATGATATCACCATGGGTCAATTTGATCGTATTTTTGAGCCTTTTACAGTGACCTCAAAAGTGATTAATTTGAACAACAAATTACTATATATTTCTAAAGATCAGATTAGGATAGATGACATGTAAAGCCTAAATGAAAACAATAGTTTTACATTGATGCATTATGTCTTCCAATTGTTATTATGATATAGGAAGACGGTATAACGACCTGATAGTATGTATAAGCAGTATAAAATGTGTTAACTAAGTTCCATAAATTACATATGGGGTAGTTTGCAGAAATTTTTCTTGTGCACGTTACAAAGAATTCAACTCGTTCGATGAGATAATGTATAATGGAGATTCGTTACAACTAGAATTACGTTATCAATATTCAGCAATCATATCTAATACTAATCGGAGTTGAATGTCAAATATCAATAGCTGAATACCTTAACGAGTTAATGACTGTCTGGATGAAAAACATACAACTGGGTTATTAGTATTTAATTTATCTTTAAATGTATTGTATTTAAGTAGACTAACCAGAGATTTGACACTTAAACAATGAATATTGGTTTGACAGAAAAGAAACAGGTACTGTATAATTTAGCTGTAGTTTACGGCTAATTCAGTATTATTTGATATAATCTACACTAAAGTTTTCAATATTTAACAAAGTTCCAATTATAATTGATCAGGCTTTTAGGCCAAACGACTACTAGATCATTTACACTGTACACAACTTTGAAACCTGTCAAAGTTCCAGGATAAACATACTGTAAAACTGACAGTTTTTATCGATTTATTGTATTAATCTTTTTTTTGTTCTTACTTTGTCATAGGTTTGTTTTGGAGTATTTATTTGCCCATTTTTATTTTTCAATATAATTCGTTCTCGATGGCTACAAATATTGACTGTTTGTTTACGATGGATTGGTTTTATTCTCATGTTAAGTCTTTCAATTGAAAGAGCTATTATTCTACGCAATGATATTACAACACCATTATATTATCATAATATTAGTATGTTATGGAATCCATCAATCTATTCGTTATTTTTACAATCAGAACCAATTCCAAAACCACCAGCATTTCAACCTCAAAATATACCAAGTTTATTTGGTATTTCTGTTTATGTATTCATGTGTCATCATTCTATACCTGGTATTATAACACCTGTTAGAAATAAGAATAACATATTGTATAAAATATTTATACCTGTTTTTATTACAGTGCTTATATTTAATCTTTTACTTTCAACTACAGCTATTATTGCATTCAATCATATTGAAGATATTTACACTTTGAATTTTATACCAAACAAAGAATTCATTGATATATCACAAATACCTTATACATTAGCATTAATAATTGGTTATTTTTTATGTTTATTTCCTGTATTCGCTTTAACTTCATCTTATCCAATAATAGGTACTAGTTTACTTGGTAATATCTTGTCATTATGTAATTTTTTCACTGTATTAAAAACTGATAAAGCACAGAAAATTTTAAAGTGTATATTACCATTTGTTGTACTAATACCACCATTATGTATTGCAGTAATAACTAATAATGTTGGATATTTAACAGGTTTTACTGGAGCAATTTTCGGTTCCGGTATCCAGTACATCATACCAACGCTGTTGGTATTTAAAGCACGTCGAAATTTTACACATTACATCACTTCGAAGAATATTAGCGTTGTAACAAATTTACAATCTTATGATTGTGAAGAATTTGACAATGTCGACGACGAAATGATGCAACCAACTTCTAGTAATAATATACAGAGTGAGGAAAATATTGAAATTCATAATTCGACAGATCACTTGACAACATCACATTCTGTTTCAATTATCACCAGATGTTCCAATCATCCTTCATTAGCTAAATCAATGTATGCATCACCATTTCAACATATTTTCTGGATAATAATAGTTTTAATTTGGGCCTTGGTTTGCACTATTATTGTTCTCATTGATAAAATACACCATGTTTAAAAGTATTTTCTAGTGTTCTTAAGGATCTTCCTTGTTTTAATACAATTATGTTTCATCCTTTTGTTAATAATGTTTGTCTTTATTGATTTCTAATAATAAATTGTAATCAAAATAGGAGGGTTGGAGACATGTTAACCATACATTCGACCTTATGTTCAAGGTTGTCTGGCTCGCAAAATGATAACCTTTAGGTACACCGTTATCTATACTACTAGCTGCATTTCTATGAGTAATCCATCTTTCTTCCTAGTTATATTGAGTTTTAGAATCATATATAATTACGACTAGTCGATTACGTTGTTTCTAACTACGAGACATCGTATTCGACTCGTCTCATCTCCAATTCTTATTAAAAATCCGTCTAGCGATATTCAGGCGTGTCTACTTTATGAATTTCACAACAGCATCTTTACTCATGTCAATGAAATGTAGTGTATGACTAGATTCATGATTGTGTATTGATCAGTAGGCAAAGATGCAGAACGAGCGATGTTAACTCAGAAACAAAATAATGGTGGAAACCTCTTCCCAAGCAAGCGAATATCAAAAGACTAACCCGGATTCATATGTATCTAATATAGGTACAGTTACGCAGAGTATTCACTTAGGCAAATTTCCATTAGTGCACAGAGTTATAAATACAAATGACTGATTAACATGCGGTTTTACATCAGCGTGTAAAATCTCTGAGATAAAGCATGTGACTATAATCTAAATAAGGTAGGTACAAGATGACCGATCAAAAAGAAATATAGATAACATAATAGAAGCCAAGAAATTTGAAATTATATGTTTGTCAAGTAATTACATATAACAGGAAGTCACATGAAGTAGGAGACAGACAGATACAACGCAGAACTTCGTACGTACGTACATCAGTTCAGGTTGCCATACCACACCAGCACAGAGACGCAACTGTCAGTTCAAATCCAAGAGTGATAGCGATAGTAGAAGTATTAGCAGTAATGCAGAAAATTAGGGAGCGAAGATATGATTCGAAAAGTATAATTCAGTGAGAGAGAGTGAAGACGAAGGGTTGAATATGCTCGTCAAAGGTACTAACATTAACTAAATGCTACAAATAATATAAAGTAGGAGTTAGTGTATACATGTGTAAAGTTCTATTTAAAGCTACTTAATATAAGGATGACTGGGAGTACGTATTCCCTTAGAGATATCAAAGATGGTTATACATGTCCTGCAATACACATGAACATCCCAATGACTGTTGTTTTAAACATTTAAAATTTACAGCTTATGGTCAAGCCGTAGTTTAGTACGAGTTCATCAAGCAGAGAGTATGTACTAATTTTACGAGGTAAATCTTATTACTAATTATTTTTTAGGATGTCACTTGTGCTTATGTAAAACTTAAAGTTCAAACCGACAGTTATAAAACAATATTTTATGCACACCGTATGCGTACTAAATATGATCATTTTGATATGTTTGTATGTCTTAACCAGTGGAGAGATTGTGACTTAAATAACAGTGTTTTGATACTTCGCTCCATTTCTCAATAGCTTTTCATCAACATTAAAAAAAACTACTTGATAGGGATTTTAAAAATCTCAAACAATTTGCACAAGCTAGGTTATTAATCACATTAAAACGCTATGGTATGAAACAGGTATGTACACATTGATATTGTCTCTAATGAAAACGAAAGTTTACTTACAAACTGTAACATCACGAGAGTTGTCCTTAGTTACAAGTCTAGTAAAACGTCCCAAGGTACAAAATGGGTGAATTGATTTGCTTATTTAAATTGAAACTACACAATGAACGGTCAGTAAACTGTTCAGTAACCATAAGGTGGATTATTCAGCATGCACTGTGAGCTAATACCAGTCCATAAGCATGTGATTGTTAGGTCACTACGGAAGATATCAGATATTATAAAACAACTAATTAAATATGCTAAAGTTACATACAGCTAGTTATGTAATCCATAACTTTCTACCATTAACTTTTAAATGACCTCTTAATTCTAAAAACAAATAGAGACTAAGACTTCATAAACGTCAGCCGTATCCCCCTCCTACGTTTGTGATATAAACAGAATAATGTAGCAAGATTATTTAATTAAAAGAACTACCGTTAGCTGTTGAAGCTATTAATTTACATTTGAAATTTTCTTCTATGGATTTAGGAGCATCATTAACATACAAATATACTGTACTACCATCAGGTACGACAAGACTGCATGCAGAGAATAAACTCATTGTCAATTTATGTGGCCAATCATATACATACAAAAAAATTTCATGTTTACGAATTTTATTAAAAAATGAACTGATAAAGTACTGGAATGTTGAATTTAACTCTTGATTTTCATATAGTTCATTTAAAAGAAATGAAGTAATCATTGAATTTTCTGATAAATTTAATGTATGGAGATAAGGAAGAGCATCAGGTATCGTATTTAACAATGTTGTTGATACAGACACTTCATAATTACGCGATATAAAAACTGATGATAAGTCCAATTCTTCCAGATAAGAACAAGTTTGTTTAAAAAAGGTTGACATTTTTTCAAAACGCAGATTTAGTGGACAAGATGATGGGGGACCGAAAAATAAACGATAACACTTTGATACATTTAGATACTTTAGACTTTTTGAAGTGGATGAACCAATCAACGCCAATAAGTGTACATCATATAGCCAACTACTTCCAGATAAGTTGAGATATTTTAATGAAAATTTTGGAACACTGAGCATAGATTCAGGATCGATCAACCTGGAATAGAACAGTTTGAAAATTGTCCACAAAGAAAGTAAAAACCAAGTTTATTTTGAAGCTGTTGTGTTCTCTGAG
Organism: Schistosoma japonicum; assembly: GCA_025215515.1. Classification (NCBI taxonomy): domain Eukaryota; kingdom Metazoa; phylum Platyhelminthes; class Trematoda; order Strigeidida; family Schistosomatidae; genus Schistosoma; species Schistosoma japonicum. The sequence continues at coordinate 42,721,498 of CM046062.1, read as the reverse complement.
CCGAAATGTTTGGTTTTGGAGCCTTAATTGTCTTCCTAGACGGCTTTATCCACACTTCGAAAAAGTGAGCTATTAGAATTCCCTTACATTTGATCAACAGCTTGTTTGCTTAACTCAGAGAATGAAAGAATGCCGTCTGTAACTGCGACACCGTTGTTTGCACCCTTATTTTCATTACCTTCTCCTCTGTCTGGATATCTGACGTTTCTGTCGATTACCTCCTTCCTTATTTATTGGTGGAGCACAAGCTGAGGAGAAATTCTAACAAATGACTTCTACTTGAAGTGATGTTTAGGAACACAGTGAAGGACACACAACTAAATAATCCAGCTCAGAGAAATACAGCACCTTCAAAGTCATCTTCCTGAGGTACAAAACTTCGCCGATATCATAAAACCAAGTTTGTTGTTAGACATCAAATTCAATATTTCAGTGAGATTAAGTACTGAAACTAATAGTCAATCATACAAGAAAACTAATTTCTATGGGACTTATCACAAATGGATCGCTAAGGTATACGTTGTATTCATTTAAAAATCAAACAGATTGTCTCATCCAAAACTGATTCTGAATTAGTACTACACTGCAACAGTGGCAATATAAATGTTTGATTATATAGTATACTGTAAACACTTGACTGATCTATTATTAGTATTTCTTTAAGAATGTTTCTAGATATTCTATTAGTCAAATTAAGAGAGGGCATATAGAGACAGTGACCATTGATCTAAGCTAAGTAGGAAAATGTGAGTTACTTGTTTAGAGCTTGTGAGAAAACCAAATAAATTTCATGCATTTAAACCTACAATACTAATTCTAAGGATTAATCTACTGATAACTCTCTGTAGATTGGAATATACCCAACTATACTACATTTTGTCACCTTTGCCTACAACATATGACCATTCATTTCTCTTTTTAGACAGTTATTGTACCTGCAGACAATATGGTCATTCAGGTTTATGTAAAGCCTGTATATCACTATCCTCAAAAATAATAAACATGTAAATAATAATACGAGATTTATGGTTCAAAAATAAATGTACTGAACTCTTAACAACAGTTAACATTTTAAGGATGTTACTCCGTTCACCTCGTCACGAAAATTGTAATTATGTTGTAAATCTCTTTAAGGTAAGCAGATCTCATTCTGATACTCAATTTCTTTCTAATTTTGTTGATTTTAAGTTATATTTACTCCTTATTTTATGAAGTAGGAAAAATTACTATGCAGTAACTAGTGAGTATAGTCAAGACAGCTTTATATACAATATGACTAAAGCAAACAAAAGTATAACATAATAAAATCCACTGAGATGCATTTAAAAAAACTCACTGTAACAAACAACCAAAAAACTTGCATTACTGAGAACGAATATATTATAAAAAGCTAGTCACCTGTTTTTAGCAACAGTATTAACCAATTCAAGCTTTTCCAAATAATCAGAAAATAATCTGATAAGACTTTGAAAATCATTGATACATCCACCTTGGATTACTATGTGGGTCAACGTACCACAGATTTTAAAAACTGGCGTTAGCCCAGCTTCAATATTCCTAGATTTCGAACTAACTTTTGAGCAGTTCACTTTCCGAAAAATGATACTTACACTGAATTTTAGCACTACAAGTTTGTCGTCCAATCAATTTCTGTTTTGTAAAGAGACGCAAATCTTTTGGCTCTACTTCGCAATTACGAAAATCTAAATGTTTCCATAAGTGTGGACTTCGAGATAAAACATGTAATTTTTTATTAACTCTAAAAATATACGAAAATATAAAAGGTAAATAATACAGAACCTTGAAACAGATTTTATCAGGTCAACTTGCCGTAAGTGAATAAGTATACGGATAATTAACTCATCAGGAAGATCAACCAAACTCAGTGGATATTGGTTTCTGAAATTAAAAGAACACAATACTAGTGCATTGAAGATCGCAGACAATAGAAGTTTAAATAATCTTGAAACATTTATTAACCATGTAAATTTATTGTACACATACGAGTAATACTTTATTTTGACAGATTTCTCTAATAATAATATCAATCCATCCCAAGCCGCTTTCTTATTGGTTAACTTTCACATAAATATTAGACCATGTGCCTATAGAGCATTTTTCCACGGGTCCCTTCATATTTGTAAAGATGCTTTTTCAATCTAGATCACATGCTTCTTTGTTATTCGTGTGAAGTCATGTTGAGGGATCCACAAAGTGTCGGCTATGAACGACTATCTGATGATTATATCCAAGTCATTATGGGCACTTGTATGACTTTAAATCATCGGTGTAAATTGTTGTTCCTGGTTCAGCATACTTCCTGATAATCGGAATTAAGATAGACTTTTCCCGGTCTAAAATCCTTTCGAGGTGACTTTTTCCTAGATGTCGATCTCAAATACCAAATAAGTAATCTAGGTTTTAATATAAAAACTACCTACCCACACTGTATGTACGCTGCGTCCACGATTATATTTACGCTTTATATGAGCCATTTCATCGATCTTAACAATTTTACTAACGCCTCTCATAGATATTGGTATTATCATTAATACCCGAGCACATATCTCTACAGTACTGAGAACACAGCATATATGTAATTTCGGTAACAACCGCTGTGGCAGCAGTTATAGGTGTCTCAAATAACCACTGCATTACTATAACCACTATTTGCCGCATAAAAATTTTGGAACTCCCGAAAAATGAACCAAATCTAAGGGATTTCTTGAGCCAACATTTGTGGTATCGAAGGGTCAGTTAATCATTCTTCCCCCAAGAATCTGTCTAGATTCACAGATTCACCATAGTCACATAAACTTGTCCTACGAAGTAAGCCTTTCTCCTGCGAATAGAACACGATAAGTTCCTGCTTGAAATTAGCGAGCATGTGATAAATCGTCAACTACAGTTGGCAATGACCTTGAGATCATCTACATCTGATTGGTTGGTCTCTATGATAAGCAAACTAATAACAGCATAAATACATTCGTTAACATAAAGTGAATGCAAGAAATTAAAAATGAGACAGATATTTAAGATCATAACATACCGCGTATCCATTTGGTTGTCCTTTACTTCGTGACCCTGATCTGCAGACAAAATTTGAACACCCACATTTTATTAACTACTATCCAATATCGTTCTTGACGAGCTCAATCAAGGTGGCTGATTTCTTTGAGTTCGTGTCTTGATTTTAAGACGTGGTTTAAATTTCTTACTAGTATCTAATGTAGAACTTCTGTCTATTTGAGTGCTTATGCCCTGTGGTTTTGGTAGTTGGTTGACGAGATGACTTCACTTAAATGTTGATCAGTGTTTTTTTTTTCAGAACAGTGAATTAACAAAAGTTAGCAGTTATCACGTTGCTAGACACTAAACTATGTAACAAAGCAGTAAAATACACAGAATATAAAAAATAGAGGAAGATAGATATGAAAAGTAAAATGAGAAACAGAGATACAATTAATCAAAAGAAGATTTGTGCCTTTTTCAGGTAAACTGACAGTAGTGTTATGTGCCACGCAACTTGTAGAGCTGACCTAACTATAGTTAGGCTTTGCCCCAGGTGGCCGACAGAATTCCGTATGGGCTCACATTCCTACAATCACTTTATAAATGTATCTACTGAATTGACTGAGGTCATAGTAGTAAGAAAAGCGTTCCAGATTGGGCAGATCCTTAGTAACAAAGAGTGTGACTAGATTCAAGTGTTTGCTATTCGGTGTACGATCCTGTAAGGATTGTCTAATTGCATACTAGGACGTTTTTGAGGCAGTATCACATTGCATGGGTTGTTCATGGTTTTATTATGAAGTTCCTCTTTGTTCAACTACGGCTTAGCAAGAAACGTAGCTAGTCTTAGCACAGCCTTAAGCTGAATTTAATGACCCAATTGTGAACTATCACACGTTTTACAGAAGATATACGTCTTGTTTAAGGAGTGGAGAGGAAGGGATTGCTTATACTGAGCATCTCGAGACGCATTCGGATACAAGTTTATAGACGATGAATAAGAGTTCAAGGGTGAATGTCCCGAGCTACCATCAGATGAGGTGGAGTGTAGTGGAGGCTTTGACAGCGACCTGCGCATAGCAATCACTGATATGGCTGAGGTTATATTTAAATGCCATTTGATTCTCGCTTTATCATCTTGGTAGCTAATCAGAAGCATATTATAATGGCGGGCTCCACCAGTTCTGCCATTTGTGCCCAATTTTAGAAAACAATTCGTTCACTGTATATTTATATTCGCTTTTTAGTGTTGCCGTAATGTTCGAGGATTCAGCATACACAAGTTTTATTATTTGTTTGTCGTTTCACATACCGACAGTCTCTCCTGCAGCTTGGTGAAATATACTTCATAATATCTTCAAACGCACAGCCTAGGCCACTATGAATGTTTCGCCATTCTAACATATCCTGAGTCAAGAAAGCTATTTCTTTCTTTGGTGATTTTCTACGATTTTTGAAAGATCGGAGTCTCAGACAGCTAATATTAATGTTGTACTGGCTTAAGGTTTTCACATATCAATATAGTTTTCTTGATGAGCCTTATGGTGATCGCTACATATGAATTTCACAAATATATAAGGAATACTGTATACTTCGTTGATGTCTACAAAATCATGGAGGGTCCGTCACTGCCCACAAATTGGACGAGAATAGTGGTTGGCGCTATGCATGATTTTAATAGAATTATGTTGAAATATTTGGCGACATAGAGTGAAGTTTGCTAATCTATATTTCTATTATAAAATGTTAGCTGTACTTAACCATTAATTTGTGTTCAGTACTATGTAATGTTGACGAATACTCATTATGTTGCAGGGTAGGGCAAATTAAATAGCCTGTAGTCAAGTAGCCAAGTAGGACAAACAAAATGCACATTTGGTGAAAACAGAGAAGATCATAGAATATTATCTACATTAATCTCAAACATCAATTTGCATATCATTCGTGTTCTCTGATCCTTGTCGATTGTAGGCTTTCTTCTCTAGGTTTTTCTCGATTCGCCAATGAATTCTAATCATTCTCTGCTTCTTGCCACTTCGCAACTCGTCTCATACGTTGCTTTTTCATTCTTTCCAATTACATACGACCTTTTGCTACTTACTACATATGGACGACTTTATGAGTAGTATTCACCACAGTACTACCATTGTGCTGCACACGTTTAGTGTTTCAACCATAAAATGAAAGGCGAGTGACACGGTCTGGGGGTAAAGGGGTAACTTAATGATTAAAATCTTGCAGATACAAGTACACTTCTTGCAAAATGTTTCGAATGCTATATGAGTACAACCGATTTGTAATAACAACATATAATACTCTACATAATCACGCGTGTGATAAAAGCATTAAAAAGCGATCTTTAGTCTAGGAAGCTCTCTGTCGACTAATTAAGTTTGTAGTTCCAACTATCCGCATCCTCTTAGTCTTTGCTTCAATCATGAAGTATGCCAATAAGAATATTCTAATAAGATGATCACTTTGAATAACTGATAAAATCTGCAACATATAGTAGCTACAGACAATGTATTTGCACATAAAGTTATGGTTAGAATACTGTTCGCTAAATGGCGTATTAGGCCACTTATGAGGGTTGGTAAGGTGCGAAAAAATTACACTGGTTTATAAAATAAATCTCATGCACCTACGATCAAATACAAATGTTACAAGTTGTTTTAGTATTTGTAACAGGTAACTGTGGTCGTGAATACCCAGTAATGTTCGCCTGGTTTAAGCAAAAAAAGGAAGATAGTTTGGTATTGACCTTAGACAGATTTAAAGTGGTTATGGGTGACACAAATAAAAGGGAAACTTTTGTAGTTGATTGTCCATTTTTGGAATAGACACAGTTCAATAAAAACGGTAATTACTGTTTACATGAAGTGAAAGTTCTCCTAGGTATGAATAGATAGTATTTTGATTTCCTATTCGTGATGTCGGGATACGTGGTGTATATATTTACTGATTACTACTATACTAACATTGCTACGTCTATTAAATATATATTATTTATTCCTTTCATACCAGATTTTTATGCTGTGTACTCTCCTTTGGATTCAATATTAGCATAACCAATCTGTACCTCATAATTATGTCATTCATTCGTGCACGACATTAAGGTTTGAACATTGTAGAAACCGGTAGTATTGTTTATGAAGATGTAAAGTTGGACTTTAGTAGGTTCGTATCTTCGGGTGCTGATAAAGTAAACTGCATTGTCAAAATCAAGGAATACTATGTGGACTGGGACTTTCTGATCCTGGTAGTTATGCCGACATATCTATAAAGACTACCTTATTGTGACAATCACGTAACTCCAGTCAGAGTTGCTTTACCGGATGGGTTAACCTTAACAGAATTTTATTTAACGACATTAACTTCACAATGATCAAGAAAGATAAAATATTTCAGGGGAATGCATCACGTTTCTCATCTTTTGGCTGAGTCTTGTTTTTCTCTTTGCCACATTTTTCTGAACTTTTCTCAGTATGTTCGAGTTAGAGCCAACCACGTTACTACTAATTTTTGTGAAAGCATAACTCAGCGATACACACTGGCATTTATTTCTTCTGACTTCTCATTAAATATCCATGATGTTAAATCTGTACGCAATATTTAGTATTTCAAATTCTGATAAGTCAGTTAAATCTTTGTAGGTCTCTTCTCTACTTTTTATATTGTGTCGCTTTCACATCCTTATTTTTGTCCGTACATACATTGATGAATAATGACAGAAAGCAACGGTGATTGCATATGTTCACGGGGAATTAAACTTATTTAACTGTACTTTGACATATTTGATATATTACTGCATTTCTACCAGATAGGTGGATTTTGATACCCAGCCCAAAGACTAGGTCAGCCTAATGCTAGGTTTATTGACAGAAACTAAGAGTATAACTTGATCTACCAGATAAAACATGATCGTTATAACGACGAAAAGCACACTGAACGTTTACGAATTAATTGGCTACGAATATTGCAACCTCAAAGTGTTTGGATCGTTTAGAAGTTGCATCGTAACTAATAACCAAATGAGAGCCAGAGGTAATCAGAGGCTGTTTAGTAGCATAGTAATAACAGCAGATACACTATATAATGGTTCTGTTGAGTTAAACTATAATTAAGAGAGATTAGTAAACCACTGTATTGACAACGGAGACACGATTATACGTGAATTGTGTTGTTGTATGCTTTTTTGGTGAATAACCAGTTTACATGAACTGTTAATGAAGTTGAATATTGGTACCACTAAATGTCGATTGGTTGAATCGAGTTCGATTGTTAGCAGTCATTGGTTCTAGAACGATTGGGCGAACGTTTGGGCTACTGTTGGAATCAATATTGTTCAGAAGTATATTTTTAATTACTTTGTATATTTATTGTATTATTGTGGACTATTGTTACTGTTATCGTCATTGCTGCTATTATTCCATTGGGTTGTGGCAATAGTAATGAAGGTCGATACTCAGTTGCGGAAATTCAGCCGGTTGATTTTGTTGTGTTGCCCAAAATTTGCAGTTGGTTTTCACCCCGTCGCCAACTGTTGTGTTGCTAGAATTTTTGAGGATTGCGTGAGCAAACGATATCTCTGATACTTGTACCTCAGACGTATACCGCAACTTGTTTCCTTCCCAGCCAGCAGCTATTACAAAAGACTAGGCTTGTAGGAAGATTGTTATATGGAGCAAAACTGAGACGAGAGAATAGCCAACCAGCAAACCAGTGAATTTTGTATTTTCAAATACATCAATTTTTATATCAATCAATTTACAATGATTATTCATCAAGTGAAATCATCAACATTTAATTAATACAATGAAACACTGTCAACTGTATTTAAGAGTAGAACTCACATAAAAATAATTAATGAAAGTCTACAATCAATCTTATAAAAAATCAATACAACTTCTTTCATCTAAATAGTTAACCATTGTATTTCTAGGGATTATAAATCCGTAACAGATTTGACATGAACCATCAGAGAAAACGAGTGACAGAAGCATATGGAACTACAATTTTACCATCACTAATTCTCGTAATAGGAGTTAAAAATAGTTTTCTGGTCGTCTCATAAAACAGCATATACCAAGAAGTTAGCAGCAACATTACAGAATTAATTTAGGATATGAACGCTGAACATACTTTATTAGGAAATAAGTACTACTCCAATATTTTGGCACAAGAAATTGCCTTAAAAACGACTAGCAAGGCAAATGATCAAATTTTAGCGGACTATAAAAAGGAATAATAACAGAATAAGTCATGGTTATAAAGTTGTGACCTTTTAACGTTTAAACAAATATCAGTCTACAGTAAAGCGATACGAAACGAATTCTTCTTAAATTTTTATAGCTCCTACCCAATCCACTGTAAAATAGCATTAGTGAAAAATTATTTCCTAGCGCTAAAAGGATATGTACTTCAGATACAATAGATTCAGAAATTACAAACATCGAAAATGTCTAAAAAAAGAATGGCTATCCAGTAAAATTTATTGACAAATACAGTGAACGTGAGACTGATGAATCAAACTAAACCACAGTCCAGAAAAGCCTGTTTTTACTCAACTCGATTGTAAAGGTGATGATATTGTAAAAACAATCAAAAGAAGACCTAAATTAGTATTAATGAGGACTTATTATGCTCTAAAGTCAGTTATATCGTATATAACAATATGTTTACTGAAACAATTAAAGACCGACAGGTATCCTTTCTATGTTTCTACTAACTGTCTGTATAAATTTACGTGTACCTGAGGAAGCAATCACATTAGCAGAATGGAAAGAAGGGCCTACCTACGTTTTGATAAACACGTTTCTAAAAATCTACGAATCAAAGGACTAAAAACACTTAACAGATCAGTGGCCAAACAGTTGATTGACACGGGACACCAGATTAATATCACTGAATCCTTCAAAGTGTTCAAAGGATTAAAGCTTTATATTTTTTAAAATATGCTTAAAGAATTGCCTTCAAACTACTTAAGTGAAACTTGTATGTCCAAAACGAAATGGTCATAAGCCTTCCTTACCTTAGTAACTTAACTTTTATGAGATTGCATTGTCATTATTCTTTCGCCGAATTCGATTTATTACTTCAATGTCTTCTTTCATTAGATCAGATTTAGCTTTTTCGTTACATCACGGTTTTTTAATTGTTAAGTTAGACTTGCTTACTTATTTCATCATATCACATTTTAAGTTTTATAACTGAGCTTAATTTACATCATTCTTAAGTGTAACCAACTGTTTTTTTAATTTCCTTATCGTGTGATCATCTAAACTTTGATCACTACCTTGTATTTCGGTGCTTTCTTTTTCGTCGGATATATATAGTTGTATCATTTCATTTAACATATTACTTATGTTCACATATCCAACATGTTTGCATAATTCTGATTTCAATCAAGTACAGTCATTCTCATGAGTATGTTAAACTTTGTTTTCAAATAATAGTTTTGTTAAATACTATTCCAGGTTGTATATAGCAGACAAGAAACAAACGAAATAAAATGAATTCACCCTATTCTGCACAAATATTTGCATTTGCTCTCTTAAAGATAATTAAGGGAACAATGTGCATGAAATACCCTTGAAATCATGTATCATGAAGTATACTAATAAATATTTAGTACATACATATTGTTAATAATGTTTTACATAAATAGCTGTTGTTAAGTCGACATAAAAGCAGAATTCATTGATTTGTATCTGAAGAAAGACATACAATATTGGTGTTTACTTAATAAGAACTTCATTTTCATTTTCTTTTTACAGAAATGTATTATATTTACTTGAAAAAAAATGAAAGGAATGATGGTTACTATTAGAAATTATCTTAATTAAAATGGTCGATTAAAAGCAAAAGAATCAACATCAAAAGTAGAGCTAATTTAGTGGATTACCATTCAATATATTGGAGATTCCCGTTAGAACAGCATATATAAACGAATAATATTGTTCTCAGTTTGTTTAGCATTAGCCTAGAACAATAGTATTTTTACTATATACGTAAAATATATTAGACCGCTTAGGGCAGTTTGTTAGTCAATAATTACAATCAAATGGATTATACGTAGGTAATATTCTATTAAGTGAAGACGCTGACAGTATGCAGAGTCGTATAAAGACTTCGAGTAACAATAAAACAGTGTTCAGAATGGATTTCGTCTTATCTAAGTGCAATATGTCGCTTTAGGACTGCTGTGTATCATCGCCTAAATTGGTCATAGGGAGTGAAGTAGTTGAGGGCATAAACTACTTCACTAATTCCAGAAATCTTATTAACCAGTTATAATGAGTCGATGTATAACGAAACCTCAACCAGAATAAAGGTAGCTCTCCTAATTTTCGCCAACTTACTCCACTTGTAAAGTAAGCAAAATATCTGTCTCTCAACGAAAAACCAAGTATAATGCTCTACTTTAGGTTATGGATGCGAAGCGTGGGTTATAAAAACAAAACATTTATGTAGCTTCTAGGTCTTTGATCATAGTGATCTTCACAGTATCACTCATATATTATTAAGTGACCAGACAAGTAATACAAATGTGCGACAGAGTACTATGAAAAAAATTATAAATCAAGTTGTGAATCTTTATCAGCTGAAGTGGTTGGGACATGTACCGTGTGGGCCTAACCACTGTCTGCCTAGTCACGTGATGTTGGCTAGGGTAGGGGTAAGTTGAAATAAGGAAAGCTACAGCAAAAACGGAAAATGGTAACAGTCTACGAAATTTTTAACCACTGGTCTGAGTCACGTTTGTAGGTGCAAGCTGTAATTTTTAGCTTACTTACAACAACACATTCACACCGGTATTTTACAACTGCCGCAAATGGTAGCTCTGCTGCCATAAAATCGGATGTTAAATTCCTTAGGAAGTGATAGCCTCCATAGGCATAAATTTATGATTATTATTTCAATAGGCTTGATATTACATTTTTAGATGATAAATATTTTTGACAGACAGTATAAACTTACTAACTACAGTAGTAATACGCGATATATGAACTACGAACACTGTAAACTGCACATAAATTTTGAATAGGATCCTTCAAGATAAATGGATTTTTAGCGATGAATTTGATATATATTAAAACGATTTTGTAGTTTCTAGTATAGAGATTTGCTAAGAAGAAAAGAAACTAGTAATTTTTTATGTAGTTATTCTCAATATGCTATTTTTTATATAATTGTAAAGTAAGCGGTAACCCGTACTGCTCTTTATTTTCTCCGCTCGGACCTTGTTAATTCTGATTGGTTGTAGTGTCATTTTAGTATGCTTATTACTCTAATTTCTACAAGGTCGCTTTTGTAACTATATATACAGAGTTGGGATATAACAAAATCGAATCTTCCTAGTGCTGCGTTCGTATCTTCTTGATTTTGGCTTGGGGTAAGTAATCAGTTGTCGAGTTGTTGGTCACGGTTGCGATTGTCAGTTGGTGCAGACAAATTCGCAGATTAGAGTTGCCGTTAGTTCGTATATAGCAGTAGGCGTTTTATTGAGACAAAACAAGATTGTTTACAGATCAGAATTTATTTCACCTTAAAGCAGATAAAGTTATCTGTACCGTGTTATTACCTAACTTTACATAATAAATAAACGCAAACTAGTCACGGATCAATCTTTATAATAAAGGGGATACGATGGAATGCTAAAAGATTTCAGTAACTCAGCTCATTAAGTTGTGATGTTCACATGAAATGCTAATAATCTTTTCTGAACTTTCATCAATGAAATGTCTACACGCAGAAAAAACGACTTTATTATACGGACTCTTAACGGGTAGATAAACCTCTTATAAAGTTAGCAAAAGCAAACAACGAAGAGCAGCCCAAAATTCGAACAGTATCCAGAAATATCATAGAACTTTCTAAAGTGTTAGTGAAATAAATAAAATAGTTTCGTATTTTGGGATTTAGTTTATATGTTACTAATCAGTAGTTTAATGTTGGACAAAAAAGAAATTTGCGTTATTGGTCAACAATAATTTTCTTAGGACTATCATTAACATTCAACATTTTTAATTTACTTTAATTGAAAAATGGTTATAATGTAACAAATTATTAGAATTGTTTTTGATCCCTTACACTACCACGTGAATATTTCCTTATCTTGAGATAGTAGAGAGGATTTGTGGCTGAAAAAGATAGTTTTAATGAGACTACGTCCTCTGAGCTGGATATTTCAATCGTGGAGCTTTAATCGTCGTTTTGGGTGAATTTATTGTGAAAAACATCTGAAAGAAGTGAGCTATGCAGTTCTATCCACAAGCGGCAAGCAGCTTTTTTTATGTCAACCTGTTGAGTTTGATTAATTGGTGCTGAAACTTGTTCTGTGATATTTGGCAAACTTGTTTGGATTACTTCTGGTCTTGACCTGCTTCATAGTATTGTAGTTATTTAATTGGCTGGTAAAGTAATTTTAATTAAGGGTATTTGCTGATTCTCGATTAACCTGAATGTCAGTTATCTAAAATTTTTCTCTCCGTTTAGAATTATTGCGTTTTCCCAGTTAAACCTATGGCCATAATTCTCGGTATGTAATAACGTAAGGGAAGATATGTCTCTGCGTTTGATGAACGATTCATGTTCGTGTAGATGAAGATAAGGAGTTCTGCAGCTTTGTCCGATATAATCTTTATTTTGTAGATAATGAAGTTTAGTTTATCGTCTTTTGTTATTTCGTGCTATGGTTTACATTGGATTGGCTGATGTGAATTCGTTGAATTGTGAGCGACATTTGTTACTAACGCTATCACTAATGTGTTTGCAATTTCTGACACATCTTGTACATACTGTAGAATGATACATAGCTTGTCATTTAACCGACTTTTGAAATATATATTCTGAATGAGGTTTAATTGTGTCATTTCAAAATGAAACTCTCCTACAAGTTTATCGTCATTTACTAAACTAATATCATGCATCTGTTGTTTCGTAAGATTCATGTGTTTATTTTTGATTAATCAGTGTAGTGTAACACAAAGTTATGTAAACTTAATTTCCACAATACTACTTAATGTTGTTTAATATTATGAACTGACTTGGATATCACAAATTGATCTGAGTTAGATGAACATTGAAAACCAGGAACTGACACAGGACAGATGTTTTGTCCCAGCATAGAACTATTCAGAAGTTATTCTTCATCTGCTCATCGTAAAACCGAGCCCATGGCTTCTAGGTTAGGTGGTAAACGCTAAACTGTTAGACAAATGAGTGGGCCTTTATCTAGCAATTTATATTTTGGACTCAGTTAATTCGTAAAACATTTATGTGACTACATCGATTTCCATCGATAAGTAATTACCTCATACTAGACGTGATGCCAAATTGAAACTCAACACTCTCCATAATACCCACTTACAAAGTGACATTTTTTAGTTAATCACTGGAAACTAGAAATCACTTAATATCTGTTGTGTTTTAGTATAAGACTCCTTAATAGTGTACATTCTCGAGGTCACTAAGGAAAACGAAAAGGGAGGAAATCGAACTTGGGAATTTTATGTCACACGGTAAGTATTTAGCTTTCGGATTACTAAGATGGCATCCATTGTAAGAGTGACGTACTTCCTACGTAGACAATTTACTGAAACGATGGGACCTAAAGTAAACATAATTTCATTGCTTATATTATTATTAAATTAAATGTTACCTGACTAATTGACTCAAATCCTTCTCCCTTTTGTCTACTAATCACATTTTTGATGATTTTTGTGGTAAAACGTCAAAACAATCATGTCTCACTAGTTCACAACAAACTGATTTCATTATTTGTTAACTAACACTTTTGAAATGAGAATTTAAAAATTTTACATTTGTATCACAAGCTTTAAAAGTTTAATTTTAATAATTTGAATGTGTTTGAATCTTCTAGTTGATTTGATATCAAGTGAAATCGATTAGTCTATGCTACGACATGTGTATCTGGTATGAATTTCCTCGATTCAGCTGAAAGTCAGTTCGGGATTTCACTTGCTAGCTAAAATCCAATTTTAATTATTAATGTTATTTACCTAGTAAGTTTGTTAAATTATTATGATTTCATGTAACTAAAAACGCAAATATATATATTTAAAGTCAGATTGTAGCTGGAAAGTGAAATCTAGTTGGTGCGTTTTGTCTTATTTCGGACCAACCAGCTGAATGTATCTACATTTTAGTGTAGATGTTCATATCAGGGCTTGAACTCAATTCGTCTAATGTCAATTACTGCCATATCGAGGCAGTCTTGTAAAGATGGATGTATAGAAACAGAGACTGATCAATTTCAGTCCATAACTAAACAACAGAGAGATACGATTATTGTCAAATAAAAATAAATATCTATTCAGAAAACAAATCGAAAACTAGTAATAATAACAGGTAATTGGAGAAAAAATTTATTTCTTACCACGTTATAATCAAAATGAATTACTTATATTAAAAGAAGTAATAAAATGACTTCTAAGTAGAAGTTTGGAACGTGAAGTATTTATAAACAGTACATTGCTAGTCATAATTACATAATGGAATGAAAAATAAACTGGGCATTACTCTATAACTGATTATTAGCTATTAAGTAAAAGTTATAAGAAACGTATATTAGACGACAAGTTAATGCTCTTCTAAAAGACGTTAGTTAAAAAAGTTTTTCCGTCAAAATATAAATAAAGCCTTAACCACTGGGAGTACAGACTGTCTTTATACCAGAAGTGGACTTTAAATTAATGTCGACTTCGAAGGTAAGGCACCAGCAGACAACCTGAATTAAAGTCTTTAACGTTATCAAAAGAATATTCTTTTCTAATAACCTGAGAATTGTGTTTAACAGCTGACGTATGTTTACAAGTAACTTAACGGGCTATCACACGTTATCTTTTCACCATGCATCTATAAATTTCCTCATTCTTGTGGTGCAATGTGTATGGGTTTTTCAATCTGTATTTTGTTCAAGAGAGTTTAAGAGCGTTATTTTCTGCTGGTTGACGATAGGCAATAAGGGTTGCATTAAGATGGTTACAATATAAAACCAAGCTATCAATCACCACCAGATTAATAAAGATACATCTTTAAAAGTAATGTATGAGTGAACAGAAACCTACCAAAAGCACTATGTTATAGACTCTGATGCATTACTGAAGCCATCGTAATACACATAGGAAAACCGGAACTATGTGTATGAAGAATTGTTTATCCACTCATATAAATGTTATTCTTATGCACTTCACGCTTGCCATTTAATTTTAAAATTTTTCATTATTCATACTTTCCCTCTTCACTACTTACTGTATCATTTACCCTAATTGATGTAATTTTGTTTCCATGTTCTTCTGAACTTAGTTATTTTTCATAATTCAACTTATTACATTGATTACAATTCATCTTACGAATATTATTATATCAATTAATTCAAGTTAATTGCATATTTTCTATCCAATTTCTATGTGTGAGAAGTAGCGGTAAATATTTCCCAAAATAAATAGTTGTGTAGTCTTTTGTCATTAATACTGAATATGTTTGTATTAGTGGACACAACTAGCCGAAGGAGTTCAATCAAGCATCACTACCAGACCAGGACATGAAGCACCGTGGGAAGTAACTGTTTCCCAAGTCACCCAGTATAGACGTTGTGATACCGATTACTCTCTACTTTCGATCAAATATATATTCCTCTGCACTCCTCACTGCCTTCCAATATCTTCATATTTGAATGTGTGTGTATCAAATTGTTAGAAGCTATTCTGTCTATACCATAAGCCTAACTTGATCGTATATAGGGTACATTTCACATTCATTCTCCAAATCCAATTAAATCTTTATTAACTAATAGTCATTTTATGTACACTTCCATTTTATTACTATGTTTAACCAATTGTAATTTTTTTATTGAAATCATATCAATATATAAGCAAGTGTATAGCATTGAAAATGAAATTGTTCAAAAGAGATCTTTTCTTAGAACCATATTATTGATTGTTGACATTTGAATTGATCATTTCAGTTTATATGATTTTTGTGTTCTTTTGTAAATTAATCAAAACGCAGATCATACTATTATACATTAATTGATACAAATGATACAAGTAATTAAATTTTTGCCAAAAAAACCTTGAAGATCATGAATCTGAAGCATACTGGGTGAGAAGGGAGGGGAAGGGGTATGCTGACTACGCAATAACAAGTAGTTCCTCCTAATATGATAAAAGAGCTTTTCAGTAAACCTTAGTTTTTAATAATATCCAAAACTGACATCAATCTATCATAAATAAAGTAGTAGTTTTGCTTTCCTGACAATGTAACTCAAATATTATTCTCAACTCATCATATTCATATAGCTTAGCAACAAGTTGGATAAATACAGCCTTATTTATCACTAAATAACAAGTGAAGTATATAAGTGAGAAAAAAAAAGCAAGTGAGTAACGTAATATTTAAACAACACGTGGAAAAAAAGAAACTGTCAGAGAAAAATCTATAAAGTTTATTGATTTTTCCCTATCATCCATTTAGTTTACGTAGTAAAATGACTCATTTCATGAGAATTAAAACAAATTCAATAATAAGTGATCAGTTATTATTTAACAAATTAAAGAAACTTATTTCATTATTGAAGGAAGAGTACTGAGTAATTAGTTTCTATGTACAACTATACTTGTTGTTATAAAGTAAGTTATATTGTCTCCATAAAACGAATTCTGTCAAAATGTAACACTAAAAATACCATCCTACTTGGTTATCTAAAGGAATAAGTAAATCAATCAATAGCTTCATTCTTGTTCCATTGATGTTCTCTGGTCATGTCATCTCACCAGAATCAATTTTTTCCAAATCAAACAAATTGGAAACCTATGCACAATAGTACTTTTAGCCATCATTCATGAATTCAAACAAATACTTTATATTCAAAAGAAACACATTCAAATGTTCATTTTACCTTGCTCTTAATCTTCTATTATTTTTTCAGAATTAATTTTCAATTCACTCTGTTAAGTAGTAATTAGCATTTTTATGTTAATCAATTATTCATGTTTTTTTATATTCTTCTTAAGTTGACAATTAATACATAAAATTATAAATTCATTATTTAATGAAATTTTCAACAGACAATTATGTAATCTATTTCTATCTTCTTACATTTACATAACTGGTAATCGATACTTGAATCATTTTGATTTCTTCTCAATCAACATGGATAACTTGTTTTCTTGATTGAATACATCTATTTTATTATAGACAATCATATGTGAAATTTTTCTGTATAAACAACTGTGCAGTCAATGTGAATGACATCGTCGAAATGAAAATTCACGTTGCCGAATAGTTTGTTTTCTTCAAGTTCTTATCTTCTTCACAAATAGGGATAATAGTACCAGGCCTCTCAAACCTACCTAACAATAAGCATCTGAAGTGTTTGAACTCTTTTCCCTTACCTTGTTGTAGAACATGAGGTGACCTTATATTGATATAGTGTTTTTTAAATAATGGCTTATGTGTTAATGTCTTATCTCTCTTGCTCTCTCTAGAACTAATCGTCTCAGAGGTCACCTTAAAATTTTCAAAACCGAGATCAAATATATTTAGAGTAAGAATCCGTTTCTCACATTGAGTGGTCAATGACTAACACGCACTACCTGAACAGGTAGTATCAGCTCCATCGGAGAACTCTTTCAAGGAGAAGCTGGATCTACACCAGAAAAACCTGTGAAAGGTTTAATACAGATCATTAGACCTACCATCCTTATCACTGAAGACAGAAGACTGAAGACCAATTAGGCTGATATATATAGTTTACAATGGAACATGAATGTTCTACTTCATGGATATTCGTATTCAACCAGGTGCACACAATTAACTTTGAAGGTCCGAAATGACACTTGGAATAGAAATGAATTTCAACAGTTTTGAACATTAATTATAGAAAAATCTTTATGTGGACAGTATTGGATAGTTCATATAAATTATGTTCAAAGATGCGAGAAGTAAAATTATTATTAGTTGAAAATTTTTTTGGAGAGAATTGTTACGTAAAATGATCGCTAACAGTTACGAAAAAAAACAAAACAAAAATGATTAAAAAGAAATATACTGCTGTTAAAACGGGATTAGTTTTCTTCTTAAGTTGAATATTTTGAAGAATGTTGAATTTTTAAGGTGATGTCACGAACTTGTTTGAGTCAAACAACCATTGAAAATCAGAAGACACCGAACAGCTGTATTGTCCTAGTATGGGACTATTCACGTGTGCAACAATGAGTTAATTGAATGTGCTTCCTGTATGTACGTATGATCAACATAAAACCTGGCACATATGTATATCCGTTCGTTGCATTACCTCTATGGTACGGCAAGATTAACACCAAATTAATAGAAGTCACTTCAATAATAATAATAATAATAATAATAATAATAATAATAATAATAATAATAATAATAGTAACAAGGAGTGTGAACATATAAAATATGGTTCAGTGAGCGTGGAAAGAAAGTTATGAAGTAATTTTAATCTCATGATTTAAGGGAGGACAATGAGCGAATACATATGCGCCACTGTGATTGATTCTGAGCCATGTCATCCAATGTTTTTAGCCACTGGTTACGGTATTCGCGGGGACCCCAACCAGGTAGTTTGCAGCTGTCGACACTACTGAAATCAGCAGTCCATGACTTCATATACTGATGCCCTGTTTCAGTTTGGTTACCTCTTACTCTCTTTCATCCTGTTCCTATATCAGCTAACATTATGCGTCGAGGCAGACGGTGGTTGGGTATGAGTAACAAATGTCCCCATCACCTCAGTAGATGAAGATTCATAACGTTGTCGACTGATTTATCACCTTTCCTTAATACCTGTCGTCTAACCTCGTTATTATTTACTCGATGATCCCAGCCAACGTGAGCGACTGTTCGAAGAACATCGATGGTCAAAGCTAATAATCTACGAGTGTTGTTTATCCTTAATGACCACGTCCCACATCCTAACAGGAACACAGAGCGAACTGTTGCGTAGTACACTCTTTCCTTCATTGAAAGACGAGAAGTTTGTCTACGCAATAGGTGACGTAAGTTGGCAAAAGCCAAACAAGCTTTTTGAATTTGTACTAAGGTTTCGTCAGAGACCAACTCATTAGGGTTAATCAGATTTCCAAGATAAGTGAAGTAATCGAAGTGCACAACTACTTCACTCTCTATCTTTAGCCCAAGTGTTGACGGAGACCAGTCATGGAGCAATAGTTTGCATTGAATGGGGGAAACGTATTCCGAACGTGGTTGCATTGGTGCTTATTGCTGTTAAGAGATTCTATATCTTCGCTAAGTAGAACTGTCATCAGCATATTCTACATCAATAAATGAATCTCCGAGTAGAAGACCAAATTCTGAAAGTCAGACGATGAGAGTTTATTTTTCGACAGTAAATCAACTATGGAATTTTAAAAAATGAAGACAGTGAGCAGCCTTAACCGACACTACTTGAGGTTACAAGTTTGGATGAGAGTTCGCCATAAGCTCTGACACGAAGAGTAATGTTTGAGTAAAGAGCCTTAATGAGATTTATGTACTTCTTGGGTATGCTTTTCAATGAAAGACATTGCCATAAAACTTCTCGGTTCACTGAGTCAAATGCCACTTTCAAGTCAAGAAAAACCACCATTGTCGGGCTCCGAAAAGTACGTTTGTGTTCTAAAACCTGACAAATGGTGAATATCTGGTCTATACAACCGCGACCAGGTCTGAAACAAGCATGCTTTTTTCTTAGTTGTAGACCACGAGTTGTTGTTAAACGTCTGACAATTGTAGTAGCTAGCATTTTAGACATTATATTCGTCAAACCTATTCCTCTATGATTATAGCAGGAAGACTTTGACCCTTTCTTATATACTGGGACGATTAACGATCGACACCAGTCAGATGAAATTATGTCAAGTTTCCAAACTTTAGTCAAAATATCAGTCAGCTTAGTCGTCAAAGTGGGACCATCATCCTTAAAGACCTTTGGGGACAATCCATCTGGACCTGTTGCTTTGCCTCGCCTTAGGTTGGCTAAAGATTTTCGACTTCGATATGCGTCGGGGAACTTTCCATTCTGGCTGTCTTAAAATAGTGAGAAGTTTTAGGGCAAGTGAAGGCCAACTAAATTGCTCTTTAAAGTCTTCAGTCCTCAGTTCTAAGCTTTTAGACTGAGAGCTAATAAGCGTCTCATCTCTTTCGGAAATCGTTCCACAAACACTTGATTTTTAACCCGTTTATTAATTCGTAAAGTTGTATAGTGTTAACTAACGCTACTGCTTTTTCCATTTCCTTTGCTTACGCTTTCCACCCAGTCTCACGGTCTTTTTGAAGACTCTCTGTTAGTTTGTATTTGGTTACTCTCCGCGCCTCATCGTGTTCGGAGACTGACTAGATAGGTTTTTGGGAGTCAATCAATTCGACTGATGTCATTGAGATCCCCTGACCTTATTGATATGTTGATTTAAGTCCTTGATAAATGTCCCTGTAGATGCTACAGCTATTGGGATATCTTACCAAGCAGTATCTAGTAGTGTTGAATCTTCATAATTGCCTTAGTGATTCTTCAGTTGTTCCTGGAATTTAATCTTAGCTGTTTCGTTGACGAATAGAATTCTAATGGGTTTTCCTGAAGTAGTCTTTCTTTGCCCAGTAAGATGCAAGCAAATACGTGTTTGTACTAGAGTATAGTTAGAATCTAAACATATACTCCCGAAAGATCAACAATCTTCTATCGAGCCTCTCCAACGGTGACTAATGGCAATATGGTCTATTTGAGTCCACCGTTGAGTAGGGCCAGGAGATCGCCATGTTAGACTATGTCACTCATTATACTTAAAGTTCGTGTTTGCTAGAAATAATAGATCGCTTGGGCAAAGTTGTAATAGACGGTCGCCGTTATCCGTTCTCTGAACTGGAACACTGAAGCATCCACCTTAATGTCTTTCAGACTGATTCAAGCTACCTATATGGGCGTTAAAATCACTAGCCATGAGTACCAAATCTGAGTGTTTGGTTTTATAAAGAAGCTCAAAAAGTTTTCTGTAAAATTCATCCTTCACTTCATACGGGCTGCAGTCAGTGGGAGCGTGAGCCAAAACAACGAAGAGACAATGGCTTGTGTCGCTATCTTTCCGAGTTCTTACTGAAACAAATAAGTAGGACGGCACATAGGCGACTGTCAACAGGAATCCATTCGAGAAGTGCCTGTTCTGCTCACATACTTAACGCAATACCTACACCGGCTAGTCCACAAGAAGTTGCTGTTGAGTCACCAGATAAACGTAGAGTGTATCGCAAAGGTTGTTTACTCTGACTAGGTGAGGTCAAGTAAATGGCCACGCTAGGATCCTGTATACATGTTTAGGAAACATAACATATATCAGTGACGCGGGATTTTAATGTTCTAGCTAGCACCGATGTGAAGTTTGGAATGCGGTCACAGTATAATCCCGACGTTATTTCATGGGCTGGAATCGTTGGCACTGATGACACAAGAGGAAGTGAAAGATAGGGATTTAGGGTTGAAGGTAGTAGCAGGATAAATATTAGTAATAAAAGGAGTTTGATTTAAGTGACGGTGATTATTGTGTTGTTAAAGGTATAAGGGCAGTTATCTCTTTCAAGTTGACCACAGTGTGGAAGGTTTCTTCACGATGTACCTAAAACGTGTATTGGGTTAGCTTTGGTTTCAAAGACCTAGGAGCATATTCGCAGTGCCCAAGGAACAACTGCTCGGGGCCGGTCACACACGGCCTTTTTGACAGAGGTTTTTCTTGTTTCAGCTTCGTACATGTTAGGGCCGTGCTTCCAAAGACGGAATTCTGTAGAGTTACATAAGGTATGCATTTTTATTGTCAACCATTTCTAACCACTCCCGACCATTTCGGGAAAACAGCATTCCTGTTACGCTGGCTGTTTGAGGAAAACACCATACTGCCGTCAGGCCTATGTACATTCAGCAGTACATCTTCGCCGGTGGACCTTATATTTGGTGCTTTGGTCTCACTTCTCTTCAACCGATCTTTTAAAAATATCTCCTAAAATTCCAGTAAGATTATTTTCCTTCGAGTTGTTAGTATTCATCATAGATTGGTGTTGGTCAGGTACCATTGAAAACCATGGGGTACTGGACAAGTGTTTAGTCTTAGTATGGGACTTCTTGGCAGTGCATATCCTCTTTTCAACGTGAAGAGCAAAATCAACTAAACGTAGTACCTATCTTCACAAAACCACTCAGTTCAATTATTTACATTTTGATTGTGTTCATTAATTCGAATTTGATTATATATCGACCTTTGGTGATTCACTAACACTAAAAGTTAGCTACTTGTAACCTTAATAAAAGAAGCCTTCTTTCTGCTGCCCCATGCCAAACCTTAACTCCCACACATTTTCACTTTAGTTTATTTCAATTACTTTCTATTCTATTTTGATGATTGTTAGTAGGATAAAATAATAATGTAGTATAAATAATCTATAAGAATTAATAAACTGAAGGTAACCTGAAAGCTTATTTCATTATGATCATTTTATTAATTGTTGTTAAGATAAAATATTCATAATATCTTACAGTTTGTATTTTTCATTGATTATTCATTCATTTTCTTTTCTTTGTGTGGCAACATCGAAAATGTGAATGACGTGGTTGATGATGATATTTCACCTACATTACAGTGTAATCTTATACACAGACTTAACAGGCGTAGAAAAGAATACCTTACTATTTATTTTATATTTGACCTTAACATATACATCATGTAAAATTCTTTGCTAAATATGCAAGCGTTTTTATATTATAAATAATTGACTATTGTGAAAATACCGTAAAATGGAATTTGTTCAATGTAATGTTTTGATTTCAAAAGAAATATGAGGAGCAAAACACTCTGTACTAATATTTATATTGTTCCCTTTATTGATAATGATGCAAATGATAGAAATGTTATATATATGTAACTTCTAGCCGACTAATCAAATTCATCAGGATGGTCAAACAAAGTGGTACTGGTAAGGTTTAATGAACTCACAATATTATGCCTTAACTTTTGTATGTTACCCTAACTCCATCATTCTATTTTTCGTAAATTGTAATTGATTGGGATTTTCTGTTACTATTTTTTTTCATAATTATTAAATGGTCATAATTACGTCACTCAGTTGGTCTTTACTTTCATATTCATTAAGTGATCGATTTTCTCTAGATACTAACTTCATCTTTTACTAGTTTTCATTTGCCTATTAGTTTCCATATATCATTTTTTGATATTCAATATATGCAAACAATCTATGACGCAACCTGTCTTTGTTTCTTAAACAACTACTTTATTTCAGATTAATATAAATACAATACTACAAATCTAATAAATAAGATCATCGGAAAAGATAATTTGCTTTTTCAATCGTCCTTATTTTTAAAGGTGGTTTGCAAGTAATGAACAGAAAAACGTTGACCTAGGTGCATCTGAAATCTTGACGGAAGTGATGCTACTTAGCTGATTCTATCCCAAGTTAACCAGTTTAGTAGACTGAAACAGATAACAAAGAGCTATTATTATTGCAATTAATACCATGTGGGACTGAGAAATTCACATCGATTGATTAATGAGTATTGACCGATATCACATTTACTTTGTCCATTCCTATAATGCTGAACAAATTCCATTGATCAAGTTGGAATATGAACGCTAATATACATAACTCGACTTTGGTGGCATTATATTGGTATGTGGTAATTAAATTGATGGCCACATTGCAAACTTGACTGATAAAACCCAATTAATGCTATGAGAATGATTAAGCAACCGTAACATTCATCACTATTCACTGTTCAATCAATTAAAGTCTTTATGATGTGTAGATAATTTTTCTCTAGGTGTTTGGAAGTAATATTGATACAATATGTTTATTTTCATAAATGTTTTACGTATACAAACATAATTTGGTTATTTGAACGAAGGAAACTTACTTACAAGTGATTAATGAAAATGGATGAGGTTAAGAACCTATGAAATGGTAGTCCAGTTAATGTCTGCACGATAAATTTTTAGCCATAATCAACAACTTTGTGATTTTACTGAAGTTGAAATCTACAGTCTATTTAGTTATCGCTTAGCATTTCTACAAATGATATCAGTTAAAACAAAACGTATATCTACACTAAAGCGTTAAAAGAAATAATTCGTTTTTAGATAGCCATCCAGAATTAAATTGGAATTTTCATTAAGAACTATTCAGTAATAATAATAATGATTATACTGATACACAGGTATACAAGCTGACATTGACATTATGCGCTAATTAATAAAGTTGGCAAACACAATTTTCTACAATTAGGCTGCCAGAATCGGGTAAATATCTCGATAAACTAGCGAATGATGATGTTTGCTGATGGAATTAATTACTATCAAGGTAGTATGAAATGTGGTTACGTGAGTTTTATGTAAAACAATTTTTCATTTGCCTTTTTTATTTTCAAAGTGTGGTACTTCAAAATTAAAGCTGGTCAAATGTGATATGTGGATAAGCATATAATTGTTATTAGAAAAGATGCCGAAACAAGTAACTTCACTTTGCTACCACCAATAATAGTGCATTTATATAGAACAGTAAGTAATAATATAGCGCCATACGATAAGGGATAAATTTAACGTGTATGGAGATTAGATCCTGTAGATTTAGCATTTTAAGGGAGTCGACTTATTGTTTGAATCCTCTAATGTTTAATCATGTTTGAGTGTCATTGAAAACCAGGGAACGCTATACAACTGGTAAGTCTTACCATGTTACTCCTCAGCACGGTTGTGGAGATGACACTAAAGTAACCAAAGTATAAATCTTATCGCTAGATACCAGTCAACTCAATGAAGATGATGGATGAGTTTAAGCGACGAAACTTGAAGCTTCTAGATTTAATTTATGGTAGGATCATAGTTGATTGCAAAACCTGTTTTGATACTACCAAAAGCCAGAAACTCATAGTTTAGTCTCTGGAAGTAAATATTCCGTGAACATATATTTAGTTACATTTTTTAATATAGTTTGAATAGCACTCTTCTGAAATATTTTCAAGTGTTTTGTTGAAAGAGACTTATTTCTATTTAATTTTCCTTCATCTACAAAAAAGTGTGTTAACTTCAAATATACATAACTGCTATTTAATGAATTTATAATTTAATGTTTAATTTAGTATATGTTCTTCTTAGACCTAATTTCGGTTATCCATAATTGTAAATAGCTAAATAATTAAAATGTCTACCGAAAATCTCATAACATATTTTAATACTAAAATTTACTCTTATAGAATGAAATATACCTTTAATGATCGCAGTACATTCAGGTTAAAATAGTCGTACCATCTTATAAAATTGTAACATGAAAAAGTTTTCTGAAAATTTCAGTTACTATTTACATGATAGTAGAAAATAACTATAAAAAGTTTTCACATCTAGTCAGGCTTGATTAGTGGCTTGCCTAATTCGTATAATGTCACTGCAATGACCGGTGAAGTTAGTCTTTTATTGGGTAGTTGCCTATTAATAAAAAAGAACATGTAGCAGAATATGTAAGCAAATGAATCTCATTGTCCATTTTTTAATATACTTTATTAGTGTTCACAAAATCAGTAGCTTGAATCCGGCTAAAACAAATTCACACATCATGGGCTCTACCAATATTTTCGTTATACAGTGAAACAAACAACTGAAGTTTTTTACCTTTTGTTGTCTTTTCAATTTTTTTTACTACGATAGAAAGTATTCCCATAAGTTGTTAAAGTATTCTTCAAGAATTTTATTTATTTCAAACTGATTGGCACCATGGCGCTAAATGGCAAAAAACATATATGTCATCGACTTGATGTTCATAAAGAAGAAATGCCAATAAGATTGGTTACATTATTTTTCAAAATAAAACTTTTTGGAAACAAAATGATTAAATGTACACATTTTAAAGTTTAATTTCAACGGCATTTTCTGAACTCCCGATACATGTTTCAACTGTAGAAGGTGGTAACATAGTACTTTTATGTTCATATGTAAGACCTGACCACCATAATGGCAAGCTTGTTTTAACTAATTGAAACATTGAAAACTGCTTAACAATACAAAATAATTTTACATTGGAACGTACTAGTTCAAATCGAAAACCATCATAAATTGATGAGTTAATTAATGGATCACATAATTTTAATTTCCATGTTTGAAATACTTTTGTATTTGAATGAGTTTCAGTTTTAATGTTTAATTTTTGATTTGACTGATTTACTGTACTACATTTCATAGATGTTTTCCAAAATTTTAAATGATTATTATTTTTTTGACACTTTTTATCTTTATTGTTCTTATTACTTGAATTAAGAATTTTATCATTGTATTGATGCTGATAGTATTGTAGGTAAAAAAATTCATTTGGTGGATTAAAATAGATACTAAGAAATGATTCAGCTGACATATTATATTGTAAATATGTTTTAAGCCGATTTAATATCATACTTCTTGTGTGATAAGTATGTTGTTTGGTAAGCCGTAAATATTTACTGATTGGTCCGAAAAACTTTTGAAATACAAATTCACTTGATTTTTGTAGTTGGTTGTCTGATGAAGATTCTAAAATTGAAATAAAACACATTGTAGATAGAAAAGTATACTCACATTAAAAAATGTAGTATAATAGTATAATAATAAATTCGTTCATATATACAATTTACAACCGTACAGTTTGTGCGGAGGCTAGTGCTATTATTCGCTAGCATTAAATCAAAGAAATGTGAGAGCTTTGAGCTCAAGGGCTGCTCATTGAAAGCGTCTAACTATTGTTTCAGTCAAAAATGAATTCCAATTAAGCTGATTATATAATAAAATATGAAATAACTCAGTATAGAGAAGAAAATTTCAATGTCTAAATGTATGTAGAATATACTTAGGATTTCAACAATTCAGTTTAATTTTTTCGTTGTGGATTAGATCATCATTAGTTTTAGAATTCAGCAATAGTTAAGGAAGCATATATTTTAATAATGTGTAAAGGGAATACCTTAGCTGTAAGAGTGTACTGAATTGTAATTCAGTAACTTAGACTAGTGCCCACTTATTTCAGAACGTACATTCATAAAGTAATAACAAAATTGAGGAATTCTGAAAGCTATGTTAACACACAAAACTGTAATAAAATATTTTTATTTCTATCCCATTCAATACTTTTACTTTCTTCATTAATCATATTAGCCTTAAGGATGAAAGTAAAATTCTTACATCAAATTTACGTAGTGGGAATAAAAAAAGCTAATCTAATTTTTCTTGTCCATTAAGTGAAGTGATTTAATTGAAGTAAACAAAACGGTAAATCATTAAACTAATTTATTTTTATGCGGTTTATTTACTGAAAGTTTTATTTTTACCTTTATTATATTGTTTACATATCTTACTGCAAAATTTAGAAAATTCGTAACATTTTCATAAGAAATTTAATGAATTTTTAAAGTTTTAAAGATATGTGAATAACTAAGGCGTATTCTTGGTGATGTATAGTGAAATAAACTTTTATATTCTTTCGTAACCAATCAATATCATCTATAGAATTGTTGAACATAGAAACTAGTTCTACTTAAGCCATGAACTCTTTAACCTAAAACACTAACAAATAAAAACACTGAACCTTGTAGTTATCATGAAATATTTCACATACGATAAAGTAAACACTCTAGAAAACAAGAAGTAAATCTTTTTCCCGTGTATGATAGTACTCATAATGTTTTATTCATGAAATGGAGCGACAAAAGAAAAACCATCAAGTTTTGAAATGAGAGACTGTGTTGCACCGTGCTTTGTATTAAAGCTAACCGTCTCAAAGTCCCTAGTGTGCTATTTTTTGGCATGATTATTTATAAAATCTTAAGAAACAAGAACAGTATACCTGTCAGCGGTGTTCGGTAAGAAACTCCTTTACCGTTGGTGCTAATATTTTAGTATAACCATTGTTTAATAAAACAAATATTTGTCACTCATTGAATTAATACCATTTAATTTATCTTACAATATTTAACACCTATCATCAAGTGCATTTTAGTTTGATAATATTTATTGGTTTTTCCTAAATAATTTATACAAGTATCTTTAATAGATTATGCTTCAATTTGTGAACATCAATTATCATTGAAGTAGATTTTCTATAATCTGTTGGTCAAAACAATTCTCACCTATGTTCAGAACAGTTAATTATTAAGCAGATATTCAAAGTATTTTTAAATTGACGGAAAATTCTTAGCTTACAAGGCTTTCGTAATTTATTTCCACTAAACTTAAAATCGTTTGTTTTATTTCAGTATATGTAGGACTTCATCTAAAATTTTAAATAAACATGATTCGCCTACTAGTCTCTATTTTTTATTGCTCTTCTTACCACATACCATAATTATGTAAACAGTACATGACAATATGCTAAAATTCAGTCAAAAGACCATATAAATAAATGGCTAGAATGAGAACAGACAAGATTAGGTTTTCAGTAGTACACAGATGTAAGTCGAACATCATTTGAGTTTATCATGACATATTACTATAAAAAAGAAACTTTGTTCTAGTTCATTTATTTGGAAAATGATTTAATTGAGATGATGGTATTATGTAGAACCTTAAAGATATTTATAATTTGACTGTGTTTGTATCTTCTCGTTGATGCTGTTTGAAACCACAATTAACCAGTCTCCATTTCCGTATGTACATCTAGAGCACATTGGATTAATATACCATTAACTTTTAAGTATGATTACATTTATTTGTAGTTGATATATCGAAGTTTAGAAACAAATTTTGTCCTATTTTGAGGCTCGTTTGCTAAATGTGCTTGCATCACAGCGTTGATGTCTAAACTGGGAATTGAACTCAGTCCATTTGTTTTAAACGCCACCATAATATCCAACAAGTGATTGAAATCTAAATTCTACTTGCCAGTCACAATCCAATATTAATAATATAAATATGAACTTACACAAATTTTGAAACAGTTTACAGTAATCTGGTTATATCTCAAAGCATAATTTGTTGAAATAATAAAGTATTAGTAGTCTACATTAATATAATTCGATAACAGTTGGAAAGTGGGATCCTGGACTCAGTAGCTCAATGGATGTGGCTCTGGTGTTTGACAAGAATGAGCTGAGTCCAAGACTTAGTGCAAATGTCGACACCAGGATTCTATTGCACCAAGCCGACGAACCACATTTGAGAATAAAACAGTTATTCTGAATTCCGATTGCTAGACATCATCTATGCAGATATATTCATCAATGATAGTTACTTCAGAACGTTGTAATACAGTATTTTGTATGAAAACAAATAACTATCTTCGTTACGCTATGACATATATCCAGTCAGGTACAGAATCAATTAAATGTCTTTCCACAGAAACGAGATGATTGATAAATATAACAATCCATAGCATGAACTATCTTTATCTAAATCAATTAGTGAAAAACATTACTAAGTAGAAAGCGGCAAGTAACTGTAGTAATGTATATTCTCAACAAAAATATTAGCAGGCAATAATAATTCATAACATTTACTGAAATAATAACTCACCAACAGTATTCACTGTAAAATCTGATTTAGTATATACAGTATTGAATAAATTATTAATTAATGCAATTAAACGTATTTGACATTTTCGTTTGTATTTTAAATAGCTAATCTCGCTTTTTAGTCGTTTAGCAGCTTGTACATTCAACTCATTAATATCAGGCATTTTGAGAAAATCAAATGTTTCACATAACTTTTTTGAATCCTCTTCTGTACATTCATCATTACAGTCAACATTTAATTTAACAGTATTATTATTTGTTTTATTAGTAGAATTATCAGTAAGTCCAGAAGTGGTAGTAGCAGCAACCGTACTACTACTGTTATATCGAAAACATAATGGATTGTTTTGCAGTGATTTGATGAATTGTTTAGAATGACAATCATTTTTATTTTGTGTCGAACTTGTTGGTTTTTGTTTGGATATCATGTCTTCTTGTGATTCATTTTTTAACATCTGTTGTAATTTACTTTTACGATTATCACCATTAGTACTATTAGTATTGCTTCGAAGACAATCGGAATATATGGACTGATTATATCTGGAGTGTCGTTTATGACGTGCAACAAATGGATCATAAGGCTGTAAAGTAAAAATTGGAATGTGCAAATTTGTTATGATAGTGACAAATTTTTATAGTTAGCAACATCAAGTTATCCGAATCTTTTGTTCAGAGTTTTGATAGAAGCATTCACTATATTTTGGCTAACAGTTGTATCTGTCAAAAAATACCTCAAGTCTTGTATATGTGGCACTCCTAGTCTCAAATAAATGTCATTTTGTACTAGATTTAAATACGTCCCTTAGCTAGTCAGAATGTTACTAATTCAGTACAACAAAATCAATTACTGTACAGTCTTCAGAGCTAAAGGAGACTTGAATAAAAACCATTAACAATAGTTTTGCAAAATGATTTTGAGTCAGCTTGAAAGTCATAAATGAGCTCGTTCGTTAATAAAAACTAGGAGAAATGTGCTATACTAACTAAGCTTTAATATATATTATAGGATAAATAAAGGCTTGGCTTTATGCTAGCATTAGTGAGAACGCTAGATAAAGAAAATAACCATCCACCAAATTACTGAATTCAAAACCTAGTAATAATATTATTTGTCGATCAACTGATAAAGTAAGGCATTAAATCGCTGATGCAATAGTGGTGTGCATTGAATACGTAAACGAAACCAAGTTTCATATTGTACTGAACTAGCACTAGACTGAAATTCATGAAACATTGAAACAGGAAAACATGCAATCCTAATGTGTAACTTAGTAAACCAGGCAAAGTGAATAAATCAAAGGTGATAGTTTGCATTAGTTAGAAAACATATAGGAATTGTTTTAAAGACACCATCAGATAGTTGAACGACAACGAGTTCAAATGTAAATATTTGGACTCTATTAAACTGATAAACGTGTAACCATTTAGAGTAAAATAGATAAAATTGTAACCTAAATCAATGTTTGTCTAAGATTTTAAGATACAAGGGAGGCTTGACAAATAAATACACATATTACTTTAAGCACAGTTGAAAACAACTACTATTATAGAAACTGTAACCCTCGTTATTAACGATACCAGTCAGGAACAGATTTCCTTAATTGCTTAAAAGTGTTGCATAGAAGAAATAGTTAGGGGTATTTTTAAAGTTTGAAGAAGAAATATAGTTGTCACTTTAATTAATTGGATGCCATTGCTGTTTGAAGCATTGAGATCACGAAGTCGCTGCATTGAAAATCATATTTGAAGATCCGGTGAATAACTCATGTCTAAAATATATCTAGTAAATATGCATATAATGTACGCTAGACGTTTAGCAGAAACAACGCTTAAATAGTGAGTTCACAATAAGCTTTAATGGGCTAAATCTATGTTGCATAAAAGTTTCTAATGTAGATAAAATACAAATTAAAAACTTCACTGTGGCCTTCATATATCCAGTACAATACAAACTTTTGAAACAAATATTTTACAAGTATTAGTAAATTTTAATTAATCCTCATTCATTCTCATTTAAAATTTGTTTAGCAAGTTATCTTCATTGGTGGAAATATTTTCAAAATAAACAATAAAATTAGGGTAGTTTTAAACAGAATGCTATAGATTTCCTGCTTATATTTGTCTAATGGTTTATGTCACTTGGGTTTTACTGAAAACTAAGGAACACTAGTCGACTGTTTCATCCTAGAAATGGACCTCTCAGCAGAGCAGGCATATTTAAACTTCATGAAAAACAACTTCTCACTAATACTTTGAGAGACTCTCGAAGTAGATAAATAGGGCGTAATGAATGTGGTAGTTACAAGTAATAGCATTATATGATCATTGTGCTCTAACATAAATTAGTTGAGGCAGGCTAAGTAATGTTGATGGCTAGCAGTTCACTTTTGAATCTAAAGTTTCTGTGTTGGAGTTACGGATGTGTTATGAGTTCCAGCTATTTTGGAGTTCCTTACTAAAATGAAACGTCTGACTACTGTATCATAGCTTCTCTTACAGTAACTAACTGAAATCATTTTATGACTAATACAAACAAAAAATTGGGCGATAAATTTGTCCAATTAATCAAAACGTCTCAGTAAATTAACGGTTGAATATACCTGTTATAAATAAAAATAGAATAATCTAGCTGGGATAAAATGACCTTAATGTAACCTCTACTGCACAGTGTGCATAAAAAGGTTACTAGTGAAGCGTATTTACAAAGATAAAAACAATTTAAACATGGCGTATAAATGTATTACTTAAATAATATATAGGAAAAAGATTGAATATAAGATTAAATGTAGCATTATTATGTCTAACTGTATCTCATTTAACCGATAGCTTAAATGATAATTTCTTAATAGTATGATGACTAAGAAATAAAGGTGTATGATAAAAATAAAGTAAATCTTAATGAAACACCAAAATCTTTACTAATAAAGTAAAAAAAGTATAACATTTCGATCTTCAGTTGGGTAAAAAAGGTTTATGTCTATATCATGACATAGAATTCGATACTTTATTCCTTCACGGAATGACTCAGAAATAGGTATAGCTTCTTGGAAGTAGTGTTAATTTCGTTGGATATAATAAGTGCTATTATTTTAATATGAAAGCATAGAAATAAGAAGATTATTTGTAGATCGTACTGAAAATCTACTATTACTTACTAAGTACGTGGATAACTGAAAAATATAAGAACCGGTACAACCTATGAGTATTCTAAATGATAAATCATCACTTACAAAGAGAAGAATTAAGTGCAGATTCATATATTTAATTGATTCAGTTTGTGTTAGTGATAAAAAATTATTTTTATGTGTTCAGTAACTTGCTCGGTTGAGGTCCTTTCCAATACTTTCAATGTAAACGGCATGTGTTGCATCAATCACTGTCGATTATTTTATTATTCATTTACGTATTAGTGCTACATATTAGAGTGTAATTTCATCGGAAATGCAGTTCGAAGCGTCTGGAATTATCTCCGACTATGCTGTAATAGCAGGTGCAGTTTGGCTTATTCAAACGCGTCGGATGTACGAGACACAAATATAGTAAAATTTAGCCACTGAAATAAAATCTTTGATGAAAATCACACTCTAATATGTAGTACTAATCAGTAAATAGATTGTACAATCATCAAAATTATTTCTACATAACAAAGGCTTTCAACTTGTGGAAACTAAAATATCAAATTACTTGTTATCAATTTATTTCGGTAATTTATTTTTAATCTACCGTCAGTTTTCTAGTAGATATCACAAGCTACTGGTATAATTTCAAATCCTATGTAACAGTGGGAGTAGTGTATATACATTAGTCTATACGTTATGCTCACAGTCAGCATAAAAGTTCTGCACTGAGTAGTAAGAAATCTACAAACTATTGCTAGAAATAGACAACATTTCAAAAACGGGAATAAATCAGTGACGAAATAATCTTCAGAATAATTTATTATAATACGCTTAACCTGACACTAAGTTGTTGAAAGTAGTCACAAATAAAATTTGCCATACTGTATGAGTTCATTAGTACTGATTATGCTAACTTCTCAGATAATATTCAGCTAGTGATTCACTCAATGAGTTGTGATCTTTCTAGTTGTAGAATCATAGAATTTGATCTTCAATGTTAATTAAATCAGGATTTCAATGAAATTTGGATAGTCAATTACATATAAACCTACAGAAAACCATCCTATCCAACCAATATTAATTAGAATTGTATAGTGCAATGAAAAAAATGTCATTTAAGATTTGTTTTACATCATAAAAGGATATTGTATGATTATTACATATTTTGTGCATTTTACATTTAAACAAATCTGTAAAAAATATCTGGTTAACATCCTTCATAATTCATTGTGTCTCATTATGTATATATAATACAATATAAGCTATTATAAGACCTTATCATATAGAATATTAAACAAAAAGACAATTCTAGTGTCAACTATAGTGGAGAAAATCATAAAAGTATTTATTATAAGGTATAAAAACCAAATAATTAGACAAATAATTCATCTGTTTCGTCAATCAGTTAGCAATCAAGAAGGTTATTAACCCCACTGCATCCCTAAAGAAAATAAAGTCATCAACTATTTGGCGTAAACTATAAAATCTTACAGACTATCGCTTTACAACACATTAGGTCCTGGTACACTGCCACACCATCAGTCATTCAGATTCTAGTGACTACATCTGATTGGAAAAAACAAAATTTTATTGAAAACAACTATTTAAAAGTTTTTAAACTCTTAGGGACTAAACACTTGGAGACTCTTTTAATAATTTTACGTCTCTTTAAGACAAAAACTTGCAACTGTATACACCCTAGTTTAGTTGAGCAAAAATAATTTTTACATGTAATGCTAATACCACTATACTAATTTTTTATTCATAACTGATTATGACTCCATCGTTCTAGTATGATGCATGCCAAATACATTATATTAGTAACATGGACCAAAAAAATATATTACTCTGTTTATGTTACTCTGGTCATTGTCAAGGCGTCAAACCATTATAATCATATGCAATTAGCTTAAATTTGCAAGACTCCTTTATTTATTATGTCAAGAGAAAATATTATTCATGAATGAAAGTAGACTAATTGCCTACTCCATCAGAATATATATATATATATATATATATATATCGACATTGATATATCCACTAGGTAATTCAATAGACTGTAAAAAATTACTAGACAAAACTATATTTGTTCATTTATTTTATTTTGTTCATCATTCTTGTAAAGTCATTAGTGAATCTGTTAGTTATTAATTTTTCATTTTGTTGTTGAATATGTTAGAAGGGAACAAAAGAAGTTTGTTGAGTGATAATATTAAACTTAGTCGAATATATCACAAAGATTGGAAAACAGAAACAATTTATTTTTTGCTTTTCAGAACTAATTCTCTTAACTCACCCTTTTTCAGGCAAGTAATTTGTTAATCAAGAATTAACCTCAATCCATCACAATCTGTCACAAAAGTTTGTTAAATTGTTATCATATGAAATAAAAGTTTTCTAAAAGGTTGGTTAGCATTACTTGTGAATACATGGAACGAAATCGGAAAATATTGTGCAATGCCCATTAAGAGACATATTTCAAACGTATGTTAAGTATAATCATTGTCGTGGAAACCAACTATTAATTGGTAATACAATACATAAACCAAACTAAAGCACATCGTTACCATCCATTTTTGATATTGTAGTTGTAGGAAGATATAATCATTTTTCATGTTTAGTATTATTATAGTGTGAAATACATTGTGATTCCTTGACTGATTGCTGGGTAAAAGTCAATATAATACTTAGCCCTTAGAAACGACTAAGTAGCTATACGTCTATTAGTTTAGGTGACACGAGATCATGTGAACAACACATGTTAAGATACTCTAGAGTATCATAGTATCTTATCAAGTCGTCATCCTCACCTGTATCAAGTATACTGATTAAAATCTTTACTAATATGATCTATTAAAATTTCTTGAATAAAATCTATGACTAAATGCTTTACACACCTGAATATCATTGTGTTTTATAATGTGTCAGCGTTATATAATTTACACTAATTTCTATTGTCGATGTTGTTTTGCAAGTTACTATGCAGGCTTGGATTGATTTATCTCATTGTCTCACATATATTCCCAGGAAAGTTCTGTCTTCTCTATTTTTACCTGCTACCAACTCTTATAATCGAAGTGTTATCCTTTGTTATCCTTTGGATATGTTTCATCACGTCGAAAAATTAAACTCAATAAGTATATGCAAATTTGAATTGTAGGGATATGCAGTGTTTGTAGAAACAGCTTCAAACATGGCTGAGTGACTAATTAAATAACAGAACGCGTTCAATGGATTCTGTAGAATACACTTCGTAAAATTTACGCTCCTTCCTGTTCACTGGATCGACTAAACCATGAAATCAAGTTAACCGGTAATCATACTGTTGTTATTAAAGAACATTAACACACCACCAATCAATTAATCTATACCTGTTGCCTCATGTATAGCATAGGCCGCCAACCAGAATTCTCGAAACAACTATGTCCTGAACATTCCTTCCCAGTTCTTCTCAAGTAATGTTCATCCTGCTATTTATGTCTGCCTCCGATTCCCGGCTCAGTATGTTTTTTGTTTTTCATCATTTTGTTTGGCCATAAGGGTTCAATGCTAGTGTTTCTCCTGTGATGAAGTTTGATGATTTCCTTAATGTGTTTCCTATCCACCTCCAGCGTATTTTACCAATTTCTTCCTCGGCTGGAAGTTGGTTTGTTCTCTCCCATAGAAAGTTTTTCGCTGATAGTATCTGGCCAAGGGATCTGGAGTATCCTGCACAAACAGCGGCTTATAAACACGTGTATCTTTTGAAAGATGTTTTACGTAGTTTCCTTTGTAAGTATCAACACCATACAACAGAACTGTCTTCACATTTGTATAAAAAATAGTGATTTTGATGTTGACTGACAGCTGATTTAAATTACAAATGTTTTTCAGTTGTAAAAATTCTACCTTTACGTTGATTTGTCAATCCATACCATCACATCTGCATCAGATACTCGTTGTTTATCGGTAATGCAGTCCAAGTATGTGAAGGTTTCTACATCTTTCAGAATTTCTTCGTCAGGTGTGATTGGGTTAATGTTCATTGTTTAGTATCTACGGTTATTGTATCTATTTTTCTATGTGAATGTTGAGGCTTATCACAGTCCATCTTCATCTACACTTGTTTATGTGTGTGGGATAAAAGAGTTAGATCATCAACAAAGTCCAGATTGTTCAGCTGTATTTAAGTTATCCACTGTATCCAGTGATTTCCCTGAGATCTTAAAGTTTTCATAATCCAGTCAACCACAAGAATAAAGAGAAAGTGTGAGAGTAAGCAGCTCTGTCTGATACCGGTCTTCACTGTGAGTGAATCTATGAGCTGCCCTCCATACACGATATCGCAGTGTAGTCCATCCTAAGAATTCTGTATAATATTGACAACCTACTCCGGTACACCATAACGTTGAAGAAAATTTTATCATTCCCCTCCTGTCCATACTGTCGAATGCTTTCCCATAGTGAAGAAGATTGATGCAATGTGATGGGTTCCATTCAATTAATTGTCCAACAATGAACCGTAATGTTGATATTTCATCGATGCACAACCGATCCTTACGCAATCTAGCCTGTTGATTGCGAGATCGGACGTTGGCTGAATCTCTCATTCGGATCAACAACACTCTGTTCAAAACTTTTCGTGATACTGTAAGTAGAGTAATACTTTTGTAGTTCTCATTTATGCTAAGATCGCCTTTTTACTGCTTTCTAATGAGGTACTCTTCTTCCCAGTCTGTTGATAATTCTTCTTCCTTTCAAATCTCCATGAACATAATGTAGAGCATCTTCCCAGTTACTTCTATTTTTGAACTTCAGTGTTTTGTTCAGCTAGTATGTTGTCTAACCCAGCTGACTTGCCACTTTTGATTTGTCGAATGGCCGTGTTGATTTAGTTGATTGTTGGTGGGTGGTTATTTGTAGGGAGATACGTAGATGTTGCTTCAATGACTGGTAGTTTCAGTGGAGCTGGTCAATTTAAGAGTTTCTCATAAAAGTGTTCTGTTTACCTGTTGAGTTGTTTTTGCGTCCAAGTGATTGGCTTATCATTCTTGTTTTGGATCAATAGTTCTGGTTTACTGTGTTCTCCAACTAGCTTCCTCGTTGCATCGTATAGGTGTCTCAAGTTTCCTTACCTTGCAGAATGTTATTTTAGTTTAAGTATTATTGATCTAACTACAATTATACTACTCACATTTTATTGAGTAAAGGATGAATGCTAAAAATATCTGCTTAAATTTCAGTAAGATTATTTTCCTTCGAGTTGTTAGTATTCATCATAGATTGGTGTTGGTCAGGTACCATTGAAAACCAGGGGGTACTGGACAAGTGTTTAGTCTTATTATGGGACTTCTCGGAAGTGCATACCTTCTACTGAATGTAAAGAGCAAACTTAACTAAACGTAGTACCTATCATCCTCAAACCATTCAGTCCAATTATTTACATTTTGATTGTGCTCATTAATTCGAATTTGAATATATATCGACCTTTGGTGATTTATTAATTGTATAAGTAAGCTATGTTCTCCGTTAAGTGATCCGTTGAAATTTGTGTAGCTTCATCTATGCGTTTGTGGGAGAATATGGTACTACCTATAATCATTTTCGGTTTGGGGACATAAGTTAGCAGAGCTCTCACCATTGTCGTTGACTCTGTTCAACCCACCTAGCCTCACGATATCTTCCTACCCTGTGTTGTCCATCTCGACCTTAGCATATAGTTAGCCCATCAAAATGATCAGGTCCTTGGCTAGGCATTTTTCGACGATTGACTGCCGCCACTCATAGTACTGGTCTTTAATATCTTTGTTTTCATCACTGATTAATAGATAGAACTGGATGACATTTATTGTGTTCCCTTCTTTCTTCACTTTGAAGAATGCTTTGATAATCCTATGTTTATATGATTCCAATCTTATGGATGCCTTCCTTGTTTCTTTAGATGGCATTAGTGCTACTATATGTATGAATAGGGCACTTTCTTCTTCATGACTTGAATACATCAATGCATCTTGTGAAGTATATCTTTATATTCAGCATGTCACCAATGGATTAAAGCTACTCCAAGTATCTTGAGATTGTATTGTTTCATTTCCTTAGCTACTTGGATACTTATCCTGGTCTCCCATATATATATCAACTTTCTGAAGTATATTGTTTTACTGATAGCTAAAACTTAAAGGACTGCCAGGAACTCACAAACTGTCAATAAATTGCAGCCATAGAAAATTATTCCGGAAGTAGCTAAATGAAATTTTAAATATCTCTCAGAAATAATTTTAAGAAATCATTTCCAAAAGAAAATATTAGTTGCTATCAAAAAAGATGTGTTGAAAATATTGTTTCATTTTGGGACATGCTTGTGAACGATTCACTGACTAACTTCATATTTTCATATTTTTCAAATTGCAGATTGTTAAGCTGCCTTTTTTTATGCTTGTTCGCATGTAGTGTTAACTAACTTGGGATTCATCAAACTAAACTATTTATTATCTTATGGCTCTCTATTATTAAAGAAAGTGGTATACAGTTTGGTGATCAAACAATTTAACAAGCTTCCAAGATTCATCAGGTTACTTGATTAATATATATAGGTATACATAAAACTACTAGATTCAAGAGTCTGCATACTTCAAATCTACTTTAATTTATGTACTGTGACTGTTTATCATGGAAGTCTAATTGATCACTCTAGCTGCAACAATAAGCGAATTTTATTCTTATCAGTACATAATAAATAGTGTAGGAGAGATTAATTAAATACTGGCTAGTTGGTGCATTAAATTCTGGATTTATCTAGTTCTATGAATAGAAGAAAATAACACTGAAAGAAGTGCCATTAAATTCTGTGATTACATAAAGCTATAAACTAGTAGTACACTAACCAAGTTCTTTCATTTATCCAAATTATAGTTAAATTACAATTACGAGCTATCTAAAAAGACAATTTTGTTCTTTGGACAAAAATTGAGTAACTGTATGCAAGTTAAACAATAAAAATGTATTTATTTGAATAGGCTCTAGTTAGGTATCGTAGTTACAGAATATATCTGATTAGTATACGTTGTACATCTAAATACGACAATCAAAAATCTATACTTTAAGTAAATACAATAAAAAACATTTTGACAAAACAAGAAAATTTATATTTCAACTCAAAGTATTGAATTACAAATAAGTATCAAAAAATTTTAAAAGTGATTTGTTTCTTACTTTTTTAAACGTATGTGTTCAAAAATAATTTATTCTAATTTCAAAACTGATTCAAACATTTTAAATAATGATTTATTGTTTGAATTCACTAAGGATTTCTCTTTTTTAGGTACAATTGAAAATCAAGATCTCATTAAGTGATTAGCCCTAATATGGAATTATTTTTAGTAAAATCATTCAGCTGGATCACAAATTAATTGATGTGGGGATTCTGGCACTAGATAACTTGTTAGGTGGATTTAATGGATAGGCCAACTTAATTTTCATTTTCTGTAATAACCTTTAATATTATTAGAATTCGCTAGTTTATAGTTTTTACTCTGTCTTTTCGTCCTACAGGAAGATGAAAAAAAGAAAAATTTTACGAAAAGTTTTTGTTCTTTTTAAAATGAAATTGTCTAGTTTGTTCCAAAATGTACGTCACGGCTTATTTAAAGGTTTTTTCTGATAATCAGATGTTATCACAGACATTAAAATGATGACATTTGTTACTAATAACATTCCGACCTATGGTATATTTAATCATTGTGAACATCAAGAATCGGAAAATTATGAATACTAGATTTTTGGTTTATTGCATTTTATGACTATTTATTTTAACATAAGCATTTTAACTGTAATATGAGAATTATGGGTTTTACAAATTATTAGCCGGTGTATTTGCAGGTCTGTTTTTAGTAGCTAATAATAACGTTAGTAAATACGTTCATACAAATGGAAATATCCCCAACTTTGCCACTGTTTACCAAGTGTAACTTAGACGGCGCCTTTAACTATATATTCGCTTAATCATTGGATGAGTACTTGTGTTAGATTGTACTTGCTGTTAGAATTTTCATTTACATTTTTACTTTTTTTATCACACTCGTGCCTTTTAATCAGTATTTCGGGATGTATGACTCTGGAAATGTTCAAGAAAGACACTTGGAAATAATTTATATGCTTAATATTAAATCTTTGGTGAGAATCACACAGCCATTCAGTAATCACAAACTAAAAACTATAAAATGTATTGTCTGCGACGCATTTTATTAAAGCTGAAGACATTGAAGATAACCAGTATTTGCTATAGTTCACCTAATGTTACTAAATGTACAGACAATAAAGTTTACATGATATTCAGTTAAAAGGCGTAAATGCAAAAATACTTATTGGCGAATAATCATCATAATTTCCTTAAGAGTAAAAAGGCTAGCTAAATGGTGATTGCGAAGAAAACATTGATAACTCAGAAAAGAAAATGTTTGATCCAACGATATCATTTACCAAAGCTCTACAATCGTATGTTTGGTGATTTTCATATGACACCAGTCTTATAAAGAAGAGATTACACAAGGCATTTAAACACTATAAGCATTAGAAGAACCAAAAAATGTTGTGTAATAGACCGAATGATAATGAAATGTTTTAAAATGAGAATAATTTATAAATTGTAAAGAGTATTGCTATTTATCCACTTGACCTACATGATGAGGAGACATATGTCAAAGATGGCAGTAGTTATTGGAAGTTGAAAAATAAGGCATAAACGACTAGATGTTCGAGGCTTCAGTAATTTGTAAAATGCTCATTCGTTCGAAGTTTTGAGATCAAACAATATGAATGTTTAGAAGTTTACTCTACTTGGTTCCTCATAAAGCAAATGTAAGTTGATCTTCAACTCTATACAAAAGCACTAAATTTGCTCACATCGAATTCTCCCACTCCTAAAATCGGCCTATGGCGTCAACTAAGCAGAGCAAAAGAATACGTTATGGATTACTGTGGCTCTAACCATTCGGAATTTCATGTTTGATTTCCGAGTGTTGAAACAACGCACGCAAACCCTAACTTCATTCCTGCCTTGATACATATTAATTGTGTATGTCAAATGAATAGACATAGTTTCTTTTTCCAATTTGTAAAATGTTTTCATTCTAGAACTTTTGATTATCATTCAGTTTATTAAGCAACATTTTTTTAATTCTTCTAACATTTGAAATTTTTAAATGCCTTATTATGTAATCAATTTTTATTTTTTGATAGACTGGTGTCTTATGAAAATTACCATGCAAGCTACTGTATAACCGTAGTAAAAGACACCAACAAAAAAACTTAATTGGTGGGTTTCTCTAGTCTCCTTTTCAACAAATGGAGATTCTTAAGCTAAAACTAATTTATGCTTTAGGTGAATGTCACCATTTTATCATCCATCTGATTATCATTATTCTTGAATGAAATGGGTGGTCGTCAAGAAATGAACATCGTCATTCTCTTGTATACTTTACAAATTAACAGATTTAGGCAGTGTTGATAAATTTAAGAAAACACCAAACACAAAGGCATTATAATTCAAATATTACTGCTATTCCATACAATGCAGTCACAGTGAATGACGCATACATATATCTGTAAGCTATGCACTAGTAGCTAGCTCTAAATCGATGGGCTTACTATGAACACAGTATTTCAATGAAAACGGTATAACTTTCCAATTTAAAGTGATTTTAACTTTTAACATTAAAAGTATGTTAAGTTATTTTTAATGGAACTTACAAAAAAGGATATATTTTAGATAACCAAACAACAAATAAATTTAAGTGAAATTATCTTACAAATCAGTTCACTCTATACATGAAGTAGTTACTAGCTTGTTTAGTGAATGTTTCTTTTTAAACAAAATTCTTTAGTTATCAGGCTAGTTCATTATACTTTGTACTAGTATATGTAAATATATATTTGAAAAGAAATGTGAAATTTTTCAACATTTTCATAAATATTACACAGATGTCAATGTAAATCTGAATACGTTTCAGAAATCTGTTTTCGTTTCTTGAATCAAAAGTACACGTTTTTTTCATTAGATACCATTTTTATAACGCCTATAATGTTTATTGCAGTAATATTTTCTTAAAAGAACAACTAATTTTACTGAATAATTTGTAAAACAAATTATCTTGTTTTACAATTCGATAAAACAAGTTTACTAATAAATCAGTAGTTGTCTATTTAAGTAATCATAATGCCTGATTTTTAATAATGTTGCTTATATACACCTGCACAATAAAAACATTAAAGATCTTAACAATATTTTTATGTTTGTCATTAAGATCTCATGAGAAATGTACAAGTACTAAAAGCCTTTTCGCTTACTTCTACTTCATGATTCCTCATTTATGTTAGTTAACAATATTGTTAATGAAATGGTTTACTTTATTTGGAATAGTTTCATAACTCTTTGTTCATCAGCATAAACAATAGACACTTTAGTCTACAATAGTAACGATTGATATTATTTGTTGTTAAATGGTGTGCAAAATGTAAATAAAGGAAACATTGATAGTACATAGATAAGTTAGTGATGTAAACAATCATTTGGACAAGCCTTAATTCTGACTACTCAGGCAGAACTCTACCAATCAGTGAGAAATATTGAGGCAAGCAAACTTTTACAGCAACTTCGTCATCAAACTTTCACGGTAATAAATTCATAAATATTGTACTATGATCTGAAATTTTACACTGAAACCTGGTCAAATACAATGTACGTGAACTCATTTTAATTTACAAATGAGATAGAAATCAAAAATTTAATTACTGAATTCATTTTGTCT
The DNA here is from genome assembly GCA_025215515.1 of Schistosoma japonicum. Classification (NCBI taxonomy): domain Eukaryota; kingdom Metazoa; phylum Platyhelminthes; class Trematoda; order Strigeidida; family Schistosomatidae; genus Schistosoma; species Schistosoma japonicum. The sequence continues at coordinate 42,678,014 of CM046062.1, read as the reverse complement.
TTAGATATACCAAGCCTATTTACAAATAATACACTAATGGAAACAACTGACTATGAGTCATAGCGACAATAATTAAATGTGCTTTATTCAATGTCATGAATTTAGTACAATATAGAATTTTCAGCAAACAGTATTTCAACAAGTTACTTTTTTCTTTATACTCGCCCCAAAAAATAAACATACAAAAATAAAATAATTCAAATAAAAAATTAAATATGTTTTATGAGCATATATATATACAATCCATATAAGTTTCATAAGAAATAGGAGTCTTTACATTATGTAATAACCCGTACTTTTATGGGAATCGGTTTTTAATTAGATCAGCCTTTACAACTTTCTAATTAAATTGAACGTCTGTTTCCATGTGTGTATGATTCTTGATGTACCTACTTCTCGTTTTGCCAGTTGAAATACAGTGAGAAAGATGTGAATAAAGTAGCTTGTATCCAACAGAATTAAATAGCTAGTTGTTTACATAGTTTCAAATATTTGACTGCAACCATAGTCATAATAACACAGAGGATTACCCCACACATTTTACTAACACCCTTCATTACTCTGCGCAATATTAATTAGTCTTTCCTCAAAGGTTCGGAAAAAAATAATGAACAACAGTAAAGAACAACAAGTATTACGAGAGAATCGATGAATTGTCAAAATAAGTGTCTAGTAATGCCAGAGCTACGTAATCTTTCTACATAATAACCCAAACAAAATATTTTCTTTAAAACTGACAAAACGTGTAAAGATCAAGATAGATCAGAAATAAAAATTACACTAAGATGATTGAAATTAGACTGAGTGTTCATTACGGATTACCCCACCCCCCTACAAAAGTATAAGTTTGTGCCATAGACTAAAATTAAATTAAGACTAACTAGATATACTAATATATGAAATAAAACACTTACTGCTTAAATACACAATGAACACTCAGTTTGTGCTTACAAATGAAATGTATAGACAGACATATGGAGTTATGAGGGGTCTTCTCTTTATCTAATTTTAGTTTGTATTTTTTTATTGGAACCAGAAGCGTGGCACTACATGACAAGTTGACTTGATTACTATCGTTGGAATGTATGCTTCAGTAATGATAATAAAGAAGAGCTATTCAACATTTTCAACAATGTTCTTCCTACGACTAAATTCACCTGCGACAATGGCCTCTAATGCAGAAGGACGAATAGGTCTACAGAAAGAAACGCATTTAAAAACAACATCTGAACTGGTAATTATGAAGTGATGGAGAAGATTTGTAAGTCAGGTGGATAATTTTAGAGATGTTGGATTTTCTAATCTAGTTGGTTTGATTGCAAACCTTCGTTATTTTAAGTAATCTCTTCAGGACTTATGTCACTGTTCAAATTATTAACTCAAAGTAAGCACTAAGAATGTTGTCCAGAAGAAAGACGAAAACTTCGCAACTAATTAAACTAGCCAAAAGAATTTAGAATCATCAATAGAAGGTCAGTATACCCACTTCAAATATTTTGCATCGATTAAGTGTAAAACCTTTGTTCTTATTATATGAGCCAGCCGTGAATCCTATTCACTAATTTCAGAATATAGTGTACATGAAGTGAGAAGGCTATCGCACATGCAACAAAACAACAGATTTCCATCCAGTTTTTATCAAAAAATCTCATCTAAACGAAAGAACAAGGAAAATAGAGTTTTTTTAAGAAAATCCTTTATCTATGATTACATTTTGAAGGTGACGTTGCCGAGGACATTCTATTATATCAACTTAAATTACATGTCGAAACGAAGTTTAATTCGGGTAAGCGCAGAACAATAAGTTAAAGACTAAGTATTCAAGATGAGCCCCATGATATTTGTGTTTCAATTTACTTGCTCATGTGTAACTGGTTACGTAGCCGTAAACATGTTCATTAATGTCTGTAGAAAAGGAATAACAGAGTTCAATAACATAGCCATCCTAACTCACCTGGTAGATACTAAACATTAAATCAAAATCAAAAATGCCTTCTACGTTTTAAATCAACTTCCAAACAATTTACCAAAATGTGCAAGATTATAGCTCCTATACAAACCTGAAGATATGCAAGTAAAATGTATGAGACTGAGTTTATGTATTCATAAGAGACATATTTACTTTTGTAGCCTAACGTATCCTATCTGTCACATCAGATAAATTTTAGATGCAATTGGGCAGTAATCGATGTAATAGTTTACTAATTTATAATATATCATTGGCTAATTGACTAATTAATTCAACATTTTTATTCAAATATGCCTTATTTTAACCATTGTAAAACAATATTTGTGCATCAATGAATGTAAGAGCCTGATGAAGAAGCTATTGAAAACAATTGTCCCCTCAAATAATTCATATATCTAAATACTCCAAGGAAATTTTTAAGCTACAAAATTATTGAATTATGGTACATCAGTAAGAAATCTTTATTTAATAGTTTTGTGTAGTGAACAGTCTAATCATCAAATTTTACTATCATATGAAAAAGAACTGTAAATCTGAATATGATAATAATAGTACAATATTGATGGATTCACTAGTTATAAATAACTAGTTTTGTTGATTAGTACATAATATGATAGAACTAGTAGTTATGTCTATGAAACTAGTGGTTGAATACTATGAATTTACTTGCGTATTAACTAATATCTTGCTGACGTAACCTATAAAGGCACAGTTGTAGCATGCAGTAGAATTGATGTGAAACCTCATTCTTCTCCATCTACTTTGACATGCATAAGTGTCTTCATTTTAGGATATATACCATTCATCTACTGATAGTTTTTTTTTCTAAAAACCTTGACATTATTGTTAAGAGTAAACGTTTTCTCTTTTTTTCATTCGAGCTTCTTTGAAGTAGTAATTACTTTATGTTAAGTATTTCGTAGAAAGAAAACCGCCATTTTAATTTTAAGTTTTAACTCGCTTTAAATAAAATAGTTGATGAACGAAAGAAAATCACTGTATTTTAACTTATTTTAATAATTTATGTTCATTTTAGTGCAAAAAAAATGATGACTCTACATTCCAATCTATCCACGTTTACATATTTGCCTTGTTTCCATTCTTTTTACTGTAACTTTTGTCCGACATTTTCATCGTATTCTCTTCTTTTTTTTCAGTACTTACTTTAGTATATTTTACAAATGAAAGCAATATGTATAATACGCATAGATTTAAAATAATTACTAAGCTGTTTGTTTGATTCCTAAATTTATTAAATGAATAGATACATTACAAATCGTAAAATATAATATGAAATATGCCTGCTTTTAGGGTTTAAAAAATATTAAATTTATTAAAAATCGTAATGACAAAATTGTTCTCTATGCATTCCATTCGTTTGTAACTAAATAACAAATGATGTATGAAAAAAGTTCTACAGAAAATAAGTCATATATTTGTCATCCTTGCACACCTTATCGAGATTATCAGTTCCATAATGAAAATTGTTCTTTCTTAGTTTAATTTCATATAACGCTCAATAAGTTTTGAGCATGAAATGTCAGTCAATAGTCAACAGTAGTAATCAAAATACTGTTCGTTGTCGATTCATTCAACATATTAGTCATAAACTACTTCGTAATTCGATTGATTTTTTGAGGTCACCAGTCAAATGTGTATAAATATAACAGAACCAAATCAAACATATGTATGCCTAAAGCCGAATGTGTATAGGTGCACATAAGATAATTGTTTCAAACATGAATTAACTTGTGCCTTTCATTAAGACTTTAACAAAAGAAATAATATTAAAGAAGCATGACAAGCAGCCGTGTTGCTATTTAGTGAGATAAGATCACTAAAATTTGCAACAGATCTGTCATTATTGAAATGTAATAGAATGTTCTTGCTTCATGATTATGATTTCGATTGTGACGCAATAAATGACTACAAGTGTTTAAGATAATATAACTTAGTTTATGAACAGATACCATTCTTCATATCTCTTAGGTGATGCATAAAGAAATTATTAGATGCTAGAATACATATCTCTGTATTTCAAACATAATTTCAATAAAGTATTATATTTATTTAAGAATATGTGTCGGAGCTTTGATAATGTTCTATTGTGTGTCGAATCATGTTTCTTTTTGTGACTATAAGAGGGCACTTGGAAGTGATGATTTGATTTAATCAATTTATCCTACTAAATACTGCTTACAAATAGGACCGAACTAAGTTTGTATGTATCAACTAACCAACTGGAATTATAAACTGATATTAAATCAATTGGTCGGAAGTAAGATTTCAGCTAGTTCGATCAAATCTGTAAGCTATCTACGAGTAATACGTTGATCATAAATCCAGTAGAAAAAATACCGGGAAATTTTCAAGATCAAGAAATATGATGTTGGTACATTTAAAGCAACAGATAAATGTAACGAATAATAAAACATGTCATAGTTTATCTGATCCACCAGGTGTATAGAGCTTATTGTTGATAAAATAATTTATAAGTATGATACCACGCAAATTATCGACCTCTAAAGAATTTAGGTAAGAAGCGAATTTCCCTGAATCACTGTAAATTATTTGTCAAGGCCAGTAAATAAAAGTATGGAGTTAAACCAAGTAATATACATTCATAAAAACAACAGTTGTCTGATAGTGAATTTAATTCATGTAACTAAGTATTTAGCAGGGCTATTTATGTCACTAAAAATAAGGTCAATAGGAATTTACTTAAGATTGAATCTAGAAGGTACAGACTCACTCAATCAGTCAGTTACAACGTAGAACTTAGGGCATGCAAACATCAATTCGAGTTGCCATGCCCCGATTAGCAGATAGAGATCAAATTGTTGGGCCGAACCCCAGAGTTGGGAAGGTGGTGACAGAGTAAGTACTAATGGAAAAAAATAAAGGTAAGCGATAAGATTTGAGAAAAAGTGACTCAGTAGAGAAAATTATGATAAGCTCAAGAACGTAGAATTTGGAGAAAGATAAGGAGTGGATGCACCTGCACCATCGCCAACGATTTTAAGCCTTATCACCTAAAGTCTCTAACCATTTGTTTCGGTTTCTATTTTAAAATTCATTTGCTTACTTTAGGACTATATTTAAGAAATGAAGGAAAAAGTAATTTTTGAAAGGACACTTCTTGTTTTAGTGTTCAGCAAGCATTTGCTGACATATCATGACTTTCTGTAAGCTTTTTTAAAAAGTAAGCAAATAAGTTCATTAGTGATTTATAAGGCAAACTAAATTCCATTTTTCTAATCGGTTTGCTACGTTTTCACTTTAACTTCTACATAAGAAATAAGATTTATCAAAAAAACCAAATAAATAGTATTTTGTTGCAGGTTTGGATGTATACACTATAATATCCTTCTATTTTTATCTTCACTTAATAAATAAATAAAAATTTACCGCGTTAGTTATTGCGTTAATTTCTATTCACCAAACTACTGAAATTTCCCGTTGAAAATTATAAACAAGTTCTAGACAGACAAATCAGATTAGGAACCAGTTGGTTTTATTTATAAGCATTAACTGAGTAAGTAACTTTTAGTATTAAAAACACAACACCATGATATAAAAAAAATAGCTAATCTCAATATGCTTTTAATATTTGAATTATATTCATTTTTCATGGAAAGTCCATTTTTGACTTTATATATATATATATATATATATATATATATATATATATATATACGTATATATATATATAATTTCAATACAGATGAATAGTTTGAATCAGTCCAACTTTTCTAAAACAGGAAACTAAGCCTGACATGATACTGGTTTCCATTATTGTGTGTAAGCATGAAAACAGTGTATACACCTGTTTAACTCTATTCGTACATATATATATATATATATGTATTAGTGTCAATGTTTTTTCAGGTTGTTTGCTATCTATAAATAATGATAGTGATAGTAAGATTAAGCGATTATCTTTGATCTTCTTTCACCAGACATAAAACATGGTAAGTATAAAAAACTAAAAAAAAAATCAAATAAGTGGTATGTTTTAGTAAAGAAATAAGGAAAGAATGAGAGTAGAGACTAACGGCGGTTTTGTTTTATATTGATGATAAGAATGTAATAGGACAAGGTTAGATTATAGAAAACACACCCTATAAATGTTAGCAGTAGCATCATCAATACATCTTGTTTTGTAAAACTACTGAAAAAAAGAATTACTTGATTGCATAATACTGTTTAGCATATAATTAATAAGTTTCTATTTTTCTATGATTATTACACAGACATTGTATCTTAAATTAGTTATTCTTGAAAGTAAAATATTATCACAAACATAATGTACTAATTGAATTGCAACAATTTATTCATATTGAATTAGTATCTAATTCATAGATTTGTAAAGCGAACAATTCTATTATGCTGATTGCAATTTTTTCTATTTGTAAGAAGAATAAAACATGATGAAATAAACATACACTAAATTGTCTATACATAACTAACTAATTTAATGTAAAACACCTGTTGTATTTTTATAAGTAAATTTTTAATTTAGATACTGTTATCTTTACAACATGATTGAATATTTACATAATTGTAACTTGTGTACATAGTTTTCATCATAAAACAGAACAAAGATACATATATTTTACATTTTTTTATTTTTCAGTAAATGATAAAAATCTGTGCTTTATTTGATATATGGCTTAAAGTAAAGCTCAATATATTGACTTGATATTGTTCTATGCAGAATATGTGATAAGATATTTCTTGTTATAATCTACTTATAATTTAAACATTTCAGTGGACGCAGCTTAGAAACATACATTATTAAAAGTGATTTCAATGTGATCACTTAAAATTATACAGTGTAGTAAATGACGACTCTAAGTGTATAATCCAGATGTGAATAATTTTAAAGTGTTTATATGTTACCGTTAGTATTGTGGCTGTTTATAACTTCGGTTGAATAGTCTCTATTACTATATGTGTCTCCTGATTAGTTTGCCTTGATATACTGTTACTTCACAAGTATGATTATAATTAGATTGTGTTCTATTATATCTTATTTAGCCTTCAACAGTTGAGTGAACCTTCATTTCAGAACTGATGTTAACATATAGACTCGAACTTAATTTGTTCCAAAATTTACCTCGTTCTGGATTTCACTTTCAGTCACTTTAACAAGATCAATACAAGGTTAAACGATTTCAACATAAGTATTAAGCTAGAATAGACAGTTACACGAAAATTTGATTGATTATTAACTTAAAACATATGTTTTTAACACAATATGATGTTAACAGTATGTTCAAACACAGTTAAATTGATGATATTCATAAACTAACAGCTAAACTATTGTCAGACCCAGTAAACTTACAGCATAGCCAGTGTTCTTTTTAAAGACCAGTACCAAAGGTATCGTAAAACTCCTATACTATACTTTCAATGTGTATTGCTGCTAATTCAGTAATATGTTTTCTTTTCAAAGTTGGTGTAGTCTTCCTGCGCGTAATAGTAGTGTCAAGCCGATGCCGATAAACCTATAGTATATCTAGTTCAAATAGCCTGTTGTAAGGATCTCACCAGTAATGCATGTTAATAATAGGGAATCGTATTCAATGAAATAGTTAATTTTATCTTATATCAGTGTGAATAACGTAACATACAGAAAAGTAGTCAGATTGAACTAATGAGTTTGATGTAGAGTAAAATCTACGCTCTAGATGTTTTGACCTTATAGTATTCAAGGCGTCAAAAAAGAATGCATTTAATAAGCCTCAAGTTAATGATCTATGCCAGGTTATTTTTCAGAACAGCTCACAGAAATATATCTGCAATTTCCAGATAATTAGTAATATCTCTTAGTTTTTAGTAAACGTCTTTCTAAAGTGAATGCAGAACTTATATGGTGAACTATTGCGACATTCCTTAACTTATATGAATATAATATTTAGTAATGCTTAGAATTTGCTTTCATCAAATAATATCATTTATAAAATCTCCTGTTTCTTTATGCCCAAGTAAAATGCGTCGAAAACCTGATAACTTCGTAGAGGGACTACCTGTTAAACATGATAATGAATCAACGTAATTTTGAAAAAAGAATTATTAAACGAAATGTTTATACACTAATAAATTCACAAAGTTGATTATCAATAAAAACTTGGTAATATTAAAGCGAGCTTATTTTACTAAGCTCCTATGGAATAAAACAGAAGACTATTATACTCTGTTTTTACTATATTTTATATGTATGGAGAGGTTAACTTATCTTTACAAAGTAATGCTTAGTGTATAAATGATACAAATAGTAAATACTTTGTTATTTCATTACATCATTCGCAACTCAAGTTGAGTAGTTAACATTTGTCAACATTTGCTAGTAAGTAATATAGAGTTCTAATACACTGTATGATTTTAGCCAATATATTGATCACCTAAAATGTTTATTAAAAACAGTGTCTGTAAGTCAACTTTCCTTAAAAGGTAATGTTAACTAGCTGTTTCTGTTAATAAAGCCACGCAATATTTAACTTATTCTCATGTCTTTCAAACATATAATATACCTGAGTGAACAAGATACTATGTTAATATTGAATGTACCTTTTGTTGAAACCAAGTTATACTTTATATCATGCATTGAATATACAATACAATGCATTTCCCGTAGAAACCTAAAACGTACGACGGCTGATCATTTAATGTGGTATTGTACAGACATTGGTTTTAATTTATTCTTTGTATTCGTCAGAGATTGATCTCAGTTGGATGCCAGTGAGAACCATAGTGCACTGGACACCTGTTTCATTCTAATATGGGATTCCGCGATATGATTGTCACTCTATACTACAAGCTGATTTCGGTGAAAATCTTACCATCGAACGACAGCTTATCGAGTGGTATTAGTGGTTGTTGTTCGATATGAAACCTGAAGTTCCTGGGTTTTATTCGCTTTGTTGTGAGTGCTTACTGATGAGTAGTCCCATACTAGAAAGAAACATCTATTCAATTCCTGAGAGTTCTCACCGGTACTTATACGTGATTAATCTGTGACGAATAAAAGTAACAAATTAACTCAAAGCTCCACAAAACCACCTTAATTTGAATAATTAACAGTCGTACATCTTCACTAATGTACAAAAAATGTATTTCTTAACAAATAGACAAACAGTAAATAGTTATTTATGCATTTTCATATGAGCTATTTCATTAGCAAGCATAATTGCTACCTAGATTCTCGTCAAGATTTCACATTAAATTATTCAAATAGTACTAATAAAACATTAGTGCTTATGTTATTATACATAAATATTACTCATAATTCCACTTCTTATGACCTATAAATGTAAGCAATTAATAGCACAATTAAAATGGGTGCATACAACAAAACTGTACAGAAGGATGCAAGTTAAGCCTTTGTTTTACGCATTATCATGATCTATGTAAACGGAATCCTATAAATTCATATTTCAATATATCTACTAACTTTACCGGCCTTTTATCTAGTGATGCAATCAAATATTATTGTCTGAGAAAGTGATGGAATGCATTTACAACAAGAATGAGTACATCATCAATACATAAATATAATGCACTACATGCAAACTAAAATTTCTAATAACGATAATGTAATGGAAAAAATCTTTTAACTTTTGAGTAGTGAAATACTTAATTCGATATCGTGACTGATGAATTCAACATTAAAATAACAGGGACTTTAGGTTGATAGTGCATTTCATGATCCTAATTCTTGATTTAACCGTAGGAAACATTTATAGTGAAAGTTATTTTGGACCACCGAAGAGAATTTTATTCATAATGAAATATAGGTTATAACTTTATGCAAAATTATTTGCAGATCGTAAGGATTTGTTTTTAGTTGATAAGTACCAAACAGACTGAAAATCTTACAGACTTGAAAGCTTATAGGGATCTTTATTAAGCTAACTGTTGTAATAAACAGTTGGTAGCTAAATTATTTTACAAACATGGATTTTCAAAAGTTTTAACAGAGGTCATTCCTGAACCTATGTTTTGTTCTTGCTGACGATAATTAGTTACCAGACAACTTCAAAACGAATAATATTGATATATTTTAAACACCATGACCCACATTACTTGTAATCAGAAACACGGCCATCAGTAAACCTTGATCTCATCAAATTTTCAGTAGAGCTGGTTCCAGTTAATTAATTTATAATTACATGAAATCCAACTTGATATCAGCAACTTGATATCACTTTGCTTTCATTAATGATAAAATGATAATGCTCACTCTCCAAATGACGTCAGTAAGCTGGATTCTACAATAATTATTAGCATTCTTTACATTTATTAAGATTAATTACGGAATTCATATTAATTTACAAGTGTTCATGTTATTTAGAACGAGTTGACTCATTGGCTAAAAATAAGCCTAGTGCTTTTAATAAACAATTAGGAGTTTGGTAAAGACAGACTACCCCAATAACACAGAAAAGCATGCATATGAATATTTATTTGATTATTCCGACATTACGACACTACAGAGTGACTAACTACAAAATTATGTATTCAAATTCTTGGAGAGATAAACATAAGTAGTGATAGCCTTTAAGCAAATTATTCGATTTAAAAACATCTACACATTCAAATCATATCATGGTATTACTGTGGTTTTAACCATTTGTTTGGGTTAAAAATTTCAAAACAAGAAGCTGAAAAATTGTTGGTTCTTCAAAATAATTAGAATCCTTAACTTAAAGTTTCTTCTTATTTGATGCAGAACGTCTAGAATTACAAAAACATTAAAGAAATTGCATTTATATTGTGAAGTATTCGCGCTTAGAATGTAAGATTTGAGCAATTGATAGATTTTGTTTGCTTTGTTTTATGGTTCCTTGTTCCAGAATAACCATTTGTCAATAAGGTTTACTCATACAGTCTCTAGTGTTGCTGTTTTAGTTAATAACATACTAACAAATTGTTATTTCTACTAAACATCTCAAATACTACAATAAAAGTGTTTGCTTATTTGAACAACAGTTTTAAACATTAATCAGTACGTAAGAGAAACGAACTTAAAGTGTAGAGATAATGATAATCTAAGACATTTTGTCAAACTCTGAGGATTTGTTTTCTATTCTAGACAACAGTCATCAGGTTAGTTTCATATAACGCATACTAATTTCATAACAGAATTCTAAATTGTTACAAATGACATGATAAGCAATAAAACCTTGGATAAGTCTACAGACCAAACAGCATTGAGTTTCAGAGTAAAGAGGTTAACCACTAGAACAACATGTTATGTACATTTGTAAACAAATTCATGTATACATTATAAAGACAAATAAACTAACCTGGAAATCAATTAATGAATTTTGTATTATATAAACTGCTATGGATTTTAAATTAACAGAACCAATTTTATAATTGCGTGAAACACCATCGTGAGCACGTACAACATGTACATTATATTTACATGATAACCAATCTAAGATTGTTTTAAAATTTAGAAGAAATATAGCAGTTAATTGTAAAAACAGATGTATATTTACAAAATCAATGGACAAATCTAGAGCAATCAAATTAAGCTTTTTTAATTGTTCTTTAATGTACAGTGTTTTTGTTTTATCACATAGATCTAACTCATTAGGATCACGATGATCAAACGGATTCATTAACTGTATTGTGTGTTGAAGGTTTCCACAGGCTTTTAATTTGTAATTGAGATTTTCACCATTATTACTACTTCCGGACGGGACAGTGATATTGTTAGAATTCCAATTAGACAAAAATAAAAGCCAAAATGAAAATGTTATAATAACGGTTACTGAATCAATAAAGAAATTAAATGCTAAACTTTGTTTAGTTTTACTATGTGGCCAACACAACTGGGCTAATGAGGAGGCGGATTTAGTCACGTCTGATTTTTTAAATCGTTTGTATCGAATTAGACGTGAATGTGATATAAAATCGTGCTTATTGTGTATACAAAATAAAAGCTTTCTAAAGCGTGATAAATAAATATGACTTAGGCATACAGAAAATAATAAAAGTTTCGTGCACATTTCAATTATTTTGACCTCATAGTACACCTCAGTCCTTGCTTCCACTTTATGAGAGGGTAAGTGTTCAAAATTTACTTTATCACGTTTGTGTATAACCTTGCTTTGTGAATTTGGTGAATTTGTTGACAAGGCTGGATATGATGGAAATGTTGAAAACAACCAGGATGGATGAATGTTTGATAAAATCAGCATTAGGAAAGGACTAAGGAATGTAATGCACATGGTTAATATTTCTAAAAGTATCAACAATTTGTGAACGCAATGAAGGCAATACTGCATTTTGTGTTCGTTACAGTTATTTACTCCCATTTCTTCGTTATCTGACCAATCGGATGGTAGATTCTTCGAAGTTCGTTTATCCTGCCTTAAAAGTTTGTGACATTCCATATAGTTATTATCTGAGTTTATCACTGAGCACATTGAATCAATTATAATCAAAATAGAAGCGAAAATCTCCTAAAACAAAAAAAAGCCTCATTAATAAAAATACCTGTAAAACCTTGCATGGTTTATACAAAGATAAAAAACGATGAAAGAAATTCAAGATTGTCAGTAAATTAAAAAAACGCTCATAAGCTTCGCTATAGAAATAGAAATCAGGAAAGTAAAGTTTTTATGACGTGCATAGAAACCAAATAATGTAGCACTTATAAACATAGGTCTTAAATGTAAATTCTTTAGTCAAGCAACGTACTGTTTATTGGGGTAATGTAAGCAGTATACTTGCGCCATTTCGTTCTTTCCTTAGCAAGTAGGACACCCTCGATCTTTGACAGTGGTTTTAGTAACCACAGTGATTATTTTCTCAAAAGCTGCGTAAGTCAAAACATCCATCAAGCAATTGAGCACTTAAAGCTTGATAAAATAGATCCATACAAGCTATCAACGTCAGTATTGATCTGTCGCTATCAGAAGTAACTTACATATAAGCCAAAAGCCCTAATGAGTGCAATGCTATCCTCTTATTAATGTCACTGTCTGAATGTACATTGTCTTAAGAATCTGATCTAAGTTATCGGCAAAACAGAGCTTTTAGGGCTTGAATTGACCTCAAATATCAATGACGAAGAAAATTACTTTTTCACTGGACTTTAGTAATTTAGTGATATACTACGTTTTGTTGGTGTAACGGAAATACACTTGCAGCACAGTTGAACTCTACTGGTGTTTATTACTTACCTAAAGTGTTATTTTAGTAAATCAATCATAATGCATTTCACTGATGTAATGCAACGTAATTGACTATGACAAATCTAACAGTTACAACACATCACATCTCACCTGATATTCAAATAATGAAGCATATTTAACGCCAGTGGAATAAACCTTATATGGGACACTTAATAAGTGAAGGAACTCAAAAAGGCTATTATTTAAGTGTATATGGAGATATAACCATTAACACTGATTAAAGAAATTATTACAAACCACTTCTCTTTAGATTTAAATACAAGCCTCAATAATACTGCGAAATGTCAAGAACAACTCTTTAAAGAAAAAACAGGTAATTTAATGCAGATGATTGATTATTGAACCTTTTAGCTTATACTTTTTGGATTCATGGTTATAAACAATTTTAGAAATGAATAAAAATTTAAATGTAAAGTGACTAGAAGCATTTCGTAAGGGTGTATCTTATTATGTGGCTGTCAAATATGCGATTGTGCAAGCATATACGAACATCTTTATCATTCAACACTAAGATGACAAGTTGCAGACACTTCCCAAAAATAAGTATTCTAACCTGTCCGCTAGATGTGTATTATTTCTTACTTTTTTAAAAGACAACGAAGATTGAATGGCACCTAAGTACTACATTTTTTATACTAGAAGCGACAAGCATATATAAACATTACGAGCATAATAACAACCTGAGAAACAATAATGAACGTGATAACCGGCTTTTGTGTGTAGGGTTTAAAGATGATTACACATTCAAAGAATATAATAAAACACTTTATCACCCGAATGTGGATTTCAGCGGTGAAGTCATTCAGTAAAATCATACATATAATGCGGAACTTCCAATAGAACAAGATAAATCAACTTCGAAGCAACAATAAAAGATAAAGTTAAAAAGACATAGAAGTTAACCAGGACAGCTAAACAAAACATAAGTAAATATTTATTTGTGTTATATAAAATACAAATCTCCAGAATAGGCAAGTAGAGGTGTAACACCTCATTAATGATATTAAGTAGGATTTATTACTCAGATGAGAAAAAATTTTAAATGTTCAGATACATGAATACATACACAAAAGTCAGATGTTAGTGTATGTATGTCTACGTTTATAGTTAGAATTATTGAAAGCAGAAACCTAACTAACAGTGTCTGATTTATAAGCAAAAAATAAAATGTAGTACGCACTTTAATATCTATGAGTAGAAAAATCTTATGTTCAGTATGCGTAGGCTGCTCTTCTAACCTAAAATCACTTATTAAGAGAAAAATTCTTGTGGACAGTAATGGCCACGTTTGAGAGTAGACAACAATAAATTAAAATACTGGCATTGTAAAGTATTGCGACAAGTAATAATATGCGTAAGATGGTTTGGTTATCATGTTTTTATGGTATTTCAGAGGGCTCACTCACTATGAATAGTGCTCCTTATAACTGGCTTTAATAAACTAAGTAACTACAGTAACAGATTAGATCCAAAATCATTAAATTTGAGCATTTCGCAATGGTCAAAAAAGATTTAGAAGATATAACGGAAAGATGAAGATACAAGTCCTCATTGTTACGTAGGTACGAGTAATTTATACGACAGTGAATTGAAGCATCAAAGAAATAATACCGTGAAAGTATGCACTTGCTATTGCTCTGATTATTTTGTAGCCTAATATGACATGCTAATATCAAAGCAGAACCTAATATGTTGCAAATAACTCAAGAGAACAAAAACAAAATAATTCATGATGCATATTTGAAACTTTTAAATTGTCTCTTTCAAAGATGTCATTTTGAAAGTATGTAACTAAAGTAGTCTTCTAGAAGATTGTAAAAAAATGCAAACAGATGCTTGAAAAATACTTTCAAATGCAAAACCACCATTTACCTACTAAAATGTTAACAGAAAACTATTTTGATTCAGTGCGATTTTGAGCAAAACTAGTTCATTTAAAAAGTAAAATGTTCAATCCTTAGTTACCTGTATTAATCTTCTCAGTGGTTTTTCCAACGTAAATTCAGCCTTTCCTTAAAAGAGTTCATTGATGGACTTAATACTATTTGTTGTAATAACTCGTTTCAGATGCTGAGAAACAGATTCCCACATTGAGTATATTCGACTTTCGATTTGGAAACCTTTTAAAGTGATCCGTGAGGTAACTAGTTCTGGTTTTAGGTGGCTAAGCTAATAAAATTTTTTTTACCATAATAAGGGCTGATTACATAACAACTATTTCAGTTGTATTTATTGAATATGCATCAACATCAGTATCCGCCGAGGAAATTTGATTGATTTATTCTGACAGTTTTTCAGCTTTGCTCAAATCCGAGTCAGTTGACTAAGTCGGGTTAAAGTGTACCAGTAGTGAAGGTAATCCATCTTTTATTTTATTTTTATGTAATGTCGTCAGATTTCTGTACATATAGAAGGTCTAGGAGTGGCGGTTTGTCTAGTAGGATGAGACCTTGATACTATTGAACGTTATTTAGTCAGAATGAATTTCATTATTAGCTGACATTGAATCTAGAATTGACTGCTGGGAGTCAATTTCTTCTAAAAGAACAACTTTATCTATTGTGTGTATAATTTACTCTACTGCTGTAGACTTTGTACGATCCTGTTGTCCGTCGTGAATTTCTAACTTGCATCCTAATAGCGTATCTTTTGTTTAAATCAACTGATTGGAACTAGCCCGTTTGTTATTTTTGTGGTTTGAGGTACACTCTTGGTCTAGAACAGGACTTACGTAGTGTTTGGAGGTTCCACTATCGTCTTAGTCGCAACAAACTAGCTTAGCTATTTTGGCAAGGTTCATGGTCTAGATCGAAAGGTGTTGGTTTTGTGACACTATATCAAGGCACACTGATGACTAGCTAATGACTATATTTTATCAAAGCCACGCCTACACATGTGATTACCATTCAGTTGACGTGAGGCGGATTGTGGCCCCCAATAAAAAGGCACTTACTAATTTCACTCCACTAACAAACGTGGCTCATGCAATATCGTCCACTAGGAAGTTAGGACTGCAGCAAACTACTTTTACAAGCACTTGACTTCGTGTAAATTTGAGCGTTCAGCTGGCTACTATTTCAGGAAGTATAAGATGGATAGCTGATTCAATTAACTGAATGTCATTAATATAACATTTGACAGGTTTTGTGTGATTTGATTACATCAGAATACTTATAATTAGATTATTTTGAGACTAAATGCATTTACAGTTTGCTTTAACACTTATTGATGCTGTTTTCTTTAGGTAAACTTTGTAAACTGTTATTGTACGCCGTTTGCTTTTTGCGTTTTTCCAGTTTAGTACGGTATCTCACCATTCTTGTTGGGGGAGGCCTTATAACTTGATATTGTATGTGGCCTTTTATTCCCTGTTAGCGGTCTTGGCTCATGCATTACTTTCTCTCCCCTTACCTTAGGTGGGTTCATTATTGTTTTTTCTACGTGCTCAATGTTCATTTTAGGGGTAGCCGATAAGAATTTAGTTGGGGCTAAGTTGCCCATATAGGTGTTTATTTGAGTGCAAAATAGCCGATATAGCAGGTTTCATCGTATTTTCCTGCAGGTATTATCCCTTTTTATTGCAGTGCACTTCTTAGCTATTTTTTAATTGACATGGTGTCCGATAACAGATAGTCTGACAACAGAATGGGTGAAACTGTACGTTTCAAAGTCTACTACATCGTCTGTATGCAGCTGGTGTTAAGTTAGTGCATTGACTGTGATGTCGCCCTTTTAATTTATCCCACTGCATTCTAGTTTTCACTTGGTGATAACCACCCAGGCAGTGACAAATACACTTTTTGGAGCCACCAGTGAATGATGAACAATAGTAACCAAACAATCTTGCTAAACGTTATTGTTATAACTGCTACAAAAATGGTTACCAAGATTTAAAAATACACGATTGGTACACACAAGCTAATGGCGATAAAGACTAAGAAGAATTTACTTCATGTGTAAAATGAAAAAGGTCACAAAACCTTAGTAAACTGTACAATGCCTTATGTGAACTGGGATTAATTAAAAATGTTCATGGTTTGAATGTATTAGACAATCTACCTAACGGCTAAAATAAGACTGTCCATTTGGAAATTTGCACGTTAGTTTAGTGACAAATATATTCCAGTTCGGTAATGTGAACATATTGGGTTTTTCACAATGACTTTTTAACGAAAGAGTAGATAATCTGACTTTTATTTTATTTCGAGCAGTATGGCCTGACAATGTCGCTTGTTTCATACTTACACTAAGAAGAATAGCCTCAGGTGGTGCAGCTGATCCCAGTAAATTTTGTTCGTTAGTAATTTGACCCACTTCGTCTGCAACTGTTGCACCCACTTTAAGGTTCCTTATGATTTCTAGAATCGTAAGCTAAAAACTTTGTCTACTGGGGCTAGTACGGTTGCCTTTTAAAGTCTATGAAATGCCATATAGGTTATCACATCTAGGGACACGTAAGCACTCAAATTTGGCGTTGTGTCTACTGAAAGAATAAGACTGTGAAACACTGGACTAGGAATAAGCCGCAGGAGGGCAGTTATTAGGTCGACGACTTCTCTTTGCATCTGCGCATTGTGTTAAATGATATTAATTGCCATTAAAACACCGTTAATTAATGCCAAATTCTAACACACTTGATAATTAAATCCTTATACTCGGTTCATTAAGTTTCGGTACTTAACATATTATGTGGTCAGTCGACGAATGTCAACAGCATTGTATCTCTAAAAGCGTGTAACCGGTGAATATGAATCAAAAACGTATTGTAAACTACTTATTTGATCTCAACTATTTCAGGCCTTAAGTCTGAAAAAATCAAACTTTAGAAAATTTAAAATGATGAAAAAGGTTTATTTTTCACTACTTGAAACAATTTTGACTGATAAAATACATAAATACTATGAATTTGTAAAGAGTTACGAATTAAGGTGACACCTTGATACCTGCTAACAACTGACGTAAGACCAGCGACGCGATAACAGGAAGATAAGTCATTTCGCAGCATTTTAATCCATTCAACTAGAGGAGGCAAACCAACATCAGCAGAAGCGTTTAGTTCCACTGTCAGACGGATCATAACACATACATCTCATGCGTTTATGAACAAAAAGAAGCGTCCATGGAATGTCAAATAGTATGCCAAAATAAGCAACGAACCGATAAGATTTAGTGTCTTGCTAAGTGAAAAAAGTAAAATGAAGATAAAAATGGAACTTTTTTTCGCAAAAACGAGAAAATTGATCTGACATACTTTAATCACAAAATTAACAGGCGCACCATGACAATTCTGTTGATGTGACATCTCCAAAAGATTTATAAATTAAAGATCTCGTATTTTCTTCGAGTAACAACAACTTCTACGAATATTAATAGTGATAGTATTATTCTTATTGTTGTTGCCAGTAACAGCTACTAGCTTCTTCAAGACAGTATGCTGCCAATACTCATACGGTCTTTTCTGACAAAATCATACTTTGCAACATCACTCACTGGATATTATACCGGTGTCTATGATTGATTGTTATTCGGATGTTAAATTATTGCTTTTATATACCGTTGCCCATTGTTTCTATTTTTTAACACTTAGTTTAGCTGTGAAATATTTTAGACTAGTATACAAAAAGAAACAGTTGAAATAAGGTGAGAAAATAACCTATTATTAGTTTGTGTAAATACATAATAAACACTAATAATTCACATTTCTATGTTGGTGATGAATCAGATTTTTTTTCATGATGAATTTGTAGATAAGTTCGTGAGGGCACTGATGAAGACACTGATGATGTTGTTGATGATATTCTTCAGAATAACTATGTTGGTTTTACTGTTGATGATTGTGTTGGTCATTATTTCGATGTTTTTATATAAGCTGTTGTTGTGTTATTCACTGTCACAATCGATATATCTCTACAATAAGGTGTGGTTGCATTCGTATTCTTAGTCATATTAGTAAGCGCTGTCGTATTTGAAGACGAAGTTACCGCAACTTTAGAAGTAGCAGAAAGAGACTTAATCGCTGTGCTGCTTGTAATTGCTGAACTCGTAATCTCATTCGCTGAAGTAATTGTCGTCATCCAATTGATCATATTTATCGCATATGTTATATTATTTGCGAATTTAGCAGCAGTCATTGTCGTAGTCGTAGCAGTTATTATTTGATTCGTAGCCTTAGCTGTAGTTGTCATAGTCGTCGTTGCATTAGTCATATTAGTCGTATTGAGGTTATTAAACGTACACGTAATCAAAGTCTTATTGCTCTCCAGATGATTTGCCGACATGGTAGCTCCTTCAAAAACCAAAGTTCTAACAAGGTATAGCCCGACTGAGTCATTATGAAGTGAAAGCCCAACTATTACATCAAGTTGACTGTAGTCGAAATTTACAAAAAAAATATAAAAAAATTCTAAAGTTACTGGATTGTTTTTATCTTAACATTTAGCAGTCATACTGGTAAATATGGCGAATAGAAACACAAATATGGGACTAAATTTTATAAAACCAGCTTACTCAGGGATACTTTTAAGTAGTTTTTCGTTCGTGCTATACAATACATTGGTTTATATATTCGAAATGAATATATACAGTTGTGTTTGGAGTACCTTATCTTAATTAGGGTGTCACATAGATAAGTATAATTAATTCGAGCAGAAATAGTGACATCGAACAGTTACCGTCTATTTATACCAAGGATAAACCCTCGCCTCTACAAAATAAGATTGTGAGGACCCTACGAAGAGTATTATCAAGCTTTCGCACTTTGTTCGAGAGCTGCTCAACTTCAATATGTGCACTGTCACGAAAATTACCCGTTAAACCTTTTGGCCATTTGTCATAAATTGGCATATTTTTAAGGTCAAAATATATTGTTTGGGTACATTTTCATTGGTACACAGCATTATCCTAGTAAAAATTGGGCCATTAAAAATGTGAAATTCATTTTGGCTGTTTCATACTGTTTGGCTGAAAAATGTGTCATTTTGAAATATACGCAAAGTTGAGCATATATTAACACTTAGCTCACTTAAAGAATTATTTTAATTTGAATAACAAATAAAGTTAGCCCAAAATGTTTTTTGTGTTTTTAAAATGCCCCAGTAGAGTTTAATTATGTTAAGAGCGTAAGATAATAGCACTTGAAGTGGATCGAATGTGATCGTGCAGTATCTAAGAATTAGGAACTCTCTGTTAAGCTTGAAGGTTCTGTATTCGACCGGAGACGTAGATACACATTGTTGAGAGGTTATTCTATACTGAATTGAAAAAGCCCTCCAGTACTTGATGCTTATCTATGGGTGTCTCACTCTTACTATTCTGTTGTTCATAAATCACGTTTTTATGTATCCGATGGAACATATTTAGGTATTAGGATATTTTGTATGGGGAATAAAAATGTGTTGTGTGTTTGTTTGCCATGAAAAGTAAGATATTTTCCATATACACTCTGATACCAACAGTGGTTTAAGAGCTATAAGATTAAGTAAAATGTGAAACATAAATGCATTTTAACGCAAAATGGACGCTTACAGAGTTCATAGAATGACCTTATGCATGTCTAAAATTATATTCGATGGATTTTTGGACCAACAAGCGAATCGTACGACCTGTTTGAATGGAACGTAGTATTGTTACATACTTTCCAAGTCTATCATATCTACATCTGCAGAAAACACATTTAAAATGTTATTTGCACTCTAGTCAAGTTAAATACATGTACATATAAATAATTCAAATGACTTTTGTGCTAAGAAGAGAAGAAACTAGTAATTATTTATGTAGTTATTCTCATTTTTGCCATATTTTATTTAATTGTAAAGTAAGCGGTAACCCGTACTGCCCTTCATTTCCTCTGCTCGGACTTTGTTGATTGTGATCGATTGTAGTGTCTTTTTAGTGTGCTAATTACTCTAATTGCTACAAGGTCGCTTTTGTAATTATATATACAGAGTTGGGACATAATGGAATTGAATCTTCTCAGTGCTGCGGATATAATATATAAACTTTAATTAGCGGCAACTTAAATTTGATAAATTCGATACTATGAAAATTAGTTTGTATTGTATTAGAATTAGTCATAACAAAGTGGCTACAAAAGATGATTGCTGTGGCTACTTTCGACAAGTATTGTTCATGATTCAGAATTTGCTTAGTGTCAATCATTGAATATATATCTCCTTAATTAATTATTTGATCTCGAAGGTTTTAAAACCATTGATATAGTTTGGCACATTTTCAATCTTTCTAAATTAAAATATTAGAACACTTATTACCGATCAATAAATAAAATTCAGTTTTGTACTTGATTCTGCGTACTGCAACATTCCAGGCATAAGATTCTCAAGTTTTTCATCTACTCACTAAGTGGAATCATAATTTTATGAAGAAGATTTTGTTCATTTTAATTCCCAGTTTAACCGAATCAATACACCCGACTGTGGAAATAAAAATGAGGAAGATAATAAAGTAGATGAGGTGGATGTTGAGAATAAGTACATTGAGAATTATGAGGAAAAAAATGATGATGAGGAAAAAGATTGAGATATTTAGGAATCGGAAAAAGATGATGATGAGGCGTAGCATGATCGGTATACGGATGAATACAATTAAAATGGGAAAGACAATTATGTTGGGTAATAAAATGAGAAAGATATGGTAAAATATGGATCTCAATCGCTTATTTTCACTGGATTGTGATCTAGCTTTGTTCTGTATCAATTTAATTTCGAACTCTATAAATCATCACGTATTAAATTGACTCATACACATACAATTGTAGATTCATGCGTGACTCAAGAACCTGTCGACACTTTGCAAAAGAAAAAACATTATTTGTTAAATGTTAACAAAGTTTTTGGTTCTTGCACCCTATTCTGCAGATCAAAATATTACGATTGCAAACCCAGCCTCTGGGTTTGTGTAGTAGATAATGAATTTAATGTTACGCTCATCAAAGCCGCAAATAATTATCCACGTATTGAAGAGTGGATTCTTGTTTCTTTCAAGACGACAGCCGGGACCCTGTGAATGCCTCTATTTAAGACTTTTTTTGATGGCAAATATGCCAACTTGTAACATTCGATGCATGGCTTCTTTAAAATTCGACAAACAGTTCGCGAAATATGGTGTGACTAGATTGTGGTCACAACGGTATCCAGGTTTCAAAATTCATATTAAATCTAATTGATGTGAGACAAGTGATTTTCACGGAATTTCATTGTGTGTTCAGTCTAACGCTGAAATTAAGGTTTTCTATGAGTGAAGTTTTAAGAATCTTGGTATGCCAACAGCCACAAGATGAAATTAACCAATCTAACTTCATTTTTAAATTACCAAAAGTATTCAAGTAAAATAAAAAAAAACTTAAACTTTCTACTGCGTACAATCAAGAAGTGTGAGAGTAACGCAAAAAGTGTGCCACGATGATATAATGACGATATCCCAGGCTGCCTTTATACAAATGTAAAATAGTTCCCACGAATGGTGAAAGTCATTAAAACAATACTGATGGAATTTAAGCTCAGATGATTTATAAGGAGTGCGGTATTCTGAAAATACAAAGATAAAATTAATCCAAGCTAGTCATTTCGAAAAAGTATGATATTTTACTGTCTACAAACAATACATCTATTAAGTTGCCTACTCATCGAAGTCGTAGTGCTTTAACTTCGACGTAAATAGTAAACACTTTCAGAGGAACTTCATCGTCTTCATACATTTATATTGTTATTCATGTGGGAATTTTGATTTGAAAAGTACATGTTGATTTTGTTATGCACGCTACGGCAGACGTGAGCAATTTAGCCACATTAGTACATTTTGCCAAAGGTCCAAGTTTCATTTCTAGAGCCGAATAATCTGTTTCAAACCTTCCCTTCACTCCCGAAAAACTTAGCATTAGCTAATTAGGTGCTAGTGACATCGAATATTATAGCACCAGTGATTACCGCAAACTAAAAGAAGTCTGAAATAGCTGTTTTATTATTATTTCTTTCTTAATGTTGTCTAATTTAAATGAAATATAATCGCGGTTTCCTATCAAAGTGCCTTCGCTACTGGCTCTTGACAGTGATGTATTACTGATAATAACTCCTCTGTAATGCTTGTATCATTGAGATTTTGTCTGTAAACTGGGATGGTCTGAAGTGCATATCGCCACCTAAAAAAATGAGATGCGAAAGAAAAGAGACTATATCACACATCTCCTGGTGTGTCACCCTTGGTTTGATGTAAACACATTACAGTTCATTCATGATATTCCCGTTGCATCACAAATATTCATATACCTATTAACTTATCCTAACGACTTCTTGCTTATTTATGTTGAGTGTATGAAGTAGTACTCAACAAGTTTTTGGGGTATTGCTGCTACCTATTTTACACCACAAGCTCACGGATTGTTTGATGGTTCTCGGGCTAATACCATTCTTTAGGGAAACCTTTATTTGACTTTTTATTCTGTTTATCACTGAAATAATGGGTAAATATTTGATAACTGCGACTACACCACATTTAGCATTTTGTCTAGACTCGTATGATTTTTCCACGTACAAATCTGACAGCTTGACAACCACTTCTGTGCGCAGAGTTGTTTCTTATTTGAATTATGAGATGCAATGTAAAATTATGGGCCATGCATATAATATCAAGGTTACAGATGTATTGCTTTCACGTTACTAGGGTGGAATTTACTTTTATTACAGGTTCCTCTTCGAAAGGACTTGAGAGAATAGCAATATGTTTCTTTAGATAGAGCAACATGTCTAGTGGCGGTAACCCAACTGAAAGTTTCACTTATGTAATGAGAATGAGTCCTCAAAAATCTGGGTGCGAAGTATATGAAGTTCCCAATTAATAATTCCTTGATGTATACACACTACTTATGTATACAGAGATAACTGAGTGAACAGAGTGCTTATAGAAAATAGAGGATTATATTTGAAAAGTATAAGCCGATTTCCGGAAACAATATGAAATAAATGACTAATCGATGCTTAAACTACAGGTAGTTTAAAACATCAGAAGAAGAAATGCACAATTCCAGAAAATCCGAAGTTATAGAGCTCTGTAATAACTAAAAGAATGTTGGAATTTTCCAAAAAAAATACTCATCAATTATTTGAAAAGTTAACTGATATTCAATGTAAGCTCAAAGATCACATAATATACGTGAGATAAGAGTTGGAACATAATACTTAAGACAAGTAAATTATCTTCAACTTCCATGTCTCTAATTGCGTCAGTCCTGAAACTGATGTACACATAATAATCGTAAGTATAATTAATGAGGTTTCGAAAATGAAACTCCTCAAGTTGTCTTGACCTACTTTCTTCATTAACTAACCAAGGATCAGTGATTCAATAGGACCGCAAAATACGGTATAAGCAATGTAATAATCAGCAGTAATTATATTTATATATAAAAACTAGCACAAAAATAGTCTAATCTTTTTCTCACTACACAACTACATCAAACGAAATAAACAGTGAAGATCGAAGAAACATTCAACAATTATGATATATCTACTTATTTTGTATCTGTATCACAATTCCCATGCAATTTATTGAGATGAATAGAGATATTTTCCAATTTTAAATTTGTATCTTAAGGTATATCCATTGGACGATTACGAATCTGTTAAAAAGTGGCATCTATATAGAAAAAATCTTAGGTGAACAACTAATTTCCATGATCAAATAAGTTTTCACTCCCTACTTAAATGCACCATGTTGACTCATATTTTGGTTGCGTTCCAACACAGACCTAAATTTATGACCCTGTAAATTTAAAATTCTGTACGCGGAAGGTAGACGACGTCCAATGCATACATGTCTGTCACAGTTATTAGCTTTGATAAATTTTTTTGTTTAATTCTCAAGCTTTTTACTCACGGCAATAAATTGCAGAATTATATAATATTGTAGCTTGCTCGAAACAAAGCATTTATCTTAGTTTTTGAGATTCAAAAGCAAACATATATCTTATACTATGTTACTGACGTTTCAGAAAATACTTTATGATATATTGGAAACAGTGGCCTTCAGGCGTTGAAGTTATGACTTGTCGTGACTGCCATTTTTATCTACAATGATCGTTCTGGACACTAACTAATATTTGGCTTGTGATTTTTAGAGTGTCAAATGAAATATTTTAGCCGAATTAAGACAATTAAGATGAGTACCGGTCTAATGTTAAATCACAGTAATCACATAAAAATTGAGCTCAGTAAAGTAAAATTGTTAAAATTCTCTTGGAAAAGTACTTGATTCTTATTCATCCATCTGCAGGAAGGTTCTTAATGGTACACGAACGTTTCGCATTTTGACTTTTTACTGCAGCTAGACATCTTTGGTTTGGATGTCATCAGTACTTCAAAATGGCATTTCTGTGATAATATTCTGGTACTCTTGGGTAATCTTACTGCATCCACACGACCTCACAAACTTGGCTTTTTGACATCATGCGAAACACTTTAAAGTTCAGAGTCATTGAATTTCGCTAAATATTGAATGATTTATAATGAAATTTATATTAGTAGCCAGAAAAGCAAAATCTCTAAAATTATGGGTCAAATATATCACATCTCATCTTTTATTTTTTGAATGTACCATGTCAATGCGTCTTCAGGTTTGCATTGTTAGATAATACATATACCTCTTATTCTCTACTCAAAACCAAACAGTAGTAGTTTGCAACACAGCCGAATAAACATAGTGACTAGTCTTTTACCAAATAAATTTCGGAGAAATGGTAAACAATACTGCACGGATCAGTCTTTCTGAACAACAACTTTAAACAACAGATAATGCATTACATGCAGACATATTATTAATTATATTTACTAGTCCCTATTTCTGTATTTTGGCACATATCGATTGATAGGTGATGCATTTATGCCACAAGCTAAATACAATACACTTCTTAATGTCAATAGCAACGGCTTATTTGCCAGTTAAAAACCTTAATCTTTTTCAATGAAGGCTGTTTAGAAACTAGATGTACATAGACATTTACTACGTTGCTAGAACCAAACTTCTGTCACCTTTACAAGCAGTTAAATCTATTGATACGTACTGGAGGAGTTGTAGTTATGTCTTTGGTACACTTATGTCACTGTAAATCTTAGTCTTTGACCATCACTTACGCTTCTGTAAAGCCTATAGCTTTTAGCTCCTGATTATGCAGAGGCTACTATCTTGCTAAAACTATAATGACTTGGAGTAACAGAGAATACTTTACATCATATTATTTAATGGGGACTTTTTTTATAGTAGTAAAATTTTACTGAGTCAGTTCTTAATTATTCCAAAACTCTGTGAATAAAGACATTTTGTCGTAGGAAATCCCAGTAAGCTAACCGAACTAAGTATGAACAAAGTAAGCTTCGAAGACTGAAGCCTTATCTTCCATAAAGTATGTGTTTGTAGTTCGAACTTTTACTTTATTTTAGTATCAGGTTTTGATTTTGGTAGGTGTATTGGATGATGACCACAATAATACTAGCTACTCGTATCCAAGGCATCACACCAACAGCAACAACACATGTGATGGTTGGCGTATATTATCCAATCGACCATATCACTTGATTAAACAATATCTAGAATAGTAACACAAGTTTACTGACATCAATGAGATATGGATAAGTATAATACCCATCCTTTTTTGTCACACAGGCGTCGTGACCAATCTACGCAGAATTTATGGATCACCGACTATGGATAGCAACTCGACCAAACAATATTGAATGCTGACATGACAGCTGCATGACATATGCTTTTAATTTAGGTAATAATGAACTAAGGATAGTAACAGTGGGTTTTTAGTACGTGTTGAATGACAGTGTACTTAGAATGTTACAGTTATGATTCGAATAATATATTCCAATAATTATACACTTTGTTATACAACTGACTAATATCAATTAAGGTTTTACAACAATCGATTCATATTAAAGAAAATACCGAACAGTATACTGAATATTTATTAATGCAATAACTAACAAATGTAAAATCTGAAAGTTAAACCAATCACGAGAATATTAAATTGTTCAATATGCGTATAAAAATGTATTAAATAAACAATTTCTAATGTTTTAATAACAATGTTTGAAAAATAAATTCATTTGATAAACATTACGGTTTAAATGAAGATAAAACATGCAACACAATGCTGCAACAACAGTCTCCGCCTATAATACAAGTTTATTGAAAAATAGATATTCATATTTGAAATGGTAAACAATACATGTTAACTATA
The DNA here is from genome assembly GCA_025215515.1 of Schistosoma japonicum. Classification (NCBI taxonomy): domain Eukaryota; kingdom Metazoa; phylum Platyhelminthes; class Trematoda; order Strigeidida; family Schistosomatidae; genus Schistosoma; species Schistosoma japonicum. The sequence continues at coordinate 42,650,581 of CM046062.1, read as the reverse complement.
ATAGCAAATTGAGTAATTTGCACAGTTACAAATATACATATTAATAAACAATTTAGTGAGAACAATGTATTTGCAAAGGTAACAATCTAATATGTTAAACAAATTAAGTTTCTAATAAATGAAGATTGAATGAGCATAGGTATCAAAGAAAATATTACAATGGTATCTAGTGTAACTATGACTATATGTTGTTAGTAATGGTTAGTAAAGGTCACTAATGAATTAAGCATGAAAGAGAAGGAAATGTCTATAAATGGGCAGACATAATGTATACGGCCGAACTTGAGTAATTGTTACCTTAATCAGTGACCTTAATTAGAACGAACTAATCACGACTTTAAACTAGAATCAACAATTTTCTCCGAATACTAGAGGTTAATTAAAAAACGATTTTGTAATTTGCCTACTGTCCCTTCCACAGAAATCTTCGATAAGAGATAAAATATGCATCCGTTCAAAAAAATATATGATTAATATGGAGGCTTAACCATAATCTGAAACGCTATGAGAAATTTACAATTTCTAATGAATGGTCTATGATTGAAATTGAAATGTGTGAAGGGTTTATTGTTTTCATCTCATTACAAAATTTATTCAAGTTATCCTCGTATTCCTTCGACTGAATTTCACAATGCATTTAATACAAGTATTCGTCTAGGTGACACCATGGCAACTTTCAGATCCAAAGTACTGTACTAAATGACACTTTTCTCCACTCCATATTAGTTCAATATTATTCGTGTGAACTCCCGTTGATGGATCAATAAAGTATTTCTTGAGCACTAAGACCCTGTGCATGTAGCCCATATTTATAATTGATTCATAAATTTTCTATTTTTCAGCATATATTATTGTTCTAGGTAAGATGAAATTTTTTTACTAGTCTAGGCAGGGTGATTAATATAAGAATTTGCTTTAATACTAATTTAGAATCATTAAATGTGGAATTCAATCAGATGGACTTTTTACACCAGCATTTAGTGCACCGACAGCAATGACAATCTTGAGTTATATGGGTTTTAAAAACAGTCATTTCATTTACACATTAACAATTTAATAATTTTCTTAACAATCCTATATTTTGAAAGCGAATTACAAGCTTATTACTGTTAACTGGATTCAGAAAACCGTCTATGGTCAACATTACGTTTCCAGTTGTTCGCCGTAACTCTGAAACGTTTCGATTGTTCCTAGTTTGTTCGGCTGTAAATGTCATGTCAACCTATAAATATAGTAAAATTTTCAAGTTTAATCTTATCATGCATATTTTATGTCTCTCTAGACTTTAATGATAAAATAAAAATGACCAGGATTATTGAAATGTTACCAGTGTAGTAATTCTCTGAAATGTCTGATCGATAAATGAAAGGCCTAATAAAGGCATCTGTGTGAACGAATAGAACAGGATCGTGAAATTGGTTCAAACGATGAATAAGACTAAGTAAAATAAGGAAAAAATTGTTTCTTAGGTGAATTGTATCTGAGCAGATTATAGAAATAGAATTGTGCATTGTTACCAATTAGATTAGTATTATTCATGAAAGATAAGAATCCAATACATCAATAACCTTCAGCAGAAATATATGAACATAACTTATTTGAATTAATAATACTGTCTAATATATGATCAGTATATTCTTCCTCCACCTCATCAGATTCGTTAGTGAAGATTTCGTGTAAGATTTGAACTAAGCAGTGGATATTATGAGCTTCAATGTATGTGTTTTTGTGTGTGTGGGGAGATGGGGGGGGTGGTAAAGCGCGTCTAAATATTGAAATGAGTTCATATATTAACTGAATCAACATGTGACGTTTCTTCACAGTAATTGGAGATGGTTGGTTGTAGTACCTTTGGCTCCCGATTGTTGAATATTCTCGGTGCACGTGATCTCGTGTAAATTACTTTGAATTTATGCACATATACTGATGATCAGATACACGTAAATGTAGTTCATCACATTAAAAGTGTTACTGTTTGTATATTACTTTATGAAATAGAAATTTGCTTTCTGAAAATTCAATCTTCCAAAATAACAATTAAATGTGTACTTTTGTCTTTTGCTTGAAATTTTGTTGTCTACTTATTACTAAATTATATTAAGTTTGGTTTCGATATTTGTATACAACCTAAAACAAACTTTCGAAGGAACCTTTATAGTGTACTGTTCATTCAAGGTTGAATTAATTTTACACCTCTAAGGATTGTGCAAGGTTATTGAAATAACCCAGTCCTAGCATATTTTATTCTCAATCCTAAGATCATGGAACGGATTGCTGCTTAAAGATAATAAATCAAAATCAAGAAAAAAGGATGGCTTGATGGTGAATCTGCATCTTGGGACTTACTGCAATGTAGTGTGTGTTTTTGTGTATGTAACTGTACCTAGTATTAGCATCTTAAATAACCATCAAACAGTTTTGAAATAATCAGGAAGCCTGGCTACCATAGCATGTATGGGGCAAGCTATAAGAATCATCGAGTAGTGTAAGCTGCATGAGGTGGTGAGTAACTTAGGTTAGGCAGTTACACTACTTCACTGATGACACATGAAGAATTAGGCTAAGTAAACGATTGCTGTAAGTTAACCAACTAAGCCTTTGACATAGGCTTTCAAGCTCATCCCTATTATAACACAATAAACCTTCATACGTAAAAGGTAATTTATTTAATATTGCCATTAATATAATCGATGAGTCAGTATGTAAAGACCTACAGTTTTTTCACCTAAGATATACTTTGCGTTTGTAGACTGTTGACAGTCGTCGACTAAAAGTTCAACTCTACTAGTTTCTACTGCGTCAGTGTAGCTGCCTAACTTACATGGGCTTACACTGAGGCCTCACTACCCAATCAATATATAGTTTTCAATTTTCTCAATATATACTATGTAAGAAACGGTCTTACTAAGCAAGAATACATTTAAGAAGATAGTTCCGAAGATACAAAGATAGATCAAGAACACTTAGTACCATCGATCGTAAACGTGAACAGTGTTAGCCTTAAAGGGTTAAACTAAATCATTCAGCGTCCACTGACTAATGCATACAGTGCAGCTTTGTTAGGGTTTAGTGTATTTGTACTAACCATATATGCTAACATTGAATTGACCACTCCTTCCGTAAACTATGTGGTGAAAATATTTCATCCTGGTTTTCAGAAGGTGACATTTAGACCACCTGATTAATCAGTTCAGATGAAAGTGGCTTGGAAAACTTGTTTTATAGCCTATTTCGGGAAATCTGAGTCTTAGTTTGTAAAGTACTAAAAGTATTCATGAGTGTTTTACTATATATATATATATTGCATATAATTAATAAAATAGGAATAATATATACCTGTACCCAGAATTACTGACTATAATTTTAATAGTTTTAGTAAGGTAAGAACAGCAGTCGGATTAGAATAATATAGATTCACTTTATTTCACGACTTCCCATCAGCTGTACACAACTTAGAATTAATAATAATAATAATAAAAGTTCATAACTAGGTTTGGGAGGAATAAAGCAAAGGGATCTAAGTACGACATAGTTGAGAAAAAGTCTGTCTTCCTAAAACTTGACTTCATGGGAGGAGAAAATGACCAGAGCTTTTAATTTCAGAATAAAGGCCATATTATTATCTCTCTATCGAACCAATTTTTATTTATGGCAAACACATGTAGACAAATTCACGAATTTTGTACCAATTTACATGCACATGCCCGACAAATACATATGAAGAGGAAGAAGAATCATTGTCCGTATTTCTGAGCATATGCAACACAAATTGACTTTTAAAAGGTCAGCGTATTCTTACTAGTTCGATTCCTTGCCACCTAATTTACAGTAGACATATTATCAATATCTCAATATCTTTCAAAATAATCGCTAAACAAGCGAGTTCAAATCTTCTTCTCTTACTGAATCAATCACCATCATTTAAACCATACTTATGCGTGTAAAAAAAATTATGGTAAACCATGATTTTTTTTGGTGACATCAGCTTTATAAGATTAAATTACGCAACATTTTCACCGTTAATTTTTGATTCTTCTTATCTCAGCTTTATTCAGTTAATCATTGTTTTAATTATTACATAATTTAGGTTACTTATCTTCTGAATTCTGTCTTCATGCTCGTCTCATTTTCATTTCACTTCCTAGAATTTTCTTAAAGTTGGCTAATCAATAAACAACTGATTAAATTCTTATACAGTTGTATTGTGCTCCTCTAGTTGATTCACACCTACTTGTCAACTTGAAATTCCCCAAGTTCTTCTGATATAAAGTATGTGTAACTATTTTAATTTTATTTGGCTATAGTTAGTTCTAGTTTTAATGGAATTGAGATTGGCAAGCGGAATCTAGGACGCTGGTCTCGTCCTATTTAGTACTCATCAGAGAGAATGACCAGTTTCAGTCCATGACAAATCACTGGGAAGTTTCAAATGCATTCTAATTATACAATTAGTTCTAGGTTGCATACAGTTGATGTGGAAATGTAAGATAACATGAATTTATATTGTTTTTCTTGCCATTCTAAATTGTATAAAAGGGAGGGAAGTGAATTAGACTTTGTCAGTACTGAATATCTACAGCTATCCAGGTCATATATTGAGTTGGAGATATCTTAAGTTTGACAAATTTTAATATTTTTCTTCATCTTTGCTCCTTGTTACTTTAATTAATAATTTGAGAACCTTCTTTACTAATTATTACACTTCAGTCGATGATGTTTATATCTAATACAATTAAGAATGAAGAAAGGGTAGTTTTTAGGGTAGGTAAAGATTGTAACAGTAACTTCTGCATAAAGTATCGACAGTAGCAATTATCAGACTGAATTGTATTATGAAATATTAGACAGTATTTATTCATTGCATTCATATAGACATTAAACACATTGGTATTGAACATAGAAACAACTTGTAAATTCTGAATTTTTGGATACATGTTCGTTAGTTGTTGCATTGATAAACTCTATTCGTGCTTTGTTCTGACTTCCAATATACACTGATTGTTGATCGTGTTTCCTTTTATCAGTGTTAGTCAAATGGATAACGAAACAATATAATATATTAGTCAAATCAGGCAACCTTCTCATAACTGAAACATTACTACATCTTTATCCATTCATTCAAACATTAAAATGGTTAATGAAACTATCAAGTAGTATGACTGAATTCATATGCATAAAAATTAGCTTCATTATATTACACTGTTTATATTCTACACGAATAATTAATATCAATCTTAAATTTGTGACCAGTTCATATTTGATTATAATAATTATCTAAATCATATTGATATTAAATAATAAAATATTTTGTTTTAAAGAATCGGTCAATCAATTTTATTTCTATTTCATTATAGTCTAACAAATAACTTGAAGAAATGTAAATTAGATTAATGAAAAAGACTTATGATTAATTAACCATTAATAATAATAATAATAATAATAATAATAATAATATTAACAATAATAATAATTAGTAGGATAATCTTTATGTTATTTACACTTTAATATTCAACATTCATTTGTTTAACAAACAAACAAATGTACGACATATGAATAGAGTATATTTGTAAATAATCTTAACAGATGAAATCGAATATAAATGAGATAATTTTTGATTTTGGTTATTTCCCTGAAGAAGCTCTGATTAGCTTGACGAGTGAAACGTTGAAATTTTTCTTCGATTTCATTCGCTGAGATTATTTACAAATATATTCTATTCATATGTCTTACATAGACTCGGTGACCAAGTTTTATTCTCTTTTGGACGAAAATATCTATAAAATAGAAAATATTATTGTGAATTTATTCGTGAAACAATAGAAAACCAAAATATTATGCCTATTATATGAGGTGGAAATGTTGAATTGTAGTTATTCGGATTCCTTGTATGTAATTATCTTCAGATTACTTATTCTTGCGCATAACGCTTTAACTTCAAGCGTATCTACTAGTAATCAGATAAGAATTCAATAAGCAAGATGTATACTGCTTTATTTGTTACCAGTCAAATTTAACAGGCGATAACACGTTAAAGTAAATTATCGGAGACAGAAAGTTTAATCAATCATTGAACTTGCATACACAAAGAAATAAACAATATAAAAGTTGTTATGTCGTGGGGATATTCTGGGCCTCTTCAAGAAAAATACGAAGATTACTGAATGTAAAGACAAACAGGATAAACATTTCTCACTTTAGGTTCATTAACGGAACCAAATATATGAAATTACTGAATACATTATGATAAATGATCATTGAAAATGATCCAGTTAACATCAGATTTTATCTTTCCTCATAAATCAATCAAACTAATAAAGCGGTCGTTACATAAATTTCATAAATAAAAAAATACTCAAATACACAAGTTCAGATCATTATGTATATTCAGTGAACAATGAGATACATCTAATACCGGAAGTCAGAAAATGATCATGATTAGTTTGTATGGTATTCATTATTGAATAATACTAGTACATTAACCAGTATTCATTAAGAGAATCTTTAAAAATTAATTAATTAATTAAATACTGGATTTTAGGTACAAATTTATTAGAATGTAATGTTTAAGAGTAATAAATGGAGTTAGTTTTGTGAAGATAGGCATTTTTGTTCGTACCATATTAATGTTGCTTGGGTATCACTGAGAAGTCTTGACTGGTGGGGTTCACACTTCCTGAGAATGTGATACTTATCTCTAATGACAGTGGATGATTGTCACCTAACATCATTAATTGATGAAAATAGGAATCCTGCAACTCTATGCCGAAATAGTGGCGCACACTGTCGAATTCCCACTTTGAGACCTGAAGGTCCTAGGCCCTATTAGCTGGCAGAATCGAGGGTCAGTACTGCTGTGGAGTCTCATAATAGAACAAAGTAGTTGTCGATTGCTCCTTGGTTTTGCTTTTGCCCAATTAACATCAATCTACGATGAACACAAACTGCTAAATTTAATACCCATCTCTACGAAACTACCTCAGTCCACTCGAAGTAATCAGCTCTCTAGTGACTGCCGTCAGGATGTTCCTGAAACTCCAGCTAGAAGTCGTGTCTGTTGGAGCTAAGACTTGTTTGTAGTGTGACAGATATCACCAATGACGATAGATAATAATTGCGGTATAGTAAAACTCACTTAGTGAAATATTTTGCTACTTTTAATATTATTAAAATAGAGGATATCTTGTTTGATAAATTCTCTTGAATGTCTACAATTATGAGTTTAGAATTAGTGATCATAAACAGTGGGATACCACTTTTGGTTAACAGACAGCCTATATCAACAAAAAGTCCAACGTGGATGATCACACATTAATAATCACTTTACTTGGTTTCAGTGTGGAAACACGTTTTAAAAGCTAGTCTTCTTGTGATGTCGATGTATAGTCTGTTTGTACTATACATCGTGATAGAAGTTAGGACTTTGTGAATTAACAAATAGACATTTGTCTATCAAGTTCATGTGTTTCGTAATCGCTTCTTGATGTCACAAATCAAAAGCAATTTAATTACATTGACTATAACACCATCAGTAAATTTCAAATTTCCAGGAGAGCTGGTCAGTTTTCAAGTTAGATGGGTACATTTTACATGAAATGAAGAGGTTAAGACGAAGAATACTTCACTTCAGTTCTTACAATTATGATTAAAGGACAAAAACAATGATCCAAATTTGAGACAGGTTCATTAATTAGCCTATTTACTAAATATGAATATGAGATTGTTGGTAAAATAAGGTTATTTTGGATAACAATAATTACGTAATATTTAACAATACATCTAAGTGAACAATATTTTTTTCATTTTCAGCTCTACTAGGTTATACTAGGTAAAAACAAACTTTATTGATGAACTTGAGGAAATCAAGCACAATGATAGTAGTGATCTCAAAATCGTCACACAGGATTCGAAACGAGTGGGTTAGTACTTCTTACTTGTTTAGAACTTAAGTAGTTAGTTGCCGGGACTTATAAACTTGATAAATGTGACGTGAATAAGTAATGCTAACAGGCTGCTTCGCTTCTTAAACTGACTTGAAGCAAAAGTTTACAGTTTCATAGTAAAATAGTAATTGTATAGTGGATAACCTAATATATAAGAAGAGTTAACTTATTAAAATTTATTAATGCTGATATCACGAATTGATCTGAACCAGACAACCATTGATCACCTGGAATTTATTACATTTTGATCATCAAGGTAGTGACCTTAGATTTAATGCATTGTGTATTTCTCTATTAACCTTAGGTAAAATGCTAAACATTTCTCTACGAACGTTCAGTCTACAAGTGTCGGGGAACCAAGTACCACTAAAAGCTTTAGGCAGGCCAAAGATAAGACGTCTTTTAACTACAGACCTCCTGATTTAAAAGTCAAGTGTATGCATTAAGATTGATGTACACATAAGCTAAGCATAAAATCAACTCCAATAATTTTTAAAATCGTAATCGTAAATCTAAACCTACAACTCGACTGCTACTTTATTTCCTGGTTTCTTTTGATATTCTACAAGAGATTTTCATGGGCCTTATTGCACTTTATAAATCCACTGGTCAGCTAAAATTTCTATAAATAGTATAATTTGTTATACTTTCTGTAAATAGTTATTCATTTAAGTTCCTTTTATTATAATTGGTTGATAAATTCTCATGGTCACTTGTAGTCATATAAATTCACCAGTAAAGTTCAGTTTTATTCCACTTGCGGAAATGAGCATAATAAAATAATAATTCTTAAAAGTTACGTAATAGGAGTGAGACAGGTTCGTATACCAAAACGTGAACTAGTTTCTCTGATGCTAATTGTCAACTAGCATAAAAACTACAGACTACTTTAGTAGGAAATGTAAACAATGCTGCTTCTCTACTTTAAGTCACTTAGCCCTAAGATATACGAGAATCGATATTAAATCATTTAAAATAATAAACATATTACAATAGCCGGACAGAATTCCATCGGCGCTATAAATTCTACAAACACTACACTGCTCACTATTCCGTTAAGAACCAACATAATTCACTACGTCTATGTACAGTTACTACTTGAGGTTAACATATCAAAACAAAGTATTGATGTAATAGATAATGGAAGGGAAAATGTATTAGGAAATCATTTTATTAAGTATTTATGAATATGGTTAGTTTTGCAAATGAATAACTAAAAATTCATCAATTTAACAATTTATGTTCAATGAAATTCAATTAAACTTCCATCAGTCCACCACGATATTCTTTTATAGGGAACCAACGTTTATCATTAACAGTTTTCCACCATCTAGGAAGATGTTGACCATGATAGCTAAAATGTATACAAAATAAATTTTAGTACATTATTATGATATACATTTGTATTAAATATGCATCGATGTTAGTTTTATGGAGTAGGTGAGGTGAGGTGATGGTAGGCGAGATATCGAAAATGTTGGGATGGTAAACCAATATTTTAGGACTGACTTCAGTAGATTTTTCGAATGAAATTAGGAAAAGTTTAACCCATTTTAAGTAAATAGAAAATGTATGATAACAATATAGCATTAGTAGTGGTTGATAAGTGAAATTACAGTGAATTAAAATTGTTCAACTAATAAGTGAAGTTCACTTTGACTTCGTTCTTTAGAAGACGTCAATATGCTTAGTGAACAATTAGATTTATATGTCTCAAAAGCAACATCTTATGTAGGGCTTTATTTAAATGCTAATTTACATTGTTACTGAGTAGTCTTATTGTACAGTCCACCGTATGTTGTTTGGGAACGAATACAGTAAGATGTTATACAAAAGTGCAGTGACATTTAAATGCATCGTGTTATTGGCTTAGTATTATTAATAACAAAAATACTTTCACTACTTCAAATTGACATTTGTTAACAATCTTATCGCAGTTAGACATTCACATAATATCACTTTCCTGACCAATTTATTACCTTCATTGTACTTAATTATGATGATCTTATAACAATCAGTTAATATTCATTTAGCAATTAACTCTAGTTTTATGCATGCATTAAGTTAGTGTTTGTTTCACCGCTATATCATCAAAAAGAATTAATAACGGGTAGTCAGGAGCATTTGTCAGTACTGGTTAATTACGAAAATATCTAAATTTTATGCAACATAAAGGACATTGACAAGTTCATACACATGAAGATCAAACCAAATTAGTGTGAAGTAAACAGTTTAAATTACAGGATGTGAATGCTTATCTTCGACTATCGATTCACATATCTTTTTGATTAACTAGCTAAGCACTTTGTTGAGGCCGTGGTTACACAGCTAATATAATGAACTTTGTACTATGTTTTTTATTGGTGTGTATGCTGGATGTTGCTGAACTTAGGCGCGCTGTGCAATATATATCTGTTCCATCATCGTTCTGGACTTCTTGATTATACACGTTCTTCGCGATTATTCTGTATGCATGAGTCACTCTTATTGACAAAGGTGAAATTACTTTTAATATACATGTAATTGTTGAACCTGCTGAGGTTACAAATCCAGCAGTACAACAATGCTAAAATCACAACAATCCTTTCTGAATTATTTCTATCTGGTCATCCATATAGCTATTCATAGTCCGAACAGCCATTCGATCACGTAACCTGTAAACGATCATATATTTTTTATCAATGATCATAACATTGACTGTAGCCGGTCGGCTTCACTTTTTATTCTCACTTTAATCATTTATATAAATTTTGAAGTGGTTCAATGTTTCAACAGTATTTGTTTACCATTTACTATAAAACATGTGATCGAGGTAATCACATTCATATTGTAAGTAGCTTCAACTTTTTTTCTTGCATGAAAATAAGTGTCATTTCTGTCATGAGAAGACACTTTTTCTCAATGCCAATTTGATAAAGGCTTCTGGAAAGTAATAGCAGATATCTGTGACATTAGAAAGGGACAAATAGATGTTTTCTGAGTAATGATCTGTGAAGGGCTTGATTGCTCCCTGAGAATGTCAGCATTTACATAGTAAATCTCACTGATAGTATGTATGTTCAAGATATGAGTAAACTTAACTGGAAAACGCTGTTTGTATTGAGTTGAAAAAACTTAGATCATTATTAAGATTAATTCTGTCCCAAATATATTCTTACCCAGCTAGTTTTATTCACTTCTTAATTTACACTCAACTGATCTTTCAAAAATTTGCGTGAAGTCAAATTGACGTTATGGGTTTTATTGTGGACGCAGGATATATGTATTAAACTGAATTTAACTCAGTAACGATCCAGTGTTGATAGTTATTTCAGCTAAGTATGAATTTCGTTAAAGTAGACAAGTAAACAACTCCAACCTTTCAAAGTTTCTTCTACACATTGAAACCAAAGTTCTAAATTATGAATGCCGTAAATTTTGACACGAAAAGTAGAAGATGAAACTAATCTTCTTTGTTTTTTGTCGAATCATACTGACATGTTTTTGTAAATACTATAAGCAACAAGGTTCAATAAAAGACTAAAATATCTGATATCATAAAAGTACATGAACAGAAATAGACTACATGAATTAACAGCTATAGATTACATGTGAGGAAATTTTCAAACTATAATTACTTGTGATTAATAACGACATTCATTTGTATAAACAATTAGCAACATGAATTAAGAAAGAGGGTGAATTTTTACAAGTTATTTGCAAACTCATCATTATGGCTGTTTTTGAAAATTAAAAATATTGGCGGGCTAAGGGTATGATAATAGTTGATTCAGTACTTCAGTTTCATAGACTTTTCAAGTTAAAGATAAGTGTAATATAATAAACTTACTAATATGGACCATTATCACTACTTGAACTTGAATCGAAAAATCCTTGGGGTAGTTCACTTTTCAAATAACCATGTGGATTTGCATTCGAACTAATGGCAAACATATACATAGCAACTAAAAAAAAATAGTAAAAATAAACTGAATAGATTATTAACATAATACACATTGTTTTATATGAATTGACAGTTTTGTATTGAACGTTCTTCATGTAACTAATCAAATGGTTATATTCACTGAAGTCTTTCAGGTTGGTTATCAGATTCTTTAACAATCAAGATCTGGAAATATTATATAATGAAGTGAATTCACCTTTTCACTTCAATAAAGTGATTATTATCTCAATAATAATATTAATTACAAAAAATCGGTCACACTGAATTCACTTAGTTGGATAGCTTGATTGAAAAAAATTTACCGCCTTCATGAACAACATCATTTCAATATAAGTGGTTACTCTGAATATAATTATTCCACAAATATAAATCTACTTTATTTTGATGTTTAGGTTTTCGACTGTCTATCTTAATAGATATTACTATCTTCTAATATTCGTTAGTTTAATTGACTACCGCATATTATATTTAGCATATGGATTAATAAATTGGATTTGTACCAGTGAGTTTACTGTTTTTAGATTCATCTTAATGCCAAGCTTTTAGAAATTACCTGTCATTTACAGATTTTCTTGGACACAGGATTTTGATACTATCCTAATAAGACTAATGTCTGCATCCATTGACATCAGTGATAGCATGTCAAGTGTTTCCACTAATCGTATGGGCTTTCAACTTGTAGTTAAAAATGACCACTCTGTCCAACATGTTGATCTTCACAGCTGCTGCAATTTGTTTATAGACAAAATTATATTTTTCCTCTCTATCACATCTGTCAAACTTTACAGACTGACCTGTCAGCACAGTGGATTCCGAAGAAACTTAAATTCTTCATGGTGATTTCTGAAACGTTTCTGATAAATGGCATGAGTACTTAGTGGTCATTCTAAAGGGTTAACTTTGTTATGTTATATCAATTTGCTAGATGTATATTAGTGAATTTTTTTTAAAGATAAACATGAGATGGATCTCTCTGACGTTTCGCCTCATTAGAGCAGTGCAACGAGTTTTATCTTAGTTGAACAGTTCTGATATATAGTTTTGTATGCGTTTTATTCTATGTTTTCTGAATTTAAAACCTGATTTATCTAATTTCATTTCCTGCATCCTTGTTTATTCAGTATTTCTGCAATGATTCCAATGATTATTGATTACTTAAATTCGTTGTAAATGTTACGTGCCAAAGTATTATAGTTTTAAAATTCTGTTTTTTTCAGAATAAAAAAGCTTCATCGACCCTCTGTACCAAAGTTTCTGGTTTTAATCTTCTATATAACTGCAGTGTCGAGGTTTTTCATTAATATATCATCACTAAGTCTCCATATAAGCTCTCCCAGTCAGGTTGCTTTCTAGGTTTATTTTTATAGTTTTAAAATTTAAAATGCACTGAAATATACAGATGCCTAATCTCTATCACCTCCATCATTTTAAAAGAATGAGTATTTGTTGTAAGGGCGTCATATTTTTCGCCGTTGGTACACTACAACTAATTCATAAATCTCTGTTCGTAGCTGAGTTCATCATACAAACGATTCGTCTGAATTGTTTTAAGTATATGCAAACAACAGAAAATAAACAGTGTTTTGTTTGATTTGATGCTTCCCATATTCATGTTCATGTCTATTTACTACAAATATTCAGATGAAAGCATTAATAGTTATAACTTCTGATAAGAATTTAGTGAGTTTGTGAGCATTTATCATGCGGTAGCAACAAATTCAAACACTCTGTTACCTCCTTTTTAATCAATATTCTTGACACGAAATTAAACTTTGTTGTAACCTCCTAATTATTACACATCTTTTTTGTAGATTTTACTGGTTTTCGGGCTAAAGACACATCGCAGATTCCCGTCTTTAATCATAACAATTCTCTTTTGAAGCAATATGCGTCACCTCTTCAGTATTCGTAATCCATGACGGTTGCCATTTATCATTCTGCCAGCTGCTAGGTTTAATTTTATATTTTCATAGATGTAACTGGTATTTCCCTGTTTCGAATGTCTACTGACCACTTAGCTGTTGTTATATTTACTCGTTTATTTCATAAATAGGTTGTTTTGTAAGATTAATACTGAGGTCAGTTTTAGGCAAATATGACAGTTAACGTTCACACTGTTTCAAAACCTAATCTGTTTACTTAGATTAGTGTTGCAGATTTCTAAGGTTGATTGTGCGCAAAATCATGACTTTTACAAGGTGGGATGTTGATTTTGTTAACTTTTGAGATTTGTGAATTGTGAGAAACTGGTACTGTTTACTATATTTTTAAAAAAACCTATCAGAAAAGATTCATGTAATTCCTTACTTCTCGCAGTGTCATGTTTGAACTTTATGCACCATCTAGTTAATCATAGATTGTTAAACTGATATTAACTGTTATTAGTGTTACAGTTCAGAGAATAATGAAATCGTCAGACTTAACAAGATGGAATGAAGTAAAAGTGACTTCAAAGCCTTTGTCAAGAGTCAATTTTAATATTTTCATTATTAATCGTACACACTATATAATCATGAAATGAAAAACAAACAGTCTAAGTTGCTTCATCATCTTATTGTTTCCATTCGCATTTTTGGTTATAGAAATGAAAGTAAATGAAAGAGTAAATGACGATTATTATTGGTAAATGATTGTGGAATGAAGTTTATTGGTCGTATATCAGTGATTAAATCTAAATATTTGCACAATAAATTTGTTATATCAGCATAAATATAACGCTGCTTGATCATCCATACATTAAATGCATTCGGCAATATGATTCATGGTTTCTACGACTAAGTAAAATCTAGTTACAAGTAATCAACTTAATAATGACTTTAGTCTTGGATACGAATGAAATTATGCAATATATTTACGTCATATGTAGTAAGACTATGACAATAAATGATTATCAAAATCTGAAAAGCTAGAAAATTCAAAGTAAGTAGATTAACATATATTATTTACTAGGCTATAGAACATTTAATGAAATTCTAGAAAGGTTGTCTACGGTTTGAAAGGTCCATAAATGATATAATGAAGAAGTGATGTAATCACGGGTGTGCCACAGTATAACCAAGCAAACAAAAATGCATAAAAGACTTCGTGAAGCCATAAGAATCGATTATATGTAGATTACTAACATAGCAAAGTAAGTAAAGCTAATTGATTGACATGCATTTAGTTATCACTTGTTTTAATTACTTATTGCAGATAAGGTTACTTCTGAATGATTAGTTTACATGTTTCAAGTTTGAAAGAAAGAGATAATTTAATTAAGATTATGGAAAATTTAAGTTGATTATAATTGATTAAACAATGACAGAAACATCTTGTCGTGGATTCTACAAAGGTGATGAAGCTTACTGTAAACATATCTTGTATTGGCTTGCTATATTTGTCAATTTTTTCATAATGTAAACATTGGTTACTTGAATTCTGTTATTTCATTAGAATTCATTACATGTGTTTATTCAGTTTAAATCATCATCCATGAACACCATTAGCAGCGATATATAATCGTTTATATCTTCGCATGTTCCAAACTTCCAATTTATGCAGTACTTAGTCAAATGAGTGTTTATAACTTTAGTATAGAATATTTGTTTATTGTGTTACTTTACTCACGTTCCCAGGATGTTCGTGCTTTATTTGTGTTACTTATTGAAGCGCATTGATGAAGTTGCCGTTTTTGAGTTTGTTACACTAAGTCTACTCTCATCTATTTCTAGAGTACTGAATGGTGGTCGTCTTCATACATATTCCACATAACTTCGAAGGATCGATTTAAATCGGTAAGTGCATTACTACGTTTGGCATTTGGTCTCAGTTAACATAGTTAACATTTTCAGAATTACAGGAGAAATAACAAACTGTTAATTTCCGTAAAATAATGTACCAACAATAAATGATATAATTACATGGTAAGTTTCGTTGCATACGTATTCCTTTGCATTACTCTTTAAAACTCGATTTCCACCATTTATATAGCGTAGAAGGATAAGCGGTGTTTAGGGCTTAGTTGCTTTTGAATGTCACAGAAGTAGAAGATAACTAAACCTTAAGCATACAACCATTCAAATACCAGTAAATCTAGCTACTGAAAATTGTCGTACTGTAGTACACTCCAAAGTATGATCCCTATTATTTTCTAGCATTATTTGCAAATTTGGTTTATTGGTTTGAATAGTCCATTCAACAACCTTCAGCTGAGACAATGTAATGCTGCAAAGTGATTTGATAAGTTGGAAGACTTACGTTATTGAACAATACGTAACGCTTGGAAAAAGTTCACTTTACATATTTACAAAAATGTGGAATTTTCTTCTCTTAAACTAGATATCATTTAGAGTGTATAGAGCACGACTAATCTCAATATGTCACTCCGTTTTCCTCATTCACTATTAAGTGTCAGGATTAATACTCTGTCAATAAAATATATATACTCGTTTACTTATCTTCACCGTCGAAATATGTAGGAATTTATTCAAGATGTGATTTTGTATGTTAACTTCTACACATGAGCACCTAAGCCAATAAGCTTATTAGTAGATCTCTACCAGTAGATTAGGGATTATTAGGTGATGCATCAAGATAGATTGATCTAAGTAATGGATTATTATTAGTTATAATGCACTTAATTTGCTCGCATATGACATTTTGCGGCTTTGTCTTCTTCAAGTGGCTTTTAGTACATTTTCACCCCTTACAATTTCACTATCGTAATCTGTAACATAACCTTTAACCTACGACAGCAAACTAGTGTCAAAATACGGCTTGGTAGCAACTGTTAAAACAAGTAAATACAAATGTATCATACTCTTTCAGTATACGCTATCCGATTCACCTTACAACAGAAGTGGCGATTCATCGTACAGAATATAAAGTGTATATTATTTTTACTGTTGTAGTAATAACTGACTAGTAACAAACCCTAGCATTCACAGTCGATTTCTTCTTATTACCACTTATTTAACTGGTATTTCTTATCTAAAGATCTCTCTTTAGGTACCAGAATACCAGAGTTATAAAATAACATGATTCATTCTTAGATTCAACTTGAGATCTACATTACACAAAATTAATCGATATGAATGTTCCTTTATATGTCTTAAAAATACAAACGATTTTATATGAAAACCTTAATTATTTTCAAGCCTATAACCAGACACATGCTAGCTAGGGAAAAGTCTTGTATCGAAGTTCAACGTGCGATATAAAATCATTTTATAAAGTTCAAGGCTTAAAATGAAAACTTTATTAATGATAAATTTTTTTAAGATTTGATAAACATTCACTAAAAGAACAAAAACTACAAAATATAGCTACCTATATTTACTTAATAATAAGGTCACTGGTATATTGGGGGATTCAAGAAGAGCCACGAACTATAAAGACTGTATATAAGAAGACTTTTTCAATTATTTAATTGTGCGTAAAGTAAACAGCATATTATTATTATTATATTATTTACTATTACGTCCCACTCTCCCTATCCTCTTGTTTGACCCATTAACTGTTAGCATGTCATTTTTCATTTATGAAGTATGGTTAATTAATTGTGTATACGTTACTCTAGTTGCTTATCATTGTCTCCCTTATTTTGTATCGATGTTAATTCCCTGATTGGTTGACTGTGTTGTCATGTTTTACATATATAGAAAGAAGTGTTAAAATATAATTTAATTTGTATGGTTGGTTCATCAGTTTGCATTCTTCGTTTTTCGTTCTGGGACTGAGTAGCCACTAGGCAGATGTTAGATAATGACAGGATTGCCATACTTGTTATTGCTCGCTTTAATTCCGTTCGTGTCAATCAATCAATCAATCGATAGTATATTCCCGTCATAACGGTTTAGTGACATAACAGTCTCCAATTTGTAATATACCTCCAACCGCTTTACATTATCAAGAATTGCATTAAAATATTTAATTGTTGTACACATTAATACGTTAATTCAATTGATCCATGGGAAATGATATTTGTTTCACATAGCAACAAATTTAAATACCAAGTGAATTTAATTTAAAAACCTCACAACAAATAAAGTAAAATGAATGATGTGTAGTTTATTATTTATGTATATTCATCTTGCTCACTTGGTGACAATTATTAACTATTCCTTTAAATTAATTTATTACTATCTGACTTTAACTAGTTTCTAAGCAATCGATCAACATAATGATTATTTAAAAATTCCCATATTTATCAAAAACAAAGACATTTGAACGAAGAATATTCTTTTCGATAAATGCTCATCAGGTTCTACATTTATTAGTTCAAAAATTATTAGTCACAAAAATAGCCAGTTCTGAGGCAAGTAAAACATTATTTAGATATCATCGAGTTGTTTATAAAATACGAATGTCAATGTTGAAATACTCATCATCATCTAACTTGTGAAACGGTCAAATCCTACTTAAAATGAAACCGGATGGTTAAGAGTTTGCAAAATGGAGTGAACGATAATCAAAATTCGTCAAATAGTAACATTAATAGACATAATTACAATCAGTTCATTAGTTCTTTCTGTGTACTTTGATTAATAATAATAATAATAATAATAATAATAATAATAATAATAATAATAATATGGAAATGCACATTCAGAGGGAGAATACATATGCATTAATCAAATTAAATCGTCGCATGATTAAGGTAGTGATTGGTTTAGTGGATCTTGCGTCGGCCATGGCAGGAGAAGAGGTTGAACGTACTTCTTCTGTATGCACAGGTCTGGCTTCTTGACTCGTATAGCTATCGCCTCTACCGTTTTAAGGACTTTGAGTCTAACCGATCTTGGCAGATAACTGTTTACACAAAATATTATTGTGAATGACTGACTTATGCTCGCCACATGACCTGTTTGAATTAAGTGAGATAGTATTGAACTGTTAATACTTCTGACAACTCCTTTGGTTAACCAGACCGAAAGGTGCTCCCAAGCACGGAGGAGTAAATTCCTTGAGCGTCTGCAAATGTAACTTGCTCCACAGGAGCAGTTGAACTGATAGATATCTAAGCTTGCCACTCCTATATTATTATTACTATTACCATTATTATTGCTATTGTTATTATTATTATTATTATTATTATTATTATTATTAATCAAAGTACACAGAATGAATATCACATTTTAAGATCGAACAAATGAACTGATTGTAATTATGTCTATTAATGTTACTATTTGACGAATTTTGATTATCGTTCACACCATTTTGCAAACTCTTAACCATCCGGTTTCATTTTAAGTAGGATTTGACCTTTGTCTACAAACACTTGATCTAATCGTATTTTGCTACCACCCCATCTCCTATGTCACCCATATACAGAGATACCTATGTGCATATTTGACTGATAATCTTGTTTGTCTCAATTGTCGTTTACGTTTCACAAGTTACATGATAATGAGTATTTCAACATTAACATTCGTATTTTATAAATAACTCGATGAGAAAAAACTTCCAATTAACCAATTCTCCTTTATATCTAAATAATGTTTTACCTGCCTCAGAACTGGCTATTTTTGTGACTAATAATTTTTGAACTAATAAATGTAGAACCTGATGAGCATTTATCGAAAAGAATATTCTTCGTTCAAACATCTTTGTTTTTGATAATGATTATTTGTGAGAATATATACTGTTGATTGATCATTACTTCATTATTTACTTATTTATTATCACAAAGTAACAAATTAATCTAATACTACTATTAATAAGTATAATAAATATACCATAATAATGTGTCTCGGAATTCATTGTAATGAACTGTAGTATGAAGTCAAAAAAACCTTAACCTCACTTTAACAGATACGAGCAATACTTTTGAGTATGTAGTTTAATTATGAATCCACAAAATGATGAATAACTAGCTGGAAGTGAAATTTACACAGGAAGTAAAAGTTAGTTAGTGCAGCTGCTAGGAATAACCTTATTACTTTTTGAAGTTACCGAAGTATAACAATAGACTAAAAGACTAATGGAATACATTCATCTTGATCTGATTTCTAACTAGTATTTGACAACAAAGTTACCATTATTCACATCGTTTAATCAAAGAACATGTCTCTATAATTGTTATCCAATAGCATTTATTTTTACAGTGATGCGTCACTAAAAGGTAAATAATGTTGAACTTAGAACTCAAACGAGTTTAATTCTTCCTGTTGATTTGATACAGACTAAAGTCGATTACTCATTGTTGCTATACGTGCCACCGAAGTGGATTACCTTGATACAGTTACAGATCACAAGTTTGATTTGATTTGGATTGTGGCTTGCAAATATAATTCAGGAGGCGTGTTTGGGACTCGTCAACTGAATGTATCTGCATCCTAGTGATAATGTTCACTCATGGACTCAGCGTGTTAAATTTGCCTAGTTAGCTGAGTTCTTGAAAACGTCATACAGCCGAAAATGAATACCTCTGAAGTAACGTAACGTATGCATTCTCATGGCAGACTTTTCTAACCTCACCCTTCTGTATAGGGGTACCGTCGCTGTGATGCTGATTGTTCAAGGGGAGCACCTTACTATCGTCACAACTCTGTACAATCAGTATGGCCGCCTTCAGAACTTTGATTCGCTGCATTTCATCGAAATGCTCTTTAATCAGCCGGCCTTTTATGATAGGACCATAGTAGAGATTGAGTGAATCGTCACAATAAGTACACCTGATCACGTCGTCACGGTTACAGCATGAATCTAGCCATAATAATGTGATATGGAAAACTGGGACCAACACACACATACACCAAGTCCCACGTTGTCCAAGACTAACTGACGAATCCAGACTGATGAGCAAATACTTATAATCACATTGTAATGCGCATATTTCTCTAAGTGAATAAACATCAAAGTAGTTGTTTTTACTTTCTCGTCACATACTTTTTGGATTCTATCAAAATATGTATTTGTAGATAAATGAAATGTAATGTGAACTGATCTAATTTATAATAACTAAGTAATCAATTTATTATATGACATTTTGTTTAATTAACTATCAGTTAAACACTAGATATTAGGCATTGAACAGTCGGATTGATATGATTTGTCTTTCAGATACTGAAATGATAAATATTTGAAGATAATGTTAACAGATTTTACATAATCTATACAGAGTAAAGTAAATAACAGTAATAATTTATCCCTGATTAATTCAACTAATCAAATGTCAACTAAAGACGATAGCTCATATGATTTAGAAGGATGAAGAAGATTTGTTTTTTTTCAATTTGATCATTAAACTGAATGGTTAATAAATAGATTATTCAGTCTATTGTTTTGACATTAAGCTCTATTCATTAATTCTAATGCAATGAATGTTTCTTGTAAACATTTGATACTGTCACTTTATATCTCATCAAACACTATTTTAATTGACACAAATACTGATGCTAGCACAAACCATAATGTGTAATTACTTAAAGAGATAAAATATGATTATTTAAGTAATCTATGATTAGATGTTAACTGATATAAAATAGAATAAAGTTCTTAACTGAGGTTTCATGCTTGCTAGAATATTACTAAACATGAGGTATGTAATGATTCAAGTGAGATACAAATAGAGATTACTAATGAAATTTCATAAAAAAGTTACCTTAAGTAGCTAAAAGTATACCTAATACATAATTTTTAATGAATAATACTTAATCTAGTTTATTCTTCGATGTTTTAATCAGCTTTCTGTATCAGTCAACTAAACACCGCCGGTTACCCCCTTGTAAAGCATATGCTGTCAACCAGCATTCTGCAGTTAACTCTGACCTGGACTTTCCTTTCCAGTTCTTCCCAAGGAATGTTCACTGTTTTCATGTCTACTTCCAATTCTTGACGTAATGTGTTGCTTAGTCTTCCTCTATTCCTTTGTCTTTTAGGATTTCAATTTAGTATATGTCATGTGACGCGATTCGGTGATTTCCTTAATGAGTGACCAAACTACCTACATCGTCTTTTACTAGTTTCTTCCTTGGTTGGAAGTTGGCTAGTTATCTGCCGCAGAAGGTCGTAGTTGACGGTGTTTGGCCAATGGATTCGAAGTATCTTACACAGACAGCTGTTTATAAATACTTGCATATTTTAAATGACACTTCTGTAGTTCTCCAGGTTTCAGCTTCATATGATAGGATCATCTTCACCTTTGGATTGGAAATCCTGATTTTGATGTTGGCTGACAGCTGGTTTGAATATCAGATGTTTCTGAATTGTAGAAATACTGTCCCTGCCTTGCCTTGACAATTTATGCCTTCATATCTGCATTAGATTCTCCTTGTTTATCAATAACGCTGCCTGTGTGTAAAAGTCTTCACATTTTCCAGTTTTTCCATCAGGTTAGATGTAATTCGATCGATGCTTGTTGCTTTGCATGTAAGGGTCTTGCTTATCTCTTTGTGCATGTTGAGGCCTACTATTGCATAGGCTTCTGCTACACTGTGTTTTTACCTGTGTTTATTGCTGTGTGTGGGATAAAATAGCTAGTTCATTCTGTGTACCATTCATTTATCATGTTATTGTTATGGATTATTAAATATAGATTTATACTAGCTGAATACAATATAAGATAGCTTGACTTAATAGTTCATTAGAAATCACATTGAATTATTTTAATATCAGTGTTAACATTAACACTACAATATGACAATGACATATATCAGTTGAATCACAGGTAGAAAGTAATCTACCTTCTAAATTTGATTGTTACTAACATCAACTAGATTATACTGGAATACATACATAAATCTATTCACTATTTTCATGATTAATTCATATAAACAAATTCAATTGTAAACACTTAATCTTTCTTTTTTCATAAAATGTAAATTAATTTAAAACAAAATATTCATTCAATTATTTTTCATTGATTTAACCTCTAATTGTTGTTTTATCTTTGTTTTATTTTTCTTTAGTAAAATGTTAAACAGTTTCTATGCCTGTTTACTTTTAGTTCATTTATTTAATCATATTTTATAGTAGTTATTTAAATGACCTGAAAAAATATAAACATTCAAGATTATTTCCATATATATATATATATATATATATATATATATATATATATATATATATATATTTCAATGTAGGTAATTTAATTTCATGTTTCTTTATAGTTGATTATCTTCAGTAGTATAGAAATTAAGAAACGCTGTAATTAAATGACCGCTCAAATTTCACCCCTCCCCCCCTATTAATTGTCAACCAATGAGATATGTGAAGGCGGCTTCAAGGTTGGCACAAATTTGAAAAGAGAAATGAATAGTATCGACGATGTAATATAGCAAGGACTAGTATTTAGGCTAAAGATTAGAAATTTTTAGTTAAAATGAAGTTTTTATTGTTAAGTATGCGAGTTTATGATAGATTTCAGGATAAGGATCGTAGACATGTGAATTTTTCACAAAATCCTTGTTTTAAATAAAATTATTAAATTAATCCATACGACGAATATGGTTTCTTGTATTTTGTTTCACTCGTATTACGGAACTAACGTCCAACAGTGTTGTAAAGGTAGGTAAAACGCATGGTAATGTTAGACACGGTTGATGACCGAGACTAATGTAGTGTACATTCATCTATGAATAAATCATTTCCGTTTATTAAAGGTTTTCATAAGAGAAGCATATCCTCACTTTAAACTCGTTGAGAAATGTTTTGACATCTTTTCAGTGACAAAGATAATTTTACCTTATCATCGTTTCAAAAGCACCAACGGTAATACAAAACTAACATTTAATTAT
This sequence comes from Schistosoma japonicum, assembly GCA_025215515.1. Lineage (NCBI taxonomy): Eukaryota > Metazoa > Platyhelminthes > Trematoda > Strigeidida > Schistosomatidae > Schistosoma > Schistosoma japonicum. The sequence goes on along the minus strand of CM046062.1, from coordinate 42,626,981 downwards.
TTACCATGTAAAATATTTATATGCCCTGTTATACAATTGTGTTTTGCTTTTACAATCTCTTCAGTCATAGGTACTATCTTCTCGTTAGCTTGAAGTAGTTAATAGATAAGAATTATGATTGACTCATCCGTTAACTGAACGCGGGCATTTCAGGCATAGCGTTTGCTTGTTCCCAGGTTGTATAGCCACAGGTTTTATAAATAATTAAAATAAATACATATCTTCGGTGTATTTATACTAGGTTCTACTATTCCAAATAGAAATTTTTACGTATACCAGTCAACCCAGTATGATTAATAGAATCGCAATATGTATATACGAAACTTAATGAATACAATTAGTGTTAAGTTTATATGGATTCTTCGGAAGATTAGCTTTTAACTTATTGTTTGTATTCGTCAAAGACTGATTTCAGTTAGTTACTAGAAAAAATAATTAAGTACTGGACATTACGAGCCTCATTTTGATACATCTTAGAAACTATGAACCCACTGCACATCGATCAACGAACGTTATGTTCTCGTAATGAATGCTTAACCGTTATCACTAGTAAACCACCTGCTGTCGAACGGTAGTATTTCTACTAGTGACTAATTTGGAAAATGTTCCTGATATTTCAGTAAAAAGTAGTGACTGGCAGGTCTAAAGTTAGTTATTTATTTTGGATGATAATGTCGCTCTATATCACAAATTTATTCAGTGGGGATTCTATATCTAAACTACGAATGACCAATAGATGCTGACAGTTAAGCATTATTCATAAAGACCGGAAACATTGAATTTGATTCATTGGTTGAGCTAAAGAAACTCAATGTTAAATATTAAGGGGCAATAGATGTTCAGTATTCCAAAGTTTTCAGCTCAACCTAACAGAGATCCATCTAAAGTGAGTACAAATAACTAATTATTACAAAGCCGCGTTGCCTCAACCTGACCGAAACTAATCCACATCAAGAACAAATATCTTATATGAAGGACATTAAACATAATGTACATTGGTAAATGATCTTAATAAAAATTTGAATAACTTGGTCGTCAGATTATTTTCACTAGCTAAAATTGTTTACAAATATATTTTATTGATATGTTTATTCAAAGTATATGGAGAAATACCATTTATAGTCGTTGTCATACAGTTGTTAATGATAGTTACAGAAAGACAAAGAGATTGGATATGAATACTTTCGTGCGCATATATTTAATCGTTAAATCCTAATGACTACAGTCTCAATAATACTTTATAGCTACAAATATACAACTTTGTAAGTTTCATTACAACTAATCAAAGGTTATTTGTTTCATTAATGCTTTTTGAGCCCCATTCAGTTCACAAACATGTTGAACACTAAATTAGTCAAAGAAGTATTAACTGATAATGTTAAGAATGATTGGAATTATGAAGTATGATTCAATAACAAACAACTATCTCATGAAAGATTAGATATAAAATAATTTTAAGATCAGAATCAAATAGTACACTTCATATAAATGCAATTTAACTATTGAAGCTGAGCCATATCACTAATTGTCACTAACCGATGGGTGTGTAAATTTCCTCAAACCAAACCAAGTATTCTGTACTTGCCAACATGATTCGAAACTAGTAATTAATGGTGGCATGAACTGGTGCTACGTTTTAGTCTGAATGCTATAAAAGTTATCCCAACCTACTCTTAAGCTAGTCATAACCGTGCTAATTGGGTATATACAATAAATGTCGCAACTAACTTTATCTAATTTATAGTTAAACGTTGGGATTCATATTTTCAAGACGAATGGTTTAGTTATAAAGATTTATTTTGTATTTCAAATCAAATGTCATTTCAGATATTCTAATGAAACCATATGCACCTATTACAGAAAATGTATTGGGTGTTATCAGAGAAGAGTATCTACAAGAACTTCTCAATATCACGCAAGAAAAAATGATTCAAAAAGTAAATAAAATGTTCAAAGTTGTAATCACTAAACATTTTAATGATAGCTATCGAAAGGCGGATATCTTAAGACAAGTTTTTAAAATAGTTAACGATAAATCAGCTTCTTCAGAAACGACTGTTATCCAACAGGTTTGACCTGATACTTTTACTCATAATTACAATATAATAAGCATATCATTATCACAATGGAAGGATTACAGTGATGAAATATTGTATGTTACACCTTTAAACACTCTACTAACATTCACTTATGATGTTATCGTAAATTTCATCTCACTTGATTTTATTATCACTGATTTGTAAAACTTTTCGTCGCCTCATTAACATCCATAACAGTATTCTTACATAATTTTACTTTTAGCGCAAAAATGCCATTAGTCTGATTTACAAAATTAAAGTATAATGTTCCCGCCTTTATGATGTTCTATAGAGTTTTGAACTTATTACTAATGACTGATGCATGCAGAAACGTTGTAAAATTCTAGTTGGTGATTTTCAGGATTGCAAATGAAAAATATTGTTCATAACCTTAATTGTGACTTTATTTATGTTCAAATCTATTATTTTGATGACGATTTTCATAATAGTTGTAGACACATAGTTATATTCAAGTTGTGTCCCGGTTTAAGCGTAAAGAGTAATCGTATATTTACTAGGTTAAGGTATTAGGTAAGAAACTTTAGTCCAAGATATTGATGATAGCTAGGACTTGTCAACAAGGCCTATTTTCAATTTTATGGGAAGCGAGGTCTATCTTTATGCTCACACATATTAACAGCTTCTCAGTTTGTTCTGATCATTCAATCTAATATGCTCCACGCAGAAGTTACATTAGTTTGTAATTAACGCATTACTTTATACAAAAAGTAAGTTAACTTCTAGGAAGAGACTTCATAGTTAACCTAAGTTTTTGTCGAATATGAATCATATAAAAAATAAGAGATTTCTTGACGAGGAAATTGTTTTTGATGTTTACTAGGTATACTTGTCAATGATATTCAATTATTTCTGAACTGGATTACATATTTCTTAACAAAGTTTAATGTATCTGGAAATCAGTTTTAATATACTAAAATTAATTTTAGATTTAATTTTATAAATGTGAATTATCATACTGATAATAACACTTTCTAATCAATACTACAATGTTCTACTGTCAACTTTGTGAAATTGTTTCTTTTTCTAATTGGTATAAAATAATTGATCATGGCTATCACTTGACTGACATTATCTATAAACGTTTTCAATGTTCACATAGTCAGGAGTATCCATGATTAATGGTTGATGGGCGGGTGAGAAGATTCAATTTCCCAAGAATTTAACTATTTAGAAATCTAACGTGAAATATGTATCACAACGATTTTCATCCATTACAAGTTAAACTTCAAATTACATTCTATCACTTAATATTAGATAACGAAAATGTTCAACTTTTTGTAGACCAGTTATATATAGTTGATGATTTCACTGTAATGAAATTGATATTTAACTGGAAATTGTTCGGTATTACTGGCTTAGTAGACAAGCATTCTTTATTTCACCAGTTTGGGGTTAATAATCAGGAGAGATTGACCATAGGCCCAAAAAAATACCTGGACGGGCGTATTTAGATCATCCAGATCTTGTTAAATAAAGTAGCGGGAAACATTCATAGGTCAGTATTCGGCCGCAAGCCATTCCTTAGGTCACAAAAGTCGCTATTTTCTTGCTCCTTCAGTAGACGAATTTTATTTCAAGCCTTAAATTTTACTAAATTGTGTTTTCCTTTTTGGCCAGCAAATCATTTTACACTATGGTGTCTCATCACTTACAATGAAATCTTTATTTAAAACTACACTTCAATATATAATTTAATGAACAGACATTAACTGAAACTGTTGAACGAACCACAGTCAACTCCACTTATTCAACAGTGAAACTAATTGATAATTACAAAAAAAGTTATTAAAACAAACAAAGCTTCATTGAAACAGTAACCAATTCGTAAACTCTTTTCATTTATGACTCTTACGTCATCTACCATAAAATAAACATTGAAAGTATTGACAATATTGTATTTGTTATGTTCAGTGAGGAAAGAAGAATAACTAACTTTCAGAACTGTCTTAGAAAACTACATCAATTAGTTTAGTTGTGTGTAAAGTAAACACAATATTTCTGTCATCATTCTGTCCCTCATGCTCAGTTCTCCCGTTTAACACATCCACTGTTAGTATATCATCGCTTATTAATGAACTAAAGTTAATTAGTTAAGTATGCGTTGTCTCTATTCACTAGCATTATCACTCTTATTTTACATTAATGTTTAATTCCTAATTGTCTGACTGTGTGATCTGGTCTTATGTATATATTAAGGAATGCTTGGGATATAATAAAAATTATTTGGTTGATTAATCGCTGCATATTCTCCCTATTCTGACTTTGGATTGAGTGGACACTCTGCAGACATACATAGACCGACTAGACGCTCAATCGCATTTGTTAATATAGCTTTGTGCTCACAAGGTCACATCAGTTGATTGATCGTACACTTTGATCGTAAACTGCTTTTTGACGCCATAACAGTATTTATTAATGATACTAGGAATTCGGTAGTTAATGCACTACAGTTATGACAAATTGAGGAAACCTTACGGCTCAGGTAGATAATCTTGTGGTCACTAAGTTCTGCGAAGTGTCTGATTTAGCTGAGAAGTTTGGCATTCAGATGGATTGGTTATCAATAAACTTAACAACATTTATTCTATCTATTAATCAATACAAAGAAGTCATTCAATCATAATTTCAACTGTAAAGTTGATAACATTAACCTGAACAAGCTATTCGGATAAGAGATCATCATAAAACACCGGCTAGTTGGTGAAAGGATATTATGATGTGAATACCGAAGCAAACGTGCAAGTAATGCCATCAGTAATCTAATCAGCTTAGATAACTCAACATCACAATGCTAATACTAATTATTACACATATTTTTCTGGAGTATGTAATTTTCTCTAATCTGGTAACGTAGTTCATTATCATTATATATTTGAAAGCAGTACAGATAAAATGCAAAACTACATTTCTAAGAATGATATGAATATAAAATGAGTTACCCAATATACTTTTTATCATTTGAAACAATTCGTTTACTAACTTCAAGTTCTCGCAACTTTTGTAGTGTTACAATACACCGTGAATTCTGATACCATCTGAATGACTTGAAATGAATATATTTAGTTTAGAATTAACTGAATGTTGATCTATGATCGTTTCTTTGTCACTATAACAGGATCTCTTAAACATCGCATTTGTAAAGTGTAATTTCTTGGTATCTTTGCTTAGGCAATCGTTTGATTTAGCTAATGATTGGTTAGTGTGTTCATTAAACGGATATAAGCTATTATTTAAAAAATTAATTGACTGGTGTGAATAGAAATTAAACCTAAAGTATCAGGGGGTATAGTGTAAATGTAACGCTTTAACTGATAATGAGAGATTAGGTGATATTAAAAGTTTCACTTTTAAACCAAGGATTTCAGACCATATTACAGACCTTCCCTTACATTATATATATTCGTCAGGTAAAAGTGACCAGTTCCATTTATTATAATAAATAAGTTTTCATTTTAAATTTAAACCAAAAAAGGTTAGCTATACGGATTATATTCTCAAAATATATTACGTAACTATTTACTAATTGAACTGTTATTACTTTGTAGATACACGATTATAATCCACTTCAAATATCTTGGATAAATTCTCTCAAGCTTACTTATGGAATTTAGTATGAGCTTTATGAAAAAAATGTTTACAACTAAATATAATTTCTTTTAAATTGTACTAATTAGGCTTTCTGATCTTATCTGTAACTTTGCATAGAGACTACTATATTTCGTATATACTTGGTATTACTTATTATGACGTTTCTTTTCCATAGAAAAGAAAGTTGTTGTTAATTCTGTTGTCTAAAACTTTTAACAAATAAAGTACGATTTTCTTCCCGTCATTAATACGTAAAAAAGATACTACTGTAATCGACTTTTAAATACAAAATTATTGTTAACAAACTCTAAAACTCACCAATAAATAACTTGATCATTTTGGTTTAAAATTGCTTTTATTTTACTTAAATAAACTATATGGAAAATAGTATGTCTCTGTATATAAATATGTATCTGTATATTACTTTACATATTACTTTGAAAAAATTAGATTTTTATTTATATGTGAATATGTAGAAAATTTTTACTTATATGAATTTGATTGGTTAATTATTCTGATGATCCTTTTGGTTGTTTTGACCAATCAAAATTCAGATATATTTGAATAAGTGTAAATATCCTTTTTATTTAGAATGCATAGAATACGCATCAAACAAACTACAGAAGGGGAGGTAGAGATACTATATTTAATACTGAGCTCACTGTAAACACAGCAATCATACATTGCTGATACATTAAGTACACTAACATCTTCAAACATTAGATTGATACAGTAACACTAAAGTGATTAGTATGTTTTTTTATCAGTTTGTTAAGTGAATTGATAAACCTTACATTTTAATTCAGTCGTTGTCATTTGCTCAGTTCACCAAATCAGTACGTGAATGATAATCAAATAAACATTGTTTTCACGGTCAGTACATTACACTTCAAGTGATATTTCTAAATTGAAGTAAAGTATGTTGGATGTGTACAACGGTAATAGTTCTATGTGATTTTTTCTCTGTTGTATCCTGTGTAAATAAGTATTTATTATTTGTATCATGTATCTACATGGCAAATTATTAGATATTGCTATGCGATATAAAGAACAATTCTTAAGGGTATACACAGTTTGAAATTATATTTGCAAAATGTAGTCCCCTCCTAAGGGAATTTCAATATACAATCAGTTCATTTATGAGTAATGAATATCGTAAAGTTATGTAGATTCGACTGAATCATTTAACACTGTTACATGAAGTCTTAGCAATAATATTAGTAGAAAAATCCAAAATTAAAGTGAATTATGAACTGTCGGTTTGTTGTTGTAAATTCTTTGATCAAAATGAAGCTACAATCACTTCATTATAAACTTAACATAATTCTTTAAGTATGGTAATTAGCTGGTAAACTGCTTACTCCTTCTATTAGTTGGGTTTCTTCTTAGTGCAGGCATTTAAACAAAATTAATTTTGAGACATTTAGACAAATTTGATATTTCAAGCAGGTTTGAGCAAGAAAACCATTTAGTAACTCTAAACAGTTAGCTCTTCCTAGTGTGCAGCTTGTATGCATTGAACATTTGCGATCCAACCAGTCAATAGGCCTAGGATGCTTAGGAATCGCTTCTGACCCGTAGCCTTTAGACTACTGAGTTGGATGACATCCAGCGGTTGATATTTCTAAATCCAACCAAATCACGACATACCTGTTTGACTGCATCCATTGTTATTAGTGAACAAGAACCTCACACACAAAATGGTTAAACTCCCCTGGTCACGCCAATTTACTAAAATTCCAGGAATTACCTCCACAAATTAGTTACTAAATACTTGATATTGATTACTATTGGGTGGGACTATTTGAATTAGAAAATCGAATTTTCAAAAATATGCGATGTGTTGCATACCATTTGTTTTCATTATATCAATTTTTAAACAAACAGAGCATTAATTATGCAATTACAGACAATAAATAATGATGACCTAGTATAGGATAAAATATAATTCTGTTTAAATTGGTTACCTTGTATCCTAGTTATTCAAATAATATAATGCCTATATAACGTACTTTTGTCAATCAAATCCATTGCATAAACACTAGATTTACTTTTTGGTAAGCAAGGTGTGTTATGATCTTTAGTTTTTATTAAACAAATCAAATTCTAAAAAAAAAGAATCTTCTTCAGTAAAGAGATCTCTCTTCGGTGATTTCATTTTAATTGGTGTGTAGTTGCATATATATATAAGCATAATAACAAATGATCGAACATGACTACAAAAGAATGAAGGTATCAGTTAAAGTGATAACCCCGAATAATCGGACATTGTTACAAAAATTATTAAACATTCTTACTTATGCTCTTTTAGTAAAGAGGGGAATCTTTAAAATCAGGTTTATTATAGTCGACAAATACCAAATCATGTTTCACTTAAGATTTGAACAGCATATGAACAAATCTTCATCCCATAGTAATTATTAGCTTACGTGCTTATATTGGAATTATATTTCAATAAACATATGCCTAAATGCTTGTGGAAGTTGATCAAAATCTATTTACCTGAAAAGTACATTCAGGTAATACTCGACTTTATCATTTGTTAAATAGATATTTGATATGAATAATAGGAATGATATCAAAATGGACTTAGAACTTAAGTGTTTGAGAACAATGACCTTTCATATTTTTTTGAAGACCCAAATATTTACTCTTTTAACATCCGTTTTACTCAAAATGTAATGGGGAAAAATGTTCAGAAAATTGCCTTGAGGTATTTAGATTTACTATAAGTTGACTCGTTAATGTAAATGTGATACATTATTAGGTAGTAATAATAGTAGTAATTGTAATCAGTGCCTATCACTCTCGTGAAGCATAGGCCAGCTGATCAGCATTCTCCAAACAACTCCGTCCTAAGCTTTCCTTTCTAGTTCTTCTCATGTGCTATTCATCATTTTCATGTAATTCTCCATTACCCGGCTCAAAGTGTTATTTGGTCTTGTCTTTTCCTGCCATCCTGACGATCCCGAATTAATGTTTACTTTGTGTCGCAGTTTGGTGGTTTCTTCAGTGTGTGTTCTATCCACCACAATGTTTATTTCCTAATTTTTTCTCAAGCTTAATATTGGTTGAATTATTTTATATCACAGTAGGCTGTCGCTGGTGGTGCTTGACCAACGGAATAGGAGCACCTTGTGTAGACAACCGTTTATGAATACTTTTATATTTTGAATCATGATTTTTGTAGTTCTCCGAATTTTAGCTGCATACAACAGAAGTGTCATAAAGTTTTTACTGAAAATTCTGACTGTCGTGTTGGCTGGCAGCCAGTGTGAGTATAAGATGTTTTTGCATTGTAGAAATCCAGCTCCTGCCTTTTAGTCTGTACCTTCGTATATGCTTTGGATCCTCCTCGTTTATCTATGTTTCTGACAAGGTAAGTAAAAGATTCTACATCCTCTAGAGCTCCTAATTTAGGTTTCGTGTAATTGAGTTGATTCTCGTTGTTTCGCATCTTAGGATTTTGTCTTTCTTTTTGTGTATGTTAAGGCCTACTGCTGCAGACGCTTCGGCATCACGGTTCGTATTCACCTGCATTTATTGTTGTGTGTGGAAAAGAAAAGCCTGGTCATCAGTAAATTACAGGTTGTCCAACTGTATTTAAGTTATTCACTGTATTTTGTTCTTTCCTTGAGATGATGAAGTTATCATATTTTCTTAAATTTCATGAAAATTTATCGTTTTATTATTTTAAAAACAGCAAAACAAACCAATTGTACAGAATGAGATGAATTCATTTTATTTCTTTAGTTTCTCACCAGACGTATACAACTTAAAATAATATTTTGCAAAATTATTATTTGAAACATTGTTTAATATATAATTCAGATGTACCTTGACGTTCCTATTGATTTATCATGGAATATGATTGATTAATCTCTGTTGCTATGTAAGCTACTTGAAAGGATGGTCTTTATATAGAGGTAGTTTGCAAGCAATGTTTAAACTTGATTGTGACTGGCAAGTAGAATAGAGGACGCACAACAGTGATTGACCGATTTCAGTCCATGACAAATCAAAGGGAAGATCCAAATACATTTTAATTATATATACATATCTGTTGCACAAGTGTGACTAACTGCACCTAATAGCCTGGTGGTGAACGTGATGTCGTTTGTCACGAAAAGAACTGAGTTCGAGTCATGATATGAACATCAACACTGAGAGGTAGGTATACCCAGCTGACGAGTTCCATATAGGACGAAACGCGCACCCTGAATTCCGTTTGATAGTTACATTCTAACTTGAATATATTATTATTATTATTATTATTATTATTATTATTATTATTATTATTATTATTATTATTATTACGGATACAGACGGTGAATTCGAATAACACCAAATCTACTCTTCTACTTCTTATCTAATTTGCATCATTTTCTTATGGGACGTAATTTTCAAACCAAACATTTGATGTTATTATAAAACTTTCTGTTATTATTATTAAGCTTGCACAAATGTGGCTAAATTTAAACTGTTATTTGATTTAAATAAATGTCATTTCTTATGAATGTGTCTCACTAGTTAATATTTTATTTCTCTTCATCGGTACACTACCATTTCTCAAAAGCTTTGTGTATCACTAATAACTTGAAAGTACTTGGTCGACAATCTGCCTCTATATGGAACTCTTTAATAGACAGCATTCCTGAATTTCACCAGGAAACTGTACTCCCAACCTAAAAGTCACCTGGTAAATGCATAACTATCAGAAATAATTAGTCAACTTTCAAAAATGGAAATCCTTATTTTTAAAAGTTAGAGAAATTTATTTGAAATTAACTATCCTGTCAAACATACAAAAATTAAATCAGACAGAATAAAGTACTACACTGTTAACATGGCGTCATCTAGATTAAACTGATAATTGTCATTATATACAGGACACATTATTACTACAAGAAAAATAAGTCCTGTTTCTTTTTATAAGTGTATAGACATTTTATTTCAATGTTTAATCTTTTAATTAATCTGAAATATGAATATGAAATAGGCGCTTATACTAAAAGACAATCACATATTGCATGAAAAACTTATGTCTGTATGGTGAAAAAATGTTTCTGTTTCTTTCATTCAGTCAACATTTTTAAATAATCAACTACACTGGACGTTAAGCCAGTATGAATACTTGTGAAGTGAGGTGAACTTTTGAAGGTAGGTGTTGACTGTATTTGTCACAGAATGATGTAAGTTGGGTTCCACTAAAGCCAAGAATCACTAGACATTTGTTTTATTCTAATGACTAAAGTTAGAGTGTTTCTGAATTTCTAATGAAAAGTTGTGACTGGTGCAGTTTAATTATGTCTGAAGTAAAACAGTTACCACCAATAATATTGACCGACTGTCTCATTATATTACAAAACGCTAAAGATAGGATTTATGCCACCATATATCACTCCGTTCATTTACACAGATAGGCTTTCTCAGTGAAAAGTGAAAAAGATGGGTTTCATTTCTTAACGTAATTGAGGTACGTAATGCGAAGACTTCCAATACTAAAATAAATTAGCTGTCAAATACTCCACCGTTTTCAGTTGTACGCAACCAATATCCACAATGTTCAATATCATTAAATATAAGTAATAATAATACTTTAAGCTAAATTTACATTATTAAATGGGCTGCATACATCCTGAATATTGTCAATTAGTTGAAATACAAGTAAACCAGAATTCATATCATTTGATTGTAACACAGTTTGATTAACATTATCTCTGAAGACCTATAACTGACGTCGGAAACATAATTACGCAACAAACTACCATTCTTAGCTGAGCTAGTCACTAGAACCAAATCAGGAAAACTGAAGACTGAAGTACATTGGGAAACAACTTATAAAGGCCAAATTCCTAATTATAATAGAAAAAAACCCAAAAACTTACAAAATCAACTGAGTACAAACTCTATTTCAAAGGGCGAAAACACAATGCACCACGCCTACCTTAAGAAGAAGTGAAGAAAAATACCTAGTGATTATTTGACTAAAGAATAACTTTCTCTACAACTTCATCAAGAAATGTCTCTTAACATCACTAACAAACAAATGAATTATCCTACCTTTTGCAAACACATGTTTTAAATTACAACCAGACTATAGATTTCGTTTGAAATAGAGTCGTTCACAAACTAATAAATTGACTTCAACCAATTCTGTGCAAACTAAAGGATAAAATAATAAAAGAAGATATACCGAGAGTTATCGATAAAATACATTGCAACAGCTGTAATGAGCATTAAACCGGATAGACTGGTCGATATTTTAATCCCTGTGTACATTAACACTAACTAGTCATCAAATGCTACGATATATCATCTTGTATATTAATACACACCGGTAATTATTGACATACGTTAAACCGGAAAAGTGTTATGAAATTGAATGGAGAAAACACAAATAAAATCGGAAAAATTTTAGAAGCATGATATCTGGAACAATCGGCAATCAATAGACATTTACAAATAGAATCGATTTATCAACCATTTTGAAAGCGAATAAACAGTTAGAAGACTACTAATCAAGAACAAGAAGAATGAAAAGAAAAATGATAAATGACAGGATAAGTGTCAGCAAATCAAGTTTAAGGTCGACAGAACAGCCTGATAGTTACTTATGGAGAAAAATTCATAGTACACTTCAATCGGAAGTTTTGCACTGTTGAAATCATTTGGCCTGACGATAAACCATCCAGTTTAGAGAACGCAGTATAATCAAAACCATCCTCCTGAGCCGCGAACCCTTGCCACTTTTAGTTTTACTTATTACAGACAATTATTAAAATATGTGGTTATTTATAAATTTGCATCAATTACGGTTTATTTAATGAGCGCATTTTGTTTAAACCATCTAAATAGATGCGTAACTGTCAAAAATGAATTGATTAGTGTAATGAAGCTCAAAAGGACAGGTGTAAATCACAAATATTCTGAAAGTTAAGGTTTCAGATAAAATATTTAGTAAAATTACATTTTGATAGAAAACAGTAACCCTTTTAATGACCGGATAAATGACAAATATTGTATACGATATATTGAAAATGTTGAAAATATTTCCCATATGTTTAACTTTAATCGGCTGATCATTAGTTAATAAGGGAGATTTTTAATAATGGGTCTATCAATTGTCAGTCGATCTACATTCTAAGCTTTTAGACATTCTCTGGCTTTTTTTATATATCCAGGATTCAGACGTTAAGGTTTTTCCAGCTTAATTTGCATTCATGGTTGTGTATGTACACTGATATCGGTGAATGCTTATCAAATAGTCTATAATTGTGAATGCCTAAGTGATGCTGGGCATCAACTTCTCAAAATTAGTGTTTTTTGAATTGAGTAGAATTGATTTCACATATTATAGAACGCTGAGATATATCACCAATTGACTTAAATGGAATAATACCATAAGACTTCAACATAGTTGGTTGATGCCTGAGAGTTTGTTGCGTGATATGTGAGTCTCAGTTTTATTCTATGAATGGAGTCGTAATTAACCATTAGTGAATAGTCGCACAATGTCCATCATTCCTTAGTACTTAACCTTTATCAATCAAAGACGAATCAAAACAACAAACTGACATCTGTTATTATTGTGGCGCTAACTTCTTTATGTCAAATTACGAAATGTGTTTACCGCTCAATTAACCATATGACATCTTATCTCAATCAGTAAAATTTTAGTGAATTGAAAATGCAACATTTAAAAGGCTAAGTAGTACTTACGGAAGTGTTCGGTATACCAAACGAAATGAAGATGCAGTGTTGGTCTAGGCCAATCATAATCATGCTTACTTTTAACCCATGACCTATATAGTGTGTAAAATTGTCATCTGGAATGTGACTGTAATAGACATAAGAAGATAGAAAAGTGTGAGACGAAAAGAGGTGGTTACATAATATAATATTACTACTGCTTGTAAAGTAAATCTGTTAAAACGGACTCATTTTTTCATGGTTCAAAACTCACTTTGCGACAAATAATGATTCTACTGGTGCATTAGCTTTTAGGTTATCCATTATCCAATTCAGCTGTTGTAATAGTTGTTAATAAAGTGACTACTGAGCAGTGGTATATCTATTGTCGTGAAGTACTTACGGAATTGTTGATAAGTTTGGAATTGTCGTTTAGTAAACTCTAAAATTGTTGAAATGAATAAATATTTTATACAAAACCTAAATATAACGAAAGTGCAAATGCTGACCAAATCATACTGTTACAGGTTTTCCGTTTATAGGACAGTACTTTCTCTAAAGGTTTTATTCAGAAGGTAAAATAATGAATGAAACAGACATTATCACCAATAATAAATGAGTTGACTTTACCAAAATTGTTAATATTTAATAATGACTGGTGGGTAGGGGCATATAAATGTTTTTCACGTTTAGATTACAATCATCATTTTGTAGTACATAAGAATTATCTTTTGGATTCAGTGACTAGCGAATTTGTCAACAACACTGAGTCTTTCTACGAAAGTCTAAGAAAGTACTTGAGTTGATTCAGTGGTTCTAGAAGTCGGGAGTTATCTACTAATTGTTTGTCATTAAGAATGTGAACTCTTTACAACTCATGTAAAATATTCATATTACCTGTAATATTGATACTTCTCTTCTTGATAATCTATTCAGTCTTAAAAACTACTTACTAAATGACTTAAGGTGTTTAATTAACTGAAAAAACAATTGGCTCCTACGTTAACTAATCGCTTTAAGGTATCACGTTTGTTCTTTCTTATACTATACTTTAGCGTAGTTTTCTCGTAGAAACTATGATAACTGATCATTCAAACAAAGAATCATACTACATTTTAATCAAAAATAGTTGACCAAGCTTCTATATGACACCTAGAATAATTAAATTGTAAATGTACAGCCCTAGAACAATCATGTAATCAACTTAATATGATCATTCAAACGATGTTGAATATTCTGTACATACATTACAATTTGCTTATTTATTCTCTAATGATACTGTCCAGTAATTTTTTGCCAGACAGACAAAAGATACGGTCTACTGGCTAATTAATTCTTTATCTGAATTTAATAAATTGACAACATACTTTTTACGAAATAGTTTCTTTTCTAAGATTGTTTTTATACACTAAACAACTTCACCGAATTCTATCAACATTCTTAAACTTAATTAATCATAATGGATACAATGTTCCATTTTGACAATTGAGAAGAAAAATTCAAAATGTCACTTAAGTATTAGTGTTGTCTGAGGTACTTATATTTACTTTGATCAAAAGATAAACATGTTAAATGACATACTACTCTACATAAATAATACGCCATTTTTTTCATGTTTAGCTGAGTTCGCGTCAGCTGTATACTATACTTAATGTATTGAAATGAAAACAGAAGTGAAATAATTGAAATATGATTTAGTTACAAGTTACATTTACTACATATCAGGATAGTGTGGCAATAAGTTTAACTAACCAAGAAGCCATGGATAGCTGTCACGTTTCAATGTGAGATTCCTCAGCATTGTGCGCGCTTGATTACGCCAGTGAATTAAACCCAGGGCTTTATGGTTTCACAGTGAACGCCTAGCCATATGTACCACTGGGACGGTGTCCAATTGTATAATTCCCTTTTCCATCATTTTATTATGATAACATTATATATCCATTGTCATTAATAATAACTATCTCATTCGTTATAACTCTGAACTCCACCAGTCACGATCTCTCACAAGAAGTTCAAGAGCATTCTAAAGTTAGTCTCTAATAAGCTGATTATTTTAAATTGTTTGAGGAGGGGTTTGATTCTCTGGCGAGAACGAGGGCCATCACTGCTGAGGAATTTCATACTAAACTCAAACGGCTATTCAGTGCCTCCTGTACTTCAGTGGTGCTCAACAGACATTGATATATGACGAACATAAACCGCTAAACGTATTACCTATCTCTATAACACCATATCAGTTCAAATCTGAATACATATTTGGAACAAGAAGCAGACCAAAATATTGCAAATATATGTATCATAAGCAAATAAAACTTGTGGGAACTTTGACATTAATGGGGAAAGGGAGAGGAGAAATAAAAACTGGAAATAAGCAGTCGTGCAAACAGAACGCACATTAATGTTAAGTTGTACGAAGATAAATTAAATTAAGCTACGTTAGTGAGCACTATGAAATTACTGAACTATAAAATTGTTTGGAAAAACAAAACGTAACAAGGAAATTAAATGAATGAAGTAAAAAATTATTAATACACAATAGTTGTTTCTTCTGTGAACACATAGATTAGATTCATCATTCACTTGACCTCTTACAAAAATGTCAAGACTTTTGAATTTCTATTCGGATACTCTAAGAACGCTCACATAGATTACATCCGAATGAATATCAATTCGGTTTTGATTGAGTTCTGAAACTTTTTATCTTCATATAAGTTATAACATATTTTAGTCATTTCTAGTTAATTTTGCAATCTAATACTTCCTGGTGGTTAATGGTTGTCTAATTCAGACCGATTTGTGATATCGAACTGACATTTCAACAATTTCATTAACACCCAATAACAATAAAATATATGCCTGATCTTCTTGATTACATTATTGAAAGAAGACACATGACAGTAATTGAACAATAAACATTATCATCTCGCATCAATTCTATAAACAGAAACATTAGTTATTTTGATTGTTGTTGGGTACAGAGCCAACAAGCAAAACAATTTCACTAGATCCACCTCGTATACTTCATATTTAAATATGAAAGTTCCACTGGGAAACCTTACTCAGTAAATGTCATTCCAGCTGTATAGTTTCCTCGGATAAGCCGACATCGTAAAAGTCGGCTTGGCTAACGCATACTGAGCGTTTGATGAAAGTAAAGAACGTCTTAAAAAATATATACACCCCTATTAATTATCTGTTTGAACGTCCTTTGCGTTTTCCGATCAGTATTAGTTGAAGGCCTGCATCACTTGATCGTCATCATTTCTCTTTCATATTGTGATCAGGCTTTGCTTCTTGTCACCTCGCAACTCACCTCGTATAATACTTACTGTTTCCAGTTTCACGTAAAATTCCACTACCTACTATTCATGGACGACCTTATAACTAGCATCCACTACAATATGAAAGTCTATTTTAATTAATGAATCTTACTTTCAAATGTAAGGAAGAATCAACGACGCTGAATTAGTGAAACGTTTGATTGAGGCTCTTGGCGAGTTTAATACTTAAATAATACTTGGCATCTATCTAACTCAAATGAAATAGACCCGTATGACTCAGCAACTTTGGTACTCTACAAGGTTCTGTGGATCATATAAAAAAGAAATATTAGTTGATACGAGATTATTTATTTCAATGACTCAAAACCAAGCAAATGAAAACCAGAAATCGCGGGTAAGATAAGGTCATCTGTTCACCCATTTCAAAATAAGAATGTACGATAAGTAAAATATTATTTCCAGGGTTAAACAGTAGCTGCTATAGAATAAACACTTAGAAGCTAAATACAGTTCCAAATATATGTAAAATAAAGTTAGAGATAGTTACGATGATTATGAAAGAAATGTACTCCATGTGGGATTCAGTGTCTGAGACGGAACGTCTAAGTTAAGTCAGCTAAAAATTGCATTTAATAGGCAGTTTACTAAAGTTTATTGAGATTAATTTATGTTTCTTCTAATTATTTGATAATAAATATCACTATACTATGTTCTCCTATTATACAACATCTTTAAGCATAAACATGAATGAAATGATTTACTCAGTGTTATGTAAACTATGATTAACACTACACCAGTGTACTTGCATTTCTCACAACGTGGATTCCGTACACTATTGTTGAACTTATTATATAGTGAATTGCTTGATTTATAATAACAAATATGTATATCAGTGAACTTTATATCACGAACTAACTATTACTAAGCAAATTATATAATACTGATGAACACTGATAGTTTCGATAATTCAGAATTTATGTCAGCTAAGAAAAATGGAGTAAAGTACATAACTGCACATTCAATGTTATCTGAACCTGAAACTTCAATTTTTTTACCTTAAAAGCTGACCTAAATTAGACAGTTACTGGAAACCAGTGATTGACATCTAATAGCTGTATTGTTCTGCTACAAGACTCGTCAGCAGTGGATATCTATAATCTCGCATAGAAATTGAGCCCAGAGCTTTCAATAGGTAGTTTCTTGTGTTCTAATGAGATGTGGTTTATGGACTTCAAATATAACTGATGTAACGAAAATGTCCAGCGATACCAGTGCATGAGGTTTAGCAGATATATAGCGATATCAAATAATAGAGACCAGTTGTTTAGGTGGTTCAGCGTTTAAACGTTTGCTTCTACTCTGCAAATGCTCATTACTCACAAGTTCTATAATAAGTTGGAACAGTTGCTCAGTGTCAGTTCATGGATCTCTTCGGCTGTCTAGCTCAGCCTAATTTTTTCTATCAGATTTAGATGTGAGCTCACTTTAATAAGCGAAAATGTTGTAATTATACAAGCTGTATGAAAATAATATTGTGTAAAGTAATCTACTCTTAAGTCACAGTAATTCATCTTTTATAAGTCGTAAACATGAAACGTACCGCTATCTATTTATGTCTTCTAGAGTAACGCTTATCACTTTGGCAGCTAAATCTTTTCTAGTCTTTGTGCTCCTACAAGCTTATTTCCCACTATAGCACTGTTCAGATTCAAGGCGAAAGTTATTGACGAGAAAACAGCATACTCATGCACTTGTCGTATATTACAATGTTAAGTCCATGCTTCAGGTTAAAATTTTATACTACGAATTTAATAAAATGTAAATCAATATTACAATATTGTAACATGCTTGTAGACAACAAACAAATATTAACTGTCTACAAGATCGCCAACCCATTTTAATGATAGCTATCACTCTGTGAAAGAAACCCAGCTGTTTCATAGGCACAAACTATATGAATTCATGCTATTGTACCATGAGAGTTGTTCGTGCTTTTTTTCAAACAAATTTCATATTTACTTATGTTGTTTGTATCCATCTTTGGTTGGTATCTGTTGGGTAACACTGGAAACTAGAGATATCCGTTTCATCTTATTATGAGACTCTTTAACAGCAGGTACTCTAAATACCGTCAAAAACGCCTAAACATCCTAGCCATTTAACCAGTGTCCGATACTATAACTTTCACTTCCATCACTTTATGATAGAGCGTGACAATCAATCAATTCCATTGATGATAACCCACACATTTCCTACAAATCCGAAATCCAGACGTCACAACATCTCTCAAATTAAGCAGTAATAATTCTTCAATGTATACTAGTTTCCTGAATTGAATAATATTATTAATTTATTTAAATGTTATCAATTACCATTAATCATCAATATATAATAGATGTTGTATTACTACCTAATATCGACATATCAAACAGTCATACAACTAAAACAAAAAAACAAAAAAAGGATCCTTTTCTATGCGGAACTGTAATAATAACTTCTAGAATGAGAATTGACTAACACCCAAATTATACCAGTTTATTTGCTTTTATTCGACAGATATTAGTTTTTAGCATTTACTATGTTATCGTAGGTTTTCATCTCCTATATAGCCGCTTCATATGAAATAACTAAATGAATATATTGTGATTATCATTGTAGTTCATTAGTCTACTATTCTCTCAACATAAACAACATGCATCAGATAAATATTGTTTTCCTTGTTGTACTCAACATCAACGTTGGTAATTCAATTAGATAATAACTGTATATATGGGACTGCAAAATAAAAATATCAAATGGGTTGTTGGTAATGTAAACAATCTTTCACTGTGTGATTATGTTGATTGTATAGTTATGTTACTTCAACTTGAATAGATTTGATTATTATCCCTTTGAATAAAAAAAGGTGAATTAACTATTTTCTAGTTCTGTTGTAAAACGATTGTCAACTGTCATATTTCATAGTCAAATTTTTCAGTAGATTAGAATCTAGTTATTTATTAACGAAATATCATACTACTTAAAATGAAAGTATTTATCATAATTAGTAGTTTGTAAAATATATAGTGTAGAATTGAAATAAGTATACTGATAACAAGTAGTTAGTGAACTATTACAGTAAGAAATAATTGCATGCTTCTTGCCAACTGTTTCAGGATCACAATATAGAATAACATAGTATACACGTTGAAGAACCACTTAATATAATAAATATCTTGAAGCTTTGATGATAGTAGAAGCTCCAGTGAAGCGAATTTTTTGTCAAAGTCAATTATTTAGACGGTAGAAGTGGTCTGCGGGTTCATAAATAATTTTTTTCGAGTAATCACCTAAGTGATGTTGTGACACAATAAAGTTTCTGAAATTAAATTAACTTATTCAAGTGTCGGTTGTAAAAAGTCAAAATGACACTCTTTAAAATATAATAGAAGAAATAGAAAAGATAGTTGTCAACGTGACTGACATTAAGAAGACGAAGAATAAGTGATGATACTAATTTGTAAAACAGTTGAAAAACAAGAAAGAAAAAAATGAGAAACAAAAGGAAGGAGGATATTTAAATCACTGGTAAATCAAGGACTTAATGTGGCATACCGTGTACCTAAAGAAGATTAATTGTCTTGCAGAACTGTTTTTCTGTAGTTTATTCCAATTATTTTGGTTAAATACATTGTGAACATTTTATTTCTACTATTATTCGGTTTCTTGCCTTATCCTCCCGTTAGACTGTTAGTGTAGCATTTCTCATTTATGAACTACGGTTTATTGATTGTGTATACGATGCTCCAGTTCAGAGTTACTATTACCCTTGTTTTGTGTTAACGCTAGTTTTATAATTGGTTGACTGAATGATCTGGTTTCACTTATATATAAAGGGATGTTTTGAATACAATTCGATTTCATTTGATTAATTCATCTGCTTGTATTCTTTTTATCCTGGCCTGGGATCGAGTGGGAGTTGGACAGAAATACAAGGACTAGCTAGACACTCATCGTTGTTGTTATCGTTATCAGGTGCATATAGTGTGGATCAGAAAACCAGTAAAATCAAAAGCCCAGGTTAGTTGTTTTCTCCTAATATGGGACTCATTAGTTGTACTTACCCATAAGCAGATCAGGGCATAGTACCGAGGGTCTTTAGACTTACTTGTGAAATCTTAGTCATCAGACCACTAAGGAATCATCAAACGGTTAGTATTTACCAAATTCAAATGTCAGTTTCATCGGTTACTTGTAAAAACATGTTGATTCATTCATGTTGTAAGTAATGTAAATGTTGTACTACAATATGTATAAAAATATGTAGTTAACTTCATATATCTCTGTATCATGATGACATAAAGTAGACTTTTGTTTCAGTAACTGGGTACAGGAATCGAACTGTTTCAATTTATTTAACTTCATCAGAAATGTAAACTATTTAGATAATTGTTGAAACATTAGCCAAGATGAAAGATCCTTATTTCATAATTATTTGACGTAAATACTTCATACATTAGTAAATGTATAAATCAGCGAAAAAGTGTGTACTTTTTATCTAAGTTGTAAAACACGCGTAGATACTGTATTTTATCGACTTAGTTTTATAATAATTAATTACGGTGATATGGTTTTATGAAAAGGAATTTTCAGTTTCTAATTTTTATTTATTGCATATATTGATTTTGAATATATGCCAATGATGACAAAATGGTATTGATTAGCTATTTCGTCTTAGTATGTAATTGCCTAGCAATGCTAACAGAAGATTGAACTACAGGCTGATCCCGGAAATTCAGGTCTCAATGCAGATGCTTAACCATTAGCATCGCTAGACCAGATGGTGTCCAACGGTTGGATTTCGATTTTTATTAATTTACTCTATAGTGCTATGATCATTTAATGTCGTTGATAATAACTGTCCCATTCCTGTACTGTCTAAACTGTATTAGTAACGAAGTGCTGCCAGACATTTTAACAGACTTTAAACCAATCCTGTCAACTGTTTAAACAAAGAGAATAATTTATTTGGTGGAAACACAGAATGCCATAAACAAAATATAGATTGCCTTCAATCATCTATCTGCACGCTGTTTGTGTTCCTCATCCAAAGTTGATTTAAGACTAGCTTCACTTGATTGATTATATGTGTTCTACGTAATGTGATCATGCGTTGCTCCCTGTCGCCTTGCAATTCATTGTGTCGGCTATTTACTTTACCACTTTCACGTGAAGTTCTGTTATCTACCAGATTGGTATCAACAGTAATATTATCTGCAATAATCATTAGAACAGTTTGATTTAGAACAATGAACTCAGCTACACCAAGGTGCATATTCTTTTGATATCTGTAAGGAACTAATTCTATGCTCTTCTAGTCTCATAAAGAACGTTTAACTGTCGCCACCAATAAACAGGTGTTTAATGGTATGGATTTGGTTATATCACACATCGATGGAAGTGAGAACTCTACTACTGAACAGCTGTCTATTGAGGGAAATACTTGAGCGCTCTTCATAGGACCTAAAGGATATGGGTTCAATTCTTTGATGGGATCGAAGGTGCGCAATGCTGAGGTGCCCAATTATAGGATAAAACAGTTGTCCAGTTCTCTAGTTCTCAATAATGTTCAACCGACATTAGTTTATATTAAGTTTCCAGCTGAGTTTCCAGTATTTAGCATATTTATTACTTTTATATATTATACAATAGATCAAAAGTATATACTTCAATTTTAGAAAATGTAAAACAGGTTAATAACAGTATTCTTACAGTTGGCAAAATAGATGATCTGAAAGTATGAAAAGACTGAGGCTAGACCGTAAGAAGTCTACTACTAGGAAAATTTTCAAATCTCAACATTTAGAACAAAGCTGATCATTTTTACATGTTCAAGTAAATTATAAATTAATTTATCATTACACACTATATAATCTAGTATTGTTCTGCAATGGACACCTATTTGATAAATAATGCTTTAGAAATGTATTGTTATTTTTCATTTATAGTCATGGATCAACATCAGCTTGCATAACACAAGAAACTAGGATATATTTGGCAGTGATTTCACTTCAATTTATGACGTCTCAGAAGTTTGCAGTGTGTTAGAAATCAGACCTATAATCTCCAGGTCCCATTCTCTAGTGGTTATCAGCAATTAATAATTAACTATATACTAATACTGATGCATGCTTACTTTAGCTAATCATAATGTATATCGTTGCTTATATTGACTTTAAGACAAATGAATATTTTGTTTTATAAATCGTTCACTTTACCACTTTCTCTCTTATAGGTCAATTGACGAAAGTATCAATTTGCATCTAAATAAACAAATAATAAACAACTACTATATTTGTATAAATAATTTGCTTTTAAAACATTATAATTACTGTTTTCAATGAAATTGTTTCAAATAGATAAGTAGAGTGTTGAGAGAAATGTGAACAATCAGTGAAACTTCCCTTCCCCCACCCATCTTTACACACATACTTACCACAACTACTATCGTTCACTAGTTTAACATTTTGTGGAAACATGATCTGAGTTGCGTGACTATCCTACGGTTTTAATTACAAATAAGCGTTTGAGTACTGATATTGAGAGAACATATCAGTCTATATATATATATATATATATATATATATATATATATATATACCATGTAAAGTAGCATATACTATAAAAGTATTGTATCATTAATTCATTATACTATTCGTGTATACTATTATATATAAAAAGCAATGTCATTTAACATGAAATAAAAGCAATTTAATTTATTTTAACAAATAGGTCATGAAAGTATTTGATGGTGGTAACATTCATTCATTATTATCAATTAAATTAAAAAAAGATAATATTTATGAAGCTTTTATTATTGAATACAATCAGTCATCATTATGAAACAATGAGGTGAACATTTAAAAATGTTCAAATTTCAATTTGATAATCAACTTTTTTTTTTAATAGAAATTTTGTTTCTTTTTCTCATTTTAGAATAACATAAAAATTTGAAATAAAGTTAGGCAAATATTAACATATTTGTGGTCATACTACATTCTTTAAACTGAATAGTTTGATTCGGGGTAGCTGTGATCTACATTCTGAAATGCTTCATCAGCACAAAATAAGCTACATGATATATTTTCCAAAAGTGACTAACAGCTGATAGTGACAAGATTCTGGTCAATTGTGAAAAAGATCCTATAACTTGCTTTTATTAGAAATTTTACACCGATGAAGTAACAGAAAATGAAAATAAGAGTTATACAATTAAACTATCTAATTCCTTGAAGTCAGTATAATTGATACCATCCTCTTAAGTTATATATTTAATCTACCTTATGAATATATCGTATATCTTTGAATAGAGATTCTTACTTGTTTTGTCTTTTATCATTAATATTACATATCATCATTAATAATATTGAATCAAATAAAATAAATTCAATTAATAATTGATTATTTTATAAACTAAATCCACTTACTTTGTAGTGGAGACTACTCATAAAGTCGTCCATAAGTAGTAAGTGGAGAAACTTCGCGTGAAATTGGAAAGAATCAGGAAACAGCTTATGAGGCAAGTTGCGAGGTGGCAAAAAGCAAAACATCTCAAAGAGAAGCTAGTTTGAGTTGTAATAGAATGTTTATTCAATGTAATCGTTATAGTTTTATTCTACACTTGATTAGGTTGAATCTACTGCCATCACTTGAGGATCAAAATTACATATAAATTCAAGTAGGCTGATATTCTTTTATGGAGTACTCTAAATGAGAATACTGTCCAGTTAACTAATTGATTTATGCAGATTTTCCGTAGAAATGTTAAACTAATCAGATACTGTATAGAATTCATGTTACAACTGCTTATACATAATATTAAGTAACTGAATCAAAGTTTCATCTTATTTATTATTTATTTATGACGTCTGTCAGTAGAAACTACAGTCAATTAAAGAAATAATAAATATAAACTGACGTCACTAACTATGAAGCAGTTACGACTAGGTACTATTTTCAGCATCAATCAATTCATTATGATATTGACTGATAAAGATCGCAGAGTCTTACCATATATTTCATAATGAGTAGCAATCTACTTTATTCTAAAATATAATTAATCAAATATAATGCTTAGCTGATTGCATTCGTTGTGGATTGATGCCATTCCGATGCCTTTGAAAACTAGAGGGAATTAAAAGATCGATTCGTCTCGTTATGAGACTTCTCACTTGTGAGCACTCTTGAATCCATGGCAAACTATTGATTCTTAGATTCAGTTACAAATATTAACTGCTGAAGGCCGTCTAAGCGGTGTATTATTCAGGTACTTGTTGCAAAGCCTGAAGATTCTCTTCTTAATGGAGTTGGAAGTGAGTACTGTTGAAGAGTCCCATACTAGGACGAAACAACTGTTCAGTATCAGTTCTTGATTTGCAATTGTTTTCTAATATAAATTGATATTATTTTATTATATGAACCCGTCGATTTTGATATCAGGTAATTCATATCAGGTAAATTCATAAAAAGAGAGATAATAGGGATCTTAGTGTTACTCACCATCTGAATGAATGGTGCTGATGCGTAAGTGATCATCATGGTGTCAATATTTTGTTGAGTTGACGGTCAGTAATGATGAGATAACCTAAGCTAAAACAAAACAGATATCTGATGCTCACTGATATTCAATAATATCCAACCGTTCTGAATATCAGAATTCTATTAACTTTCTGGTGTTATTCATCATTTTTCATTCACTATGTAAGAGAAGATATAGATTGTGATGCCTTTTTACCACTATGCCAATCTAAGTAAACTGTAATATTAATAATTCTATGAACAATTTTTAGCAAAATATTCTAAAATAATTTAACTATTAGTCGCCAACACTTTTCTTTTATCATACTACTATCAAAACAGACAAAGTAAGTAGTATGTAATAAAACGATTAATTAATTATTTCAATGAAATTTTAAAAGATTTTTTTTCATTAATTTATTTCAAAAAAAAATTTTTTTTCTAGTTAACTTAGTTATTTTACAGTTAATCTATCAATTGAATTATGTCTATTGTTTGACAGTTTGTTTAATCAACTAGAAATGAAATTTTATGAAAGTTATACAAACTAAATAATAAAATTTCATATAAAATTTTTAAAAGTAACAGATTATGTAATAAATACTCTTTTAGTTTTTATTGAAATAGAAAAACAAACAAACCAACAGTGTATTCATTCATTATTAAGTTATCACCATTTCAGGACATAGTTACTAACGAATTGTTAATGTTACTAATTAATATGTGAATATTAATATTTATACTATCATTACTACTTGTGATAATAACAATAACAATTATTATTATTATTATTATTATTATTATTATTATTGTAACATTACTCTGGTTGTTAATTAATCTACTCACATGATTCATAAAACATAGTATGATCATTCATTTATACGTTGGCGTATACAGTTTTCAGCCATTATTGTTACGATGAATATGATTAATTGATTATCAGGAACGACTGGACAGCTGTTTTGTCCTAGTATGAAGTACTTTAACAGTTTACACTTACAATCCAAGTAGGAGTCGTAGCTAGGACTTGCTGGCTTTGCGATGAACACTTTGCTACTAGACTATTGAGTTGGTTGCTGACGGTTGGTATTTCTAATCTAGTCAATTCGTAATACGTTTACTCGATGTTGTATAACGCTATCGGTGAGTAACTACCTCACTCCTGACAGGGTTTTATGGAATTAAATTCCTCCTTATTAACAATATTCATGTCCAACAGTTTCACTAGATGTGAGTTTATTTTTTCTCCTAATTTAATAATTCCATCAAATTTAACAACAACAAAATTATTATCATTACTTAGGATGGTTAACGTTTTCTCTTTTGTAATCACATCTGTCTATAACAACTACTGCAGATTATTTATCAATTTTTAGTAGGACAATGTCAGGATTAATTAGTAACTCTTTAAGTGATTTCGAATCAAGAGAAGTGAATATACCTTTCTGCTTTGGTTCAGAACCATTAAACTAATAAACTGGATTCACTAACTCAGCGTTTACATGGACTCTGATTATCTAATGATATAGCGACAAGCGTATTCAATTAGTCATACAGGTTCTCGAATCGGGTATGTACTGATAGTTTCCGGTATGAGTTATGGGTAAAAAAATTAAATCCAGATGAGAGTAACTCCATGTTCATGAGCAGATAATACAATGCTTCCTGATAATTATTGGTTGTCTACTTCTGCTCAATTCATGATATCAAATTAGCATTCACAGAATTTATTGAATTACTGAAATTTTATAGAATTAACAATCATCTACTTCCAATTATATCTATGCTTTGATCACCTATGCATAATCGTACAAAATAGTTGATAAAATTATTAAAGCATATTCTATGGGGATTATGTAAGTAACTTTTTGAAGGATTCACTTGAGTGAGTCGATTACCTATGTGATAATAGTATCACATACAAGACAATATGTTCTTTTAATATGAATTTTTTGTTAACTAATGGGCTTCTAAGATAGACTATTGATATTTTATGTGACTATATGTCGTTAAGTAATCTTTTATTGTCTGTTCCTTTAACAATTACTAAAGATTTAGGATAACTATAGACTAATAAAATTCAAATCAAATGGAAGAATGAATATATCCTACAGATTAATAAAGTTGCGGTGGGTAGCCTTTTAGGACTTTTACTAGTTGATATGTATGTGGTATATGTAAAACAAATCTTACTAGAACTTCAACAAACTAGATATGACTCTACAGGTTGTTCGTTGGTGATATCTTAGTCATTCGTAAGGAAATCGTTAATGCTAATAATTTAAATGGTAAACTCAACACTCACCTACTCTATGTTAGTTTATTGTGTAAAAAGGAGTAGAACAAAAGTAACTTTCCTAAATATATTAATCAGTTGGAGGTAGGATGGTTCATTCAAACTTTTTACCTACAAAAACACCTACAGTGACTGGGCAATATCTTAACTTTAAAAAATATTGTACGGTACAGCATAAAAAAGGTTTAATAACAGGTTTATTCAGTATAATCATGCACATCTTCTGCATATTATACTCTTCCTTTTATTGAAAGACAGATATCTCGTCTACGCCATGGGTAACGTGAGTTGACAAAAATCAAACAAGCTTTCTGCATTCATACTGAGATCTCGTCAGAGATCAGCCCATTAGGTCTAATAAGACTTCCGAAATAAGTGAATCGGTTGGCTTGCTCAACTACTTCACTCACTATTTTTAGTTCAGGTGTTGACAAAGACCAATCCTGAAGCAATAGTTGGCATTTAGAATAGAAAAAACTCATTCCGAACATGGTTTCATTGGAGCTTATTGCTGTTAAGAGATTTTGCACCTTATGAGCGTCATCGCCAAACAGGAATGTTTTCTGCATATTCTAGGTCATTACGTGGGTTTCTGATAGGAAATCAATTCTCGAAAAGTCAGGCGATGAAGCGTTATTTCCAATAATAAGTCAGTTACGAAATAAACTTTAATGGAGATAGTGGGCAACCTTGACGGACACTACTTAAAATTATACGTTTGGGTGACAGTTTTCCATACACCCTAACACGACTAACAGTGTTTGAACAAAGAGCCTAAACAAGATAAATGTACTTATGAGGTACGCTTTTTAATAATAAGCACTGTCAAATGCTGCCTTCCAGTCATGAAAGACTACCATAATCAGGAGCCTAAGAGTATGTTTCTGTCCCGAAACCTGACGAATGATGAATATTTGATCTATAGAACCACGACCAGGTCTGAAACCAGCATGTTTTTTTCCTATTTGTAGATCACGAGCTGTAGTTCAACATCTGATAATTATTGAAGCTAGTATTTTAGACACTATATTAGTCAAGCTATTTTCTCTATGGTCAATGCAGGACAATGTTAGTCATCTCTTGTATGCTGGGAGACTGACGACAGACATCAGTCAAATGAGACTATGTCTAGTTCTCAAACGTTAGTCGAAATATCAGTCAGCCTTATTCGTAAAGTGGGACGAAAGTCCTCAAAGACCTCTAAAGTTAACTCATCCCTTGCTCTACTTCGCATCACACTATCGCTTTTGCAACTTCTGCAGTTTTCAGGGGAGGGGGACTTAAGCCGACTTTCCATTAAGACTAACTGAAAATGGTGGGTAGTTCTAAGTAACTGAAGGCCAACTAAACTGATCCTTGAAGTGTTAAGTACATTTATTCAAACGTCTGGACTTGGAGCAGAAAAATGTTTCATTCTCTTCAGAGATTTTATCACTAATCCCGGCTTTTTTTATTGGTCTAAAAAGTCTCCTAGTGTTGCCTCTTACCACTGCTTATTTCATCTTCTTTACTATCGTCACCCACTAAAGCTCACTATCATTCGACAGACTTTTGGCCAGTCACCATCTGGTTCATGTCGAATTTTCAGGTCTTCAAATTTATGACCAAAATGTCGACCAACATAAAGTCAATTCTATGACTTCTTATGAACAACTACGTCCTGCAATCACATTTATGGACATTATACACAATTTCGCGAACAACACAGCTAAGCCGTTATTTACGGCATACATACTTGAAACGTGTAAGTATAGTGCTAAATAATTTTCCCCTTTCTGTCTGCAATTGTATCCCACACAATTCATCATACTTAGAAAAAATGAAGCTTCTCTTGGCAACCAAATCCTATTTTCCGGATCTTCGGGATGAAGTAATCAATCAGGAAAATAGGAGTAAAGCAGTTATAATGTTTCGCAAATTTTTATATTTCGCTATTCATCATCACCGTAATATAGGTTTAAACTCAATACCATTTACTTTAACTTTCGGTATCCACTTAAACACTATCAATAATCAACCAACTGACAGTTCATACACATTTGCATTAATAACAGCTTTCATAAAATCATTTCATTAGTTTTATTATGACTTGATAAACTAACATTAATTGATGATAAATATATTTCTGTTCCAGACTTTACACCTTCAACAAACACCACAGTTGAAATTTAAGGAACATTTCCCACTATCATCATGTTATTATGTACTTAGGTTGAATATTCGCTGCAAATAAAATTTGTTACTTGTACCTTGTTTTGTAAACCATAGATAATTACGGTACAATGATTGTATCTTGTATATAATCGATTATTATCACTCATCCGCAAAGCAGTTATATACACGCATACAGAATCGCCCTAGTATAAAGCGTTAAATTATACAACGAAACATGGTAATTCGTTTGAAATAAAGTCGAGAAGGGATAAATTCACCTGATTTGAAGGAAATATTTATCTCGAATAAAGGGTGAAGCAAAGAAATTCGTCAGCATTAGGTGACAATATAAAGACGAAAGTATTTAACTGTAGCAATTTTCCTTCATGTTTTCTTTCCCAAACATCAAAATTTACCCCACTGACACTTTACATCTAACAGTGACTGTAAGGATAAAATTGTTTGCCAATGTTAATGACACTTCTAATTATTGTAATTCATATGCGAATTTAGTATGATCTTTATAAATAAATTACACATTATTTCATGCATTGACATGTTTTCGTATTGAATGCTTAAACTACTATCATTACGTATACTGATACACTAAGTCAACGAAAACTTGATTGTCTCACTAATTTAGCCTACTTTGTATGAATCAAGTAATCAAGCATTAATAAATAAAGTTAAGTAGAATGTGCCTTTATCAACCAATACCAAACCATTTCCGTCACACTCACTCATGACAATACACTAAATAATCTTTATCAATAGCTAAACTAGCTTACTTGCCATGGTCGTTTACTTAGCCTAATTCTCATTGTGAATAGTATGGTAATGCAACTGTTTGACTTACATAATAGCACTTGCAAGTTACTCCGTCCGAAGTATCCTTTGCCTCGACAGCTCTAACCACGGGAGGCA
The DNA here is from genome assembly GCA_025215515.1 of Schistosoma japonicum. Classification (NCBI taxonomy): domain Eukaryota; kingdom Metazoa; phylum Platyhelminthes; class Trematoda; order Strigeidida; family Schistosomatidae; genus Schistosoma; species Schistosoma japonicum. The sequence goes on along the minus strand of CM046062.1, from coordinate 42,596,388 downwards.
AACTTCTTGACTAATTTAAAGCTTAAGTTGTGATCAACGTGATAATAATAGAAGTTGTAAAGATAATAATAGACTCCGTGTTGCACTGCGTCCAATGGTATTGCGTAATTACTCCGTCATCATCAATATCACGTTTTACTCGAATTCTTCAAGCAAAGCGACTTTCATTGACCTTTGAAGATGGAGGCCAATAAATGTGTTTGGTTTAGGAAAAGTAGCAAAACATTAAAAATAAAAATCACACCCAGTTCTTGACTGCATTCTGAGTGATTGATCCATTTTACCAAGTTGGAAGTAAATACAAGTGATTTGTTATCTGCTTATGACGAGATTTAATCGGCAGAAAGGCCTGTTGATGAATTTATGACACGCGAATATATTTAAACCACTTGAGACCTAGTTTTCTTATGATATTAGACTAGTAAATGTATATTGCTATATTTGGACACAATTGGATGCTTCAAGAAATTTCTTTTGTACTACTGTGAACTAGCAACAGTTTACTTTATACCATGCATAAACGTTTCCCACAATGAATCTATTGTTTTGGTATTAGTTTACTCAGTGTGACGGGTGGGTTGTCCAACGTTGACAAAGTTTCCTAGCGAATTATGCTGTGAAACTCAAATTTATTCGACGTTGATACACTTCCAATAGACACTAGATGTTTGCGAACGTAAGTACAGGTATAAATTCTTTTTTACAGTGATATAAGTATATGAAAACAATATGTTAACAAAGTGGTCAAGAGTATTTTGTTCACGTAAGCTAGATAGAACATCACGCTCATATATTAATTCGAAATGATCGAGGATATGACAATCACTGTCGATAGAGCTGGAAAATACAACAGTGTAAGCATTCATCTAGTAAAGCCAGTATTCTTAGACGTTGGCAAACAATCAGAAAGTGTGACGAAACATACAATGCTTGGATCTAGAATATATTGAGAAACAGAAAATCGTATTCGAAAATCAAAATCGTTAAATAATAAATTTAAATTAAGGTAATGTTGTAAATTTTATGGAATGAGGGCTGGTTGCAAATATATGAAGTAAAAGCTCTTTTTTGACGGCGTATGATACGATAAAAATAAAAGATAATTTCAATATACAAAATATATGTAGCGAAAAATAACTCCCCAAATAAATTGTCATATGGGCTTTCGTCATTAGTGCTGACCATGTTTGTTTAAGGAGACACTACTAACTACACCGCGATCGCGTCTACGCGCTGCATACGATTAAATATATCTTTTTCTGCACTAATCACTGTTTCTAATATATTTTCATTATTGCAATGTAATAAATCTTTGAAATATTTTGCCGTTGATCAACTGTAGACAACATATTACGAGAAAACTCATTCGCATAATCATTTACAAGAATGATTTATAGAGGAGGGGCGATAGCAAGTTTGATAAATTAGATAAAGATGAAATTTAGCACACCTAAACGATTTCGTTGAATTTCGTAGGTCATATAGTAGAATGTAGTTTCAGAATGGCATTAGAACATTTAGTGTTAGTACCACGTTTAAAATTAGACCTCACTGTTCCAGCTATCAAATGTGTCATAGGAATATTTTTGTTAATATCATTACATTGACTAAGATTTAATGGCATTAATGTTGAAGTGACGAGAGGCAACATGAAGCATTTGTTCCTGAGGCCTAATTTCACAAACCATATCCGAAAATTGAAATGGGATTGTGGTTGAAGGACTAATTCTGCATAAGTACTCAGCAGACAAAACAACTGTATGCTGATTTAAAGTACCAGTCACGAACAAGTCATGGTTAGTTGAGTAACATTTATTTACAAGAAGTGTACCATCATCTGTAGACAATAATTGATGAGTAGCTTGCTTGAGAGGGACGAAAATTGTTCGTATCACAATTCTTTTCAAACCGTCATAAGGATTGATGGAAAATGGATTGCTTATCACCTCAAGTACCGGGGATTTATAGCGAGGTGGCAACAGGTGATTAGTGATAACAACTCTTTCAAGTTGATGGGTTATTTTACACACAGAAGAGGATGCTTCTAAATGCCTAAACCAGTGAGCGGAGTGTAACTAAACTATGTTTTTCAAACCAACTGGAATGGGATTCAATCAAGACTGGCAGATTTTACTAGTTTCGGATTGACACTGCGATTGATATGCATACTTGTTGTAATATGGATCATGGAGACACAAGGTACTTTGACGTCTGCTTTAATGGATTTTAGCTTCATGCTTTCAGCATTATTAGTATTGCTGATATGTATGTATGCGATATATGATAGGACAACAAGCAAGCGACATTTACAATATGTCCCTAATTGCTTGGCAAATGCTTAATTCATATATGTGCAGATTACCCGAATATATGAACACTAAATATTTGACAGGCTTGTATATATTCAATCGGCCTCAAGCACCTCATATACCCTGATGTATCGAAAGTATAATTTAAATCATGATTATTTAATGGAGGACTACATAAAAACAACATTCGCTCCGTAGAAATATTGTGTGATCGTGTTAGTTGATGCTTTAGCATAATAACTAAGTACATAAACAAACAATACTTATAAAGCACTTGATTGGTAGTTTGCTTCAAGTTGAAATAACAAACTTAGCAGTTATCGAGTTCCACAATAGTTAGCCTGGTGTTTACAGACATGTAATATATCATCTGTGAATCCCACTTCGACTTTACCAATAAAAATTAGCAGACTGTCACCATTCTTTGAAATCTACAATATGTAAGACATACAACACACTGTTTGGAACCACATTGGTTTTTACATAACAGTAATTTTAGTTCAGTACACTGGGCTTGTTTTCAAGAATATTCTGTTTTATCGTCTTTATCTCAGGTTGTTTACGCCTGGCTTATGGATCATTTCTTCTAATTTTTGACTAAATTCACTACCCAAGTTTATACTCCAGCATCGACTTAGAAATATAAATTCTCGTAAAATGTCGTGAAGATTATGTGTACATCTATTATGTCAGTTCAACTGCTGATACCCACTTTAACTCTCTTTATTTAAGTCAAAATATTATGCGCCAATGTACTTCGTGCTTGCCGTTGTACGTATCACAAATACGCTTGTCTATCGGTTAATAAACTAACGGTGACCACTGCGTATCCTTAATTCTGCTAGCATTATGGAAATTATTAGTAAATTGCAATTATTAAATTTAAAAAACTGTATTAATTAAATTTTCTAATTCATCGTTAGCTACTGTATTATACGATCTATAAAGCCTGGTCATAAAATGTTTGATTTCTTCATCGCCCGCCCATCAAAATCTAAATTCATATATATGATTGTTGCTGACGGTGTCTGGCCAACGGATCCGAAGTATCTTATGAAAACAACTGTTTGTAAATACCCGTAACTTTCGAATGTTACTTTTCGTAACTCTTCAAGTTTCAACTCTATACAATAGAACGTTATTATTGAGAATTGTGACTTCAATTTTGACTGTCAGCTGGTTGAAGTTCCAAATGTTTTTCTAATTGTGCAAATACTGCCCCTACCTTCAACTGATTGTTCAACGATGATCGGTCGCTTCACGATTTGATTGGTACACTATCGATTCTAAAGAAATCTGGCTTGTTGATCTCAAAGTTGGGCGTCTACTGGGTCTTTCATTGGATTAATCAACACTCTGTTGAAGACTTTTCGTGATACTGAGAGTAGGATGTGCATCTGTAGTTTTAACACTTGCTAAGATCTCTTCTCACTGATACCTCGATGAAGTATCCTTATTTTAAACTTGTCGGTACTTGTACTTCCTTCCAAGTCCATCTGAATAAAACGTAAGGCATCTTTAATGTTACTTCTGTATTTGACATCAGTACGTCAGCTGGTGTATTATCTGGCCTTAGTGATTCATCCAAATGTTGGTGGGTCAACGTTTACTATTGCAAATACGAATGCAACTACTACAAAGAAAACAAGTGAATATGGGAAGGTAACGATTACGACTGCAAATAATACAATGATAACTTAAACAACAACATTAGCATAATCATTAAAAGCAAACTAACATGATTACCGTGAACAGCATCTCCATCAATACGATCACAAACTTACCTACAAATTCATTATTAAAAGCGTAGTTTGATTCATCATCAACAAACTCGATAACGTCATAGACATCTGAGTAGACGTCATCAATGGTAACATCAGCATCGCCATCATCGAACCTATTATCACCACTGTCGTCGTCATGATAATCATCAATAACACGATAATCATTAACATCATCAAATAAATATTCATAATCAACATTGTTATTAACACCATCATAGATAAAATCGTCGACGTCATATTCAGCATCATCATCGAGATCAACATTAACATTAACTAGAAATCCGATATAATCATCGAAGACTTATATTTTGATACTTTTTGAGTTAACTACGTTTTTCTACAAATATCTCTGTTTTTAACGCCTCCGGTGGAGGAAAGCTTTTACATGGTACTGTTTTGTACGTAAGCACATCTTTTAGTTGCTGCATCTAATAAATATTCAGTAATTGTGATATAGGTTCGTGAACGTTGGCGGCTGAAAATATTTCACAGGTCGGTAACCTTGCTATTAACATTATTCACTAAATTTACAAATATGTATTCACTTAATGGTTATATCGGCGAATTTTAGAAAGTATTTTGAATGAAAATTTTGGTTTAATCTTCAAACCCTATTATATATTGATCTTATATCACATATTGAACTGCGTTAATTGGCTCGTGTAGTTCTAGGTAAAGTAGTTTTTTATTATAAGTCGTCTGCTTCAAGGTTTGGATAAAAAGAGACAGTTTCGTCTGCTAACCTTGTCTGTTATGACTCAAAAGTCGTATTTACGAGTAAACAAAGGCATTTTATGTGGCTTCAGACGAGTACTCCAGTGCTTAAACATGGATCCATGTTTAATTCCCTTAGGAAACCAAACTATCTGAAATCATTTACGAAAAATATAAAGAAACGATTTCGAATTCTTAGGTTTATTACCTGTCTACTGCAGTTACCTCTACAACATTTAAAATAATGTACTTCTCACATTCTATACAAACAATTTTTATCTCTGTTGTAAGGTGAATCCGATGCCATATGTCAATGTGTGATGCAACAATCTTATATCCATCACATAATAACTAAGTAAGAAACAGATTCTAAGTAGTTTGTTGCTACTGGCTTACCAATAGATGCTGAAAATATATTACAGGACATAACAATACAAATACATACTCAGGATATACTACAAATCACCCATAAAGACAACCCTGCACAATGTTAATTAAATACACTTAAAATGAAAATACCCCACTTGGGTCAACTCATATCAAAATATTAGGTAATTAATTCTTAATCAACTGGTGAAGACCTACTTATATTATAAACAGCTCACGTCTGTTTATTAAGGTCAACACACAGTATTACGTATAAAGATAAGTTAACAAGCAGGCATGTGTCACTGACAGGAACTTTGGCCTGACTTTGGATTTGGAATGAGGCATACAAATAACTTTTGTGTTCTATACACTCTGGCATGGAATTTAAAAAGAAATTCATGTTAAATACTATTGTTGTAGTAACAAACAACGTGAATCTTTCCTAATAGTAATGGATTATTTGTAGTTTGCGAATTGTAGTGTCGCGTCTAAGCGAATTGCCAACTAAAATGTAATTGTGAATTTACATAGTCGCAACTAAAAGTGATAGAATGCTTTGTCAAGCCAAATGTAGGAATAGTACTGAAAAAAGGCCAAAATTTCGTCAGTACATTACAACAAAGCAACTTATATTATTTAGAATTATTGATTTTAGGATAGCTGTGTTTATAGCTTTATTTCATTCTAATTCTCATAGTTGATTACATGTAAACTCTATGCACTACGTTCCAAGTGAGAGATTTAAGGAATTACGCGGGTAATTAAACTTGGTATATATATTCAAATCACTTCATCTAAGTGCATTAATTCACGGAAATCAATGCTCTTGTTTTCCTTGTAATGTTTAGGATACTCAGTATACCAACCAAAGTCCAGCATCAAACGCAGTAATGTGGTGGATACTACATATAAGTAATCAATAAGTAGTAGGTAGCAGAGCGTCAAAGGAAATTGGGAAGAATCAGTAAACAGTAGACAAGACGAGTTGCGAGAGGGCAAGAAGTGAAGCGTGATTAAAATACACAGGGCAATCGAGAACAACCAAGAGAAGCAGGCTGATAAACGATACAGTCCAGACAACGCGGAGGATGTGCAAATTGATGTTTGGAAGTAATGTATGTAATATTTTATAACCTAGTCTGTTTTCGCCTAATAAACATTGCTTACCCAATTGGTCTTTTCACAATCGGTGTCGCTGCCTCTGGACGAGATGAAGGTTCTGTGGCCACAACCGTTCGAGGATGGGGACGTCGGAGCATTCCTGCGGCAGTTCGAAGCCATTGCGGAGCTGGTCGGTGTGCGAGGACAGAAGGCGAAGGTGACAGTCCTCAAGACCCTGCTGCGGGGGCGTGCGAAAGCGGCGCTTGACGATGTGGAGCTTTCTGGGAGGATGTGGTGGCCAGGCTGGTGTCCGAGTTCGACAGTCTGGCGGATAGGAAGATAGCGTTGCAGCAGTTCAGGGCCGTGCGTCTGGCCCCGGACGGTGGTCCGTTGGTGTTGGCCACCACTCTAACAAGTCTGCTGCGTCGTGCTTTACCATCGTTGGATGACAACTCGAGAGAGCAGCTGCTGACGTCCCAGTTCTTGGAATGTGTTCCGGGTGATGTAGCCAGACAACTTCGACTGGCGCATGCGGTGCAACCATTGGGTGTTATAGAGACGGCGCGATTATGCAGACAGCTGGCTAGCACTTCCGTCTCTTCGATAACCAAAGACAGCAGGACAGTGTTTATGGAGAAGCGAATCATCGAGCTGGAGAAGGAAGTCGCAGCGGTCCGAATCCGTGCGGAGATGGGAAGTAGGTGCTTTCAGTGTGGAGGGCTCGGACATTGCAGAAGAAACTGTCCGAGGAAACGACGATTAAGACATTTTAAACGTTATACACACCCTTCTTTCTTTGAAACGTCTTTTCGGGTTGTGGGGTTGGTTAATAAGGGTGTATTTTATACAAAAGTGCGTATAAACGGAAGAGTACTGGTTTGTTTAGTTGATACGGGCGCTGCTATATTCTTAATAGATGTAGGATTGTGTCGTCAAATCAGGGCGTGTTCACTAGCAGTGCAAACAGTGAGCGGGCATGCACTGAAAATTTTAGAAGACTCAGACTGTTGTGTCGAAGTTGGAGATCGCGTCGTACGATATCCATTTGTAATAAATAAAGGCATACAGCAAACAATACTGGAGGCGGACTTCCTTAGAGAGGTGGAGGCGGTAATTGACACAAAGAACAAGACGGTAAACACTAAGTATGGGCATTTTAGCGTACATGAGAACAGCGAGATAGCTAAGACACAAGCCGCGATCTTACCGCAAGAGAACATAGAAAATATCAATAAGGTAGTAGCAAAGTACGAAAGCCTGTTCACCGACGACGGAGGGGCCTATGGTTATTGTGATAAGGTGACGCATGAGATCCCCGTAAACAGTCGTAAGAAGACAACGTTCCACACACGCCGAATACCAGTTCATCTAGAGACGGAAGTAAATCGTCAAGTGGAAGAGATGTTGCGGGACGGAATAATTGAAGAGGCTGATAGCCGTTACAACTCACCTGTGCTGCTAGTAAAGAAATCAAATGGAAAATATAGATTCTGCGTCGATTTCAGAGAGCTAAACAGCATAACTGAGTTGAAGCCATGCCCAATGCCAACTGTAGCCGAAACCCTGGATCGCTTACAGTAAGCAAAGTTGTTTACTGTACTGGACCTCAGGTCAAGGTTTTGGCAGATACCGATAAAAGCGGATGACAGGTACAAGACAGCCTTCACTGTGGGTGACAAACAGTACCAGTTTAGAAGAATGCTATTCGGGCTAGCGGAAGCGCCGTTCCTGCTTAGAAGAATAATGAACTTATTGTTACGAAATCTTGAGAATGTGGAGGTGTACGGGGACGATTTGGTGGTTTACAGTAAAACAGAAAGACTATGCAAGACATCTAGAAGCAGTACTCAAACGAATCGAGGAATTTTGGTTGTGCGTCAATAAGAAGAAGTCACAGATAGCTAAATGTAACGTCACACAGCTGGGGTATAAAGTAGGATTTGGTGAAATGAGGCCGTTACCCGAGAAAATTTTGACTATCAAGAACATAACGGCATTCACTTCCAAAATGAAACTCAGGCAGTTTATAGGAAGAGCAACATTCTACAGCCGCTTTATAAAGAACTTCAATGAGGTCGCTGCACTACTGTATAAACTATTAAGCAGTGAAAAATTTATATGGAAAGATGAGGCTCAGAAAACCTTTGATCAGATCAAGCAGCTATTAAACGCAGAGCAGATGACATTGAGACTACCGGACCGTGGAAAACAGTTCACAGTGGCCACAGATGCCAGTGATTTTGGCATTGGTGCAGTACTTCGTCAGGATGATGGCGTAGTGGGATATGCCAGCCGCGTTTTAACGCCAACGGAACAGAAGTACTCGACCATCGAGAGAGAGTGTCTAGCGATCGTTTGGGCAGTAGATAAGTGGAGACCGTATCTGCTAGGCCAGCCATTTCACATTGAGACCGACCACAAGTTTAGATACTATAAATACTATAATTTATCTGCACCATATAATATACACAAAATCGTCGAAAAACTCCACTCCACGCAGCTGAAATGCCTACCAACTATAGAAACCAAAGTTCTAGACAGTGCCAACACAATTTCATCAATGAACAGGCTATTCAGTTTTCGCTTTGATCCACAATACAAACAATTTCCAACATCCTTCGTTGTAAATGAAGCTATTGAAGATGACCTCGTCTCTACTAACAGACAACTTGGTAATTACTTATTTGAATGCCATTCCGCAGAAACCATAGTTTCTTCGGCAACCTCATTCACGGCAACATCTATGCATCTGAGTACAGTTAAGTTTACGTGATTAAATATCGAATGTGCATTAGCTATTCTGAAGCGATTTCATTATAATGATGTGAATGGTATCCTAGCATCTTCCATGAAATATGACAGTGGCAAACTACAAATTCTCTGCCTAAAACTACTTACCTTGTCTTTGGAAAATGTGTCTTATCCATTCATATGAATAACATCGTTCATAAATGTTTGATTCGAAAGCGGATGGCGCAACGTAATTGATAACTGCAGGTCGATTAACGCCAATCCCATGTTGTCAAAAATCATGGAATGTTATTAGCAAACAACCACTATCGCACTTTCATAAAACCTGACCAGCCAGTCTTAAATGGGTTTAAAGTTAGTCGTTTGTGTGCCAGGTCACACTGGGTATTCTTCAATCAAATAACTCTTAGACGAAACAAAGACTACTAGAAAATTGCACTTGACTTCGATTTCAGTAAAGCACTTTACAATGTCGATCATGCTCTTCTCCTCTCAAAACCGTGCTATTTTTGTGTGCAGGACAAACTGGTGGGTCGGTTCAGATTGTTAAGTCAGTGTCCAGCTACTCAAAGTCAAAAAATGTAGTTAGTGGAGTAGTACAAGGAAGTGTAATTGAACCACTACTCTGTCATCTTTTGATCAATGACGTATGTTTGAAATTTGCAAGAGGAATAACTTACCTTTTGCTGACGATTAAAAGTAGCCTAATTATCCTCACTTTCCACAAATAAAAACACAATTTTGAAGACATTACAAGAAACTGAAAAATTATGTAAATGGAACAAAACACAGCGCGTTCCCCTGGACGCACGCAAGGGTGGATATAATCCTATTATTTCAATTGGAACCTTTATCTCAACCTCCATAAAAACGAAACAAAACGTATCTTTGTCGTCTGTGACCCGGGGGTTTTAATTAGCAGTTGAATAAACTTTCTAAATGACGTAGCATTTCAAGTTTTTAAGGCAAGAAAAAACAGCTTTACTGTTAAATACCCATTCACGTGGAATAAACTCACCAAAAATTTTCGTTGCAGCACTTCTTTAATGGAATGCAAAGGCATATTTAATAACCACCTGTCGGTTAAAGGTCTATTTGATCTACTTGATTATCTGAAAATTAATAGGGATATTTACAAACAAGAACCAAGCTCTAGACTTCTCAAAATATGTTACTTGTCACAGTTATCCCGCTACACAAGTGATAGTGAATAATCACAAAATTTTTTCACCTTTTCCACTTTCCATCATCACTTATACAACCATATACATTTTCATCGACACTTACAGTGTGACTTTGCAATTATTCTGGGAATACTAGTTGCCTATACACCTATGCACTTTGTATGTATGTCATAATTACCTATTAATTTTTACATCATATATTTAACTATACACACTCACATTTTATGTAGAATTTTTTATCCTCCAGCATCAATCGTAGGATCATTTTATAATTACAGTGACATTTATATTGTGGCAGTGAATAATCCCCATAATAAGTAGTTGCATAGGCTCTCGACATTGATGCTGACCATGTTTGTTTTAGCAGACACTACTAGTTGAAGGCGCGCGGTCATGCATCACCACCAGATCACGATTTGAACCACTGTGGGTAGCATCTCTCTCTAGTTTGCCAGCCTAGACGTTGCTATCCCGTATAAGCTCTGTTTACGATAAAATATAATTTCGCTTCCATCCTACAGTGCCTTCTGATTTCTTTTCATTCCTGAGAGTGGGTCTATTCGATAGAAGTGCTTTGGTTGAACGACAAGCGTAACTTGGTCATATATCCGGGTACACTTCAATATAGTTTGACTCCTGAACTATTACAGGAACATCAGTGTTTTTTATTGAACCTGTTCTTACTGCATTTGTGCTCTAAATATATATTGAATTTTTTCCTATAACGCATTAAGTTACACAGATTTCATTTAGAATCTTCTGTTTCTTAACATCACTAGGTGTATGAAAATCCATACTGACTCTTCATTCCAAATTTTCTTTCGATCGATTAATTCATTTTGACCATTGCATACGTATGCTTCTTCGATGAAAGCCAAAACAATTTCTTCCAATTTTTTATCATAAATAAATCGTCTGTGAATAAAATAAAATTAAATCCCTGATTCTTATGTGCATCTTTGATGTTAAAATATGGAAAGCAATAAGTAATGAAATAGACTTCTAAATTCTCCAAAATTAATAAACTAAGGTAGAAATGTAAGCTGAAATGAATGGTATCGAATCTAACTTGACGAAATACCAGTGAATAAATATCCACCCCTCAAACATGCATAAGCTTAAGCATACTTATCACAGTCATCCACTTTTAAAGATATCGACGAAGTGTGGATTAGGTCTGATATTCACTATCACCTTGATGATAAGAGCGAATTATAGTACTAGAGATAATAAAGCACATGTTACCCTGCAGTTTATCTCAAGACAACTTGGAACATGACTCCCGATATTTTCCCTACCCTACCCAGAACTTGTTTAGTCCAACGTAAAAAATTACCACATTGTAGCCCCATCGGACCGAAATGAATATGTGAACTATCTAGAGAATGCCCAACACCAATCAACCAGATTGGTGATAAGCATGAGGTACATACTATATGAAGATTGATACGAAGACCTAGGCTTTTTATCTTTCATATAAAGGAGTAAGGAGAGCTTTCATTTGGAAACATATTGCGCTCAGAGACCAGGATCATTCGAACAGAGAAATCATCCCCCAATACAATCTCAACAAATCCCAAAGTAGTCCAATGGAAATCGCCTGCAGAGTTCTCAACTTCACCGGTGTGTTTTTCCTTTTCTGTAGGTAGAATATGTAACACGCAGAATGTCTAACCAGTTTTCATGACAACAGCTTTATCAGTAAAGCACTTAAACCAAAGTTTAAGCGTTTATTTAACGTAACATGAACTACCGTCCAATGTATAGAATATTAGTTAGACTTACTAACTTAGACTCATCACTGAGCTTATACCTATAATCCTCAGATCAGTAAGTGGATATCGTCGCGTTATTTCTCATCATTTTAACCCATACATCTAATCTCTATTATTCTTATCAAAAGCATAATTTTCCTTAAAATTCCTTATGGTCCATTCCATGTTTTTCGCAATCTTTGCCTATTTCCAATGCACTATTAAACCAAGTGATCTATTAAATGGTGTAGGATTGTAAATAGCCTCAACAACATTCACGGTTTCAGAAATAGGCAGAAAATGCATACTATACATGAAAAACAACAATAATAATAAATTGGTAGGGCGATAAATATATCTAGGTCTGCTGCGGGTTACGCTTTAGATGAATCTTATCGTTATCCCTCTGAATAATCAAAGATCGCTACTAAAACACCATGATGCGAGGGTAAAGAGTTCAAGTGGTTTATACTTCTTCGCTACGAAGATATTGGATATTGGATTCGTAAATTCACTATGTTGTTAAAGCAGCTTATTATGAATCTGTCGGAACACAGGTTGGACTGATGGTAATTGTACGTGATGTCAGGTCAGAGTTTTATGGTGAAGTTATCGGGAAAGTGAGTTACCGTTTACATTCCTTTGATCGTTAGCGAGTTCTTGTATGCGTCTATCCTGATGTTGACGGTTTATGCACGTGGAGAATTTTAAAGGTATATGCATTCTTAAACATAGCCATTCTAGGAACTCTTCAAACATCGTAATGTGCTCTACACACTTGTGATTGTAAAGGATAAAGTAGATCTGAAAGTCGCTTATTCAGAGAATCGTGATTTCGTTAGTTCATAATTATCCGTTTTTTCTATTGTAAGCCGTAGATTCAATCAGCTGTGCTTATAAATTGTGGGGCTAATTTCGATATAGTCGGGAACTTAGAACCCCAAGAGGAGTGCATATTTTATGTTTGTGATAGGTAAGTTTCTTTCTACATTTATATATATATATCTACATTCTAGCCACCGTCCTATTCATATTAATAACTTTTATAACCAACGTCAAATTAAACTTGTATGCCTAAACGAAGATACCACATCAGTACCAAGGTTTGAAGATGTGTTTCAGGATTTACCGGTAATTTGTTTCGATAGGAATCATCTTCTAGAGTGAGGAATCTGATGAGGATTCTGAAGAGCAACAGAGCAGATTACAACCTAGTGACATCGAAAAAAGAATAGAGAGGCGGGAGTGGAATAGGAAAAGACAAGAACTTTTAATGGACTACGAGAGTTTTTCTTACTATAGTGTTGCCTCTTCTGTAGTTATGTTCGACTTGGCTTGGAAGCTGTCTCAAGAGAACAACTGCTTATTATGGTGAGCTCAGAATATTAACTGAGTGCTTTTTTGTTGTGACCTGTAAACTGTTTTTTACTTTCGTGGCATTCGGCACCTTACTACTTGACGTTATTTGTGCATAGTATTCGATTCATGTCCTGTTTGTTTTTTTTGATTGGTTAGAATAGAGCAACATATAATGTACGTTTTTAGCGATAGTAAATATGGTTGATATGACCAGAAACACGTAGTTTCCCAGTGTTGGACTTTCCCTGGCTTATTTAGGTATTTGTATTATATCTTTGACATACGCTACTGCTGAACAATGTCCATTCAACAAGGCTGAAGCCCATTCGTAAGGATTTTATGGTTAAATGGTATCCGTATTTGTACCGCGTTAGTGGAGGACTCATTCATAACCACCCACCTGTTTGCATAGGGACTATGGATTAGATAACATTTTCTCAAAAGTTGTCAGTCTGGGCTACTGTTTGCAATTGTTTTTCACGTAATACGGCTGAACTTGCTGTTGGTTAATAAGTTATATCTGGGGTTTATTTGTGATTTTCTTTTCACTCATCTTTTTCCCCCTGGACCATATTCTATGTTTTCAGTCCTCGTTTTTACTATTATTATTGTTATTAAAGTAACTTCTACTAACGTGGTAAAAACCTTACTGTGCTTTTAAGGTATGGCAACTTGGATCGATGTACGCATGTCCCAGGTTCTATGTTGATTATACATATTTGTGATTTACTAATATAATAATGCATCAAATTTAATGTTACCTGGTGTATACAAATAACTTTCAACGTAACAGCTGTTTACACTTTGTTTTTGGGAGATATGCAATATTTTCCAACGGATATTATTCACAGTTCGGTGCATCATCACTTAATTAGTATTAGCTCAGAGGTTTAGTTGTTCAAATATTAACTACTTCTTCGAATTGGCCTAATATTTAGGTACGAATGTTTTATTACTAAGCTTAAATCCAGGTGCACCAGTCTGTACTTAATAAGTGGGTAACATCTTGAGACAATATTTTTAATAAAAGCTGCTATAATTCACTTGATCCTCAACTGTCAAGTTAAGCGTTGCTTCCAATCCATTGCAAAGTAATGTCATATAACAGCCTAAGAATACGTTCGTTTATTATCTTATTATGACTGCTAATTACTTTTAAGAAGTTTCCAGTTCATCGAATAAATTCTTGATAACTATAAATCACAGCAACAACTAAATTTGGCATCCTACAAGCGAAAGGTGACTGTTTCCAGCAAAATGGATTACAACGTTCAAAAGTAATCATATTACTACCATCAGTCCTCGGTAATATGATTACTCCCCAAATAGAGCGTTGTACGTTCTGTAGTGTAGTCCTATTGGACGCGGGTGATGCGTGGATGATGCTATTTTTAGAATGTTGGTGACCGTTTGATTTTGTGAATGCAGTAACTTTATCAAACCACTCAGCGGGTTATGTTCAGCATAATACAGTGTACATTACGGTTAGTTGATTGGTTGGTGGTCATGTCATCCGTATCAAAGGTTTTGTTACCCAATGATTATAGGTACTGTTTGTGGGCGACTGCTGATTTATAAGTTTCCTCACCAGTCTATGGATGGGAACTTTGGTCACTGAAATATGTACGGTTAGATGTTCTCAGACTACGGTCAGTCTACTCTGATCCTTAACCCCAACCAGCGTAAAGAACACTTGAATGATGAGCCAGTAATACGGAACAACGTTTATTTAAGCACATTTATGCATCAAACTAACTACGGTAATTATTAGTTAAAGGAAGTTACCTACTGAAATAGCTTTTCAAAGTTAACTTTAGTGATTACTTAACAAATTGTATGTAAAATTGCAACTGAATTATATAGTACAAGCAAATGTCATGCCATATACTCTAGAGCATAATTCGCATTAGATTAATTTAATGTGATGAAGGTTTACAAGTCGAACATGGAAAAATCACTACAAGTCTATCGCTATATTTTCTGAGTAATTGTATTTTAGGGGATTTGAAATCCCCGATAGATACATCTTGTTTCATGTGCGTTGTCAATCATTGAGATGATTTTATTTCTAAATATGACTTACTTTTATTTTATCCAATGAGTTAATACTTTTGAAAACAAATGTTAAAATCGAAGATATTTATACTCAATAAAATCAGAAAAAGGTAGTTGATTTTCCATCATGACTCTACGCTAATATGTTTTAAAATAATTATAGATGTCGGTTGTATTAAATTACAATATTTTTGCCTCATAAGTATTTATATAGATAATGATGAAGGACTAACGAGATAATGATGTCAGTCAATAATTAGGTGTAACATAAAGCTCATTTAAAGTTCTAAATTACGTCCAGTTACCAGATTCTAGCCATGATCTCAGTTGATCTCACTGTCAAAACTGAACCACTATCCTTAAATATCTCATGGGTTAGTTCATCAATCCCTACTGCTTTCATTCGCTTAGATTGCCTAAAACCATTTCAATCTCACTTAGACGTGGCGGGGGAGGGTGTCAGTTTGCCATTCAGATCAAGATAGTGGGTAATTGAGGTGAGGTCGAGGACCAGTTGAACTGTTCCCTAAAGTGTTCAGTCCATCTGTCTAGTCGTCTGAATTGACTGCATAAAATTCACATTTGTTTCCGAGATAGTTTCACTTACAGTCGGATTTCTGATGCCCGTTTCCTTGATAAGTGTGAACAGTTGTCCACTGTTACCTATTACCACCGCTTTTTCTATCTCTTTAGCTTTCGCTACCCACCACTGCTCATGATCATTATGTAAGCTTGTAACTAGCCTGTGTTTAAGCTGCCTTCGTTTCTCATCGTTTTTAGAGTCAAACGGAATGAGTCATCGAGCATCTATAAGTTCAGTAGATGCAGCTTAAATCTACTGATTTTTTCGACCTCTAATTTAGTTTGCTAGTAGATATCACTACTGTTTCCACTGTTCTTTGGGTATCATTGCAAGCTGCATCGGGGTGGGTATCGCTTACGCAGTTGACTAATTGGTTTTCTAGTTGTTCCTGAAATATGTTTTAACATTTTCGTCTTAAAGTTGAACTCTGTGGGGGGATTCTTGCTGTGGATCTTCTACTTTCGATGAGACGCGGACTAATACGCACTCTTTTCAAACATGATCTTACCCAAAACATGTACTCCAAAACGAGCAGCCGTCTTTTATCGAGCCTCTCCAACGATGGCTAGTGACAATATGGTATGTCTGAGTTTAGCGTTGAATTGATTGTGGCAGTCGCTATGTCAACTGATGTCTTTCCTTATGCCTAAAATTGGTGTTTACTAGAAATAGACGATTGTCTGAGCATAATTCCAACAGACGGTCGCCATTATCTGTTCGATAAGTAGTGACACTATAAGATCCACCAAGGTGCCTTTCGGTTTCGTTTAGTCTGCTTGGACATTAAAGCCACCGCCCACCATTACTACATCAGTGCGCTTAGCTTTTCGAAGAAGGTCGGAAAGCTATTAGTAAAACTCATCTTTTACTTCATATGAGCTGCAGTCAGTGGGAGCGTAGGCAGAGGCAACGGCATGTGTCCGTATCTTTCTAAATTTTTACTGTCCTGTTTAGACGGATGGTGCACAAGCGACTGCTTATTAAAATTCATTCAAGGAAAGCCTGTTTGGCTTTTTAACCTAGTGTTATACCTACACTGGCGAGGCCTCGGGTAGTAGTTGCACATGCATGCGCAATATTCGATGTAGAACATAACACATGTGTTGACTCAAGTTTCAGTGCTGCCAGGTGTCATTAACAGGATGAGTATCTAAGCAGTTTAAATAGTGTCGTAGCTTTGATAATAAGAAAGACTAAACATTAGGAATATTTTGGAGATGAAATTAAAAGGTGGTAATTGTAGTTCCAGAGGATGATTAGGAGCTGTAGATAAACGAGTAAAATATGACAAATATAAATCGTATTGCTTAGTGTACCTAATTGTTGGGTTTATGAGTTTTCAAAACCAGTTGGAGTAGATATGCTTCTTATTTTACTAATTTTCTTTTAGTTTTCTTATATGAGTTGAAACAATTTAAACCATTGCACACTCGTGTCACGTCCTAAGTTTATAATGACTAACCGACTGGTATTCTACCACTTGATTCGATATGCATTTGAGTTAGCATCGGATATTTCTCACAGCATATTCGTCATATATCCTATTATATATTTCTGCATTTTGCTTGCAACCTTACAGATGTTTTTGTTGAATTTATAGTATAATCAATAGTCCAAGTGGTGTTTATTTATCTTTGGTTTTTGGTATATTTTTCAAGGTATGGAATAGTAGGTCAAACCTCTCAACTAATCACTCATGCGATAAATCGTGAACATTATATTGACCAACTAGATTATCTTCAAAGTCATATGAGTCGTTTGAGCCATATTGGTCAAATTCATTCTGGGACAAGCACAAATGATGAAAATAAGGCTAGGGTTGAAATCCTGTTTGAAGATGAATTAGCTTTGTGGCTTTATAGACATTGGAGTTTAAAAGAGGCTATGGAGACGAGTATGGTAACTGCATCCAAATTTAAACTCTTTACTGAAGGAGGGCAAAGACGTATGTATGAATTTCTTGTACAGTTGGGGTAGGTAAATTCGATTATTAGAAACTATCCGCAATCTATTATATTCGTGATAAACATTTATAATAATTGCTTTTCAGTCAGTGTCTCTAGATAATATTTTAAGATGCTTCGCATTCGTAGTATATTCATGGTAACCATCTAACCATTATTATTTTTGTTGCCGCTGGTATTAGACATTTCATAATAGGTTGTAGTCTATGATATCCAATATCCAATTGATGACACTGCATTCTTCAGTCACAGTCCTGATCAACTCTATAGGTAAAATCATGTTGTGATACTAGCGACGTAGTGACTGTCACGTACAGTTAAAGTTTGTTGCGCAAAACTTGCAGCCAATTGCTAAATCGTAGTAACTGCTTATTTACAGTGTTTATTAACTACTGCAGCTCAGTTAAACGGAATCTTGAATAACTTTGGTGTTGAGCTTCAGATAGAGGAAGGTTTCTTAAAAATAGAACTAGAGTTATATATGCCTACAAAAAGTGTGACTCGTATCTGACTACACGAATTTTTACCTTATGAGTTTGGCATCATAAATAAACTGCCATAAGTTGCTCTTAATGAGTTCCAAGGTGCATGCGTTCTTTATACCTCATGAATTCATTTCTAATACTAATCAGATATTAAGTAGATCCTACCTAAAATTCCTAATCACTATTGCCTTCCTTTTATTGCTATTATAAATTGTATGTATATTGGTGTAAAGCTTTAATGAATAACTAGCTAAAAAAATATTTCTTCATTCCTTTCATCTTCTTTATATCCACAAATTACAATTTTTTCGGTTTTTCACTCTGACATTTTTTTAAGATTGCCAAGACGTGAATGTGCACAGTTATATTCCTCTATGAACAGTAGCTTGCGTAGTAGTTTAAATGCGCAGTTTTTACAATATGGTGAAAAATATGGGTAAGCTGTTTCGTATCGTATTTTTCTTTTTGCTTATTTTTTAGTGTTATGATAACCTTGAATACAAATGCTAGTTCAGGACTAATCTTTACCATTGTCTAAATTAGTTATAGGAAGTGAAGCAGTTAAACGTGTTGACCATTTCACTTGTCTTGAAAGCCTTAGCTCTGATGAATACTAGAAAAACATGGCAAACCGGTCGAAGAGGTTGTAAACCATCATCGGCTGAGATGCTTGGGGCATGTGATGCCTATACCCGACCACTGCCTGCTTGTCGCACGATGTTTGCTGTGTTAGGAGTAGGTTGAAAGTAACGTAGGTGGGGTGCAAACCAAAACTCCATGAAGTTCTTGTCTGTTGGTGTAAGCCATATTGGGGGATGCAAATAATTTGGTTAGGGGGTCTGCGTGATAATCGTAATCAGTGACTGGAGACACTGGGTAATGTGACTCAGAATCGGTCATATGAGCATGTGTATTTACTCCTTATGTTCTTGTCGATCCTTAGTCGCATTATTCTTTAGTACTTGCGTTTGCTTCGATTCTCACTGTTGAATTATACTGTTGCATAAATTTGGTTTCGTCGTCCCAATGGCAACTTGAACCTACACACGTCCTACGTTGTTCATGACTGACTGAACTGCATGAATTAAGTACCGTTTTCTCACTTCACTACTTAATAGAAATTCTACAGGTTACAAATTTCCCATTTTGTGTTTCTATGTGCACTAGTTGAATACAGTTAAACATCTTTACATAGTGCACCTTATTGCGTCAGTTTCTGTCTGCTGTTTCAATAGCTAATAAATCAATAATAGTATGTAAGTTGTTATTGCGCTTAATAGTTAATCTTTATTTGTTCAGTAAGAAATAGAAAAAGCAAGTCGTTCATGGACAACGTAGAACCTGACATACGTCCAAGTCGCCTTACCACATTATCACGACGAGATTAAATTTACAGGAATATCACGATAACAGAATTGAACAAAAGGGAATAAGGGAAATATGTATGCCGAAGAATGGTGAAATTTGAGGTTTAGAAGATAAAAGTGAATATACTTGTGCCACTGTGACCGATTCAGAGCCATGTCACCCAGTATCCATCCACTGATCACAATTTACACCCGAACTCCAATCTGGTAGTTTGCACATGCCAACACGGTTTTGATCAACAATAAGAGACTTCATGGACTGATGCCATTTTTTGGTTTGACTGCCCTTATCTTTTTTCCACCCTACAGTCAAACGCTTTAACCACCAGACCGCTACCACCTCCTCTGTTTAGAAGACCTACTTGATGGTATTTCATCAACAATGCGTATCTGCTTAAATATGTTACTTTTTGCTTTTTTTTCTACAGCCTTTCACGAACAGATATATTTATACCGTCTTTCATCGTTCACTTGGGCTATCGAACACCTATGTCTGCAGTTGATGTTGTATTTTTAACTATATCCGCTTTAGAGTGTTATGTGAGTTCTATACTGAGGTATTTGTCAGGGTAAATATCTTTAATACTTTGTCTTCCAATGCATTGTTGATATTTCAATTATTCAAAGTATTACTATGATTATTAATGAAATCTTTGTTAAAAATCACATTTTCTTCTTTAAGTACAGATTTATGCTTAATTGAAAAAGGTGATCATTAAGAGGTTTGCCGTAAATGTATATGGAGTATATCTGTACAGGTTGGATTATCTGACAACCCCATATATATTTATATGTTCAGCTATTAACTACACTTGTTAAACTTATCCTGTTCGAGTTTTGGTGTATGTAACTGGGTTGCTAGGTTTCAATAATTGTGAGTAATGACCTAAGTCAGTAAGCAAGCGGTCGATCATACATTTCGGGCTAATCGAAAGCCGTTAGACCGAATCATGAAATTCCTGACATTCTCTAGATCTGATGATGGTAGATAACCTATCACTAAGTATTTTTGCTAAAATAAAGTAACCGGCTTTATCAATTATTGACTAGTAAGTTTACTTAGCTATTTGTTCCATTCTACGGTTTGTTTCACTTATTTTTAAAATATTTGAAGCCTCCAGAGGATTTTGTAAACTTATGACTAAACGATTAGCTTTATATTTATTGTTATTCCATTTTTACTTTTCCAGAACAGTGGTAGTCCAGTGGATAATTTCCAAGTAGCATTAGAGACAGTTGCTTGGTAAGTTTTGATTTCACATTTTCACTTTCGATTGAAGCACTTTTACGCTAATTTATTCGTCAATTATAAGGTTATCAGGAAATCAGTTATTGCTACCATCTACCTTTGGCTTGATCCATCCACTTCACAAATTATTTTCACTTTAAAATAAATATTGTGGCTGTCTAGTTATTAGTCAATAGTCTAAGTTAGGAAGTTTAAACAATATAACAATTTTGTCTTTGTTATTTTCTGTTCAGGTTTAGACAATCACATTTTTGTCGTTGAATTTATTCTTTTCAAAACTACTCTTCGGTGATCAATTTATCTCACTAGCACTGATATTCTGATTATCTCACATCTTTCCTGTTCGTTTTGTTAATTTTTCTTTATTCTCGTATTACATGTTAACTTCGGGTGATACACGTCTGTATCAGGCTTCATGATAATTGTGACTACACTTTTATAAAATAATCGAGTGTTCGGTTAAAATATTTTATTAGTTTACATAGAATTTATAATAAAACCTCCCAATACAACAAATAAGATGGAAACAAAGGGATTTTAGTAAATTTCTGTCGAATAGTAGATTTTATTGGATAAGTCAAATGGGTCGCAGTATTTCAATTATATAAAGTTTGATATTTGTTAAATATTGAAACAAAACATTAGTTTGTACAAATTCTCCTAAGAGACATCTATATTAAAATTCAATTTGCATATTAGGTGCTATAAATGTTGAGATTAAAATAGCTTGCTGTATACTACTACTGTATATGGTCTATCACATTACTTTTTGGTCGAAAATATTACACTTGGTAGGAACCCTTAGCTAATCAGTTGTTAGATGAATCTTCTGACCTCATCGTTTAAAATGTTCAACACTGCATATACTAAATGCATGCTCACTATACATTTACTTCTATTTCTTAAAATTTCAGCTGGAATTTACCTTCATTAGATCAAGAAATAAAACAAGCGGAGATCCATCTTCAAAGTTTAGCCACTCAAGTTCGTAATCTTCTAGACACAGATGATGTAGTCGCATTCGGTCCGTTTTTGTATGTGTATATCAGAGAAGTAAGATAAACGTATTTTTACTTTCTGTTCGTTCATCTTTTGATTCATAATTTATATACAATACTTGACGCGATTATATGATTAGTTGTTTGTTGATTTCTGTATGGTGTAAAATTTCCGTTAAGATGAGGAGTTCACGTAGTAGTACATACATTAAAATCAACAAATTTCAAAGAAATACCATTGAAGCAACAGTTAACAAACGGAAGAAATACACTTAGAATAGTAAAGCCAATATTGAACAAACGGGTGTAATTTTCATACACCTTCAAGTCTTTCTAAATGCGTTTCATCTTATCTCCTACGTATAACAGAAGCTATAGAAAATGGAACTAACAACTTATGTTTATGTATTGAAAAATATGTAACATACTTGCTTCTTATTTAGTTGCATAAGACTTGATAAGCTATTTAGCCAATTTTTCACACCTTTATTATCTCTTCTTCATCACCTAGGTATTCGAACATCTTTTTACATATAACCGTTAAAATTGTTTATTTACACATTTACGTACTTTCAATAATGATATTAATGAATGTTGTTATTTTAACAGGCCTGTTTTCCTTAGTTTCAACATGCTCCCTGCGTTTACATATCTATTTGGGATATTATTATTCAGTCTTTTATTAAACCTGATGCTCCTATTACATCTACTATCCGATTGTCGGTATCTAATTTCTACTTTACTTATTATAATTAGTTATGTAATTCATCTGTTTCATTGTTATCATTGACTCCTAAATTGCTTTGGTTGGTTTGACATTTTCCTTACTGATACGTAAATGAAATGTTAAAGTATGGCCTGACGAAGAATCAAACTGAAGGCATTGTTCTCCTTAATATGTTGTTTTATAACGTGTATTATAAAATGATATTGAAAATCGTACTAAACTATGGTGTCAATATCTACTTAGTAGCAGCTTGTTTCGATCTATCTATCTAAATACGAAATATATCACATTACGTGTGTTTCATATTGGATCATCTGTAGCATGTCCTTGACTTCAGCCAAACATCAAGTCACTAAAATATTAAATTACATAAAGTTTAATTGGATTCAAGTACTATTCAATATATTCCTACCCACTCAATGTAACATATCTACCCTAGGCCCCATCATCAGCCCATGTCAGGATATGTTTGCAAATATAGTATCAAGTTGTGTATTATATTAGTACGTTTCTGTTTTATAGAGCTCTTTGGTTACATATGCATTGAGGAATAACCAGTCCTTAGCAATCTTATCAAAATACATTCTTATGGCAAAAGCATCATTGAGAGCTAAATTGGTAAGTCTTTCGACGTCAAAATATTCTGAATGTTTTTTTCTCAAGGGTCACGGCAGAAGAGTAGTTCAAATGCCTTTAATCGTATGTGTAGACAGTAAAACAGATAATAATTATGTTTCACTTTTGGGAATTCCGCCAATTCACGGCGACGATGATCGAAAGTAGGTTGCCTTATTTTCTGCTAATGTTTTGGCAGTTTATTTGGTCAAGCTTTCGAAGCTGCTATAAATCGCACTAAAGCACGCGCTGAGTTCAAATATTTTAGTACAAACTGTAAGTTTATGCAATTAGATTTTGTGTTATAGATTCCTTTAGGTATTGAACTTCATCGAGAAGATTTGTTGAAACTATTTGAAGCACTGTCATCTTTGCTAGCATAGTTTTTTTTCGTATTCCTAAATTAGCTATTAATTTTTTTGTTGTCCTGTTGTGTTTTGTGAAGGTTTAGTCGAAAAATTCAAGCTATCTTTGTAACATTCATTTTTTCCATGTTCCTTACTATTTTCTCCATCTTTTATTGAATTGTACATACATGTCCATTGTTTCTAACTATGTGTAATTATTATAAAGTACTTATTCACTCTTATTGTCTGCTCTCATAGTAGCGTATATAGTATCCACATGCAATCGTAACTATCCTTCGTTCCATTCGTTTTAACTATTGAATGTTAGCAGGCACTATATATCTTGAATACGCATTACTTTAAGTAGCTACATTTCTTGAGAACGTGGAATAAGAAACATGAGAGAAAAAAATTTAATTAGTCAATCATTTCATTTCCGATAGACAATTTTACTTGAGGATGAAGTTCATCTGAGCTTTTTAAAGTAATTAGGCCTCCAATTCTTAAGTATGTTCAGTAGAATCTAATGGTTCCCGGCTCTTGTTTACTATAAAATCAAGGTAAGAAAAACATGTGATGTAGTTCACCGAATTGAGTCATTTAGGGAATTTCACTTCTTTAGATGAATATATTTCAAGTCTGGCAAAATTAATGCATCTTTTTATTTTATTAGTCCTACTAGTAGTAGGGTGCGTAAGTAATATGTGGGTACTCTATTTAAAAATTAACCTCTATGGGTTCGACGCCTTGTTAATAATGAGAAAAGAATACCTATCTTGTTATCCTAAGTTGATTGATAGGGGTTTCTTTACATTCATTCAAACCTAACAAATGCAGTTCAAACAACATAGAAGGCTTTCTGAGCGTCATCATAACATTTCGAATTAATCTAACAGCAGAATTAGATCGATGTGATGCGGAGAGGTGATTAGTAGAATTTCCACTAAAAGTTGCATACGTCCTTGTTTTACAAAAATCACCACCGGTACATATAAGTCAGTCTTTTAATTGAGAAATAAGTTGGGTCACGTGAATGGGCATTGATATATATGTCCTAAAGCTTCGGAAACCCCATTCATGTTGATAATCCGTAACCTGTTTGTTTATATACTCATTACTAGAATATTTTCTACATTTTTTAGACACTATATTTCATATGTTAATTGTTTACCGGATGTATAATGAATTATTTTCAAGCGTTTACATCCCCCTTACACTGACTGACAAATCTTTTTGTCAATCACTTACCCATAAATATCATTAGTATTTCATATTTTGGTTGTAACTAAACTTTATCTCAAAGTAATGTACCCGGCACATACACCGATATAGATTAATCACTAGCTATTCTGGATATCAACAACTAGAAATACTACTTTTCAAAATACTTGTATATTCATAAACATAATAGCAGGTTTAGACAGATTGTTTATGCTTTGGATAGTAATTTCAGGAATCTGCTAAAATATCGCATAACAATCAACCAACTATGGCTTATTATTAGTGTTCGTGTTGGTGTTCACAAAATCACTACTGCTTCATTTATAAATGTTAGTAATATTTATTAATTAGGTCCTACTTTTCGTGTCTCAGAAGTCACAACTGAAATAAACGCAACAAAGTGGATGATGCTAGAAATAGAAGGAAAAATGGGGAAGTTCGTCTAAAACTAGGGGGGGGGTATAAGCAAAATGTAGGCTACGGAGGAAAAGTATGTAACTGTCGCGATTTCCTCTTTATTTGCCACTTCTCAGCCGTTAAGGTTCCCCCTTTCACTTTCCCTTCTTGTCATTTTAGGAAATGGCAGTAAACGTATGGCAATTGAAAAGAGTAACACATTTTCATCGTCACATTTTGGATTTGCGCTAAACTCATTTTCTGAAGTAATGCTCGGCTAGATGCAAAAATTTTTAAACGTGACATTTTTAGTGTCAAATAAAGCTATTATTATTAGTGATGGGAAATAGTACTCAAGGCACTCAGATTAATATGGAGACGTTGCGAATAACCAAAACAGTCCTTGAGGTTGGCTTTAGTTATATTATAAAGCGAGTAATTATATGAAAGTGAGAATGCATTCTAACTAGAATCAGATTTTGCGATTACCCAATATATTTTGGTAGCATAGCAGCAGGGAAGAAAGTCTTAGTCATTTAGAACATGTATCAAATAAATGACTATGATATGCAATTGAGTTTATGAAAATATAACAATTATGTGACAGGTGTCAAAAAATGCAGTCGACAGTCAATATTTCAATGATCAGGCTGAGTCAAGCTGGTTGTTTGGTAGGCAGAAGATTAGTTAAATATTTGTTGGTAAGCCTAGTTATGCAAGTTAGTACATAGTAAGGGTTTATCCTAGTCAAATTTTGGACACTCGTAACCGCTTGACCGATATATCTTAGGGACTAAGAAACATGCTGACCGCATGGCCAAAGCCTACCACCGACGATAAATGGACTGCTTTGTAATTATTGTAAATTATTGTAGCGGTAAATAATCCCCAAAATGAATAATTGCATAGGCTCTCGACATTGATGCTGACCATGTTTGTTTTAGCGGACACTACTAGTTGAAGGCGCGCGGTCACGCATCTTCACCAGATCACGACTCGAACCACCGTGGGTAGCATCTCTCTCTAGTTTGCCAGCCTAGACGTTGCTATCCCAATAAAGTTCTGTTACGCTCAAATATAAATTAGATAGAAGTGTCTTTGGTTATACGACAAGCGCAACTTGGTCATATATCCGGGGAACTCTTCATTATAAACTGCCTTTATATCATTAAAAGAAAAAACAGTTGGCGATTGGGTGTTCAGTTCGTCAATCGTGGAAAGTACCATGAATAGATTCATCCAGTCCATGTGTCTAATTACAAATAGCCACATTTTAGTTCTAAATAACATTCTTACTTGAAACCGTAATTGTATAAGGGTGCATATAGGTTCATAGCCGACCTAGTAATAAAAAATATAAACCCTATAAAGAATAAGGAAGTAATTGAATACTTAAGCTTTCTTATTTTCGTGTATAAATAAATTATGAAGTCAACTTAAGTCGCTTCACATGCACGAATACTCGATCCCTGAAACACGTCAAATTCGAAAGTATCCGGCATCATAACATTTTAGCTACTTTGCACAACTATGTTGTATGTAGTGAAATCGTTTAGACGAATGCATAATCTTGCTTACTCCATGGTAAAAAGAGGGAATATGGTATATGAAAAAGCAGATAAGATAGACAGGAAAACCTTGGTGAGCAAAGGAGAAACTTGTCGGTAATGATGGGAAAACCTGTCGGCATCCGGGGTTAAATGACGTAGATAGAGATAGGGAGATATCTCTTAATTTTCGTTCTAGTGTCACATTCCTTCCCACTTTTATTTTTTTTTAGATGCCAACATTTGGTGTTTATTTCCCATTTTGTCAACATTATTACTTGCAAGATTGGGACGTTGAGTGTTATTAGGATCTATAAGTAACAATATAAATGTTTATCTGCATTATTAAATAAAAATTATCTAGACGTAGATTTACTGCTAGCACCCAATTCAAAGCCCCCACATATTACCAAACGTAAATGAATTTACAGAAAAAAAGCATATGTCTGAACGGTGTAACAATTGCAAACATATCTCAAATACATCATCCAAGTTGGAACGAGTGTGGGTAGCATTTCATGTAACACAACGTAGGACGTGTACTACAATACTTCTACTGATGATATACAGACAGTAAGTATTCTAAAGGTGATAACACAGTAATACTAACGTAAAGATGATAGAAATTTAACATCTATAATGCACATAACTAATATAGTCGAAATAGTCTTCTTAGCATTGTTTTAATGTTCGTCACTCTTTTTTAATTCCCCAACATAACACTTATTTTGATATCACTTTTAAAGTTGACAACAGAGTTGATTAGCTTATGTTACTTTTATGGTTTGTACTTCAGTACTCGGACGCTGTGAACCCTCGTCGCAAATTTAGAAGACGAAGGACAAGTAGACAGGAACCCTTATTTCGGCAGGATAGAGAGTTAGTTATGTACAAAATATTTGTATATTTATAGTTTCTGAAACAACAAAATCATTATTATGATCCATCTAATCCGAACCAAGAAGTTTCAGCTGTTACCCAATCAGAAAACGTCACATTTAGATTCTGTAAGTTTCTGTCTACCCTGCGATTGGATGGAATGTCTCTAGCCTTTACAGGGGTTCTGTAGGTTTCATTTAGGTTTCGGGGAGAAGTTCCAACAGTTTTATCAACAAAACTGAACTTTTTATGTTGCTATTCAACTTTTAAAAGCTAACCGTCCATTTTACATAGTGCTCTTATCGTTAGTAATGATTTGCGTTTAGGGTATTTCTGCGTTCAGATATACACTTTTTTACCTTGGATTTCAGACATCGTTATTTAAATATCTTACGTCATAGTATTTTTAATTAGTACTTAGTATTTTGAATTGCAGGCACGAATTAACAGTGAAATTATAATCAGCAGCATGGAAACTGTCGTGAATTAATAATCAATGGAAACACAAGTGGTCACACAAGTACAGAAATATATATTCCTTCATGACCAAATGTTATTGTCTTAAATATAGATAAACATGGACAGGAAACAAAGAGTAAGTTGAATGAATAAAGTAGTATGCAAAACCAACGAAATAAGAGAAATATGTTGACATAGCACATTGTGAACCACCACAAACACGCTGTTTGAATGCGGTAAATTGAAAAAATGTGCAGATAGCAATGTCGTTTGCATATTTTTTATTAAAATGGTATTAGACAGTTAGGCAACAGAAACTACGCTCGTATAATAATGTCTAATAAGGGCTGCTTAAAGCTTCAGGTAAATAGCTTGATAAAGAGAAAAGCGGAATCAACATATGAACCTGAATAGCAGTTTATTTCTATCTGATTTGTATTTTATCGTTTAAAATTACAAGTAACAGTAATAAGCAGTAGAAACAACATATAACAAAACATATCATTTGCGTTGAACAACTTCACTTTCTGTATTTTGTTAGTAGAATTGACTCTTACCGCTTCAAAGAATCTTTAATGCGTTTCTACTTATTTAATTGGACTGAGTAACCTAAAAATATTAAGATCGTTTCACCAGACCATTTATAAACAATTCTAATAGTAAACGACTTTTTGAAACTTGGTCTGAAGTCCTAATTCTTACTGACCTACACAGAATACTCGATTAGCGTTGTATAATCTCCCTTCAGGGAGTTCCATAACCACTTATCATGATAGTTTACCGTATTTAACAAGGATTTATTACATAATTTCAATAGGATTTGTTTGTGCAGTTATTACAGACCTAGATACTTGTGGCTTACATTTATCAAATTGTTAAAACCATGATAGTCCAATGAGCCATAAAATTGAACCTAGTAAATACGTACATTAATTCGAATTGTTTAGCCTCTACTAGCACAGAGATAAAATTTTCAGACTTGATTACAAAGTAGTCAAGGAAGCAACGGCGTTGAAACTAGTGGGAAGGATTAAGGATAGGAAACAATCAATTTGAAATTACAAATCAATAAAGAATTTATAATTAATTCGGAGGACCAAAGCTACTGCAATTGATTTTAAGCCGTGTCATTCAGAGTCTTTAATCACTGATTGTGATTATTGCACGAACCTTAACTAGAGAGTTTTTACTCATAAATTTAAATCAGCCCAATTATCAATGATTTTATGGACTGGCACAACGTTTCGATTTGACTATATCCCGAATATTTATTGGTGCATGGATAACTGCACTGTTATATGCGGTGGCAATATAAGACGATTGCTTTGATATCTAAATCTGGTCACTAGCTTACAACCGTTAAACTTCGTTGTCAAACGATTTGATAATTATAATAATGGTAATTTACCACGTTCTCAACTGGCCCTACGTTCTTAAATAACGCCAAGCGTAAACGTTAACTACGGTTATTATAAAATATAATAAATATACAAGTCGTTAACGTTCTCTGACTTCACTTTATGCAGTTAGCTTCTGCGCATTAATAATTCCGTCACACAAAACACTAAAACCAAATGACATCAGTAAACAAGTATTCAAGAAACCAGATGTCGCAAAGGGTTCAAAAATGACATTTTCGAAAGTAATATATTACTTACACTTTTCAAGGGATCTTCTTCATCATTTGTAGGCAACAGAACAACTTTCACCAGTAACATCAGTCAATCACATTCACAATATTTAGACACCAACAAAACCAGCATCGCAACACATAACTGTCACGATTTCATGGAAAAGGAAATTTAAAGAACGGGAACCCATATCGGAAAGGATGGTTTAGGCTTTGCAAAAAATGGAATTTAAATTGCCTATTATTTTTGAACGAACCTAATTATTAATATTACATTACTTAAGATAGACAGCTGAAATGCAGCTGTTAGTAGTGGAAATGAAAATCTCTCAGCTTATCCAACATTTCGAAAGTATCGACTAACGGAGCTGTAACGACGTTCATGATAGAGGGTTTTACTCCTTGATTATTTTTTAAGATAGTCTGTAACCATTTAGTAGACATTAAGTTTTAGTTTTTCTGATCCTCCTGGGTGTCCTCTTAAGTTTTTTCTCCTGGAAAATAAGAAACAGATGTGTATGTCCAGACCAAGTATTTTGCTGACGTTATCAACAGCAT
Source organism: Schistosoma japonicum (assembly GCA_025215515.1). Classification (NCBI taxonomy): domain Eukaryota; kingdom Metazoa; phylum Platyhelminthes; class Trematoda; order Strigeidida; family Schistosomatidae; genus Schistosoma; species Schistosoma japonicum. Next base: position 42,565,983 of record CM046062.1, on the reverse strand, counting down.
AAAACTGCTAATTTACACATAAACGTGCAAACATCAAGACAAGTGAAAAATGTAAAAGCATTCGGGTTGATAAAACACCTGAAACAATCTTTTGAAAAATTACAATGAAGCATGCAGATGATACGATGAAGAACGGAACCTGTGATATATTTCCAGACTACAATCCAATCATTGCAAATTTGGAAAAAGATACGTGAAAAGTCCGATCAACATAGGGTTGCATACCATAGCGCAATATTTAGTGCAATACGCTAGTTATGCATATGAATAAGCAACTGATAGCGTGGCAGTGATGTTAAAATACAATACTATTATTATTACTGGAACTGAACTGAAAATATACTTTCAATCTTAAAATATATTTAGCAGTCATATCAAGTAGCTTTAATGTTACAAGACTTACCATGGAAAACATAAAATAATTATAGCAATCCTGTTAGAAAACAATTGTTGGATATAATTAAACCAGAACCTTTCGAGTGGCGCCTGTGTAAAAGGGAGGGACTACAAAACCCTGCTTATCTCCTTCTTTTTTAAATGTTGTAATGTTCCCTGAAGCTCAGAATTCTAATAACATCAAAAACCATCAATACACTAAGTATTATTATTCGAAATACGCCCTGTCTATACCCATGTCAACGATGGTCGATCAGCTGATTGACGCTTTTTGAGTGCTCCACGTGGAAGCCTTGCCATTTGAAAACTATATTTTCACTTTCGCGTGGAGTCAACCTGTCTAATGATTAAGTAGTTGATTATATTTTCGCAAACTTGACCGTTTCTCGTGGAGATTCATTGAGTACATTTTACAGTAACTGGAATGTTGTGTCAAAAGTTGTGACACCTAATGCACACATCGTCGAAAGCATTCAAGGAAAAACTTGAATTTTTTTCAAAAAAACAGTGTGGGGTTCAAAACTGCTACAGCAGTCAACCTGTTATCTTGACCACTAAGGATATATATATATATATGGTGGTTATTCTCCGGATTTTTCATATAAAAGGAAACCCTATGGTGACATGTTACTTGGCAAGAAAATATTATATTCTAGTAACTGTTGATATGTTTTGAAATGATGAAAGGGAATACTAGATGAATACTATGATGCTGCAATGCATTTCTCAACAGCTGGCTTACTTCTCTTTTTGTTCTAAGCATACTATATCTACTTATGAATACGTGATGACTATGTTGTAATGCTTTTTGAGGAACGCGATGCAGTGTAGAAAACTCAGGGAATGGCAATTAACAATATGTAACGTCCAAAATTCCTCATCATCATCAGGGAGTAATTTATACTAATGGATACTATAACCAAGTGATACTAATCAACTACAGATACAACAAAAGGTTATTAAGTTTAGAATATTGACGATAACTAAGGTACCATATCGGTACATGATACAAATAATAATTTTATAAACCCTAAAAGTAACAGAATACTATACAATCAAAAACAGTGTATCGATGAACTAGTATTATCAGTTCTCGTATGTAATATTTATATGAGCCAGTAACAAATATCACATCAGTTATTTTCTTTGCATAGACATTGTTTAATTGTTGCATTATTATTAACATCGAGCATCATGATTTCACTTATAGCATTTCATTATATGTTGACCCTACGTTCGATGGTTGTAATATTAAAAATATATTCTATCTACTCTATGTTCAAACTTTTAATATACGTCAATCGTTGTTTGTGCTTTATCGATGTTAGTCAACGGAATGATGGAGTATATAGTTCCTGACATTTTGTGCTCGAATCATTACCTTCTCATAACAGCAACGCTGCCACTAAAGCTCACTCACTCATTTAAACAGAAACTATAAACTAACACAATCAGTCTGCAAAAATAATAAATAAGTAAATTTATAATATTGATTGCTTGTTTCTGATAATATAGGAACGTATTTCTGACAACAACCAGTCTAACAAACCAAACGAGTAGATGACATGAAGCCGAGCATGCTGACGTGAACACAATTCAGACCAGAAACTTGAGGTTGAGTTAGACAACATTCAAAAGCAACTAGCACCAATATAACTGCAAATAACCAGTTAGGCAACCATTAATTATGAACAACTGAATTATTATATATTCTGGGCCTAATATAAATTCAAAAGACACTGATAAATGAGTCTAGTGCATTAAAAGAATAATATGAATGATCAAAATATTGTCATAACAATCAAACAACAAAACCTTGTAATATAGAAGCATTCCATAGTATTTAGTTTTTTTGACCATAAACTAGAAACATGCAACCGGTGTGGCATCGCATTTTTATTGCTTTTAATAATGGTGTGCACGTTACAGTAAACATATATTAGTACTTTCGAGTTAATGGTCGGATCTAGCTTAAACTAACGTGGCATTTGCTCTAGCTTATAGCTTACGTTCAATAATTTCAACTATTTTTATCTAACAGAAACTCTTTGGTAGTGATTTATCGTTACAAAACTAATCTTGTGAGTTTGAAAATTTTCTAAACAAACTGATGGTTTTAATCCCATATTAAATGTCTACGCAGAATGATTTAGTCAAAAGAGTTATTTACGTATTTTCCACGATTTTTGTCATTCATGTCATTCATTCAACGTGATGCTTTAAACATTAGCTATTGTAGAAAATTTTGCGGCTTCATTATCGTCTAGCCGATAAGGGAGTGAAATACGATTTGAAGCCTTTTATAGCAATCCCCAATTAATCGACTTGTGACATACTGAACAGATAATCAAGTGGCTGTTACTGATTCACCATCATTACAAATATTGAACCGGTTACGTTAAATTAACTGCCACTATTCGCTACAACTAAGAAGCAACTGCAGTTTCTGAACACTTTTACACTTTGTTTATTCACTAAATGGTTTTGTGATAGGATAACATCCATGAAAATTATTCCATAACCTCAAACGAATAATAGTATGTTAAGGACAAATGAACGCTTAGTTTAAAGCTGTAGATAAGGATACACAAAGTATAAGATAGTACAGTGAGATGTACGCACAATTAACACGGATATAATTCTACGGTATGCACTTACAGTAATAACATGTGTATATTTATGTAAATGTTGCTAGCCGTAGCGTGATAAAGATGAACCCATTATTCATCAAATTATGCCACCCAACTATTATTGTAGTCAACAACTTCATCAAGATACTGGGAGTCCTCGTTTCAGTATTAGGGTCAGTCAGTGCGTAACAATGTAAATATTTTGTTTATGGAGAGCAACGTAAGGAATTCAAGGTCGCCGGGCAAATAGATCAAGATGAGTTCGGGGACTGTGTATGATGAGGGACGATTCCCTGTACCACCGAAGTTTGATTTCAGACACTTACCATTAAGATCAAAAAAAGTGACAGTCATGTCATTCATTGGAGAATATGATATATTCCTTGGAGAATCTCAGTTCTCGAGTATTTTTTGCTATGCTGGACTTGAAATCCCATTCTTGGTAAATTCGTTCACTTGTGATTGAATATTTTAGGATCTCCCTAGGGTATTGTTTAGTTTATTAAAGCTTTATACCGCAGAATTATATTGAGGGCTACTATGACTGTGAAAACCAGACTATATTTTTAGTTTTCAACTTTCTGGAAATAGAATTACTGTTTAAAGGATATGACAAAAGTCCTCATATCTGGGAAAATTCTTCAAAGAAGTTCAATTACACTGTTTTAAAAATTTTGTATTTTTTATTCATCGTGTCACACTTTATCGTCGTAAGTTCTTATCTCTTACTAAGCTTAAAAGGTCACCTGCATAGGAACCAATTTAAGCCCCTGTTTTATTCGTGTGTTCAAGTTGTTGGATAAGATGAGGTTAGTAAATTCTTAAATATTCGGGTTTTAGATTACTTATGCGTCATTCGGTTGATGTTTATACTCGTGACCTCCCATTACCTCGAGACTGGCTAAACAACGGACGGGCTTCTGTTCCGAGACTCTTGTTTCTCTTCAAATTGCAGCCTGCTCAAGCAAAGATGATAAAAGTTAGCCCACATGTTTTTGACAATTTATTAATCATTTTTGTTTGCCTACTCTGAAATCTAAATCTTCGAACATACTCGTGTTATGAATTTCGTACTATTTTGCTGACAGCCATTGTTATACTCATCCCAATTATTTAGATCATTCCATTGCTAAATTGTTTTTAAATGGTCAGTCCTTTGTAGTTTTTTTTTTATGAAATTTGTACTACTCAATAAAATCGCAAGTTTTTTTATTTGCTTCTTAGTACAAAACTTCTGGTTTTCTAACATCGTTTTTATGCATTGTTGCTGAAGCCAGAGGTTTCGCTAGCTAGTAATGGGTCATATCTTGACTTCGCATCTACTAAACGTCAGGAAGTAAACTTTTATTAATCAGGTTACTTAAGTTTATGCGAATATGTCCTGGTAATTTTTGGGTGAAGTTTTATTACGCCAATGATTTACTTCATTTTGTGTCCTGCTGACCAGACTTTACGTTCTAAACTGCCGATTAATGAATACCTCAGTTAACTCATTCTGTCTACTCTCACTATTCGCTCCTGTTTTCCAACAACCGGAACATGACTACTTTTGGCGTTAAGTTGCATTAGTTAGGCTGCGTTGCCTGTATATTTGTAGGAGCCGATCTTCAATCTATTTTCTAATGTTGCTCAAACGGTCAGTCCATTGAAATTAGTCTAGCTTATCAAGTAACAGGAGTGTCACTGCAATTAATAAACACCGCAGGTAAAGTTAACTAAAGATTTTAAAAAATACTAAAATGTGATTAAATATGTAAGTATATCACTTATCATAATTACAACTCGTTAAATATATTAATATTTTCAATATGTCGAATCATATAATTCGTGTGTGGTGTAGTAGTGTATTTGATTATTTAATCATGAAATTCTGCTTTTTTCAAAAGTATCAAAATAGTCATTAATATGGGATAGTAGTCCACTTTCGTGCCAATTAGTCAGGGCTGTGTTCAGTTCGAAACTTCTCGATCTTTCCTCCGTAGTTCGTGATTTCAGACTGTATGATCCGAGTTGGTCACGGTGGCATAGTTCTATTCTAGCTCCAAGTTTATTGTCATACTGTAATCTTAATCTTTTGATCTATATTTCTTATGTCTTAGAACTGGAAGCTTGTCCGACAATTGGAGCAGAATATTGTTACTCAAATATTTAATACATTTTACGAAACGGGTCTTATCAGCAAGTGAGCGTATTTTATGTTTTTCGTTGGATATATATATATATATATATATATATATGTCTTCAATATATGTCTATTAGTTGTCTCTAAGTGTTCTTCGGAATATCTCGACATATTTTGTCGTCGAACTTGAAGCAAGCCTGCTTTTGGTTACCGTTTCTTCTTATCAAACCTGGTTCTTCAATTTAGGCATTCGTCCATAATTAAGACCTAGAACAACTATATATCGATCAAGGTTCCCCAACCTCCGCACTGGGGTGGGGCTAAAATTATTACGATGAATATGATAGTAGTGAGCGAAATTTCACATTAAGAATATTATTTGAGGAAAACGAATTTAAGGAATAATTTCAAATTTCAGGATCTGTGGAAATATAAATCGTGCATGTCACGGTTACCTCGCGAACTTCAGTCAGATTGTTCGTACTTACCGATTTGGCACAGACCAGCCGTCAGAGATTTCATAGACTGATGCTTTGTTTTGACCTGACTGTCCCTATCTTTTCCCAAGCATGTTCTTATTCTACTTGACATTGCGCATCGATATAAGGTGTTTGGCTATAGCAAAACAATTATCACATATATCAATATCCCAAAATAACTGAAACATTTTATTTATATCGAACGTCGTTTTCACATCCCATTTTAACAACTTGTTTTAAATTGTTGAAAGTAATTACACTGAATAATTTTAAAAAACTGTTATTGCCGCGTTCATTTATATAAAACCTACGTTTTCAAAAGTAATTACATGTCAGTATCTGTTGTCATGTATAAAAAGCCACTTTAGAATATTATTTTTTGCCGTTAAAGTTCTGTTTTTCGTCTCATTTCTTTCTTTTTCGTTAAAATCAAACTCCTCAGCTTGCTGTGCACAATAGCGATCAACTTCACATTTAAAACTTCTGGTTTAGACAGTGTATATATTTACCAAGACTTCAGTCATCAGTCATTTACAACGTAGAACTTGGTACATGAGTACATCAGTTCAAGTTGCCATGCCTCAATTAGCAGATAAAGATTAAATTGTCGGACCAAATCCCAGAGTAGGGGAGGTAGTAACAGAGTAAGTACTAATGGAAAGGCATAGAGATCAGAGATGAGATTTGAGATAAAAAGTGATTCAGTAAAGAGAAAATTATAATAAGCTCAGAAATTAGAATTTGGAGGAAGACAAGGAGTGGATGCACCTGCGCCATTGCCAACGATTTTGAGCCATATCACCTAAAGTCTCTAACCATTTGTTACGCTCATCGTGTGGGCCCCAACCAGGTAGTCTACATCTGTTAACATGGCTCAGCCCAATTGTCAATGACTTCATGGATTGGTGCCATGTTTTTGTTTGGCCACCCCTAGCTTTCTTCCAGCCTACTCCCACACTAGACAACATTGCTCGTTTCGGTATACGATGGTCAGGCATACGCAACACATGTCCTAACCACCTCAGCCGGTAAAGATTCACTACTTCATCAATAGGCTTACCGTATTTACCTAGTACTCTATTCCTAACCCATGCATTGCTTACTCGGTTGTCCCAGCAAACACGAGCAATGTTTCGGAGACATCTATGATCGAATACTAGGAGCCTACGGATATCCTCTATCCTTAAAGGCCATGTTTCACATCCATAAAGTAAAACGGATCTGACTGCTGCACAGTAAACGCGTCCTTTCGTCATTAAACGAATGTCTCGCCTACGCCACAAGTGACGCAGATTGGCAAAAGCCGATCGAGCCTTATGTATACGGGCCGAGATTTCATCGGACACTAGACCGTTAGGACTGATGAGGCTCCCTAGATAAGTAAAACGGTTAACGCATTCAATAGTTTCACCCCGTATCACTAACTTTGGTGCCGAATTAAGCCAGTCCTGAAGTAACATTTTACATTTGGATGGCGAGAATCGCATCCCAAACATGCTTACGTTCAAGTTTAAGGTAGTCAAAAAATTCTGCATTTTATCAGCATCTTCACTCAGTAGAACTATATCGTCGGCATATTCTAAGTCAGTAAGTTTATCTCCTGGGAAGAGGTCAACCCCGGAGAAATCAGACGATGCCATTGTTAACTCTAAAAGTATGTCCATGATAAAATTAAATAAAAATGGAGATAGCGGACAACCTTGACGAACACCACTAGAAGTGGTCAATTCCGAAGACAATTTGCCATAAGCTCTAACACGACATGTGGTATTCGAGTAGAGAGCTTGTATAAGGTTAATGTACTTCTCCGGTACGCCTTTCAATGACAGACATTGCCACATAACCTTACGATCAATAAAGTCAAACGCCGCCTTAAGGTCAAGGAATACAGCTATTGTTGGGCGTCTGAAAGTATGCCTATGTTCAACAACCTGCCTGAGTGTGAATATTTGGTCTATACAACCACGTCCGGGTCTGAAACCACCTTGGTTTTTTCGAGTTTGATCTTCACGAGCTTTCGTTAGACGTCGAAGTATTATTGAAGCTAGTATTTTAGACACTATATTCGTTAAACTGATTCCTCGCTGATTGTCACACGAGGACTTCTATCCTTTCTTAAAGACTGGAATGGTTAGTGTTCGAGACCAGTCAGATGGGATTACGTCTAGTTCCCAAATTCTAGCCAAGATCTCAGTTAATCTGGCTGCTAAGACTGGACCACCTTCCTTAAATATCTCAGGGGTCAATCCATCTGGTCCTGCCGCTCTCCCTCGCTTTAAGTTTCCAATAGCCTTGCACCTCTTTAGCTATTGTGATTGCCCGTAGATCTAATTGATGTGTTACTACTGACTTTGTGTGAATGTTTTTGGTTTCTTCATTTGGACCATAAACGCCTATCGTGTTTTTAGTAAAAAATAGAATGTTTTCAAGTCATGAAAACCAAATAATTAGTTTTGTAATTTCTTATTTTTTAAACTGGATGGTTTTATTGCAATTTTACGGTTGAAGTAAATAACGGTGTATAAACACACTTCACAAACAATCCCTTATCGGTTTGTAAGTTGTGTCGTATAGCCGTAACGATCCTCAACATAACTTATGGTCTGACTATAGTAGGCGGTAAAGAATATTACTTTCAGTTCATTCTACTATCTAACGGCTTTCTTTTTGTTTTCTTTAAGCCTATCGATTAAAATTTTCAATCATTTGCTAGTTGTTCATTTTAACGAAACCACAAGTTGGAAGTTACACTCTCATCATCTGACTTTTCAGGAATTGATCTTCTACTAGGAGATCCATTTATTGACGTAGGATATGCTTGTGACATAGTCCGGTTTGGCGAAGACGCTGATACGATGCAGAATCTTTTAACAACAATAAACTCCAATGCAACCATGTTCGGAATGCGTCTTACCCCATCTTAATGCCGACTATCGCTTCGTCAGCACCTGAGCTAAAGATAGGGAGTGAAGTAGTTGAGTACGTCGACCACTTTACTTATCTTAGAAGTCTGATTAGCCCTAATGGGTTGGTCTCTGACGAAATCTTAGTAGGAATTCATAAAGCTCGTTTGGCAAGATATTCGTCTCTCAACGAAGTAAAGAGCTTACTGCACAACAGTTCGCTCTGTCTCACTGTATAGATGTGAGATGATGTGAGACGACACTCGAAGGTTATTAGTTTTAGACCATCGATATCTTCGAAACATCGGTCGCGTTAACTGAGATCACTAAGTAATAACGTGGTTAGATGACGAGTGTTAGGGAAAGGTGGTAAATTAGTCGATAAGGTTGTAAATCTTCATCGATTGCGTTGGTGGGGACATGTGTTACTTATGCCCAACCATTTTCTGCCTCGACGCGCGATGTTGGCCAATATAGGAGCAGGATGGAAGAGAAATAGAGGCTGCCAAACCAAAACAGGCATTAGTCCATGAAGTCACTAACTGCTAGTTTGAGTCGTGTCGGTACTTGCAGACTTCCTAGTTAGGGTCCTCGTGAACACCTTAACCAGTGGCTAGAAACGCTGGGTGACATGGCTCAGAATCGGTCACAATGGCACGTATGTATCTACTCATTGTCCTTTCTTAAATCGTGAGCTTTAAATTATTTCATAACTTTCTTTCCACGCTCCATGAACCATATTCTATGTCCACATTTCTTTATTATTATTATTATTATTATTATTATTATTATTATTATTATTATTATTATTATTACCTTATATATATATATATATATATATATATATATATATATATATTCTCAGTCGTTTGTAATTGTGCTTTTTGAACCTTCCGTTGTAAGGATTTATCAAGAGTGTCGATATACTTATTTCAAGTTGCTTCATTTATAGAATATTTCTGTCACGTTGTGCAACGATTTACATAATTATTTTTCATACATTCTGTTTTATATATTTCTTTACTTTTTTCATTGGTTTTGTTCACGATTGGGATACCTAGTAAACCTTACTTTTGAATTGTCACATCAACGTTTTCACCTTTTTCTACAGTATTTCAGCGAATCAATTATTCATGCTTCCGGGACACAACTTTGTACATGTTCTGTTTGACAATCAACATATTAATGAAAAACCTTATCGACGTCCATCTTGTGAAGATATTGCTCAGAAATATTTTGAATTTATTCTCAAAAATATTAATCACATTTCAAACATGTCTACTGATAAGATCCCTAATCTTTTTGGATCGTCTACATTTTTGTCCACTTATTCGAACGATCCGGATATTTCAATATCACCACCATCCCCACAGAACTTCCCTGCCCCCGACCAGCCAGCGCAGCACAGTTTGTCTTCTTTTCTACATTTGCACATAGAAAGTATGCTTGATCAAGCAGCTAGTAAAAATTCTTCGTTTGGTCAAACTACAATAGCATATGAATTACCAACATGTAAGGCATGGTTTATGGTAAGTATAGAAGAATTTGACTTTTCGTCATATGGCTTTTGTACAGAAACTTTTTATGTAGCATTTTCTGAATTCAGTGATTTGTAATGTTGAACAAGTATTCCTGAATTCCTCGGTTGTGTTTAACATAATACTTTAGTTCTGGTTTGTTTATAATGTAGTATACCTTCACATATTAATTCTTTCTGAAATTATACTCTCTTTGTCTAATCCTTCGACGGCCAACGGTGTAAATAATACTTCTGCTACTTGGATTTTCATTTTGCTGTGGTAATTTGAACCGCTGCACATGTATACTGGGTTTTACGTTTTTCATGACTGATTGGTTTTAGGATAACTAAGGTAAATGAAGATTACGTACCTCAATTATTTGAGGATATAATATAACTCGGAGTTTTTCATTGACATAAATTGTATAAAGTACTCAAAATGCTTGTTTACTTTATTCAGTCTTATTTATTTGGTGTGTCATTGTGAACTAATGTACGCACGTACCAAGTTCTATGTTGTAACTGACTGATCGACTGACTAACTTTGCGTGCGAAAGCTTAGTGATGGTGCAAAGATACATACAAGTAGTCACATTTCAATCGAAAAATGTCTCTTGTTAACTGTCTGTGAGGTTATTAGCTTGATCCACAAATTATGTGCAGAAGTTGCAGGTTCATTGATTATAGTATTTGTAAAGCTGTTTGTGAACTTGCACCGCTCAGAAGTTTCATCTTAGGACAAATCAACCGTTTAATCCTTTATGGTCGCCTTTGGTTGTCTGAAGACTGTTAATCTGGGATGTATATAGTACAGATTCAATAATTCCTGTAGCACTTAATGATCAATGTGTACTCACTAGTATGAAGTCGCGATCAGTAAGGTTCAACCATGTCGGGTGTATAACAATTACCCAAGAATGACTTTGGATGAAGTTACTCACTATATCAAATGTGATTAAAAGTTACTCCTTTCAAAATGACTATAAGCAACATAAATTATTACATAGTAATCCGATACAGTATGCAAAAAAATAATCATACAACCTAGGAAATTAATGGAAAATGTGAAACAGACTTTACAGTCTGTGGTTTCATAGCAACCAGTGTCTCGCGTCTTGGATTAGTGTTGTACCTTAATATATCTAGCTATATCGTTATTAAAGTATTTTTCATTCCCTTTCTTTTAAATTACTTCCCTGAATTTTTTAAAATTTATTTAAAAGTTGTGTTCAGTAAATAATTATATTTTCGATAACTTTCATGTCTCTTCGTTTTATTCTAGCTTAGTGTTTCTCGATCTGTAAATGATATTTTCATTACTGTTTTTACCTTTTATTGATTAATAGCACAATTCGTTGGATGTCAGATTATTGCTGTGAAAATTATTTCAATAGAGTGTGACCTCAAAATAATTATGTATTCATGTTTATAGATTATATGTCGACTCATGGTTATCAGTGAAATGCAGGCGTCACATTTCATTTCACTCATGACTTGTAAAGTGATTTTTTCTACAACTAAGTTACTATGTTCACATGGCGGCTCTTTACAGTTCTGTGCATTAAAAGTCTGGTGTTTGAATGAAGATATTTAATTTCGTATCAGGATAAAATGACATCCAAAAGTACTTTATATCTTTTAGTTGGTCGGTTCGTGTATGCCATCACTACATTAATTATGACTTTCCTCTTTCATTATTTGTACTTTTAGTTTAGTCATTTCGGATACTTAGTTCTTAATTATAAGGTGATCATAATATTGATAACATAATTTGGTAACCAGTTGTAAGAATATATTTTGAGTTATTAACCATCTCCATTGTACGGCGACCAACAATACTTTCGAATTGGTCAAATCGTAAATAATTCAAAATTATAACTCATGACCTGAAAGTCTGTTACTTAAAACATGGGATCACTAACGTTTAGCTACAAAGTATCTAACTTTTGCATCATCCGTTCATTGAATACTGGTGCTTTGATTATTGTGACATTTATATTTAGGCATGTTATAGAATATATACAAGTTTAGTATCAGACGAACAGTTAACCACAATCCCCACTCCTGAAGTCAATACCGATCAAAGTGATTCATCTTCGTGTATTATTCGAGGAGAAGGAGGAGGATCAGTAGTTAGTCTATCCCAATCCTGGCATAACGCACTAATCTCCATCCTTTGTCCTACGCTTCATACATCAACGTTATCTATAGCTCAAAAACAAACATCGCAAAAATCTATTGTAGAAGAGGAAGTTTTGCCTACATCAAATTATAATAATCCATGGTCTATTACAGATCCAATTAATCGCTTATCTACTGTTCGTTACCGATCAGCAATATCTGCTGCTGAAAGCTATTACAAACAAGATTTACCTGTTCACTATTCCTGTACTTATCATATAATCAAGGTTAGTTGACGAAATTCATCAATCGTTATTGTTGTTTTATAGCTGTCCTAGTACAAACAGATTTCCATATTTACTGTTACGGTGGTAATGTCATTGATTTTAAAGACTTTTTAGTCAAGAAAATCAGTCGATAAATATCTCAGTCAATCTGAAAATAGTATTGTAACTTTGATATCATTAACATGGGTTGATTTGATAATTTAAAATAAATTAAGCAACAGTTTAGATTGTTTAATGTAAATGATATATTTATGACATTCCGATGTGCACACTCTTTTAATTCCCGACTTTTCACGGTTTTAAGTCGCTTATTCAGAGAATAAATAGCTGAGTTAAAGTAACTGTAAAATATCAGGTTCGGTTTTGTGCTTATTTATTCGATCAGCAACTGATCGAGGCGATCTTGGGACCTGAGTTGGACGGTCTGCAAAGTAGAAAATTGAACATAATAACCATGAGCAGAAATCTAGTAAGATCACCTAGAATCAATCACATGCGAAGTTTTAATTGACGCTGAAATGCGTCAGGTAACTCCTATATAACATGAGTTTAAATAGTTCGGAAAAACAAATCAAATATGAATTAAAGACCAAAAAACAGGGACCGTTCTCCGTTCATGTAAACGTCATGTATGTCAAGGGTTAAGTAAATTTTATATGTCTTTATGTGAATATACATGGGTGGAACAGGAGAGTGGTAGATATCTGCAATGTAAATTGGCGGCGTTAATTTGTGTGTTTCGGGTTTGTGATTATTTGCATGTTAATTGTGTGATTGTTTGGAAAATCCTCTAAATCGGATGAATCATATAGCCTCTTTTGTTTAGTACAGTTGGTTTTAACATTATGCGAAAAACCGCAGTCACTTGTTTTGGAGGAGATGGAGATGGAGAAGCTTTTTTTGAGCTATTATGTTTTTAATGTCCATTTGATCGTTATTAAAAGTAGCATGTACTACTATCGCTGATATTATTTTTAGCTTCTTAGTGTCTACAGGACTATTAGGTGGTCATTTTGTGTAGTTTAGATGTTCTTCGGTACTAGTTTAAATTTCGCGAGGTGACTCATTAATGTAGAAGGCATCACAAATGACAAAGCCTAATCTACAGGCGCACTTCTGTTTAAAGGTAAAAGAGTCATTTTTTTATTCTAACTAAAACATTCTGGAGAGCTTTCATTTTATGTAGTTTGAGGACTCGTTATAGTTCAGTTATCCAATGATAGTAGGATGGGGCCTCTACATCATTCCGTGAAGTACCATTCGAATTTTTGGTTACCGGAGAATTACATCTTTTCTGAATGTTTTTAATAATGTTAATTGGGGAATTATGAATTATTAAAACGTTAATTATATTCTTCATCTCTCTATCGTCATTTGTTGTGATAATTTTAGTCTCTCTTAATAAACTGAGAATAATCGAAATTTTCGCATTAACGGGATGTGCAGAACTATATATTGGTTGCAGTGTGTTAGTTTATGATAAAGATTGCGAGTCCCATTAGAGCTCCTTTTAACTAAGCATTCAAAAAATTTGCAGTCCATTCTCGACAATTTCATTTTTGATGGAAGATTTGATGTTCCTCGGAAATGCATTTATCTGTTTAGAAAAGGTTCTTAGAAAGATCTTTTTAAGATGATACATGTATCGTTTTTATATCTAAATCAGATATGTGGCCTGATTTTACTGGTGTGAATGTATAATTGGATTTTAAAAATGAATAAGTTTACTGCAATCGAGGACACAGGTCATACTACTTTGATGCCCTTAGTTTGTTTATACAATACTCCTGAATGTGAATAAAGTAGAATTCAAGCACAATTTGAGTCAATGCATAATTAAGTTAGTGACTAGTGGACATCTACTAGACGGAGTATAATCGTTTTCTAGCAAACCATTAATGGAGTTTTTACAAGTATCATTTGGACTTCCTGTGTCATACTCTGTCTAGCAGATAATGAATATATAATCGATAATGGAAAATTAATAACATGAAGTATAGTGCTTAAAACATTTACGAAGGTAAAGTGTCAATGTATTTATACGATTGTAGTGACTCAATACTGAACAGGGGGATCCTGCATGCTGTTGGAGGTAGTGTTGTTTATCCTAGGGTCCCACTTGTATCTTTAATTAATGTTCATCGTTTCCATGACTCCATCTTTGTAATCTACAGGACTTAATCAAAGTTAGCAACTTTATAGACGTGTGTTGTGTCATAGCTTCTTCCTAGCCTAGTCTATCATTTCTAAACAATTATAGTCACGTTGGTATAGATAGTAACTTCATGTGCAAAGCACAACCACCTTTATTAACATAAGTCGATAGTATTGTCTACTGATTTACTTTTACTGACTAAACCTTTACATAACCTTATAAACTTATCAGTCTATGGTCTCAATGAATGCGTACAATTATTGGGCAATATTTATAATAATGTATTTGAAATTGACACCTATGTGTCATCTTTGTCATTGATATTCGATCTAGTCACACTTTGATAAGCGGTTGACTATCTCACCTTCACTTTATATCTGACGTAGTTTAGGAAATTATTAGCAAGCCTATGTTCAGGGAGAAATTTATTCTACAAAATTAACTTTCTTTTGTTATATGTAATCAGTAACAAACAGCAGGAATTGTGATCGTATATATTACAAACAGTTTATTTAGCTTACATCACCATTTTCAAATATCATCTTACGTAGTTTATATTCTGTTCCCCATGTTTTAATTCCTAAAGGTTATCTCTGCCTATAATGTTGCGATTGGTTTAACTCGTGGTCAATCTATATTTCGTCTTCTAGAGAAACTAACTAGTCGGCTAACTCATCTTTATCTAGCTGGACGTGTAACATGTTCAGTCCTATCATTATCTGGTCAACCATGCCAATACGAACTACACCGTGTACCAGATGATTCAGATACTCTAAAAAATATTCTCTCAGTTATTGATGATAAAAGTAAAGAAAACTATACTGTTCCAGAAGCAAATGGAAATTTGCCATCCCATAGTCACTATCAACCAAATTCTAGTACAAATAAGTTACGCGGAATCGACTTAACGGTAAAGGACGAATGTTTGATTCCTTCTGGTAAGTTGTTTCTGTAAACTGGAAATGTACGTTTTTGGAAATTGTTTTTAACTTATTTGCCGTTGGACATGTTATATTCCATGCAGATTATGTATACAGAAGTGTCACACAGCAAGAGCTATCTTACGAAGTTCAATCTTTCTATTTTCATTGCTGTTTATTAAATAATGTTTCCCTTTCATATTGCTAAGTTACCCTAAACTTATACAATTCGTAGAGTTAGCGTTAAATTCAAGCATAAATCGATATATATATATATATATATATATATATATATATATATATAATTTGGATTGTGACTGGCAAGCCGAATCCAGGACGCGCGTTTCGTCCATCTGGACTCAGTAGTCTAGTGGTATACGCGGTGGCGTTTGACACGAAACGGACTGAGTTCGAATCCCACTGTGAACATCAACATTGGGATGCAGGTACATCCAGCCAATGAGTCCCGAATAGGACGAAACGCGCGTCATGTATTCCACTTGCCAGTCACAACCCTAATTAAATGATACTTGTGAATATTCGCTATATATATATATATATATATATATATATATATATATATATATATATATATATATATATATACCTGAAATATGTTTTGTTTGCAAGTTCCCTTTATTTCATAATTATCGTTCATATTCTTTTGATCGTTTTCAATGCATGTATTTGTTATTCTTGCATATAACAATTAGGTCTCAGTGGGAAATGGAAGCGTTATTGGATAGAATGTGCTATCAAAGATTTCACCAATAACAATAGTAGCCAGTCAAATCAGATGTCATCAGATGAGAAACAAGCAAATAGTGCTTTGCATCTTGATAATCCAGATCAACATTTAGCTGTTATGTCACATCGTTCTGATGTAATCATGATAAGTTCATGCAGTTGTGGCCGTCAACAAGCTGAAAGATCAGATCCATTTGATTATAAAGAAGCTAATTGGCGATTTTATCAAATATTATCAAATATTTGTTGTAATAAGGTAGGGGACTCCAATGTTTTTGTTTCGTGCTCAAACTCCTTTTACTGTTTTGGTCATAGACTGTCACTTTAGGACGATTATTTTTAGGTCGCACTTATGAAATAATGACTCCGGTTGTTTAGACATCCGACTTTTAACCACTCGGCCACCACCGTTATTGGTTTGCGTAACGGTACTATCACTAACCCTCATATTTATGGTGTGATCCAAAGCGAATTACGCTACCTCGTACATGAGTTATAATGCGTCATTTATTCTTCTTCATAATTATTTCTGGGAACTTGTAATTAAGAAGTTTCACTCTTAAATGTTGATTTTCGTTTAACTCTTCACCTATGCCCTGTTATGTCGATTGCTAAGCTTTTCTTATTAGACTCATACAGACAGACAGACAGATACAACGTAGTCGAATTTTGATTGTGTTGACAGTAAGTGACATGGTCTCTTTAGAATGAACGTACTTAGGACGTATTCCTTACGACCTGCCTACGACACTGTCCATAAGTGTTAATTATAAAATCATTTCGGGATGTGTTCAAATATTCCCTCATGTACGAATTTTTGTATTCTTCCTACGTACGTTATGCCGTAAACACCTGTAAAGTGTTATTGAAGTAGGCGATTGTCTTAGTTATACACACTATTCGCGTTTTTCGTGTCATATTTAATGATCAAACTATTAACAGGGAAGCTAGTGTATTACTAACTGTTGGTTGAGAATTACTCGAATTATCTCCACCAATGAATTTATTATTAGGCTAGTTGTATTAAATCAAGGTCAGTTTAGAAAAGGCTATACTGAACAAACGTATCATTTGTTGATGATATTGTTAATCAATACAGCGTAAATCTTACTAGTATTTATTAAAATTAATATTAGATCAGTGAAATAAGCCACTCGAAATTCAATTTGCATCAAAGTAAACTGTTCAGACTCAAATTATACTGTCTTTTTACCTAGTTATCAGGAATCAATAACAGTTTTTTCTGCATGCAGCGTAATACCAGCTTAGCTGGTTTTGTTTAATGATTTTTGATTGAATTCCTCTCTCTGACATCATACCTAAATGAATTCAATTGTGAACAATTACCAAGTGAGTTAAGAAGTTTGTAAACCGTCGTTTAGAGTAAATTCGATTTCTGTAAACATTTGGGTCTAGGAGGTGTGATACATTCTATTTGGAACTCACTATGTACATTTAAAGCCAATACCATTCACTTCAAACACCTGTACGATGTCCATTGAGCTAATAAATGGTGATAGTCACTAATTTGTTCAACTAGTGTACATTATTGGGTTGTAGGCGTTTGAATTTTCCACGTTGTTAACGCTAAGAACTTCATTTGTAAAATTCATATCTTTAGCTATTTTGTTAACTTTTATGGTTGATTTTTTTCTTTACGTATATTCAAATTCATGTTAACACTAGCTAACGAGCATTCCACTAGCACCACAAATTTTATCTGATCCACGACATACTTTTTGTCTGCCAAATGAAAATCTTCATAGTGTAACATTAATGTCACCATCATTACATCGAACTAACACAAACAAAGTCAGTGCAAAAGCGATATCCGTCTTGACAAAGCCTATTAAGGTTGTTTCCTCGCCATCACCCTCACCGCCAACAAGTCGAGTTCAGAAGTCGAAGGAGAGTGATTCAACTGATAACGTTAATGAGGATATCGGTCTTTCACAAATTGAAGACAATGATTTATTGTTATTGTCAGCAGATTCAGGTCATTTAGATTCAAGCGAAGTTATAGAAGGAAAATCAGCTGACTCTGATAAATCAAAAAATGATAATTACACTGATTCTGTTGTTGATTTATGTAAGTTAGCTTTTTCAACATTTGTTCTTTTGATTGTTTGTTACATTGAAAATGCAATAGTTTTAGTGTTTGAGGACTGCGATTTAGTGAATAAGGTATTTGTTTTTCACTTACTAAATCACAATGTCTAGTTCACCTCAAGCTTCTTCAGTCTAGGCAGCCGGCTAATATCAATGAACTTTGTTCATACAGTAAAAGTTAAAGTACACACGAATCTATATTTTGAATAACCGAGTTACATTTGTCTCAATACGCAACTACAGGTTAGTAGCCTATATGCTTATGCTACATTGGTTGGTGTAACCTTCGAGATGTTAATGTTATCTTACCTATGTGATTTGGTGTTTAGGGACATTCTAAAATCCGATACATAACCCTAAATAGTTTGTCTTTATTGAAATTTTCACTTTATGATTTGGAAAACATAACACTTCTTAGTGATACTTCATGTTAATATGCCTGCCTCTTTCTTTACTTACTTTCATCTGTTTATCTAATACACAGTTAATGTTACCCAATCTGAGTGCATAGCTGTGTACGCAGCCTTTAATTTTGATGCACCTCTATGAAGCATACACTTAGTTCTTAATATCTGGATCAAACATTGTACTTCATTTGTATTCACTTCAGTTATGTTGTTATCCTTTGCATAGCTTTTGTACTGTAGTTTCAAGTACCTGGACACCCGTTACCTGATTTCAGGTTATCTTGCTTTTTTCACTTGTTCACTACATATCTAAGAGTTTTGTTGTTTCTGAATATATAGGTGATCTTTATTCATAAATACTATCCATACTTGTTGAAGATAACTTAGTGCTTTGAAGATACTGTGTATTATCGTCTTTATTTAAAATCGGATTTGTATCAAATTTATAAAGTAATTTACCACTATCGCATTAGCATTATTTAATAAGTTGCTACGATTGGTAGTGCTGAGGTTAAAACTTAGATGTTTCAGTAGGCGTTGTTTTAGAAAGTTTAAACTTGGATAGTAGTGGGATTCAGAAATCGGATCTTTTCATGTTCTACATTTATGGGGTGAATACACCTGCCTTCTGTCGCTGACTTTTGCACTATATATATATATACCATAAGCAACATAGAACCTGGCGTCTATGCGCTTAGTTCCAAGTTGCTATACCAAATTTACAGGAATAACACAACAATAGAATACAAAGAAATTGAGTAAAGCGAAATTGTATGCGAAAGAACAGTAGGACTTATAATCTAGAAGAAGATAAAGAGTAAATATATTTGCACCACTGCGAGTGATTTTGAGCTATGTCGTCCAGCCTATCTGACCGTTTGTTAACAGCGACATGCGGACCCCAACTAGGTAGTCTGCATCTACTAACATATTTGAGACTAACAGTCAGTGGCTTTGTGAACCTATGTAATGTTTTAGTGTGGCCATCCTGGCTTTTTTTCCATCCTACTCCTATACCAACCAACATCCCATGAAAAGATAGGGTGTGGCTAGGAATATGCAATACATGTCTTAACTACCTCAGTCGATGAAGGTTCACAACCTCATGTGCTTATATGCTATTTTTCTCTAATATTCTGTGTCTAATCTCAATATTTCTTATTCGGTTATTCCATGATATTATGGAAGATACTTCGAAGACTACTATAATCAAAGACTTGAAGCCTACACATGTCTTCTATTTTCGTAGCCCGCGTTTTGCGCCGACTGGTAGAAGCAGAGAGGATTGCTGCACTGCACACTCGGCCCATCGTTGCGAGACGGATATCTCACCTACTCCACAAGTTGCGCAAGTTGATGGAACCCAAGTGAGCCTTCTGAATCTCAGCTGAGAGTTTATCAAACACCAGGGTTAGTGAGAATTGTGAAATAATTGAAGTGGTCAACGCACTCCACTACTACATTCCATATAAATAATCATGACGAAAGTGCCGATCTTTTCTGAAGTTGCATTCTGCATTTAGAGAGATAAATTCATTCTAGATATGCTTGAATTGTTACTCAGTGTCCAGGAAACTGCATATTGTCAGCGTCTTCATCGAATAGGACTATATCGTCTGCATATTCTAAATTAGTAAGTGGGTCTGCTAGTAATTGGTCAATTCCTGAAACGTTAGGTAAACAAAGTGTAACTTCTAGAAGAACGTCAATGACGAAATTAAATAAAAAGGGGGATAATCAGTAACTCTGGCAAACATCACTTGAGGTTGATAATTCTCATTATAGTTTGTTATAAACTCTAGCTCGAACAGTGGTGTTCGAATAAAGAGCTTTCCTAAAGTTTCTGTACTTCTGAGGCATGCCTTAATGCCTAACAACAAACATTGCCATTGAACCTCTTGATCAACTGACTCGACGGCCGCCTCCAAGTAAAGGAGCACTATTTTGTCGGATGGTAGGTATGTCTATGTTTTAGGATCTGACAGTAAGTATCTGGTAAATGCATCCTTGTCTGTGTCTGAAACCAATTTCGTCTTTCCGTGTTTGCCATTTCTTAGCTTCCGATAAGCATCTGATGATTACAGAGGCTAATATTTTAGACACTATGTTAGTAAAACCGATTTATATTTGGTCGTCATTAGAAGACATCTGTCCTTTCTTATATACAGACAATCAGCGATCGAGATCAGTTGGATTAGATTGTATCCAGGTCCCAGACTTTAGGTAAAATATCAGTCAACCGCTCAGGTCCTTATGCTTTCCATCGCTTCAAGTTACGTATCATCTTTCCAGCTTCACTAGGATCTGGGAAACATGTGTCAATGCTTGACCCAGGTAGTTCAGGGATATTTGGTAATTGAAACGTGGATTGAGGCCAGTTGGACTGTTTCTAAAAGTGTTCCGCCTATAAGTTTAACGTTCTAGACTAAAGTTAGTTCGTAGACCCATCTTTTTCCGAAACAGTCCCGCTAGCAGTTGATTTTTAATACTGGTAACTTGGATACACTGAAACAGTTAGCTAGTATTGCCTATTACTACAGCCGTTTCTTACCCTTTTGCTTTATTCATCCACAATTCCCCACGATCCTTGCATAGACTTTTGTTAGTCTACGTTTGAGTTGTCCGACCGCGTTGCTACCTTGACGTGGTGGTAGGGCTTGCCCATCGTGATGACTCAATCGGGCTGTACTGGCTGGAACAATCGTTCCTCAAGGTCCTACCATGCCAGGCAGGTCGGTTGAAGAGCGTTGAGACGAAAAGCAGCAAATATAAAGTCCGAGGACAGAGTCGTACTGCTAGTTGTATAGAGGTGTGACGACAGTAAGGCGCTTTCCTCAGACAACCAGCATAACGGCGATGCTGCCCTCACACAAAGGAAGAGTGGGGTTAGAATAGGTCGACCCTAAAGATACACACCTCACCTTACTCTACGGATTTCCGTCTCCTGCAGTAAGGCTCCAACAAGTACGGAGCTATAACAACAAATTACTTTATTCAACAAGGCCGTTTGTGACCGGCCTCAAGCAGTTGTTCCTTGGGCACTACGGTCACGCCCCCAGGTCTTTCAGACCAACCCTGATACATCAAGAAGAACCCTTCCACAGTGTGGGCAACTTGAAAGAGATAACCACCCTCATACCTCTAACAATACACAAGATCACCATCATTTTAATCAAACTCCTTCTTCTATTCTTAATATTTATCCTGCCCCTACCTTCAAGCCTAAATCTCTATCTTCAACTTCCTCTTGTATCATCAGTGCCAACGATTCCGGCCCACGAAATAATGTCCCAAGTATACTAAGACCACGCTCCGAAATTCAGATTGAGACATTGAATGTACGAACCCTGTGTCAAATAGGACAGCAAGCCTCTCTAGCTAAGACATTGAATTTCCGTACCATTAATGTATGTTGTGTCTCCGAAACACACGTGCCAGGATCCTGTCGTGGTCATTCACTTGACCTCACCTTGTCGGAATAAACAACCTTCGCGATACACCCTTCGTTTATCTGGTGACTTAACAACAACTTCTCATGGGCTTGTAGAATTCATCCTTTTCTCCAATCGAACTGCACTCAGTAGAGACATAGTCAGAAACAACGAAAACCTATCTCAAAGTATCCTTATTTCTCCGAGTTTTCTCTGTGTCATTTAGACGGATTACATGATGAATATTGTTGACAGGAATCCACTTCAAAAGTGCATGTTCTAGTCAAACTTTAGGCTGTGAATACACCACTAAGATCACATGAACTTGCTGACGGATCCTTCAGATAAACTACTCCATACTGACTAGGTACAGCTAAGTAAATGACCACTCTAGGGTCCTGTATACATGTTTTGGAAACACAACATACATAAACAGTAGGAGGTTCTAGGGGTTTAGTTAGCGAGGCCTGCTAACCAACCCGACAGAGTTCGCTTCATAACGCCGTTTCAGGAAACCTAGGATAGCACTTCGTGAACTTGAATCATTTGCACTAGTTTCATGTGTTAGAGAGGCGAGAAGGAGATGGGGATGCGGGTTAGAAGTAGGAATAATATCAGGTAATGGATTTGATCGTAAATAGGGTGATCTTGAGTGCTTTTAGAAGTGTGAGAGTTGTCCATACCATGGATGGGTTCCTCCTCTTGAGGAACCTGGAAACAGAGGTTGTTTGCTATTATTTTTATCGCCCTTCAGCAAACCCGTCTGACTTAAGAGGACCTTATGGGATTATTGTTCCAGCCAACACATCCTGAATGAATCATTACGACAGTCAAGCTCGATCACCACATCAAGGAGCTGAAAAGATATATATATATATATATATATATATATATATATATATATATATATATATATTAGAATTGGATTTTACTTTACAACATTATATCTTAATCTTATTTCTATTTACAGCTGGAAGTCGTTTATCACCAAATGTCATTCAGCAACTGCTCAACACAGACTCAGTTAATCTCCCCCAAAATGATACAGTAAACGAAACAACTGAAAATAAAGATGAAATATGTGTCAAACTTCATACTGATGAGTTATCTTCACAATCCAAAACAGGTTTATCTACAGATTCTGCTAAAATAGGAAGTAGTTGTTCAGGCGACTCTTTATGTCCTGTTGTATTTCGTGATGGTGTACCGAATACTAATTGGTTAGTTGGTGATTTGCCACTATATCCATCATGGTCTATTCATGCACTTGGAAAATATTTCAGTTATTCGCATTCTTCCGGTAATTCACATTCCTTACTATATTGTTTTTTTTTAATGTATATCTAGGTTTATTCCCCTTTTTACAGCTGTACTCAGAAGACTACTTACAGTATTTTTTATTACAGATGCAATAATGGTTTAATCTATCGACCTCTCTTAGTCGATTAAGGACAGAAGTTTGCTTAAGTCCATGTCTTCACTTTCAATTTTAGTTTCTCTATGAGGTAGAAAATAATTTATCTTCATTAAGCAAATATGCATTTACTAAAAGAGTTGAGGCTTATGTCATGCATGTTGAGTTCTCTAGATATGGGTGTCTTGATCGATGTAGAGGAGTTTCGACCTGTTTAAATAAGTGGTTAGCTATGTCTCATTTAACAAATGCCAATTTATGTACCTGGATCTGTGATACATTATAAACGTGTCATAATGATACTGCTCAGTTGCCTAGACTAAAGTAGGTAGAACAGGGTTCTGTCCTGTGAATTTGTTGTTGAAAGTTGAACGTTTTAACCACTGATCCACTAACTGTAAAGCTGAACCCCTATAAAAAATATAAGGCTTAGACTTCGATGATTATTAAGATTATATGAAATCTTACTTATTCACTGTCTTTAAATATCTCCAATCTACCCTGGGTTACATATCGCACTTGTTTGTTAATTATAATGCAATGGAAAATCAGAATGAATACATATGTTCTATGAAATAGATTTGATATTGATTAGTCACTAGTGATGTTCATAATATTGTCTGCTGAGATTTTCAACTAGTTGCATTTTCATGTGATATTTCGAAGATGAAAATAATAATTCATCTTTTTCCAATAGGTTTACCTTGTCGAGGTTTTATGCATAACAGTAATTTCTTACTTCCATGGGATGTATCTTTAATGAACAATACATGGAGCGGATCTGAGCCTGGGCGCTTTGTTAAGTCTGCAAGAGGAAGATATCGTGGAAACAGAACAGGTAATTATAATTCTTTAAGCACTACTTCCAATACCCATTCAATATTCCATCTTAATGAAATTTTAGACATATGAGTGTATTAGGTCAGTTTTATTAGATATATCATTAGAAGTTGGCTTTAAAAATGCATTTGATAATCCTTTTTATCTTATTTTAAAGTATGCTACTTATAAAGACTACGGATAAAGTCTGTCGATTGTAGTGTCTAAGTCTGTTACGTGATTGATGGTTGGTCTCAGTCGTGTTGGTGAGTGCGGAATACCCGGTTAGTTTCCATGCCATAACCACGGTTCATGGTTTGAGATGTTTAGTGATATGATTAAGAATTGATTGCAGTAAGGTAGATTCATTCACTTTTTATCTTCTTTTAGACTTTGAATTTCACTATTCATTTGTACATACTCTTTTTTCAGTTTTTATGAACCATGTTTTCAATGTTTAGTCATCATCATTGGTAATACATTATTTCAACTTATTTTCTACGAACCGTGTTGTGCTAATGTGGTGTGGAAATGTAAGCAAAAACAGAATTGTTCGGCTGATCATGATTAACTGAATCTATAATTCTAATCCCATCTACTGGACATAAATTACTGTAGTATTTTCTATAGCTGTCAATCTGTAAACGAAATTATTTGATTGGTCTTACAACTAATTAGAATGAGAACAGTAGGTAAAACATAAGTCGGGAATCATTACGATATTGACATATTTTTCACTAATCATAACAAAAAGAAACAAATATTTACTAACGTCTGCTATGCAGACAATCCCATCTAATCATATCCTTAATAGTGTACTCCCAAACCTTACAAAACCTCAATGAAAAATTAGATCTATTGAATGTCCACTAGAACAGCTTGAAAATAACTCTCATCCTAATAATGATTTTCACAGCACATGATTTAAATAAGCTATTTTACAGTATTTAAAATATAAATTGATAAAATAATGTGGAACTAAAATTATTATAAGTTCTGTCTTTCCTGCAGACTCATAAAATTTCTTTAGGACTGTCTATTCGACTAGTTATCCTTGATAAATGTCTAAAATCTCGTAATTTCACGTAACAGTAACCATTTGATTAGTTATCAGACCCAAACAATACTCCAGATATTTGCAGTTTATGGACCATTGAATTGACATGACTAAGATTGTTCGTACATGTTTATCA
The DNA here is from genome assembly GCA_025215515.1 of Schistosoma japonicum. NCBI lineage: Eukaryota > Metazoa > Platyhelminthes > Trematoda > Strigeidida > Schistosomatidae > Schistosoma > Schistosoma japonicum. The sequence goes on along the minus strand of CM046062.1, from coordinate 42,540,331 downwards.
TCATTTGTGACAGTTGAGACTATAGAAATTATATTTTCCTCTTACTTCATTATATTTATGCAGAATCAGATACGGTAAAACTATTTCTTGGGTTTGAAATGGAATGCTCAATGGGTCATCGATTCTTTATAACTGGTACCGATCGTATTATGGATGGACCTATGCAGAGTAGTCAAGTTCGACGAGCCGTTCATTCATTGTTAACACGTGACCTACCTATTTACATGCCATGTCAGTGTCATCATCCAACTTCACACATATTACTTGGTAATACGCGACATTCCACAAACCCTACTAGTGAATGGGATGCAGACGGTAATAGTAATACGACAAAGTTAGGTTGCCCGAAAAATCAAACAGTTATGGCACAATTATCACGAATATATCTTGCTATACCAGCCGCCCCTATCCAAGTTCGTTTTCAGCCATGCGTTCGACCTGGACCGCCAAAAGTTACTCCAATATTTCATCTAGGACATACACTAGATCAATGTTGTGACAAGAAGTTGGATGGTGTAATGGATTTAGATTATGATCAAAGTCAACCAGGTGATGATGATTATTACTATTATGAAGATCGTATCAAGACTGATGTAAAATTACATCCAGACACTAGTCGAAGTGAAAAATATCAATCACCAGGTTATGTTACACTGGACAATGGATATTTGTGGGCTATCCGGTTACCGTATCCTTACACTATTAATTTTTTAGTTTAGAAAGTTCTAAACGATATATATATATATATATATATATATATATATCCAGTATAATTGATTATTGGAATATGCTAGTAGTAATTTGTTTGTGAAACCGATCTTCGAATTCCACATGAATAGCCCTGAAGACACAATCATTGGCCAATTGAATGAATACACTCGACTGCATGCTGTTATTTACATAGGTAGATGATAATCAGCCTTGGTTTGAAACAGCTTAGTAGTAGTTTAGTTTATTAGAGTTTTGAACACTTAGTTCGTAGACAACACTAATATCCGATCAAAATGTGAGCGTTTATTCAAATAATCTTATGTTATTCGATCTGAAAATTAAATAACCTCAAGCTATACCATAAGATTTTAAAGAAAACGATTCGAATACATTACTTACAATGTATTACATTTACAGCACGAATCCTCTTCCTTTCTTTCCATGCGAAAAACTGGTGTGCATATGATTTACATTTTAAAATACTTGATGAAGTCGCATGTAGAGAAGAACATTGTGATCTGTTTTTGGCGGTTGAAAGAATTTTAATGGCATTAGGCATGATTACCAGTACAACTTCCTTGTGTTTTACCTTATCTTTCTACAAACTACTATTTAAGAATGCTTTTTTTTATTGTTGTTTCAATTAGAATTAGCCGAGCTGCTTGGTTAGTTCCGCTTCCCTCCAGAATCTACCGAATAGTCCGCATCGATCCAAAACACAATCACACTAAATAGAGTGATTGCTAAGTTTCGCCAACTGCGAATACACACAAGCGAGAAAATGCTATGATATAACGTCGTTAGGTTAAGGTGTTAATTGTAGCCACTATATTAATATGTTGTGTTTAGGAAATTTAAATCATAAACTATCTAAAATTCCCCAGATCATTGAAAACTGAATTCTAACTATGGATATCGACGTTCGCCGTAACATAGCAAACCCTGTTGTCAAACGTTCCACAAAGATGATTACATGGTAAACTGAGATGCCTGCCACTCTAGCTCACAAATTTACATTTCCACCACTAAGTTATTCTCTTAGGAAACCCCTACATCACTAACTATTTTAATCATAGAAATATGAATTTCCTTAACAACTTGACAATACTCGATTGTTTTCTTTACTTTGAACACGCAAGACTTGCTTATCATGATGGGACGAAACTCTATCCGAAACCATTATATCCAAGTGATTGTATTGAATGGAAACTATTAAAAGGATGTATAAAACTTGTAGCATAACTAAAAACATCAAATTTATTGTATTTGTTGTGTAAATATATTCTTTACTTTAAAAAAAAAAACATGCATAGCATCCTTCGAATGTATCCTCTATGGTTTATTAGACATAAATAGTAAACTGTTATTAAAGCTACATATATAACTGTTTTGGATTATACTAGTTTTCTGTCTCATCAGTTATTAACACCCATTTAGTTTAATCTAAGTCATTTATGGATACCTGTCCGAGTATCTAGGTTGTAATGAAAGTGAAACTTTTCACGTCAAAGGTTATTAAATGAGAACAAGATTGTCTTCAATACTTCATAGTCGACCTGATTAATACCAATTTGTAATATATCATTTTCGAACTTTTCTCGTATTACTTGTTTAGTCAGTCAGTCACAGTACAGAACCTGTTACGTCTGTACATTAGTTCCAGTTGCTATGCCTAAGTTAGCAGATAAAAATAAAATTGTCGGATCCAGTTTCAGAGTATTGGAGGTAGTAACAGAGTTAGTATTAATGGAAAGGATTAGAGATCGAAAATAAGGTTTCGATATACTCTGTTTACCTAATACTCTATTCCTAACCCAAGTATTGCTTACTCGGTGGTCCCAACAAACACGAGCAGTACTTCGAAGACATCTATGAACGAATACAAGAAGCTTAAGAATATCCTTAATGAGCACGTTTCACAAATATAAAGTAAAACGGGTCGGACTACTGTTCAGTAAACGCGTCTTTTAGTCAGTAGACGAATGTCTCACCTACGCTATTACATGTCTTTTATTACAGACGATTTTAAGTATAATTCATACACAAAAGGCAAGAATGGATAAACTTGAGTATTTAATCCAAAATAATTACTTATTTTGTACATTGATAATTTTTATCAGTTTATATAATATCAGTCAGCAAGTAAATTCATCAGGTTTCATCCACTCTGCAAGACGCCTTATATAGTTAGGTCCAATATTACAACATCCACCTACCCATTGAGCTAACGGTGGCTTATTGTTTACTGCATACTGTTCATCACTCGGTGTTTCACGTCGTTTCGCCCACTGAGTAGTGCTACAAAACCAACTATTCTCGTTGAATTCCGAATAATCTATAAGATGACCTTGTTCTTTATCACCATTAGGTATCCATGTCCGGCCATCATTTGCATAAAATAATAATAATTTGCGTGGAATGTTTCCTGATTCACTATATGAATTTAAGTTTGCAAGTGCTTTACCAATACAATTATGTGGTATATTGCAATTAACTCCAACACCAAAAACCTAGTAGTACAATAAAGAATATTTATCATTAACTGTTTGCTATGAAATAAATAGATAAGCACACTAAGTACAACGAGGCAGCACGGTAAAAAGTCCCGTGTTTTGTCATATATGAAGTCGTTGACAAAGTCACAACGTTTACTTTTTAGTTAAGTCTTATTTAACTTGTTAAATAAATAGGGATTATTTAGTAGCAGCTTAAAAATCCACATTACTCACGTCAGTTTGGACAGTTGAATAACATTACCAGTCATTGCATTCCATCTGTCTACGCTGTATAAACAGGGTTAATCTCAAAATCAAAGCTTTTTCCATCAAAACTCAAAATTTAAGGATTATTAATGAAGTGGCGAATATCTACGCCTTGTCTTATATGGATGAATATAACGTAGAACGTCCATACACTGCAGTCACATCTTTAGTAACTGACATAATGACTGATGATTAACCTTTGACTATACGGTTACAAGCACTTGGTTTAGGAAGCTGTGTGACATATTTAAATGCATAATATTTGTTTCAGATGATAGGGAGCGAACATGCACATGGCTACTCTGCTAAGGTATAAATAGTTCAATAATGTACTTCATTTTTAGTGGTAAACTGAGTCAATTAAACTACGTATATATCTAAACTGATAACAAATTCCATATAATACATTCTTTTCAAGAATGTAAATGAAGCAAGAACAACGGCATCTGCAGAATACATATTATGCGAAACCTGTTGTTTCTGCTTTAGGTAAAGACTTCGTCATTTAATTACAGTTTGGTATACCTGTTCACAGTTTCCTACTTCACGAGCGACTGAAGTTAGCAAATCCCCCCCGGAAGTCTTTATGCCATCTGGTGATGAAACAGATATCCAGGAATATGCTGATGGCAGTCTGCGCATAACTTCACATATTGCCGAAACTTCCATTAAAAGTGGAACAGTTTCCCATGCTATAAAATCGACTCCTGATTCCAACAAGATTTGTGCTCTTAATAAGTGAAATTCGACTATTTCAGCAAATGAAACTTTGTTCGCATACGATCCTGTGTACTCTGATCCGTCAGCAATGCATGCTCCATATGGGCCTAAAGATCCAGCAATAAGAACAGGTAATTTTCTCCGAAATTCTTCCGAATTATCTAAACTGTTTTCTTTACAAGCTCTTTTTGCTAAATCTACTGCAGTACGCATAAGGTTTATTGCATCTTCATTAGTTATGTCCAATGCTTTAGTCAAGGTTGCAGGTGCTGCTTGATAAGTATTCGTAGAAATCACATCACTGCCGGCACGCAGAAAGCTACAACACAGTATGAAGCGGATAACAATTAGGAGAGTGAACACATCAGAACACATTTTACATGGAATAAATAATAATTCTAGATAGTGATATCACCTTTATCATATTTTAAATGACACCAACCACAAGAAGGGATATACTGCAAAGGAATATTAGTCAAAAACTTTTAAAAAATGCAAACGAGTCCTAAATCTACGATAAATTGGTTTGGCGAGTGCATTTCATATCGAAAATAGAGGTAATACTGCTCCCCTCTAAAATACAATAGTAGGAATCACTGATGACGATACTTTATGAAGGAAAAATTTATTACTATATGATACAAATGACGAGTTATACATAACACCAAGTTTGAATAATTTAGGATTAACTTCCATTATTAAATTAGGCACAGTCGCTTAACAACACCGTCAATAGAAAAGCTCATAATATATCAATTATTAGCATTACTTTATTATCGTAATGAATGCACAAATTGTATTTGACTTTGCTTTGGGACTACACAAATGCACAATTGGAGTGTATCATGCAAACAGAATAAACTTACTGGGCAACAAGACGCAGAGATACGATACTTACGATTTATGTATTTCAACTACTAATTCTGGGTCTTCCTTTAATAATCTTGAACTCCAGGCTAAATGTCCATCTATTTGCAGATTTGACAACTTTCGGCTTTCTGTTCCGAAGCCTCCATCCAGAACCCTAATTTCAGAAAGCCACTGGTGAACTCGCTCACTACTTAGCGTGCACATTAACTAACAGTGAAACTAAACTTCGCAGGCAAACTTGAGAGAGCCAATGAGGATCAAGGTACTTGTTTCAAGGTCGTGAGCTTAATTTGGTTCTAAATATTTGCATTAGATCGGTTGTTTGAAAATTTCTGTGTACGTTATTAGTACTAATCTACAAGCTATAGGATTACTTCTTACTGAGTTGGCCTGTGTTTGTGGACTAAATATGATTCAAACACCATCCATATATACTCAATATGGAGTTGCCTTCCTTTGCAATGGTTAATGGCATAAGAAATTAGTAAGAACTGGAAACTACTTTGGTCAGTCTAGATTGACACTTAGGCAAACCTGCATGCTAGTTGTGTTTATCTCTCATTATCACTTGTAACTATAAACGAAGTGTCAGCATATAGAGGTAAATAATCTCCTAAATAAATAGTTGCATTGGCTCTCGATATTGATGCTGACCATGTTTGTTTTATCGGACACGACTAGTTTAAGGCGCTTAGTCACGCATTATCACTTGATCACAACACGACATGTGAAGCAACTCTTCCTAGTTAACCAGCCTATACGTTGCCGTGTATCTCCTCTATCCCTTACTGTCATCTAACTTATTATTATTACGTGTAAGTTTAATCGTTAGAAGTCGCTATGGCTATACGACAGACTTAACTTGGTCATATACCAAGTCCACTTCAAGCACCGCATAGACATCTGCTAAGAAATGAAAATTTGTTGAAACAGATAAAGCAGCCATTAGAAGGAGAAATCATAATAGGGGAAGACATCTGTGAACTGATGTTTACGGAAGAACATTAGAGGTAAGACATTCCCAGTAAGTTAAAGATAGGACTGCAAGAACTAGTATGCACGTTCTCCGGGGAACCACGATTTATACAGATTACTAGTGATCATATCGGCCTATTCAGAGATTCGGATCTGATTACTATGTCGTAGTTCGGAAAAGACATTTTTAGACTTAAGTACAAACTTAAACACAAAATATTGAAGGCTATTGAGGAAATCTGAACGTTTCTGAGACCTAGTAAAGGTTTTTGAAACACCACGATTTAGAGTTGCGTGAACAAGTCTATGTTCATGTTATGAATTTTAAAGAATTCGTCTTTAATCTTCAGAAGTTCATAATTTCTGTAAAAATCTTAGTTAACCATGTAACTTTTCTATTATTTTCGTAATGAATGCTAGTTTTATCTGCAGCCACGCTCTTATTGGTTACAAACTCTCAAATCTACAAATTTTATTAATCTCTTTTTTCAACAATAGTTGTTGGATTCGTTCAATATGAGAGATGACTGCTGATTTAAAAATGATATTTAATTGTTTAGTATTTATTTGATAATTTTTTAGTTGGGAAGATTTGGAGCAGGCAGTTAAAGAGTTTTACTATGTAACAAATATAGATTCACTGCAATCGTAGATTACCTGATCGCACTATGTTTATGCCAAATCGCGCCCTATAAAGAAAGGTAAAGGGATCTTAGCTAACGTTGTGTTATTTTTATTAGACTCGGGATCGTCAAGTAAACCTTATCTGTGCCACCTAGTTTGTATAGAAAGTAGAAGATAGTAAAGTAACTTATCGAAATGTTATAAGGTTTGACAACTGTTTTAGAATAGTAACATGCTTAGCGGTTAACATCACGGTCAATTTTCAAAGATGTTGGATGCCCGAGAAACATATGCGGGCTGTTTCATAAACAGGGAAAATAGTAATATTGAAAAACAATACGAATAACAGGGTGAAGTATCTACAGCGACCGACTGCGTTACTCTGTTTTAGAGGCCGTCTAAATAAATACTACAAAAAAATAATCAGTACGCATAAAAATGAAAAGCTGATTTTTAAAAGGTCTGGTAAAAGTTTAGCAATACAGGTGTTTACTAATATCGAAAATTATACGAAGATTACTTTGAGAATATAAGTAAGAATTAAGTTTTCTTATGCTCTCATTATCTAGTGTATTATTCTATCGTTTACAGGTTTGCCGAAGACCTTTGTTTGTATCATCTAATTTTAACGAATTATTCATAATAAACTGTTAATACTTAATCAATGCCTTCTGTATTTTTATGTTTGCATTAATTCAGAATGGCATATATCAAAATAATAATTTATTTCCTGATATCAAGAGTAAGCCGTCTAAACATGCGAAATTAACTAAAACAAATTAAACCGTAACAGGGTTGAACTGTTGCACAAACTAGCTATACTGTTATGAAAAAGCATCCGAGTTTAAAGTGTATAGCAATGTAGTGAAACATTCAGGTTTTTGAACGACAGAAAATGGAGAGCTTTGTATATATTTGTGCATAGTAATCAAACGTAATTTAATTTGAATTTTTGAGCTGAGAAGGGCGACAAATGTGCACACATGGGGTGCAGTTCTCCTGAAGAGAAATATAACAGTTGATTAACTCAAGTTGCTTGACAATTGGTATACAATGGCTGGTGAACGCGGCTTTCACAAAATCGATCATGTTTATAGATCTGGGATGTGATTTTGGGAAAAAGAATTCAGTTTCTGTGCAGCTCCTAATGAATTGTGAGTTTCTTTCTAGTTTAGTTGCCAGTTATGTATTTAGAGATAGGGGAATAGTAATTTTTCTAAATTAGGTTCAGAAGTGTAATCAGCAATGCATGCATTATATCACAGGAGCTTAATTGCATCAACTTGATACTATACCATGGAACGTCCTCACCGAAAAATACTTACGGCTTTAATGTCTAATGAAATGACTAGCACTTATGTCACAAAGTGTGCGAAAACTTGTTTCCGTACGCTAGATGATTTTTAAAATTATTATATGTTCGCCTACATTACTTAACGCCCATTATTTTATTTCTAGTAATAGATTTAAGGTTTGTACTAACAGCTTACTAACCTTGATCTTTGTGAGTGATTCTTGATTAATTAATGGGCTAGTGGTGTCGTCTTACGTAAAAATAACACCGACTGTTCATAACCAGCGTTGTTGTCATTCGCCGTCACAATGTTATGAATTCGGTGGATTGTATCAACACATTTCAGTGAACAATCTACTTAAGTTAGTTTACTAGTTATTTCTGTGAAGCAAAGAAATCGTTCATTACGAAACTGCACAGAATTTTACATGTCAGACAGGCTGATACTAAAAGAATCTAGTGTTAATGCGAATAATATATCCAGAAAAAATGCTTCTCTTTAGTTAATTGCTTAGTTAGTAACAACTTCAGATAATATTCTAAACTGCAATCTTTTTCATGTGATATGCTAAAATACACAGTTTCTAAAAAAGGCTAGATTGTAACATATTTATCGTAAATATTAGCATACGTTCACCATACGACTAACATGACCCTGATTTGTATTTGTTGTAAAAAGCAACAGTGAAAAGCCGTTTTGAAGTATATGCACATAAGTATCCTTTATATGTAAAATAATACAAAGAATTTTGATGAGCTATAAGTAATGCAATGCAATAAAATTGCTTTCACTGCTAGTCAGCACAGTTAACTGCCTCTTTCTTCTATAGTTTTACATGACTGCACCTACTACTTGATAAGAATATACCACCACAGTAAAGCTGCAACTTTAGCAGATTTCGAAAATGTAAACCCAATGTCAACATATAACAGGAAACTTCTTCGGGATCTCAGTTGTTTTTAACAACATAGGTTTTATAAACTTCAGTTGTGAATCGTTGAACTTTTTTGCACATTTTTATTACTCCATCAGATACCCTCTAAACGATTGCGAGAATGACTCAGTATCTTGATGGATAACCTGGTCATCCATCAGAATTCTTATTATAATCTTACTCAATCTCTTCTTATAAGTTTTGTGCTTAGCAGAAACATTAAAATTCTAACCAATCTGATTGAAAAAAATCAGGTCATCACGACATGTGCGAATGCAGATTAAAGACGTAAATTTGAGCTATACAACTACTGCACTAAAAGTATGAACAGTGATTTATAGCCAGTACAAAGTAAAAACAATATTAACCACCAATAAATATTCATAATTATGTAAACCTAATTTAGATTACCTAAGAGGTTTTAAATGACGCAATTACACTAGTTTGATTTTAATGATAGCAGAATGGTTTCATTAATTTTTATGGAACATGGTAACATATTTCAGCACAAAAAGCAATATATATATTGTATTTTCAGAAGAAATATACTCAAGATTTTATTGCAGTTACACTATTCAGTTCAGTCACTAATCTTGTAGGATAATTTAATACGCATGTGCGGTTAAAATATTTAAGATAGACAGTGTGAATTTTGGCAGTAACTGATTTCTGATGGTTTCAGTATATACACGATAATTGATTCAGATTTAACGGAAGCACAAAAGAAGATGTATACTCAATCTCCTAACCTTAGGTAGCATTCTCTTTAAGCAGTGTGAAAATGTCACTAACATAGCTCACTCTACATAGACAATCACACGTGGGTCATTGACTTCAAGGTTATAAAGCAACTAACATCCTCTGTACGAGCAATTTTAAATTATTCCCTTTCTCTGCGCTCGCGTCATGGTATTAAAGTGGAGTTTCAGATCTTAAGCAGTATTCATTGTGAATGTTCTAGTCACATGACTGTTCAATATCTTCTAACTGTGGCAGTTGGCCTATGGATTGATGTAATTTGAAGATGAACGAATTTCTATCTCAGAAAAGGTAGGTTATCAAAAATTAACAGTAATCAAGCTACTAGACAGTCGTTTAGGTAGTGAAGTGACAAAATTGAAAGCTGGATAGAAAAATAAAGGATAAACAACAAAATGCATATACATAATAAAACGCTTGATAAATTAGTTAGGCGTATTGATGGTGGTGGTATACGCCTCAGTATGAAGGATGCGTGTGCAACACATAAAAGACGATAGTTCTTGAACTTTAATCCCAATAACAAATTTCTAAAGTATACCACTTATGGTATAGAGTCATTTCATGGTACAAAACTCTTCTTGTCTTTTTTCTTCAGAAGGGTTTAGGGTCATTTATGTTGAGGTTTCTGATTAATTATATCTGCCTACCAAAGCTATGTGTAAACAATTTTATGATTATTTTAAGCATTTTTAGGAACGTAGCAAACTTTCCATGGAGTAGCAGAAGTGTGTACTCGCCCTCAACATGTAAGATGGTGCTTTTCAAACTTCATATACTGCGTATATCTTCAGAAAGGAATTTGCTATTGGGCAATATAAATCTAAGTCATACTACCTTTCTTAAACACTTTTTTATATTTTCTCTATTCTCTACTCCATGAATATGCTTATATGTTACCTCTTCCTAATTATTTGAATGCTACTAATAGTCAAACAACTTATTACATAGTTTTGTGCCGCCACCAACCCGGCGATTTCCATGGTTCAAAGAAAAGAGGATGGAAAAACACAAAGACGATAATTATTATTTTTTTCTAAATGACAGACACGATTGCTACGGATTGTGAGCAAGATACTTCTCGCCGTTTTTTTCAAAAGTAATTAAGAACCGCTTCTGAAACACCGAGGCGCGATCGTCAATGAATCATTTGTTTTATACTGGTTTGTTGCAAATGTAACGGATATTGGAGAACATTTTGCCTTCCACTGCAACACTGATTTTCTTCATTGTTTAAAAGTCATGCTTTGTTAGGAGATAAAGCTGTACCTTTAATTATCCGTTTCGGTTTAGTTTTAATAACCAAAGAGTATGTATATATGATATAATTCGTGGGTAACTTGTAACACAGTTACCAAACGTGAAAGTACTGCAGCATGCATCACTTCTAAAATCAAGGTTGCCACCCTATATCACCTTCTACAGGTTTTGTAGAATCTGGTTAATACCACTACAGAGTGGATGCACATAATAGGTGGTATGTTATGAAAAACTGCGTAATTTCAGTCACCTCTTTACAACATAATCGTGTGCAATACAAGCGTCATGCAAGATAAAAGCCTCCACAGTGATGAAAACTACCAAGGAAATAGTACTAATACTGAAAATATCTTTCACATCGTACAGTGACAGATATGCAGGCTAACTTTTAGCATTTTTTAACCATCAGTTGGCTTGTCAAATACCTGTCTATGTCTCACTACATTGTCGTAACTCACATCGAGAAATAGAATGCAGAAATTGAGGAATTGGATCTCGAGATTTTTAAGCAGATTGAATGATTCAGTTTGTTTGCAAGGGCTGCTTCTACATGCCATATGACGAACAGAAGGATAAATTACATTTGTGCCTAAAACATTGTGCAGTCGAAGACATTCATAATGCAAATTCGTTGTTGATCCCATCAAGAATACATTTAATATATTGCAAATGGAGTCGTGAAAATTTGGATAAGGTTTATATTTTTAATAGCACACTTCCTCAGTCGGCATCTTTCTACCTACCAAAACAATTTAAATCACTTTGCTAAGTAACGCATTCACAACTCATATTCATCTGCCTAGAACAAAAGCTAACTATATCCACCAAGGAAGAAAGGCTTTGTCGCGTCCTCTAGTGTCACATACACAACAAATCTCAATTAGTCCTCTATCGTCGCTTACACTTGTGGTGTTATAAACTAAACCTATCTGGTCTTTACAATCTTTCTTTTTTGAGTTAGGTCCTACCACTGCATACCAGTCACATACTTAATTTTGTTCAATTATCAATTTAATTATTGGTTGATATCATTTATTAATTTATTTACTTTCCTTTCCCGAATTCTTATCGTTTTGGAACAACATTGGGTTAGCTGAAAGTAGGAATTAAGCATTCAATCAGCACCAGCCCAATGTCATCCTCACTGGAGGTTCTAAAGATGGTTACAACAAAAAGCTTGCAGTTAGGATTGTCTTCAGTGATTATGAAAGTATAGTATAGCATTCCCTCATGAGTGGAATGTTATGACATGAGGTAATCCAAATTTCACCTACCGATATTAATTACAAACCTAACCAAATGTCACTTATTACGTATCTATGGAATGTGAAGATCGTTAAAAATCTCAATAACATTACGCGAGCCGAAAACTATTAGAATTTATAACTAAAGAGATGGCGAAAAAAGTAGTGTCTTCTCTCAATGTTATAGTGTACAATGTACCTGACCACGTACAACCTTATTAGTTAAGGGAAATATGCCACTGAGCATGTGGCAGTAATGATGCTAACCGCTGAGCCATTTGTCTTAGAAAAAGGTCAAATAAGATTACTTTCCCCCTGCTATTTAGGCGTGACAGTTCTCAAGGTGCCAATAGATTCCTCATGTCTAGCAAAACATTAATTAACTGATTCTTTATGAGAACCGAAAAATCACTTCTGACCTAACACCATGTCAATGCCGTTTCAGAAAATATGTGGCAACTGCAATACACGGTCACATCCAACTTAAGATGATTTCTATCAATGTGACCTGATAGGTTGGTAAGTAATTTTTGCCTGTTAACTCAACAATCACGAAAATTGGTGCACATAATAAAGGAGAATGTAATAATCTAGATACAAGCTGTCAAGAAACGATTGATCACCCCATTAAATTATGGTCGCAATAATGCCTTATTATGTCGTATATAACAACAGGAATAACAAAAACAGTAACAATTGTATCTGAATGATATTGACTCTAATAGTAACGCGAATGTTCACTTAATCATTACAGAATGAATCGCTGCTTACAGTGGAACTTGATCCAACCAAAAAACATTCAGTGGTATCAGTGTTCAATATCTTTGACACCACTGCAGCCCCAAACTCTTCTTAACAAGAACCCGGGAGAGTGAAACTATGTCACCAAAAGCAAGTGACAACTAAGCTTCCACCCCAATCTCTGATATCCTATCATATGCAACAAACACATCACTCTACCGTTCGACATACAACAAGTAACCTGACCTCCCATCAGCACCATTATACGTGACCCATGAATCCACATACTAATGAAAATGACCTTAATTATCATAACACTGCCTCTTGTAAACTTGATTACCCACCGAACTTACTTTCAGGTATCAGTGGACAACCAAATTACAAGCAACGAAAGACTCCTGAACCTCATACCTTTTGAGACTTTAAGTATCAATCCAAAGTATTATCAACCTTGTATTTACACCCCAACACCACCTCACCTATCAACTTCCCCAAAAGTTCTTCTCACTATAACCACGGTTTACTTGGTCATGCTCCTGTTATGTATAGCAGCACTGTACCTTACACAGATTCTTGGCTACTCACGTACAATTCCTTTGCTTATTCTCATGTAAACCATACTCAGTTCCTTCCACCTCTTTCATGGTCCTACTTGTTACATCATCTACTGTCTTAGCCCTTTCTACAAATATTGATGCCTTGAAACAATTTGCATTATCTTAGTTATTTACCACCTCCGACTGTTTCACGAACAAAGTCTCACGAGTCTTTAATATTTCTGCTTCTTCAACCCATTTATCACCGCCCATGATACAAGGTACTGAATTAACTTCTACTGTTCTTCGGTCTAATTTACATCTTCCTTGTTATCACTCATCTACTAACAACATAATATATATTAAGTAGTGAGGTTACACTAAGTTTTGGTGATGACCTAACATGCTTTTACAAGTCTTAAAGCTCCCATTCATGTTTACACTTTATTAATACTGGATCTGTAATAAGAAAGATACCTGAATTCATAACCATTGCCATACTATTAAAGCCTACCCATTCTAAAAGCCACATCATGGTGTCATTCCCATAGCTTGAATGATGAACTCGACATTTACTCATACATTTATTACCGTTGTGACCTAGAGGACAAAATAGGTGTTTGCTTAGTTTGCTTTCTACGCTCACTCTTTCCCATACATCTTAGTAACTCAACTTTCAATACCATGAAACATTTTATATGGGTTACCATTAATTTGTCAAACTGAACACTACTGGTTGGCTGTATGTAATGACCCCTCTCTGGAGTTTTAGTAAACACACCCTCACTTGCTGTATTATCGTTGTTGCTACTACTCTTCCAAATAACCATAAGGTCATCGCTGATAGCTTCAACTTTCGAGACGTGAATTTGAATGTCTACTCTGATTTAACTAAGCACAATGAACTTTTGTGCACCTTGATATTCGTGGTTGGTGATAGTGCACCATCCATTCCACAATAGGTGACAACATTCTGGATCTCACTTTATGCAACAATATTTGTCCCTTCAACGTTCATATAGCTCACGAGTTAACCATGTATAACTAGGAGGTGGTAATCTGCTCACTATTACTCCCATCTCCATCTCACTGTGCAACGAATCATAACTATGAACCACTTGCTTTCAAAAACTATAGTGCTGCTGATTGGATATTCTATCCTTGTTATTAACCTGTCACAATGAACTCTGTTTTCTAAGATTGATGATCTCCAACTATCTATGAGTATCTTCTACCCAAATCTTGGCAGTTGTGTGCCTGTTCCTTCAAAGCAGCTTATGTGGTAAGGAAGTAACAAGCACTTTATTTCGCCGTAATTTTTAAAACAAGTTACGATTCCTCACTTTGTTCATAATGATATCTTTAAATTAACCTTATTTTCCCTTAAAACTTACTCCACAAGTTAGCATTCTTCCCGTGTAGCGAAATTCCGCAAAAACAATTCCTCCATAATTTACGTAATCATATATTTAGCATTGCCGTTGATACCTTAAAAACCACTCCTAGGGTTAACTTTTCCTTGGTTACATTTTCCCAAATATGGAACAGGCCACCAGGGAATAAATGAACTTCTAAATCCCCATCACGTTTTATAAACTAACTTCACAAATTTCTCTCGCTTCGAAATCTACATAGCTTATGCCATAAAATAGCGAACCCTAGTCATGGGCTCAAGATCCTTGGTGCCCGTAACTTATAGATTATTAATATTTTCTACAGAAGCTACACCACATTTTTCTTCTGCTTCTTACACTCTTATATTTGCAGATACACCAGCACGTTGACGATTATACGTTATTCAACTCCTTTGGCGCAGACGACTATCTATCTATCTTCCAATGTGGCTGTTCTTCACATTCCATCTGTCGAACTGGACATACTATGGTTGGTATGTACAATTTTGTTGCTCCCTACAATCTGGAATTCTATATTATCTTTCGCAAACCTTTATATCTTAATTTATTGTTAAACCCATAAACACTGGAAGTTTTCGTCCCGATCTACTTCATTTTTGAATATTACCTTCGTCGAGCGTGTTTATTTTGCATTTCTTTGTGTGATTGTTCTATCATACATAGTTATTGTTGTACTCTTGAACTTCAAGCTGAAATTTCGCAACATTTAAATAGCACTTGTCACAGCATTAGAACTTTACATGTTGAAATTCATTAGATATTATTATAAATAAATAAATAGATGGTTTTATTCTGAAGTTTTATTTTGTTCATGAGAGCATATTAGTTCACAGGCATGATCGAAGTGATATGGGTTTACATACATACGTTACTGTCACGATATTCATAACATATAAAAATATGAATTTAGAACCAAACCAATGGCGTCAAAGTTTACATTGCTAGGATACCGAATATATGTATCGTAACATAGTACATATATGACTAAAAACCGTGCGCTTCTTGACCAGGGTCTTACGACTCTAGAAAAATGACTGGAAGTGTGTATATCTAGATGTAGGTTAAAACCAGGAGTACATGGAACTTTGGCGCAGAAATTAAAATCAATAGTATTGTGCCATTAGGTTCTATACTTGCCTTATAAATTATCACCTAAAATTTGAGAAATGACAAAAGTAGAAAAAAACAAAACAAAAACATTGGTAATTTGAAACTAATGGTCAATCATTCGTGTTTATACCGGCTTTAAAAGAAACAACACTCTTTTAATGCCTTTAAATAAATTAAAAAAGAACACTAACTACGACACGTAGATATCACTAACATGTACAGAGTGCTAATTATTTCGCTAGTGGAGTAAGAAACAATATTTGGTGTGAATATTTTTACTGTCATCGGTATAATATGAAATATCAAGAGGCCAAGTACTTTTTCCTGCGATCACTCAGACAATGGGGGCTCTATTTACCTAAGTAGTTAGCTGCTGTACTTTGATATGGATAATAATAATAAATTACTGTGTACACGCTACTTTTGCAAACATGGTAAATTTGATACAAAACTCAGTAAAATAACAATTTAGCAAGTCTGTTAGATAAGATTTGAAGAAGTCCAACCAATGTGCAAAATTTTATGAGAAATTGGGCTCAAAGTTCATGATTACAGTAATAGTTTTATACAACGTAGCAGTAGCACACATGACTATAAAACAAAACTGACAAAGTTCAGTAAATTTAACATCACTTTGAACACAGTCAGATATAAAGTACTAAAACTATAATTTGAAAGAATCAAGCTATACACATAAATATTAATAATAATGTCTCCCAGAGAATACAGGTACCTTCATACTTTGGATATATGAACAGTGTGGCACGATAATTGAAGCTTATTGCTAGTGATTACTTATTTCTTGATATCACAAGTACATCATTTTCACAGTCAGGACTAATATAAGCATAAAGAATCGTAAGAAAGTTGAGCTGTCAAGCATATAAATTAGTATATGATAACTGAACGTCCAGAGTTAAGGTGCATAATAATGTAGTGGGTCAATTTAGAATCAACGATGTTACATAAAAGTGCAGATGGTAGGGAGCAATAAAATTGTACAAACTGACTGATATACGTTTGACATGTCAAGTAAGGAGTGAAGAATAGTCGTCGTTGAAGACAAATAACTAACCTCCTTATTGGGTGCAATGCAAATCATAATCAAGATACTCGCACAATATAAACTAAATAACGTATAACATTAGATGCATTTTCGTATTTGAAAAAAAATTAAAAAAACAAAGAAGAGAACAGCAAGTCAGGTCTATGAGGGAAATGTGAATAATTGACGCACTAAAGGACCTAGTATCTGGGGATGTATGACAAAGGTTGGTTATTGTAGTGTTCAGGCTAAGTAAGTCATTAGAAGAGAAAGATTTGTAAAGTAGGTTAGTAAAATCTTGAGGGGTTTGAAAAGTCTGAAATACACAACTGCTTGCTCTATATCTGGAGACGTTCGACCACGTAAGAGGTTATTGTTTCACAGAAGCCCTTTACGATTCAAAATATAGGGTTATGAGGGTCATATGAGGTGCTTTGCTCAAAGTGGATTACATTATAGGTAATCAATGCCACCTATTAAAAATGTATAACATGATTTCATGACGATCTCAAAGAGGAGACAGCTAAAGCACCTGACATCTTTTTAGATATTTTCAACACATAGTAAGATTACACATCTACATCACATAATAATGATTACCTCACAGTTTCATTTCGTAAAGTCATTATTATGTGATGTAGATGTGTAATCTCTGTTGTTCCTGGAAGTTGGATGACTGGTGTAGTATCAAGTATAAGTGGGCCAAATAAACCAGAGGTTACTAAGCACAAAGTCTGTTCAGTATGTATTAGTAATTGATGTACTGGGGCTTCAATTAACAATATACACAAATACCTTTATTATGGGGAGATCTTCTCTATACACTAATAATAGTAAAATCATGTATCTTTTTCTCTCTATGAACTTATCCATATGCTCGGTGGAATCAATGCTGAACTCACTAAGATTGTCACATGATGCTCAAAACGGAAATTAGAACTGATTATTTGTAAATGTGAATGGATATGTTTTGAAAAAACATGACTCATTTTTGATATTACGATAAGTGGAAATATGTTATTAATGTTTTATCCAGTAGTTAACTTAGGGCTTTGATATTCTTATAATTAATCATTCTCATAGCAGATTACTAAACAAATCCTTAAATCACACCTACTCTGAGGCAAAATACGACGCACCTTTAATAATAGTGTGTTTTTTTTATAATATATTATTTTTGGTAGGGTATTACGTGTATCACAGTTTAACACTCGTTAAGCAAACTTATGAACATCAAAGGCTACATTAAAATGACGGATTTTAATTTTCACCTAACCACTAAAATGACAGAAAAATGAATAATGAAATGATCATTGTTTGCAATAACACAAGATCTCTAGCGTATGACACATTTTTAATTCACAATCTCATTTCTAAATTGCCTCACTTAAAAACTACTTTGCTAATTGGCTTCTGAATGCCACCAAAAATGTGAGACTCACACAACGAGTAGGTTGCGGTATTGGATGGAGAACGAACAGTAAACCCTCAGAGATGGACTTTCGTTTAGTTAATATTGAAATTAACGCTTAAACAGGGGATACTTATTTGCGCTAATAACGTTCTAAATAGTCATAAGTAGAACTTTACCATTGAACGAGAGCGAACCATGTCTTCATAAAGCTAGCAGAGATTACCGAGCCCTAAACAATTACCCAACCCAGGTTATACGTCCCGGTGACTGGGATCATCTATCTATAAACCAACAGCGAAATACTGTCAGAAGTGTCAACACTGAAGCAAGCTTACGATGTGCCCATGTTACGAAAAGGGAACCATCTGAAACGACTTCGTGGTAAGAACGGTGGATTTTACTCCTATTTAGGTCACAAGGAAATGCCTGGCATAAAAGGAGAATCTCACTGAAAAATTTAAACAAAGACATATACGTATGCCTACGGAGTAGGTGCAATGTGCATGTTAGGCATGATAACCAAAAACGTTAGGCCCACTTGACTAGAAAGTCCCAGGTAAACCTAAAGCAGTTACTAGGTATGTTGCTAATAATTCCAGGTCAGTCTTGAAAACTAAGGAAGCTAAAGCCTAACAAACCGCCCTTCTGTGACGATATGAGGCCGATGAAATTATACAGTGAGCAGAAACATTTGTCCACCCAAACTGTGACCTCTTACAACACTCGTTAGAGTCCAAAACGTTACCAGAAGAATGGTAGCAGGCGGTTAAAATCCCCATTCTACAAGGAAGGGAACAGAAGAGACCCAACGTACTATTAATCCGTGTTGGTACTCCCAATAGTGTCAAAGATTTTACAGATTGTTGTGGATGTTTAAGTGCAGAAGTTCTTGACAAACGCAACTTTCTTTACGGAGTACATAATTATCCTTTTGGCCTAGGATGTCTCGACAACCTGTTGGAACACTGAAACCCAGATTCATATAATACTCCTTGACTTTGCGAAGGGTTTGATACTGTACTCCATAGCTCGCTCATTCATTAGGCAGTTAATATGGGCTTCATAGAACCGTTACTCCCCTGGCTACAGAATTACCTACAGGGGCGGAAGTTCTGTACTCAGGTGAACAAAGCGTACTCAGATTGGAGGCCAGCCACTTCTGGAGTATCACAGAATTCAACTGTCGAGCCACTGCTGCTCTTAATTTTCATTATTGATTTCCTACTAAATATCTGCTCGTTTATTCTCATATACGCAGGCTACGTTAAACTGTGGAGAGCTATAAGATAGGACAGGGACACAAAACTTAAAAACAGGACCTGGCTATGTGGAGAAGTGGAAAGATAACAATGCTCTGACTAAACATACACGAGCGCAATGTAATTTACTACCACACTCCAGACGGTACTCAACCGGCCTATTACCTGAGTGGGCAATGAATAACTAGTTACTCCAAGTAAAGAGACCTAGGCTTAATCTTCACCGATAGATTGGAGACTAAGGAAGACCACCAAGTGGATGTCATGAAAGTATGCATAGCTTTCCACCTAGTCCGCAAGCAGTTGGGTACGCTGACGGCTAATCTGTTCCTCACAATATTTAAAACATGCATAAGGTCACAATAAGAAAACCACAACCCTAAAAATAGATCCCAACCTTCTATAGATGGTCCAAAGACAAACAACAATATGTGTAGCCACTCTTCGGAACAAACAATACTCCGACCGGCTGTGATAGCTGAGGCTGATTACCCTGGGCTACAGACGGTTGGGGAGGTCCTAATCACCACATACAACATACCAAGCACTACTGGACATCAAAACTAAGGCAGTTAAGTCGCTCTACATGTTCACACATTTCGAAGGAACACACGAACCATTGCCAACCAAGAAGGACGAACACAGGTGAGTGCAAATTTTTTGTCATTTAGAGACTGCTCCACCTGGAACGGACTGTTTAAAAAGCGACCACAGCCTCCAACTTTGTTCGTTTCAAAAAAACTAGACAACTATGGTAAACTTAGAGTCTTCTAGTACAAGAACTAGAAACTTGATAATAGTACTGAGCCCTGAACCTTAGAACTCTCGACTTTCATTTAATTTCACGACATTCTTCTAGATCTTACAAACCAGACTACCGAAGACAGAACGAAGGGAAGCAAGACTGTGCAAAGCGAGGGTTTAAAAAATATAAAACTAAAAATCGCAAGTTAAAAAATTGAAAATGATAGTAAATAAGAGGGGAAAAAATAAAAAAAATAAAAATAGAATAGCCGAAGCTTCCAGGTCTTCAACAGTCATGTAGCCAGCCACAACGAAAAAGCCGAAGACCAAGAACCGAAACTGCAAAATTCATGATGCGAGAGCGAAACAACCAACTGATTCAAACCAGCTTGTCATATAGTTAAAGAATATATTGTTCTGTAGCCTCTCTCTTCTAAAGCGCTTTTTCTTAGCCAAAAATGCAAGAGCTTCAGAATATTACATCATTAGTAGCACTCTAAAGTAATATCAACGAACCTTAGATTATAACTATGCAACCAGTCCCTAAACAAATAAATTATGAGGTGGATTTTGTTTTTGATGATTCACACATTTAAATTAGATCTTATTGTCGTCTGTCTAGAGTATCTTTTACTATAAATGACACAGTCTTTTGCAGAGTCCTATTTGTTGTGGACCTTCACTAAAGCATCCTAAGTAGGAAAGTATTTTAATTAGTTTCGATCATATGGTTTTACATTTTAAAGTGCCTTATGAAGACTTGAAATGCAAATGTTACCATTTTTTACACACAAAGTTATTTTATGGCCACTTAAGTCAGCACAAACACAGCTAAAAATGGGGTTGCTTTAAAATTTTTGGAGAGTAGGACGCCTCAAATGAATTTTTCTACGTCTGCGAAAATACTGGGCACATTGCTTGGCTTTTTCCAATTCCATAAAATCACCCCAACATTCAAAAATTTACACCTAAGTTTGTTTGATTAAGGTAAGCTTGGAAAGGTTCTCGATAATTTTAAACCAATTTTTAAATACAAACTAAGTCATATGTGTAAAATTGGTTTCGACATTTTAAAGGCTGTTGTCAACCAGTGTGTAAATAATGCAATCAAACAAATCCGAGTTATCTTGCTCGAACTGTAGTTTGTGTTGTTATAATCTAATAAGTAGAACACTTGGTACGAAAGTTAACTGCCTGATGACTAAAAATGATTTCGTGTATCGGAAATAATAATATCAATAAGTCACAATATGCCTGTCCCCCTTTGTAGATCACAGCTGCCGAGCAACATTCTCCAGTTAACTCTGTTTTTAGCTCTCCTTTCCAGTTCTTTTAATATGTCATTCAATCCTTTCAAGTCTACCCCTCCAATTTCTACAGTAATGTGCTCTTCAGTCCTCCTCTTTTAATTTGACACTGAGGGTTTCAAGTTATCGCCTGTCTTATAGTGCAGTTTGGTGACTTCCTTAGTGTTTGTCATAGCCACCTCCAGCACTTTTTTCTGCTTTTTTATTACTTAAAGTTGGTTTGTTCTGTGCCACCGTAAGTTGTTGCTGACGGCTCCTTGTCAATGGATTCAAAGCGTTTTGCAAAGACAACTGTTTATAAATACTTATATCTTTTGAAGGATGCTCTTCGTAGTTTTCCATGTTACAGCTCCTTACAATAGAACGCCTATCTTGTAGAGTCTTACATTTACATTAGCTAATTGTTTTCCAATTGTAGAACGGTTTCCCTTGCTTGGCCAATCTGTGCGTTCACATATGAATCGAATTCTCTATGTTTGTTGGTGATGTTGTCTCCGTATGAAAACGTTTTCACGTCTTCCACAGCTCCATCGCCAAATGCCATTTGGTCGGTGCTAGTTGTTCTGTATCTAAGGATCATGCCTATGTTTGAGCCTGTAGCTTAATAGATCACTGCTACACTGTCTGACGCCAACTGCATTTGTTGCTGTTTGTAGGAGAGGAGAAATGGTTAGGTTGTCTCCAAAGTCCAGATCGTCCAGCTAAATTCCAGCTGCTTAGTGAGTTTTGTTCTCCCCCACCCCTCAAGCTGTTGAGATTTGATATCCCAACCAACAAACAGAAGAAAAAGAGGAGATGAGAGTAACCATTTCTCTAAACGATAATCTTTTTTCCTCAGTTTGTAACCAGTGAGTTTTACTTTCGGTCGTATCGTTTCGCTTCCTTAGCTATGTAGGTGCTCCTTCTTGTCTCCTACATCGTGCAAACACTCCATGTACTTGTACTGGACTTGTTCTCGTGACTTCCGAAAGAATTTAGCTTTTACCATAATATATCATAATTCTTCGGACTGATGATCATCATGAACCCTAGAAGGATTTCAGGCAAAACTGAAATTATCTAAGAAATAAATAATAATGATGTATGGCTAACTAGATTACTATGTTTATTGAGAAATGAAATAAGTAATGTCACTTTTAAGTTAATTTCTACTCATTTCAGTACTTCAATTTGACTATTGTTAAGTAAGCTATTCGGATAGGTCAGGTTAATCGTTATTGTAAGCTTGCAGAACACCAGTTATTCCTATTCCAGAAGGTAAATAACAGCAACAACGCTTGTAACTGTAAGCATATATTATCCAGTTAGCCAAAATATATGATAATACAATGTTTACAACATCAGCACAAGTTTACTGGCTTTAATGGAATACGAACGTATCTAAAACAATTAACAGGCAAACAATATTCTTTACTTCTGAACGTATGTTGCCAATCAATTTGTTCCACAAACGTCACGATCAGGCCTACTTGGAAATCATGAGCATCTAAAGATGGGAGGCGATTCGACCAAACAATATTCAGTATTGTCAGTGCATCAGCTTCTTCGACAACTGCACTTACCAACACTCTGCTACTCATTTCAAAAGTTACATCTCTGCAGGATGACGCATTTGAACATATAACGATTTTTACTTAGTCTATTTGCGTTACAGATTGGTTGTTGGTGGGATACAACCAACAGCCAGTAAGCACTAGATAGCAGTTTAGTCGTGGAATGGGACTTTGCAGCAGTGCGCTCCCACGATTTCTTTAGGGGACTAGAACCCAGGACCTTCAGGGAGGGGAACGACTGTCTGTCTACATCAGTGAGGCGGCGCACAAGGTAGGATTCCATATATTTATCAATTTGTGATATAGCAGAACTATATTTATTATTCAGTTATCCTAATCTATGTGTTGGTTACAAATTATATATCAGTCTATTGACTTTCGTCGAGTTCACATTCATTTGTAAAATTTGAGAAATATCATTTAACATCCCATATTAATTATGGCTTATTTATCTAAAACATTGAGACCGTATTACATCTACGACTCATTCGACATGGAAGGTATTCTCTCCCCCTAATCTGCATATAAAGACCGTCGTACAAAAGCTTTTCCAGCCGAATTTCCGTAGTTACGACTAGTTAGCTCATCAATATAGCAGTAAATTCGATGAAACATATTGGATTTCGATTATAACTTATTCCTATGGTAAATTAGTATGAATATTTGACGTGATATTATGCAAATACCTGCGATTCAGTAATTTGGTGGTAGTTTATGTGTTGCTGATACATGTTGGCAACAGATTCTTGAGATCTTAAGAGGACTGATACTCTAGTGAAATTCGATAACTGAGTAGTAATCAATCTGATATTTGTCTAATCATTTTTATAGCGCTAATCCGCCAGCCAAGTTACAATCTACCCACCAGTCTAAGTGAATTGACATAGAGGTGATGACCGGTGATCCATGGTAGAATTCGCTAGCAAGCCTCAGTTCTCTTAATAATACAAGCACTTCAGATAGCACGAAACCTAGGATAAACAGGATTCCCGACTAATTACTCTCAAACTCTAATTCGTCGCAATATTGTTTCTGAGATACCAAGTCACTTGGACAGGTGAAGGTATTACAATTTGATAAGAGTTAGATGAGAACTGTAAAACCGATAACACAAACATAACTCAGCGACTAACGCAAATATCTGTGCTTACACGAAACATATCAAAGTTATTAAACACTCAGCAAAATATCCAGAAAAGATTTCGATGTAGTGCTATGCAAGATTGCTAATTGAGTGTTGGTATTTCTGCCTTCCTGAAAAGTATGCCAAATCGCTCGTAATATAAAGTAGGCCAGTTGTTTAGTTTCACATAAAAGTGTAGTTTCCTATTAATTAACTGTGCCATCTGATATCAACCCTCAATGGAAGCAATCAATGCAGTCACCAACCATCAAACTGTGTTTTGTGAGTTTCAGGTATCTAGGATATCGCTAAACTATTCGAAGTAATAAAGTCAGGCGTTTGAACCATCGTATGAATGAATTTGAACTAAATATAATTTGTTAACATTTTGAATGCCTTAAGTTTATTTTATGCAGCAAATTAAATATGTTTCAAGCTAACGTAACTGGTTTTCGATAAAACTATATAGCATTGACAGATAGCTGATAATAACTCCCTAAAAGGTAACAATTATGATCTACGACAGTTTACATCCTGAAATGTCTAGTGACTTATGATTGGTTAAGAACTGGAGATACACATATTCAGATATCGCATGATAAAATATACTTTTACTTTCTACCCATCCTGTATATCGTGTCAATGCATTATTGTTGTTACTAATATCTGAACCACACATTTGAACGGTTAAACGAAGTTGATTTTGCATCGCATGACAAAGTATGCTGCAATGTTATTAATAACATACCTGATTAGAGAAAAACAGAAAAAGTAGATAAGTCACATAAACTGCTAAAATTCATAAATTTTTTATTATTTTGTAAATAGATAATAATTCACAGTAGAAAATGACACAATTACATAAGAATAAACTGATAAGATTATATAAATACATATCTCTGAGGATGCAAACCACTCTATCAACAAACTACACTACAACATACAACTACTACTTCCATATTCATAAGTAGTCCTTACAATAAACTACAATAGAAAGAAATTAGTAGTTTATCTATGATAATCGATTTATTTTTCAGAAGTAGTAGTAGTAGCAGTACTATACGTTTTTCTATCAGTAAATAAATGTACAACAGAAGGAGATTACTATTTGAAATTTATGCGACTAACCAACTTTTTCACATGAATTAAAACAATTTCATTTATTACTTATTAAAAAGAAAACATTTACATACTATTATCTATGAGGATAACAATTACAATAATAATGCATCAAATAATATCACAAAATAAGCTGTAAAATACAATTAACATAACTATAAACGTATTATACACATTAGTATATATGTATTTAGACCTAAACACAAATAATGATTGCAGTAGGAGGGATACAACTATGCTAGATAAATGATTCATTCTCATAATTACTACGACTAATTTACATAAATAATAAAGTATAAATGATAATCAAGAAAGAAAAGAAGCTGCATTGGAACAGTCTTCAGCTGGAAAATGATCAGTCTACAAAATAAATAAATAAAAACTAAAGAAAATGCTTCAATATTATTTTTAAAAAAAAACGTTTCAATAACTGTGATAACACTGACAAGATAAAGTGTTAAATGTAAGTTAGAATATCAGAAATAAGGAATTGGTTTGTCAACAGACATAGTGTAAACATAGACAAGTGCAAATGAAATATGATTATCTGATTACTAATTACAATAAAAGATGGTAGTGTATGTTTATAATGACGACGATGATGATGATATTATTATCACTGCTGAATAAATTAGTCTGGATAAAGTAAGTGATCTGAATGATACGAGTCATGAAGATTAGAAACTTCCAAAGAGACATTAATATTCTGCCAGTGGATATTTTTCTGATTAGTCGATGAAGAACACCAGCGGCAGCAACCAACTGAACAATATGGGCAAAGCTTTAAATTTCGCGAATCGGACAATTCACAAGTACCAACAGATGGGTTGGTAGTTACAGTAGGTATAACACTAAAAAAATAACAATTAAAAATGATAAGATTACGAATTTGAAGTGCAAAAGTAAATTTTGATATTCGCACTCGTTACAGATTAATCTAGGTCGGGTACAACTAAAAACCAAGGAGCAGTGTACAGCATGTTAGTCGTAGTATGGAAATTCTCGGCAGTGTATACCTTCGATTCCACAAGGGAATGAAACCAATCACCTTCAGATGCTGTGATGGCCGCTTAATCATCACAACTACTGGGACAGCGTCTAATGGAAGAATTCATACTTTAAATAATGTGATACAGCAGGAAGATTAATTTCACGAGAAGTCGGGGAATTGCCACTGACGAGAAGTTGAAACAGAGGTCTATTGTTACCCAGCCGACATCAAACTGCGACAAATACAAACATGGAAAATAAGAATGTTTCAGCGAAGAGTTAAACAATATTCTATATACCTTCAATAACTGTCATCCTGTAATTTAGTTTTCGCTTGAGGTAGAAAACTGATCAAACTTCTATTTATTTGATGTATTAATGGCAATGAAACCTGTTGGTACTTTAAAGTACATTTAGAGAAAACCATTTTGGAATGGTCAGTTATCAAGCTCCCACAACTGGGTCCCTATCAGCAGAAACAGACATTTAATTGTATCTCTCTCAACACGAATGCGAAGAATTTGCAGTCCTGACATGATAAATTAAACATCTTAAAGAAAAGTTTATTGAAAATGAGTATTCACCTAGATTCATTGAAAAGCTCGAAAATCTAAAAATATCAGAATCTACTGTACCAAAGAAAGTACTTTACATGAAGATAGATTCCAACAGTAACAAAGCTACAGATAACCTAAAGAGAAAATTTTCTAATTCGTGCAAAATGGCATTTTCTAAAGTGACCTTAAAACTACTGTCATCTAGTGGTGCCCTGTTCAACAACTGAGGCAACTAATCACTTCTGTGTGCATTCATCAAAACACCTACTTGAATGGAGCTTGTTATATAGGCTATTCAATGAGGGTTCTATCTAAGAGGGTGCAAGAACATCATTTAACTTGGTTGAGAAGAGGTGGCAGTGGACCAATAAAAAGCTCAATTAGAGAAAGTCATGAAAACACAGGTCACTCAATCAAAACAGACTATTCGTTTAAAATCATCTAAAAAGTCAACAAAAGCTTACCGAAAACAGTTGTCTCTAGTATCCCCGCAACTGTTAATGATCTTGACTAAACATTTACTGGCATAACTAGGTATCCAAAACAAACGTATTCGATGCTTGCTTTTACCTTAAAATCGAACTCGAAATATTTTTTCCTTTATAGACCATTATTATCTCCTAATGACCATTCACCCTTGAACCGATTTGCTTTCATTCTAAATATGTTTTATTTCAGTTATTGGAGAAAGAATTATCTTAACATACTACACAACTTTTTTCATACTTAATAACTTTTACTAAACTTCTATACCATTATGATGAATAATCGACGAATAATGCATTTTCTGGTTCTTATGAATAATGTTTCTTTTACTGTTGTTATGTTTACTTACTTATCGTTATTAACAATTTTGATCATTACTACGAAAAACGTACATATTCGCAATTGTACGGTTTTAAAAATAAGTTCACTGAAAAGAGAACTCTACGCTGAAACATTCTTGTTTTTCATGATACAATATTCATTTTTCGTTCATTTAGTACAAACATCAAAATTAAATAACCAATTACACAAAACCATTTCAGCTCTAACAAAAGTCAATGACTGACTGAGATATCCTACACATTACGTTTGAACACACCAATTCATTTATCTGTACACCATAGGCGGCTAGATACCTTATATATCATGATAAATAATCGTAAGTACATTTGAAGATGGCAACGCCACAATCAATAAACAGATTTACAAACGACAGTGAAAGACAGAAGAAGAGACAAAATTAACATGATTTACCCAAACGGAAACTTCGTGTTTGCTTGTTTTATTATGATGTACAGAAAGACAATAAAACCTGTTGAAAAATTTGATTTTAAATCTCAATTAACAAACTCTGACATCATAGAAACGTATTATCATTTAGATCTTTTCTAGGAACCAATTAGTTATTAATGTTAAACATAATAATTATACTTCTTTGATCAGACGACCACGTTACTAAATGATTCTTAGGACTAGTATTATTACTTTGATTTGGATACTAAGGACGCTCTCAAATGCCAGATCAACTTAGTGAGGCAGAGAAAAATAATGGTCTATGTAGGAAGTTATACTATCAAATCTTACAAAATCCATGTAACCTGTCTTCATTTATGCGCTGGGTAATTAATCCTAATTACGATTCACTGAAATATTATTGTTGAAATCATAAATGTAAGCTAATCGGTGCCAACTAAGTAGTATGAATGACAAGAGCACGCCACGATGCCAGTCTTAAGTTTGCTTCCTGAAGAGTCCGCGAGTGTGCGCTTCTGAGTTTCATACAAGGAGGAATCACCTAACTAGAGCATCTGGATCTCCAATGTGTTAGTGTATCGTAATTCTAACTAACATGTCCACAAATCATGCCTACATAGTAGCACGCTGACTAGTCTACTTTAAACTACTTGGAGTTAGTGGTCAATAGAGAAAATGCTAGAAGTTTTTAATGTAAGTTATATATAAAACTTAGTGTTTCCCATTATTATTTTGTTTGTCTTATTGTTCCGGTTCATTGGGTAATATCATTTGGAGTATTAAATCCTTGTTCTGATTTTATAATAAGTCCGTGAAGAAGTCGTGTGATCGAATAGTAAACAGTGAAAACCTCAGTATATTGTTCGTATAAGATCAGCAATCTCTACAACCCTATACACTAAAATAGCGAGATTTGAGTATGTCGTACACTAGTAAAATAAGGAGCACATGGATACAAGAAAAGCTATATCTAGCTTCATGATTTAGTTTTATTATAATAAATAACCAGTTCATAATTAACGACTACTCTATTATAACTACAAAAAGAAAGAATAATTTGCGACATCAAACAATCAAGTTTACCTAACTTGTACTATACAATAGTTAATGACACTATCTGGGTATCTAAAGCATTTTTAAGCGAAGCAATAAAGCCCACAATAGATTTTAGAGGAATATACAGTTGCGTTACTGAGGTTATTTGGCAGTGACAAATATAGCAGCCCCACCAACCACAAAATAAGTCAGGTTAACAGTATCTATCGGAAAATAAAAATGAACTTGGGTACAATCAAAAGATATTCAAAATTAAAATCCTAAAGTTCAGTTTCTCTACTAAACTACTTCTGTACAAGAATGCAAGATAATATTCCGTTAAATAAAATAAAAGTAACCTCTTTGCTGTATAGCTACGGGAAATTTAGTGCCACTAGGCAAACACGCAGGCAACAAAGCGTAAAAAATTAAACAGGTAGTTAACAACTAAATAACTATTAATATTAGTTGAAGGATACTTATATAGAATAAAAATGTGACTACAACAAAAGTATTTAGGACCAAGGATTTTAACCGTTGCGACAATATATTTAAGTACTAAGTCAAATTCTCAACTCAAGAAGACACTCTAGGTATGATGAAATAATTAAAATATTTCTCTGTAGGAAACAATGGACAGTTAAGCAGTAAAATACGACTTAATGTTGACTAAATGAACCATGAGCACAACAAATAGTCGAGAGTTGATGTAAGTAGTTAAATATCATTCCGAAAGTCTTCTAATGAGTAGATTCTGGGAACAAGATGATAAAAGTCACTATCGTAAGAAGACTAGGGATTATGTTAAAGAAATATAAACACCACTCTACATTTTATAGAACAAGTTAACTAGCAAGGAATATTATTTCTGCGATTTTTAATCTTGTTTTAAATAATAAATAGTCATATCACAGTTTAGTTAAGATCGACTTCTTGAAAACTCACATCCTATCAAGACTACCGAACAAATGAAAAACAATACAAAGACGAAACTTACAATTGATCTCCCCCAGGACTTCTGTTATGTGAAACAACTGTTAATGTGTTGTTCATACTACCATTATCACTACGGCATCGAGATATTCTCCACAAGCCAGTCTTGCTGATACGATTATTAACGCATAGTTGTAAAGTTGGAAACGATTCAAATATAGCCAGTAGTACATTACGGTTTAATCCAAACCACCATGGATTACCCGGACCAGATGACAATGAAACATACAAAAACATACTAAACAACACAGGTACACAAATTACTAATGCACTGCTTTTTGAGGCAGAAAGATAGCCATCTAATCTTAAGCCTAGTAATATTAATGAAGTACATAGAAAAATAACTATTAATAGGTGTGAAGCATAATAACGTACAGATAATCTACGTTGGGATACTGGAATAAAGAAAGCTGTAAAATATGTAATTAATGCAATAGTTAAACCAGCGAAACAAAATAAAAATCCCATAGCTAATGATATGAATGATGGAATAAATGTGACAATCCAATTTGAACGTATCCAATTGTCAAGTCTAGCGATTAAGAATAATAGTTGCAAGAGATTAGCAGCAATGCATAATTCTAAGGTAAAAGAGCACACATGACGTGAACGTGGTGTAAAAACAAAGGAATCCGAATTATTGTTATTATTGATAGCATTAGTTGTAGCTGTAGTGGCAGTAGTTATGGTAGAATTGCCAATATTGTTATTTAAGGATCTTGAATGGTGTTGTCTTCGACGTCGTGCACTAGCTGTTAATGTTGCTCTTGAATCTATCAGAACAAAAAGAAATCCGAACACACCTAATGCGCCCACAACTAGTAATGGTGACAAAATAATTAAATAAGTAAGATTAGATGACTCAACTGATAAATGAATGCATAATAACACTTCAGAACATGTAATAAGAAGGTGAAAAAATGCTGATACAGACATTGCTTGAATATAAGGTAAAGCCGGATCATCACGAACAACAAATGAATTATATTCTGAGTCATCAACATGGATTCTCCAATGTCTACACCATACTATTAAGCCAACTAACCATCCAACAAAAACAATTGTTTTCCATAACCAAAGCGGTAGGAATATCGTCCAATAAGGAATTATTAAAACATTATCCATTCTGACGGCAATCAATAGCAACCACACACTGACACATACACTAATGCATATTGTACCCTCATTGAGATTTTCAAGTGCTTTCTGAAAAGAAGCCATTTGACTTGATGAAACTGAAGAAGTTATGCACACTGAGTCGATGAAAATTTGAAAATCAACTGCTGGAACTTTGATAAAACAAGTGAAAAATAATAGTTGAGTTGTTGGTATTTTTTTTTCACTATTGTAAAAGCGTCAAGTTATATTATTCAACACATACATTCCAGGACCTGAAATGTGGAGAAACGAATCTAGTTTATTTTTCGGAAATAGGGGGATGAGTTTAGTAAATATATGACTGCCATATAAACTTGTACAAATTAAAATAATAATTTCTTTTAACACCGACAATCTTATTTTTCACACAGTACTAAATTCGTTAGGTGTAATTCATCTAAATTGTTTATAGGCCAGGAACTATTCGTTTATGATAATTAATTTTGAATTCACAATCGCAGAACCTGAAACGAATTCATCTTAAAGAATATTCGTCGTTTAAACATCTTTGTTTTAAATATGGCTTTATTAATCGTCCTAAGGTACTGAATAAACTACTGATAAGTCACACTAAGAGTCGGACAATCAGATTTGTTTTATCGAAAATGCCGAGAGACAGTGTACTTTAAAATTAAAAGCATTCCCGCAAATATACTCAAACAATAGCTTTTTTTATTTGAGATGGCTAAGGATGAGATGTTTTACTCTGATAAATAAATGCTTTAAATTAGTTAACATTTTAGCATTACTTTGTAAAAATGAAGTAACTTTGAACCTTGCAAAATTGAATATGGCTTAGTTTATCACCTCTCTCGATTAGTATAGGCAAATAATTTCACAATAATGACATCATACTAAAAACATAGGACAAAGAAAAAATTTTGACATAGTAAGAAACGTCAAGAATAATGACGACTGGGAATGAATTCAGATACGAACCATTACTAAAGATTCGGATCCAATGACGTCTGAACATAGGTTTTCTAAAGTTATGCTTCACAACCATACAGTAATAAACGTAATATGCACGTATAACATAGAACCTAGCACATAAACACATCGGTCCAAGTTTTTACACCTAAGTAGCATAGCAAGATAAACACTGAATCAGTAGAAGTAGTAATTACTTTAATAGTGGTAAGAAAAAAAGTGAACATATGGAATATGGTTCAGGGAGAAAGGATTAGTCCGTCAAAAGATAGGTACAAAACACGTTTAGGCTCATGATTTGAGGAGGATAATCAGCGAATGCACTTGCGCCACTGTGACGGATTCTGAACAATATTTATTCAGGTACAACGTAAAACTCGAGGCACGTGCTCATGGGACCAAGTTACCATACCACATTAGGACGACGAGAACACATTTACAAGATTAACAAAACAGTATAACCCAACAGAAAGAAATAAAACAAACGGAAGTACTTAAGATTTACAACGTATTGAGGGCATAACATTTATGCCAAAGTGACCGATATTTGAGCCATGTAATCCAGTGTCTTCAACTAATGATCATGACTGTCAAGCTGACTCCAACAAAGTAGCTTGGATTTACCAACATGGCTCAAATCAGCTGTCAGTGACTTCATGAACTGATGCCGTGTATCGGCTTAGTCGCAAATAACTTTCATCCTACTAATATCAGTCTGGAGCGCGCATCAAGCAAGGTGGTGGTTAAGCGTACTTAACATACGCCCCAACTACCTTAATCAATGAAGATTCACAACCGGACTAACATATTTGCTGTTATTCTTCAATACAGTGTCTGCCTTCATCATTACTTATCCAGTGACTCCAGCAAACGAGACCGATGCTTCGAAGATATCGATAATTGGTATACCAACAACCTACAAATTCTGTCACAACTTAATGGTCGCATTTCGCACCCATACAGTAAGGTGAGATGGATTGCCACCCACTGCGACACGAATTGGTGTGATTCTAAGTGAAAATAAAGCGAAGAAAGAGTATATAGTGTTCACGAAGACCTAGACCAAAGTTAAGACACCTAGTTTGTTAATTATGGGCTAAACACAAAATTAAATTAAATGCACTTAAAAGAGTGCGTTATAACGCAAAGTAAAAATATACATAACGTTACTACTCAGTGATACTAATTAACTCTAGAATACTCCAGAGAATTTAGAGGCGGTAACATTATTACAGAAACACCTTTTTGTGGTTGCTAATAACCACCATAAATACCATCGTCGTCGTGAGTATTTGTTACCAAGAGGGACGATCGATTGTTACCTTAACATCTTAAATTGGCGCTCAAACTCCAAACTTCAAAAGTCGACATCAAATATCCAATATCTGTGAGGTAATTCTCTTCCTGCTCGCGTCTTCGGTGTCGCGGTTTAAGTTTATGGTCTTCAGTCTCTTTTCGAAGTTAGCTGGCTCCACGACTGTTCTTCATTTAGAAGTTTCAGCTGGTATTTTTGTTATGATAATTATGCAATTTTTTCCATTTTTCTCCTTTTTTCAACTTCTTTTTTCCATATTTTTCTCTATTTTTATATTTTTTTTAGAAACCCTTGTAATGCACTAGTCTCCGTTCCATCGTTCCATCTTTGGTAGTCTTGCTCGTAGTTAGGGCTCAAAAGAACACCGTAGAATAAATAAAAGTTGAAAGTGTTAAGGTTCAATGCCTCAGGATTTTAACCCAGTTTCAGAGGACTCTAGGTAAACTATAGTGGCGAACATAATCACCTAGCTTAAGTTAAAAATAAGCTCATACGTAGGCCATGGTTACTTTATCTAAATACGCGTTCCAAGTGTATCAAAGTCTAAATGACAAGAAATTTGCCCTCACCTATGTTTCTACTCTCCGATTAGCAATATTTCGTGGGTTTGTTCAAATGTATGAATATGTGAGGCAGATAGTATGCTTTAACTTTGATGGCCAGTAGTGCTTGGTATGTTGTATCCGCTGATTAAGTAACCGCTCAACTGTCTGTAGCTCATAGTAAATAGCCTCGGCTGTCACAGCCGGTCGGAGTATTGTTTGCTCCGAAAAGTGGCTACACATATTGTTGTTTGTCTTTGGACCATCTATAGAAGGTTGGGATCTATTTTTAGGGTTGTGGTTTTCTAATTGTGGCCTTATGCATGTTTTAAATATTGTGAGGAACATATTTTCTGTCAGCATACCCAACTGCCTGCGGACTAAGTGGAAAGCGATGCATACTCTCATGACATCCCCTTGGTGGTCTTCCTTAGTCTCCAATCTATCGGTGAAGATTAAGCCTAGGTCTCTTTACTTGGAGTAACTAGTTATTCATTGCCCGCTCAGGTAATAGGCCGGTTGAGTACCGTCTGGAGTGTGGTAGTAAATTACATTGCGCTCGTGTATGTTTAGTCAGAGCATTGTTATCTTTCCACTTCTCCACATAGCCAGGTCCTGTTGTTAAGTTTTGTGTCCTTGTCCTATCTTATAGCTCTCCACAGTTTAACGTAGCCTGCGTATATGAGAATAAACGAGCAGATATTTAGTAGGAAATCAATAATGAAAATTAAGAGCAGCAGTGGCTCGACAGTTGAATTCTGTGATACTCCAGACGTGGCTGGCCTCCAATCTGAGTATGCCTTGTTCACCTTAGTACAGAACTTCCACCCCTGTAGGTAATTCTGTAGCCAGGAGAGCAACCGTTCTATGAAGCCCATATTAACTGCCTAGTGGTTGAGCAAGCTATGGAGTACAGTATCAAACCCTTCGCAAAGTCAAGGAGTATTATATGAATCTGTGTTTCAGTGTTCCAACAGGTTGTCGAGACATCCTAGGCCAAAAGGATAATTATGTACTTCGTAAAGAAAGTTGCGTTTGTCAAGAACTCCTGCACTTAAACATCCACAACAATCTGTAAAATCTTTGACACTATTGGGAGTACCACCACGGATCAATAGTAAGTTGGGTCTCTTCTGTTTCCTTCCTTTTAGATTGGGGCTTCCACCTCCTGTTTCCATTTTTTCTGGTAACGTTTTGGACTTCAACGAGTGTTGTTGCATCTTGGAAATATGTTGAGCTTTAACTTCATGCCTGTTTTCCAGACTAACCAGGGTTTAGATTTGATGTACCTTATTCCTGTCTTCATAGATGTGATTGCCGAGCCAGTGATCATCGCTGAAGTGCAATATGGTTTTCTGACGTATTGAAAAATGAAAACTTCGCCTGTCTCAGCGTTTGAGAGAAACTCTTTCAGGAGGACTGCTACAGTTTCGAGGTTTTGATTGTTTGATGACATTCGGGCCATGAAACTGTATAGTTCTCTGGTGTTCGCCTGAAAATTTTCTAGCTAGATTGGCTTTTAATTTTTATTTATTGTGGGGGGGGGCATGATCACTGTTTCCTATTGGGGCATCAATTTCAATATATGCTAATCGGTCTTTGCTGTTGGAAATTCCGTAGTTTAACTTGGAGCCCTTACTATCCGTTCTCCATGCAGTATTGAATACTACCTGTTCTGTGAAACCCACCGTTTCGATTCCAGCGGGAAGCCCATTTGTAATGTCTTTTAAGTGAGACCTCTTCGGCTAGGCTCAGTGACGTGGTGTTGATGTTTCCAGTGAGTATCGGGTATGTGCCCTATTGTTTAAGATTGGTAAAATCGTTTGAAGTAAACTATACTTAATGTGCACGTGAGCGTTTCTTAGAAGTCCTTATATACCGCCAACATGGTACTTATTGCTGGTAAAATTAAATTTGCGCCAGATAGATCCTGTTAAGTTTATCATCAAGGTATTATTTACAATTGTCGCCCTAATGAAGCTGTAAAATTTTTTTTTACTTGCATGAAAATCTTTCCATTTTTGCTGTATTAAGCGATTCCTTTCAACCTGTATTTTGTCACTTTGTCGTGCTCTGACTTTGTTGTGATTCTTGTTTTTTTAGGTTGAATTGTGACTGGCAGGCGGAATCCAGGGCGCGCATTTTGTCCCATTCGGGACTCATCGGCTGTTTGTACCTGTATGTTCCCACTGGATTTGAATTTGATTTTCTTCGTACCGAACTCTACATATGGCAACAAAGGCTGACCAGTTTCAGACCATTACAAATCGACGGGAACATACAAGCTTATTCTTAGATCTTGTTTCTGTTTGTTCATTCCCTCATTATGACAGTTATTAAACTTTTGTGTACAATCAGATTGCTATCAGTATTTTTCTTTGGTGGCATATGTTGCTTACTATTGATATCTTTAGTTTTGTCGAACTGAATTTCAAAGTCTTGTTGTAAGCCATATTGGGTTGATATTTTACCTGTCTATAACTGAGTAATTTAACTCGGTTGGTTTCAGGCATAATTTGGTTCCTTTATTTGTTAGGAACACTTCTTATTGGACATGTAACTAATGTGTTTTGTTTTATAACAAAATCATTGTAAAATTTGCTTGAATCTCCTTAGTTGTATATGGAAAGTAAACTGTTGAGGTTTATATGCTAAATTTATGTTTGTTGTTAAATATAGTACCACGTTTTACACCAATTAATTGTATCATTGGATATTCTATCATGGATTTGTACGTGTCTCAAAAAACCGTTGACCCTATACAGAAGTAACGTAAACGTTCAAACGTTTTCAGGAGTTTTGGTTTTTACAGAGGTCACTTGCATACATTGCGACCCCCCCTCCCACATCGTATTCTCTGTCTTTTCCTGGCAGAAACATGCCCTGGATGTTCATCTCGTCGTTTTGGATTTTAGGCGAGAGCCGCATCCCGGTAGATATAACTATCCTCGGTTTTAGGGTAGTCCATGGGTGTCTAAGTTCGGTTATTTTGCTTCACAATTCACGTACGTTACTCAATAGACAGCCGATTAGTTGCCTGGTTTTTATGTCTTTCTTTGGTTGGCTTATTACCTGTGGTTCAGCGATATTAGTCTCGTTTATATAAAAGTGGTGACCAGTTTCTATGGAACTGAACTGGGAGATTTTTTGTTGTGTAGTGGGGGTAGTAGTCACTGTAGTCGGTTCTCTTCGGAGATGTACTCGGCAATAGAGGTTGTCTTCCAAAAGTCACAAAAACGAGTTAAAAGCCGCACTTGTGGCTGATTTGTGCCTTCTCAGCATCGGATATGTCCATGTTGGACATACTTGATCTCGCACCAAGCTTGCATAGCTTCAGTTAGATCCAAATGGTTTCTGAATTTTATGTCCATTATTCGGGGTAAGCTTATTGTCTATAGATGGGCAGAATGCGGTTGCTTGCAGACACCCACTGACATGACTTCTTTTAGGTTTGTTTGTTCGAAAGCAACTTTCATTGGTGCAAGTTGTGCACACTGTACTTGTTTGTACAACCCTCTGGCAGTTCAAAGACTTCATGCACAACTATAAAGGTGTTTTCTTTCAAACCTGGCAAGTGTTTTTTATATAATAATAGTTTAACTCCACCCGCAGCTCTTCTAGGGTTGTTGCCGGTCGCAAGCCCGGGTAAAGGAGATGGGTTGGGCATAGGGCTAGCACCCCTATCCCGTAAAACACAAGTTTGCTGAAAAAACGCTATTCAGAATAAACAAACTTAACCATTTAAACTCTGCCCTGGAAGTGGAAGGAATCTATATGACGCTTCATGATGAAAGCCGAGATTCTTCGGAAGTCATGAGGCCAATACCACCCCTTCTAACGACCAGAGCAAAAGTTTTTATAGGTACATGCAATGTTCGGACAATGTGGGAGACCGGAAAGATCATCCAGGTAGTAGCAGAAATGAAGGGATATAACTTAACTGTGCTCAAAATCAGCGAAACGCATTGGACTCAAACAGGACAGAAAACATTAGCTACGGGAGAGGTGATAATATATTCCGGGCACGAAGAGGAAAATGCCCCACACACCCAAGGAGTTGCTCTGATGCTGTCTAAGAAAGCGCGCAATGCACTTGTAGGATGGGAACCACATGGACCCAGGATCATCAAAGCATCTTTCAAGACAATGAAGAAGGGGATTACAATGAACATCATCCAGTGTTATGCACCCACCAACGACTGCAACGACGAGGACAAAGATCAGTTTTATGGTAGGCTGCAGTCAATTATAGCAAAGTGTCCAGGAAAGGATCTGACAATCCTAATGGGGGACCTAAACGCCAAAGTCGGAATGGACAACACCGGTTACGAAGACATCATGGGACGACAGGGACTGGGAGAAAGAACTGAAAATGGTGAAAGATTTACAAATCTTTGTGCTTTCAACAAAATGGTTATAGGTGGTACAATATTTCCCCACAAACGCATACACAAGGCTACATGGATCTCACTGGATCATACCACAGAGAATCAAATTGATCATATATGCATCAATAAAAAATTCAGAAGATCAATGGAAGATGTGAGAACCAGGAGAGGAGCTGATGTAGCTTCAGACCACCACCAAGTGGTTGCCAAAATGAAACTGAAACTAGAGAAGCAATGGATAACTGGAGCAACAGCATTGAAACGGTTCAATACAGCCTCTCTTCGAGATACCGACAAACTCAAGGAATTCAAAATAACTCACAACAACAGGTTTCAAGCCTTACAAGATCTGCTGAACAAGGAAGAAACCACAATGGAGGACAACTGGAAGGGAATCAAAGAAGCACTAACTTCAACTTGTCAAGAGGCTCTGGGCTGCAAGAATTACCATCATAAGGAATGGATTTCCACGCAGACCCTGAGAGAAATTTAACCAAGGAGGAACAAGATGGCAGAAATCAACAACAGCCGAACTAGAGCAGAGAAAATCAAGGCACAAAATGAATACACAGAAGCAAACAAACAAGTAAAGAAAAGCATTAAAGCCGACAAACGAAAGTATATCTAAGGCGCTGCAACGACAGCGGAGAAAGCTGCAAGAGAAGGAAATATGAAACAGCAATACGACACAATGAAAAAACTGGCAGGGAAATATAGTAAACCAGAGCGACCGGTCAGGAACAAAGAAGGCAAGCTAATCACCGAGATTCAAGAACAAAGAGATCAATGGGTAGAACATTTTGAGGAACTCTTGAATAGACCAGCTCCACCGAACCCACCAGACATCGAAGCAGCATCTGCAGACCTCCCGATAGATGTTAATCCACCAACGATGGAAGAAATCAAGATAGCCATCAGACAGATCAAAAGTGGGAAAGCAGCAGGACCTGACAATATACCAGCCGAAGCACTCAAGTCAGATATAGACATAACGGCAAGGATGCTCCACGTTTTATTCAAGAGGATCTGGAAGGAAGAACAGGTGCCAGCAGACTGGAAAGAAGAATACCTTATCAAGATACCAAAGAAAGGGAATTTGAGCAAATGCGAGAACTACAGAGGAATCACACTATTGTCAGTACCAGGAAAAGTCTTCAACGGAGTGTTGTTAAACAGAATGAAAGACTGGATGCTCAACTTCAAGATAAACAGGCTGGTTTCCGTAAGGATCGGTCATGCATAGACCAAATCGCAACACTACGCATCATCGTTGAACAATCAATTGAATGGATCTCGTCATTGTACATCAACTTCATCGACTATGAGAAGGCGTTTGACAGCGTAGACAGGAGATCACTATGGAAACTTCTTCGACACTACGGTATACCAGAGAAACTCGTCAACACCATCCAGAATTCTTACGACGGACTACAGTTTAAAATTGTGCATAAAGGACAGCTGACAAATGCATTCTCAGTAAGAACTGGTGTCAGACAAGACTGTTTGCTCTAGCCCTTCCTCTTCCTCTTAGTGGTCGATTGGATCATGAATTCTCGACATCTGGGGAGAAGCACGGGATTCGATGGTTAAGTAGGATGCAACTTGATGATCTGGACTTCGCGGATGATCTAGCTCTTCTATCCCATACACAACAGCAAATGGAAGTAAAGACAACCAACGTAGCAGCAACCTCAGCATCAATAAGCCTGAACATACATAAGGGAAAGAGCAAGATCCTCAAATTCAACACCGAGAGCACCGACCGAATTGAACTTGATGGTGAAACTTTGGAAGAAGTGGATACCTTTACATACCAGGGGAGCACCATCGATGAACAAGGAGGATCCGATGCAGATGTAAGAGCAAGGATCGGCAAGGCAAGAGCAGCATTCCTACAGCTGGAAAATATATGGGACTCCAAATAACTGTCTACCAACCTCAAAGTTAGACTCTTCAATTCGAACGTCAAGTCAGTTCTTCTGTATGGAGCTGAAACGTGGAGAACTACTGCAAACATCCTCAGGAGGGTATAGGTATTTATCAACAACTGTCTACGAAGAATATTAAATGTCTGTTGGCCGGAAACCATCAGCAACGGCCTACTTTGGGAGAGAACAAACCAACTTCCAGCTGAAGAGGAAATCAGGGAATGACGTTGGAAATGGATAGGACATTTATTGCGAAAATCATCAGACTGTATCACGAGACAAGCACTAACTTGGAACCATGTTGGAAAACGGAAAAGAGGAAGGCCAAAGAACACCCTGCGTCAAGAACTGGAAGCAGACATAAAAAGGATCAACAGTAACTGGAGACAGCTGGAAAGGATTGCTGAGGACAGAGTTGAATGGAGAAGACTGGTGAGCGGCCTATGCTCCTCTGAGAGGGCTAACAGGCGTAAGTAGGTAAGTAAGTAATAGTTTATTCCCAGGTAGCATTTTGTACATGAGAGCATACCAGTTTACTGGCATGATCAGAATGATATAGATTGTTTTTAATAGGGAATATATAGAGTAATTTTGGAAAATCATGCTATATGAAGACATTAATTATTATTTATAAAGTTAACTATAACAAGGTCCAGAGTTTGCAGTGCTAAGGAATTAGAGATGTGTCGTGTATTGTAGAACACTTCCAGGTGGCAACCGCGCGTTTTTCGACTGTGGTGCTGTAATCGCAGAAAATGGCTGTGGGTAAGCAGAATGGATCATAGAGACTATCCAGAAACGGGAAAGGACTGAGTATTTGATATTAGGTTATAAGAGCTAATTTATGTGGGTTAGTCTAGAACGGTGAGTTATTGATGCGTTAATTTCGTTCTTAACCATCGTTTGGAGTAAGTTGCTTAAAGGAGTCCAATTCCATAGGAGAGCAGATCATAAACTCGGGTCGACAGTGATATAGAAGAATATATGAAATAGAAGGACTATAAACGAATTTTTAATTAGTGGGAGCAAAATAATCAATATTCAACCAGAGTTTTCTTTGCATCGCTTTTTTTAGTCACTGTGTAGTGTTTGTAGTTTTCGAGCCTCAATAAGCCACTGCTGGTTGAATCAACGTTAAGTGGTAAGTCGTCAACGAATTTGTATAAGTCTATAGATTCTAGGTATGTGGTGACCAGCCGTTTGAACCTTAGGATAGAGTTAGTAGTGCGAATATTTCGTGGTAGCTCATTCCAGAGTTTGCTGTAGAGTACGATAAAGAACTTATAACGTTGTTGTGCTTGGTATTTATTGATAAGTAATATTGCCTCGTAGTTTCGAAGATCGTATCTAGGCGTTTGGTTTCATTGGGGAGAAAAGGCTGAGAATAATATTCCGGTGATAATTTTACAGAAAAATATTAAGTTATGTCGTAGTCGGCGATGACTCAGAG
The DNA here is from genome assembly GCA_025215515.1 of Schistosoma japonicum. NCBI lineage: Eukaryota > Metazoa > Platyhelminthes > Trematoda > Strigeidida > Schistosomatidae > Schistosoma > Schistosoma japonicum. The sequence continues at coordinate 42,498,286 of CM046062.1, read as the reverse complement.
GTTCTAAGGAGAGTGTTATACATCTAGCCGTGTAGTTCATGTTGCTGTTAGTTCCTAGAATTCGGCGTGTAAAACTTCTTTGTACGCTTTCTATGCGTATATATTCACGCTCTACTTAGGTTTCCTCCGGCATGGTCATAATCTAAGTATTTATCATGATGAATGACTTCTGAAAGGTCAGTAATGTTAACTCCGCCTGTTCGTAGGACGAAGAGTCAGTCAGTGTGGAAGTGCCATTCCTGTAGAGCCTGCAGAGTTTACCACGAGTGGTTTAGAGCCTGAGAAGTCGACAGTACTAGTGTTATTGCTGCTTATCGAAGTTATCATCAATTTCTGTTAGCCCCTAGGTAAGTGAAATAACATCGAAAACACCAGTGCGGTGCATTTGCAGACTCCGTTATCTCTAAGCCCAATTGATACTCCAAAGATAAGTACTACTTCTGATTGGCTTCCCTTAGTTACTAGTGGTTGGCCTTTCGTTAAAGCCCCTTTTAGACTGCTACATAAACCAAGGAATTTGTGGTTACCAGGAATTTTACTAGTAGATGTTGTTGCTTCCGCTAACCTTTATCAGGCACTACCGACAGATCTATCACTCTTAGCTTCCTAAGCCATGCGGTTAGGGTATGGTCTTATTCATGCCTTATAAAAGTGCTTCGAGTTCTAACAGAACCTTTCTGATGTAATCGCGTAAATCGACGAATTCTCGCGATGAGTCACTGACTGACATCGGGGTGACCATAGTTAGCAATCTAGTATTCCCCGCATGGAAATTACTAAATCTTAACAATCAATCTATATAAGGCGTCAAAGATGAGCTGTCAACTAAACATTCATTTCCAATCATATGTTATAATCTGCAACATTTCTCCAATCTGTTCCTTCATCTCATCTTTAATTTACATTTTACACATCACCAATATATAACACTCCTATCTCAGGGCCTTACCCTACGCAAAACCCCATCTTAAAACTCAACGACTATTACTTGATAGTTTATTCTACCATCCATCCACCCACTCTACTCCATCTCACTCATATACTATGATATTTCTACTAACGTTCTGTTGAAGAACCAACGACAACTGGCTGCTAGTAAAACACCTCTTGTTACGTTCGTCAATACTACCCATCTCAACAGTGACACTGATCGGTACCAAACTTAAGTTGACCACATAAAATCAACATACAGCAGGATACAATGTTTTTAACATAAAATAAGCCTCCATATATCACCTCCTTTACAAAACCTTTCTCCTTTTCATTTCATCTGAAGTTGTGAAGCGTGTTAGTTGGCTTTACAAAACTATCTTTTACAGTATCCATGAAAATCACTATCTCAGTAGGGTTAAGAAAATCTTTTTCAACGCTTGCAGTGTGTCACAAGTGTTTGTCAGTGCTAAGGGCTGAGGAGAAGTGACTCAACAAATAGCTGACCATTCCAACTCCACGTTAAATTTACACTAGATCCTATGCATTTCATCGAATCACTTCAAAAACATTCTAATTGTGATACACTCCAGAATTCCTAATGCTAGACAACTAATCACACTAAGCACAAATTAAAACACCCTGAACACATGTGAAGGTATTATGTATTATACAATTCAATCACAGCTATGACAATTTAAACAATACCATCACTGTATCATATAAACATTATATATAACACACCTTAAATCAAAGTTTACATTTCCATACTTCATTTCGCGCTTCTTTATTCTATGCGTTTCCGACTGTTCTATGCCAGTAGTTTTCTCTAGAAAAGCCTCACTATCTTGTCAATCAACACAGCTAATTTGAACTGACTCACCTGTGTCCTCGAAGTGTATTTAGTTAACATGACGATTACGTAAACCAGGGTGATCAGCATTAAAAAAAAACGCACTACTCACCTGTCTGTTCATTTCACCACAATTTTAACGGACTCGTTAATTGTTTTCATAATGATTAGTAGTCTGTGTTTACTCCTAACATTTCATATTTAACAGTCGACTTCGATTGTTTAATAATTCACATGCGATCTGCATACTGGTAACATCATTGGAATTTTTGTGTTGTTGTGAACAAGCATACGAAACCCCACTCCAAATCGCTAAGCGTTTTACCAGAAATACAATTTATAACAGATTCCACAGTTCCGCCCAATATACAGGCTTATCACACCACACTTTGAACATATACATGATTTAAGTGAATAAAGGCGACCACAGGATATGATTTTCGTCAATCACAAATAAGTGACAAACTGCACAAATCGCAGAACAAATATCCATACTATCATTAATAATACTTCACTAATTATTTCCAACTGCTGGCACCAAACAATACAGTGAAAATCAACAGCAGGCGAATCCTATTCAATTAATTAGCACTGAGAACACTAACAGTCACACAGCCACATCACCAATATATCCCAACATGACCGAATGCAATTACCTCAAATTTTGATAAGCATAGCACGTGAACTCACAGAAGAAACAATCACCTGTGAAGGTTCAATGAATATACTAATTAATACACAAGACAAATTAAATAGGAGAAATGCATAGAGTGATAGATACACAGATAGATAGATGCATAGTCAGATAGACTGATACATTTATTGGTTGAGTGATTGATTGATACCGAATCATTCACAGGTGTGAACACTGCCATAAATAATATATATACATTATATATATATATATTATATATATATATATATTATATATATATATTATATATATATATTATATATATATTATATATATGTTATATATATATATATTATATATATATATTATATATATATATATTATATATATATATCATGTAATACTAGAGTGAATTACAAGATAAATACAATGTTACAATGTATGAGTCATAAAATAGCTTATACATAGCTAATTACATAGGAAACCACCAAATTATCTCGATAATACTTATTCTCAATGTGGTGTAAAATTATTGGGTTAGGAAATTTTGTCATGTTTTAGAGTTTTTTTAACCCTCACTCTAGTCCCTTTTGTCCAATCGAAAAATAGTTCACGATTATTTATCTTATTGGTTTGACAGTTCATTCACGTGGTATAAAATGGCGATACATCAATTAAGTAATCACTTTTCTCGCATTATGAGCTTAAACTATTCTGATGGCGAATGTCATACTGACGACGCGTAGTGCGGTAATGGAGCAAGAAAACTTATTCTTGACTATGCTATTCTTAGTTGCTTTTTCCATCATAAAACGCACTTAAGAATGTAATCAATGAATTTGATAAAGCGATGTATTTTCACTTCACGATTCGTGATACCTATTTTCATCGGAATCAGAAACTGTATATTAAGTTTCAGTGTAGAAGTGGCCGGTGGTATCGAAATGGAATTTATGGTCATCTGCAAAGGAGAAAGTAAGTTGCTTAATTTTTTAAAAATTCCCCGTAGTACGTCATCAAAATATGTATGCCCGTCATTCATATTCGCTAAAAACGCCGATGGTTATTGAGCTGTTGTACGCAGAAATCTGCAGCACAGCAACGAATGTAACTCACTAGCTTATGACAACAACACGCGGATGAGGAGGATATTTGACACAGAGTTTGCAACAATTTAACCTCTCCAATTTTCAGGCACAGCCATTTTTTATGTAATTGAATTTGCATATGCTAATTTCGTAAGCGTCTGCAACCGCAAGATGTATTCAACATGCATGGCAAGGTATCCCCACAATCCAACCTTAGATGAAGGATGGATATACGGTGATTGTACCACACTTTAAGCATGTGGTATCAGATTCACCTTACATCAGAAATATAAATTGTTTGAACAGAATGTGAGAAGTATATTATTTTTATTGTGGCAGAAGTAACTGTAGTAAACACAATAAAACTAAGCATCCAATACCGTTTTTATAGTCTTTACAAACGACTCTAGTTCATTCGTTTCCTTATAAGGAAACGTTTAAATTCATAAAAAATGTCTTTGTTTATTGGTAAATGTAAATAGTGATTCATAGTAGACATGGTTAACAGACGAAACTGACCTTTTATATGTATTCGAACCTCATAGGAAGCGACTTATATAAAAAAACTACAGTGCCTATAACTACAAGAGTCACGTAACGCAGTGTAGCATAAGAAATTAAATCAGAAATATCATAAGTTTCGAAGGTTAAATCATGAAATATGTTGAAAAAAGTCCCTTAAACTAACACATAACACTGCAGACTGGAGACAAATGTATAGATGTAGGAACTAGAGATGAAACAAAAAGCATGGCAACCGAAATTCGATACATCATCAATCATGCATTTGCATTTTGGAATTTCACTTTCGAGTGTTTTTAGAAAATGTCAAGGCCACTATACACTAATAATAGTCACTCCATGTACATCCCCAATTGTCATTTGAAGTTTAAACAGAACCAAAAGTTCTCAACGATTGACGGATGTGGTTGTGATTGCATTTACTGTGTATTCAGATGATACACAAATTGTCACTGCAATCTATTAAACACAGAACAAATAATCAGTCTCCTTACACGAACAATTGGCAAGATTATATTTACATGAGAAATCTCCGTGACATGAGTTCCCGGAAGCTCATCTCCCCACCAAGCTTACTGTTTATAACTAGTCACTGTCACTTTTACTGTGCTATCTGTTGTAAGGTCGTTATTGTAACTATATATACAGGGTTTGTTCGAAGTAGGAATGAGTGTTGTGAATGGTGAGTTGCAGTGTTGTTGGCTAGGTCTGTGGTGGAGTAATGTAGTATTTTGTTAGTATTTGTTCTTATTCGACTTAATTAGTCGTTGTATTTACTGCTTTATAGCTTGTCCTATTAATATTTTTACTCTGATATCAATTCACTCACTCACCCACTCATTCATTCATCCATTCATTTGTTGAGTGAGTGGGTAAGTTAGTGACCTAGTGAGTAAATCAAGCTGACAATGTTGATGACTGTCTAATTGACTAACTAAATGGTTAGCTGACTAGTTTATTTACTGAATTGTTTTGCCCTACTATGTCATTAATATTTTATGATGATTAGGATTATTGACTACTCGTATTGATTTTCTCGAATTTAAATGTTGGAGACGTGTATATATGATTAGTTTATAGCAGTGGAATTCAGTTTGGTAATAAGCAATCCAGTGATCAGACGCATAATTATGTGTCTTCCTATTTTCTCATTAATTCGAATGAAACTAAGGAAGTTAGCAAAATTGTCAGTAAAAAAGAAGAAGCTACATATTGAAGCAGAAGGAGATGTTGACGAAATCGACAACAGAATATGTGTTAGCATCGTCAATAAAATTGATGGTAAGACTGTTGTTAATGTTAATAATGCTTACCTTCTGAAGTAGGTAACATTGAAGATGTGGAAGTTGATGGGAATGATTGTGAAGTGAAAAATGGAAAGGAATTTAAAGAAGCGGAGGAAGAAGAAAAAGAATGGAGCAGAAGATGATGTGTAAGAGGAGAAAGAGGACGATGATGATGAGGAGGAGGAGGAGGAAGAAGGAGAAAGAGGAGAAGAAGAAGATAATATTGAGGAGGAAAAAGTGGACATGGGAGAAGCAAATGAAGCAGATATTGAGAACGACTGCGCATACGAAGTGAGAGAAGAAGTAGAAGTAGGGAGAGAAGAGGGATTTGGTGTTTATGTGGTTGATTATAAAGGTTAAGATGATGATGAAGACAGAGATGGAGAGAAGGTGGAAGGAGTGGATAGAATGGAAGATAGGGAAGAAAGTGATGTTTTTGTTGTCATTAATGCAAGTGATGATAAACGTAATGCTGTTGTTGCTGAAGTGACAGATGTAGAGGTGGAGGAAGACGAAAAGAGTGTAAATGATGTAAGACGAGATAATTACATGAAAAATATCTAGTTTTTATTCTTCTTAGCACCTTCTTTTCTTAAGAAAAGCTTACTTTCTTGGAACCCTACTGTGGCTCTTCGTTTCCTTTCACTGAGTCTTATTGGCTGTTTTATTTTAGATGTTCTTTTCTCGTTGTTTGCTGCAATCATTGTTGGTTTTTTCATGGGAAGCTTGAAAGTGCCAAGAAGAAGTTCAAGTTCTAGGTTCGGTTCATCCGCTTTCCTTCACCAAACATACTACGTAACTGATTGCGATGTCGGATCCCTATTTGTCCTTCTACTGTTACTTCATATATCCCCTTTCCTCTTTTGCCTTTAATTACCCCGTTTTTCCATTTCTCACTTCCCGGTCTGTAGTTCCTCACATACATCTGCGTCCCGTTCCTATAGATGTCATTATCCTTGCTTTTTACTTTTGATGGCCTCATTACCTCATTTATCGTTCTTAGTTTCCGTCCCATAAGTGCTTCTGTTGGTGATTTCTGTTCGGGAGCACTGTTGTTAGGGGTACTTCTGTATACAAGTAGAAAACGCTGAATAACTTCTGATAGGCTTCCCTCCCCCTTTGCCTTTAGTACAGCTCTTTTGAAAGTATCCACAAACCGCTTCGCTTGTCCATTTGATTGTGGATGGTACGGTGGGTAGCAAATTTGTGTGATGGCGTTTTCTCGACAGACATCACTGAAAATTTGTGACGTAAATTGGGACCTGTTATGATGAGTGAATTTTGAGGTTGGTTGAGAGAATGCCAACTGAGTGTGTCTAGTCGATAATTGCGCGTCTCTGCATTATGCCCACTGAGTTTCAAGCCGAAATGAGAAGGAACACAAGCCAACCAGACAACGCCAGCGAAATGCGAATTATATTTACATAAATACATCGATTTCTATATCAATTAATTTACAGTGATTATTCATCAAGTGAAGTCATCATCATTTAATTAATACAATGAAATACTATCAAACTGTATCAAGGAGTTGAACTCACATTGAACTCAAATTAATGTTATGAAAGTTTATATATGAAGCTTACAAAAAATCAATACAACTTGTTTCGTTTAATTAAGTCAACCATTGTATCTTTGGGGACTAGGAATCCACAACAGGACCTGTTGTCAGTGACTAGTGTCTCTGGAAAATCATGACACGCAATTATCTTCCTCAATATTTCCAGAGTCTCCTGCGTAGTCGGAGGAACTACCGGACGGACCTCTGGCCATTTTGAATATGCGTCTACTAACACCAGGTAGTAGACTCCTGACATGGGTCCGGCAAAATCTAAATGCACTCTGCTTCATGGTCTTGCAGGATCTAGCCAGCTTACTGGTTCAACCTTCGGTGGGCTTTTCGATGCTCGCTGACAGTGGTCACACTTCCTCACCATATCTTCAATCTGGGCGTCCATGTTTGGCCAGTATGCATAGCTCCGTGCCACTGATTTTATTCGAGTTGTTCCAGGGTGTCCAGCGTGAAACTGCTTGAGTACTACTAGACGTAACTCACACGGTATCACCACTCGATCCCAAAACATAAGGCACCCTTCTACTAGGCACAGAGCTTGTCGACGTTGATATGGCTGTCTCAGTTCTTCATCTAAAGAACGTGGCCATTTGTGCTGCATATAATAGATTGCTTGTTGAATCATTTTGTCTCTTCTTGTGAATTCAGCAACTTGCTGTGTGGTAACAGGAAGTGTTCTCACAGAATGAATGAAACTTTCTTTAGCGTAATCTCTCGTATCGATGGTGGCAATCACCGACTCTTCACTCGTCGTAGGATGGGTGCCTATAAGTCGAGATAGGGCATCTGCCTAACCGAAATCCTCACTTTTCTTGTATTGTATATTAAAATCATATCCGAGCAGCGTCAATGCCCAACGTTGTAACTGATTTGCGGAATGCACTGGTACTCCAGCTTTTGACCCAAAGACTGCTAGCAGTGGTTTGTAATCAGTTAGTATTGTGAAGTGTCGTCCATACACCATCTTATGGAACCACAGTACTGCAAAAACATTAGCCAAAGCTTCATTCTCAATTTGACTTTAGCGCTTTTCAGTATGTGTCAGCATTTTTTGAAGCGTGCATTATGGCTTTCTCATTTCCATTCGGAAATTTATTCAAGATAACTGCACCGACACCATATGCAGATGCGTCCGCAGCAACAATAATCGGCACTTTCGGGTCATAATGCGACAATAGAAGATTGGATGTAAGGAGCTTCTTCAAGCCATCGAACGCTGTTTGGCATTGCTGTGTCCGATTCCACTTAACATTTTTCCACAGCAAATGGTTCAGCGGTGCTCGCTTCTCATGCAAGGACGGTAAAAATGCTGAGTAGTAACTTATGAGTCCTAGAAAGGATCCAAGAGTAGGTACGTCGTAGGGTTCTGGCATTTTTTGAAAGGCTTCAATGTTTTCTGGATCTGGACGACGACCTGATTTGTCAAATATAAATCCCAAATATTTCACAGACGTAAGGTAAAATTGACATTTCTCTGTACGTAGGCGGAATCCATGGTCTTGGATTCGTTTCAGTACAGTCGCAAGTCGATTGTACAGTTCATTTGGTGATTCTGCGACAACAAGTATGTCGTCTAAATACACGGCCAATCAGGTGAGGCCGGTTAAAATCGTATCCATAAATTGTTAGAAAATAGCTGGTGCAGTTTTGACTCCAAACGGTAGCCTCGTGTACTGAAAAAGTCCCCGATGCGTATTTATTGTGCGTAATTCACGGCACGCCGGTTCAACCTCGACTTGCAAATAAGCATCTGCCAGGTCTAGTTTGGTAAAACAATTACCGCCGTTTAGAATAGTGAACAAATCGTCTGGAGCCGGTAGAAGATAATGGTGTTGTTCTAGGGCATCATTCAATTCGGTCGAAAAACCGACGCAGATGCGTGGTGTACCGTTAGGTTTCTTTACGACGACTATTGGGGCTGCCCAGGACGAGAAGGATACTGGCATAAGAACACCTTGCTTCTCTAAGCGTTGAAGTTCTGCATCGACTTCTGGTAGCGAAGCATATGGAACTGGTCTTATGGGACGGAAGACTGGGGAAGCATTTGGTGTCAAGCGAATAGAAGCTTTCATTGTGGTATAACATACTAAACCTTTTTGAGATACTTTGTCGAATTCCTTTAGAAGCTTCACGAAATCTTTCTCATCTTTCATTTTTACGATGCGGTGGCATACGGTGCTTAGTGGAACAGTATCTAGTTTCAGGTCAGTAATCAAATCTAACCCCAACAAATTAAGATTGTTGTTAACCACCTAACATACTCCATCCGTGGTTATTTCATTGAATGTCACTGAGCACACAATTTTACCGATAATAACCAAACGATCGCCTGATGCACTTATGGCGAGCTGTTCTGTAGAGCATAATATAGGTTTCCTAATTTGATCCATGTTTTTTTAGAAATAATAGTAATATCAGATGCTATGTCAAGTCGGAGGCTTACCGTATGACCATTTATCCGAACAGAACGTACTTTCGGGCTGGTCTCTGATGAGCGTGATTTGCGATGGATACTGAAAGTGACTCAGTCGGCTTACTCGGTGAACGGAATCTTCTTCTGGAACGTGACCGAGTGCGTGTGTCTTTCTTCCTGCACAAAGTTTCTTCGTGTCTCAGCCCGTTACATTTTCTGCAGCGATAGTTCTTAAATGGACAGAACTTGGCAAAATGTCATGCATCACAGTTCCAGTATCTGGATGGGGGGAGTAATTTTCTTCTTTTCCGCTGGTTTATCACAATAATTTGAGGCGGTTGCTGGAGTGACTTGATGAGAAATAGGTTTTTGACGAACAGCATGAACTTCAATGTCACCATTACCACTAGACTGGACAAGTGTAGTATCATGCTTTAATTTGGTCAGTCGTTGACATTCTGCGGCAATGTCATTTAGAGACAATGTTGGTTCTTGGTCAAGATGGTGTAGCAATCACGTTCGAATATCAACGAATTTTTTTGACTGTAGCCTGCAGATGAGTATTAGGGATTTAAATTGGTTTGACGATAGGTCTTTTAATTTAAACCGTTCACATTCTCTGTTTACAACTCCAACATGAGTTAAGAAATCATCTGATTTATTCATTTTTAACTTTAGGCAACGATAAATAATATTGAATAGAGAAGAATTGTCACTAAAATGTTGGCTGAAAGTTGAGAAGGTTTCAGAGAATGTTCTATCTCGAGGATTTTGAGGTAAAATTAGGTCGCAGTACTTGTCAAGTTCTGCTGCACCGAGCTTTCTGAGAAGTAGGCGAACTTTCCATGCATCGTCCTGTGAAGCTAAATCATACGTAAACAAATCTTCATTTCTCCGGAACCACGTATCAAAAGTAACATTAGCTTCTGGATCATAATTAAATTCAGCAACACTATCAATAATTCCATCAACTGAAAGTGCAGAGTTGGGGACAGGAACATTCGACAATGCTTCAAGATTAGATTTCAGGCTTGTGAAAAGCTTCATTAGTTTAAGTTGTTCATCCAACAATAAATCCATCTTGGTTGGATCCACAGTCACCATCACCCGTCACCAATTGTTATGTCGCAATATAACGCCTACTGCTATACACTAACTAACCGCAACTCTAATCAGAAACTTATCTGCGCCAACTGAAACTCGCAACCGTGACCAACGCCTCGACACTGATTACTCACCCCAAGACAAAATCAAGAAGACACCAACGCAGCACTAGGAAGATTCGATTTTATTATAACCAAACTCTGTATATATAGTTACAAAAGCGACCTTGAGGAAGATAGAGTAATTAGCATACTAAAATGATATTACAACCATTCACAATTAACATGATCCAAGCGGGGGAAATGAAGAGTAGTACCGGTTACCGCTTACTTTACAATCAAATAAAAAATAGCAAAGTTGAGGATAATTACATGAAAAGTAACTAGTTTCTTCTTTTCTTAGCAATTACTAATAATGAATCTGTGTACAAACAAATTGCTGTGATTGATGGGAATAAAGTATGTATAAATTATTGGTATTTTGTGTTCTTGATTGACTGATGGGTAGATAGATGGGTTAATAGTTTGTGTTTGGGATATAGTAGACATAAGTGAAGTGAGGTGGAGCTAGGTAAGCGTGATTGGCGATCATGGAGATATTGATAGGATGGCTGTGACAGGTAGAATGGGATCTCGTGGATTTGTATCGGGTCAGGTTTCGTCGAGTTATGTTACTTAGTCATTGATTAGATGCATTGTATGGATTTCAGTTAAGAGTTTAAATTAAGCCTCGAAATGCATCAGCGAAGTAAGAGCTGAATCACTTTATTTCAATATGATTAATTATTGATTACTTGGTGAACTAATTAACTAACAACTGATTAATAAGTGTAATGAATTAAAGTTCACCGTTCGAATTAATCTACGTTACGTTGATTTGTGATGGCAAGTAATGATTATGGAGGATGAGAACGAGTAAGTGACTGAAAGGATTAACGCTGTTTATCACGCATTGAATAATTGGAAGGCAAGTAGGTGCTCCGTATGCAAATGACTGAAAATCATATTTCACCTTCAGTGTAACATCGTTTTGGTTTAATGCATTCACACTAACCCTTTATTAGTCAAGTTTTAGCCACTTCGTACAGAAATGCGGCATTTACTAGACAACGTTTCTGACTCTAGTAATATTACTAACTGTTATGATGTCAACAAAAGTGACTCTTACGGTAGACGAGAGTATGACCAATTATTTGATGTGATCTTGTGCGCACGAAGTCACTATAACAAATGCAAATGAGTTTGCCTGGTTGGTCCCTATAGATCTGCCCTAGACAGAAGTAGTGAATACAGGTAACGTGTACCCAATCAGTTAAGTGTATTTCATGAATGAAAGATGATATGCTGACTGCAAATATGCCACACGGGAGGATATGCCATATAAGAACATAACAATCATGGAAACACAATGTTCACTTTACACAACTGAAACAATTGAAATAGTCTTCTAATATATAGTTCTAAAAGATAGTTATTTCACTCTAATTACCAAACATATCATCAACTAACCCATATAAGAACTTTCATTGATAGGCATGTTCACCGACAACCAATTAAATCAATTACATCTTGAATTGGCAAACGTGTATCCAAATAGTTTCCCAAATGATGAATGCATGAATTAATTAATTAATTGACTAGATAATCAACACCATTCAGTAGGAATCCAATTTAATTAGAGATGAGGTAATTATTGCAACATAACTCGGACCAGAACGACTAGCGATTCGTTTACATACAATCGGATAACACTGAGTCATAACACCACCTTCACACAACTTACATTACATTTTCCGACAAGTAATATGAAGTGTGCATTTATTCTTATCCTTCACCCTCTCATTTGTTGCATATCATGCTGCAAAATCTTCAAAAGAACAAATTATTTCGATTGGTGAACTCTCTCTCTCTACTCTTACTCTCTCTTTCTCTCTCATACAACTCATGATAAAAATCAAGTTGATTAGAGTAACACTGAATTGGCGATTGAAACACTTCGCATTAACATGATTAAAAGTTCACCAAAATGGAAACAAAGTTTAAATTTACATTTTTCTCATCATCACCGTCTTCTCATTGATGAATGTCAACCACAGAGAAGCGATCACTAAGCGAATCAATAACAATAACCCATGCACATTAAGGCTTGTTTATAACACACCACCTGATAATAAGCCATAGATTTTGTTAGTGCGGCGATTATTGATAATATTTAAAAGTTTGTATGGAAACAACGAAGTGTTAATTGCAAACCGATGCTTAGCCTGATTAGCTAAGAATGAGCGATCGACGCTATGCAAAATAAAGCAATAAATTCAATGTATTCATAAAATAGCTAACAATTATTATCCGTCAACAAAATTATTGAATGAACGATTTTTGGCATTTAAATGAATAACGGAGATTTGAGTTCTCTGTATATCCGGCTGTTGGAATGAACATTTCTTATTTATTCTGTTTATGTTTATTAATCGAAATTAGTGGATACTGTCATATAATTTAGTCTGCTACATCAACCACGTCCTACGTTAACTTCCCTTCATTCAACTGTCTTTTAAATTGTTTTCCACATTGACTCCACGTTGATACTTATGTATGTAATCATTCGTTTTCATTCCACCAACCCGTTTGAGTGGGTATAGGCATCGGAAAGCATAGTCCTAGCAGATACACTGAACCTACATTATTACTGGTAAAAGAATATTTACTACTCATTAAGTCATAATATTTCCATTTCAATGAATAAACAGCTACTTACAATAACTACTTTATTCGTTTAGCATTTTACATTTGCATAGAATTTCCTCGTCGAATGGTCTACAAAAATGGCAAACGAAAATGAAATCAGCACAGTATAAAACACCTAACTTCCCTGTTAATCGAACTAGTATTATTAATGAGATTACTATAATTGTTGCCCTCATCAATAATAATAATAATAATGATAATAGTAATAATAATATATTTGTTGTTATTACTATTATTATTGTTACTTCTTCATCAACACCAAGTAAACCAGTTCAAATCCTCAGTCTAATCATATTCATTTACACAACTTGCTTGTATAAACAGAAGGAATAATTAAATTTTAGCTATTTTTTCTACTAATCATTTCAAATGACATAAACTAACACCATACTATTCATAATAAATTGACACAAAGTTGACTATTCTAGTGTTCTCAAAGTGCAATTACGTGTTTCATTTGTAATGATTTCAATAAGTGTCATCTTCATTCATTATTCACTGATCTATGTTAACACGAATATTGAGTTTCTTATAGATTGAAGCGTCTTATGAAAGGTTCTTGTTAAAATGACACTTTTGGTGAAAATTCGATGAAATTTCACCATCAATCTGAGTGGGATAAGATCAGCTTCACTGAACTAATCACACTTCACGAACACATGATTTCAAGCGACAACTATTGAGAGCAGTATCACGGCGGAAATTCCATTGTTTACAGTTGTCAGCCAATCATAATTTGACGATTATCAACGACGAGGAGCCAGAAATTCAATTCACAGTACAAATAAGTTTGACCATTTAATTTGATACCACGAACTGGTGTGAGTTAGAGAAGTAGTAGAGACTAGGAGCTGGCTCCGTATAGCTGCTTCATCCTCGTATGCGACTCTGTAGCAGATGGTGTATCTCTAGACACAACATTTCCTACATTGTACTTCTTACTGTTGCATGTATGCTCAATCTGGGACCAAACTCAACTTCAAGGTTACGCTTTTCTACTGACGCTTGTCTCGATTTATTTTTTGTGTGGATTTACACTGTGTCCCAATATAATTCTTACAAATTCATTGTTGCTAACTTCTGATATATACACTTATCTGATTGTTTGTGAATGTGTATTAGTCGATTGGATATACGGTAGTTTACAGATAATTTGGAACTATGTTATTACGGAACAGAGTTAGAACGCAATCCTTTAGAAATGAGCAATAACGGTGCAAATATATCACTGAAACTCTTTGTTGATGAACACTCACCAAATATGAATGACGGGCATCCACTTTTTGATGACATCCTACGGGAAATTTGTTGCAAAAGCAACGATTTTAAAGTTGAATTTGCCATCTGTGTATATTTCATCCTAGCCAAATATAAGTATTGACTATCCTTGCTAGATGTTTGAGATATGTTTCTTACTGACTGGTATGTACCACAGTGATCGAATTGACAGAAGGCTGCTACTTATGTACAGTCGCATGATGGCAGTAACCGCACATTAAGTGAGATATGATTTCCAGTCATCTGCACACGGAGCATTTGCATCACTTCCAAATACTCAGTGCGTGATAATCAGCGTTGATTCTCCCACTTACTCACTCAGTCACCCACTCACTTTACAATCATTAATCGCCATCACATGGTATATTTACTAAGATACGTTTGTTTTGCAGACTTCTATGTCTATGATTTTCGAAATATATCACAATTTGAGACTAAGAAATATACATGAATTACTAGATCAATCCGGAAAATGAACAAATCGAGTATAAGTTTGGTGCTTGTGTGAAACAGTAGAGTATCGCACATTTTATATGTGTGATGATTGGATTGTAAAAATACACATTAGCTTCAAACGTGTTCTGTGTATTCCTGATTTGTACCTAATCTTGTCAGCTAGTTACAATTCGAAATTCTAAGAAGTATCACATTAGCTTCTCCATGGAGCCTGGACCTAGTTACTTGGACATAAATTGCTGTGCTGAGTTAATTGAACAGTACATAGAGCGTTTTGAAATCGGGTGTTATAGATGAAGATAACGTGAAAGACGATAAAATTACAGCCCATTTTCTTTCGAAACGATGCTTATTATCTACTGAAAGAAATAACAAACCTGAATTTTTAATTAATCGATAATTATCACATATCCTAGGAGTCTTACCATCAGATTTTAATGGTGTAACAATCAGAGTACCCCAATTGCAGAGATGAGCATTAATTCTACTAGGATATGAATTTGAAATACAATATCCTCGAACAGAAGAGTTTGGACAAGCGGATGCTTTATCACGATTGGTAAGCCAACACCCAACAAACACTGAAGAATCAGTAATTGCCACGTTATCCACTAAGGATTATGCTGTAAATTACTTATCCAGTGCCATTCGACAGTTGCCAGTGACCGTGTGCGATGATGTTAAACAAGCATCGTCAAGAGACCCCATTATTCAGAAAGTTAAACAATTTATCACAACCAAGTGGCCAAAGAACTTAGAGGATGATGAGAAGGAATTCTTTTGCCGACGAGACTCTCTCTGCATTGTCGATGACTGCCTAATGTTTGGTGAGCGTGTGGTAATACCGAAATCTCTGCAAACTAAGGTCTTGCGTCAATTTCACATTGGACATCCCGGGGTGCGGCGAATGAAATCCATTGCACGAAGCTTCGCCTATTGGCCAAAAATGGACAAGCACATCACCAACGTCGTAAAAGACTGTTACAATTGTCAGTTAGCTGCCAAACAGAGTAAACTAACAGACCCAGCACCCTGGCCAGAACCAGCAAAACCATCGACACGCTTACACATAGATTTCGCTGGTCAAATAGATGGTGTCACATATCTCGTACTAGTAGATGCCTATTCAAAATGGCCAGAAATTGTTCCCGTAGTGCCACCATCTACCAATAGACCTTCGCAAATACTGACGGAGATTTTCTGGCGGCATGGATTACCAGACACATTGGCACCAGATAACGGGTCTCAGTTTACGTCGGAACAATTTCAAGAATTCTGTCGCCGTCATGCACTCAACCACGTAAGGTCACCGCCCTACTATCCGCAGTCTACTGGACAGGTTGAACGTTTTGTCGACACATTCAAAAGGGCACTGTTTAAATCAAAAGGGGAGGGGGTTGTTGATAGTCTACAAAGCTTCTTGTTGGTTTATCGCACAACACCAAATGATGCTACTCCTAATAAGGTATCACCCGCCGAAGCCTTGATGAACCGAAAGTTGGAGACAACTTATTACGCCGTGCTACAACAGAGATACCCGATAACTCGCACAAACTCCCCAGTATTCGCTCGGGGTTACCAGCATCAAGGGAATAAATGGATAGAAGGATATGTGACAAGAAGGCAAGGGACAGTGCTGTATGAAGTGACCGTGGGAAAAGACAAGTGGATGAGACATTTTAACCAATTAAGCAGGAAAAAGGTGTCCGAACCGCGTACAACTATAACAATGCCGATGGATATTTTATTGGATACTTTTAATTTGCCCAATTACGAAAACAAGCAAATAAATAAGACTCATAAACCAAAATTACTACCAAGAAGGTCCGAACGATGCAGGCAGAAGACAGTGCGATTACAAGTGAATCCCAAAGTAATGTGCTACTAACAAGGGGGGAGGTGTTAGGGATTCATAATCCCCAAAAATACAGTGGTTGACTAATTAGATGAAAGATGTTGTGTTGACTTTTTATAAGACTGATTTGTAGACTTTCATCAATTATTTTTATTTCAATGTGAGTCCTACTCCTGAGTACAGTTTGACAGTATTTCATTGTATTAATTAAATGTTGATGATTTCACTTGATGAATAATCATCGTAAATTGATTGATATAAAAATCGATGTATTTTGAAAATACAATTCGTTGGTTCACTAGTCTCGTCTTCGTTTTGCTCCACAATACAATCTTCCTACAAGCCTAGTCTTTTGTAATAGCTGTGGGCTGGAAAGGGAACAAGTTGCGGTATACGTCTGAAGTACAACTATCAGAGATAGCGTTCGCTCACGCAATCCTCAAATTTCTAGCGTCATAACAGTAGCAAACAAATCAAAACAGCGAAAGTATCGTCAGTACATGAATCGTCGTGGAGGTTTCAATCGCCCACTACATCCGGTTGCTTAAACGCTATTATACCTGTATATATTCTTTTCTATATGTGAATAAACAATCAGAAAATAAAGCGCATTGACAGAAAAAAATACTTAACTGTCTTTTTTTTAAAACGGTGAATGGTCAACTGTTACACAGATATGGAATGTAAGTATCACTTCACAAAGCGAAATACTAACGGGAAATGAGCCTAACATTTCACGTTTTAGTAAAGTATTGTTAAGAAATGTAGCCTGGTACTAAAAGCCTCATCCAAGGTTCAGTGATTGATAGGACTTACGCCTTCAATAGGTCATACAGCCAAAGCTAAGTACTTTTGACATCTACTTCTTATGGTGCCAGAGAGTAGAGTGAATCTATATGTTCAATGCATTCATTTACATAAATCCATTATTTAGAGCTAGCATACTGTCTACGTTTTACACTTTCCGATTTTAAATGAATAAAGAATCCTGTCATCCTCATACATTCTAATAGGATGCAAACTTGAAGGACTGTCTTCCCTGGCACCACAAAATAGAACGCTATGACATTACAAGAAGACCTCACATGTATAGTAATTTCATACAATTGAAATAAAAAAGGCATAAAGGTGCATTTAATTCATCAATTATGACCAGTGAAGCATTATATTAAGGATCGGCAGGTGTAGGTCAGAACACAGAGAAATAAAATTGTCAAGCCAAATCCCAGAGTAGTCGAGGTATTAGTAGTTGTAAAGAGGATTAGGGATTAAACATAAAACTCAAGACAAAGTAAATGTTCACCGTAATAATATCTTGATCCCTTCGTCAGTGCTCGTACAAGTGTTTGAAGATCAGGGCGGTAAATTACAGTAGTGTATCTGTATCTTTTACTCACATTATCTGTTGTACAAAAATAGACACAGGAAGTAGTGTTGGGTAACATTCTTAATACTTTACAGCTTTGTTAAGCATCACATTCAATTTCTGCCAATGTGAAATCTTGCCACATCACAGTTCATACCTTCAGCTAAGCTCTGCCGTGAGCATATTGAGGGTCGACTGTAATAAATATGGAGATGTTGGGCACCTAAAGGTTCAACATTTCTGAAAAAGCATAAACTGTTGAGTGTAATTATAGTTCTGATGCAGGTTCATCATCCGAATCACAACTGTACAAATTCATAGCTTCATTTATGATTTTGTTTTTGAATAACAACAAAGATGGCCCATTCATTGAATTTAAGAATCTAGCTATACATTCATCATTTGTAAGTTGTGTCAAAGGAAGTTCTACGTTTGCCATGAGGCATAGGAATACTAAGGCCATTAATTGACTTTCGTCCGGGTTCATATGAACATTCTTGTTTGTAAGGCTACAACCAAAAGAAAAACAATACTTAGTAGTGAAATTAGAAAGTATCATATGGTAGAAACCTACTCAGAAATATTCCAGCTTTCATGAACGTATGATTTTAAGATTTTCTTTTTTAGACTACCGCTTTATGCTTGCCTTTGGAATTTGTAGCGATTTCGGTTGATGCTCCACTTTACAAAGTTTTAAGCAGCTAAGTACATGATCGCTTCACCTTGCAGCAATATCTTTGAAAATTAATGACTAAGAATACCTTACAATAGTCATTTAGGTAACTGAAATTCATAGGATACGTGCAATTTTTTGAAAGAGATCATTCGATTATACTTAAATTGGATATCTAGAGATAAGTGGATAACGACAAAAATACGTACGATCTTAAATTGTGTGGACATATGATCATAATTATTAAAAAAATGAGAGTATAGCTGAGTAGTTAAGCCCTTATCCAGTTTGCAAAACTTTCTCATAAAGGCGCATCGTAGGTCCTTTTTCATAGAAGATAAATTTAGTAAAAATAATCATCGTCACTATACTTTCTTGCGGAAAATCATGTTAATTATGGAATATATTAAACAAAATATTATACTTAAGAATAAACCTATCAAAAAACTGGAAAACTTACTTGAAATAAAATACCGCAGTTTCTAATCTTCTATATATGCAATAACCATTCACTTTTAGGGCGTCTAGAATTGGATGCATGCTAGAATTTACAAAATAAGATCTTTTAGACCAGTAAATATATGTTTCGTTTAGTTTAGTGTTGTAGATTAATTTATTAACGAGTCGATTGTCTAATTCTTCTTGAAATTTTACACTAAAGTGAAATAATAATCATGTGATATACCTTAGAATCGATCCCAATGATGCCACTACGACTTGGAGTACTTTGGTATTCATCTTACTATCATAATGGCTTTTGGACATTTGGATCGATGCACAAACGTGTAGGCTGGATGTGGTACAGAATTGAGTGCTCAAAACGCTTACAATTATTTTTCACAATACAGACTGAGATTAATAAAACTTTAGTAAATTAATTGTTTACGTAAAATATGTAAACCCTTCGTAATACCTCAGAAGGCCAAGAAGATGATGAAAAGCGACGGAAATTCAAATGCGCACTAACAAAAAGTTCCTGCAAGGATGGTGAACAGTGGTGAATAAAAAAAGCGGAGGCGATGGAAACGGTTGTAACGTTAGGTAATACCATACAACTGTTGACACTCATTAAGTAAACCGGTACTAAAAGGTCAGCTGCAAGTGAGACTATTTCAGAAGAGAATGCGATCATGATCCATTCTTAACCTAGAAGATTAGACCGATGAGTAGAACACTTGCCTGGACTACAGCTATCTTTGACTTACTATTCCCAAACTGCCATAATGGAAAACTGATACAAATTCTTCAGCTCTTAATGAAGTTGAGAAAGCTATAAGTAATTTGAAGGTGAAGCAGTATGACCTAATAGGTTGACATCCAAATATAATTACTGATGGCAGTCCAGTTTTAGCGAGCAACCTAACTGATATATTAGCCAGAGTTCGGGAACTGAATGTGATTCAACCTGACGGCCTGATCGCTGACCGTCTTAGTTTACAAAGACAGAAATCCTCTTCTGATGATCACAGAATAATCAGTTTCACTGACACAGAATCTAAAACATTAGCCTCTGTAACCATCTGGCACTTATATGAAGCTATGCAACCACAAACTCGGAAAAAGCAGGCTGATCTCAGCCTTGGGGCGAGGATATACTGATCAGGTATTCACTCTCTATCAGATTCTAGTGGTTAAACTTGAAATAAAAGCAGCTTTCAACTACGTAGATCAAGAAGTTTTACGACAGTGCCTGTCATTACAAGACGTACCACAAAAGTACATAAATCTTA
Organism: Schistosoma japonicum; assembly: GCA_025215515.1. Lineage (NCBI taxonomy): Eukaryota > Metazoa > Platyhelminthes > Trematoda > Strigeidida > Schistosomatidae > Schistosoma > Schistosoma japonicum. The sequence goes on along the minus strand of CM046062.1, from coordinate 42,477,778 downwards.
TGAAGATTAAAGGTCTTTGATCAAAGAAATCTTCGAAGTATCGCCCATATATCATAAAGTGACCAAATGAGTAATATTGATATTTCACGCATAGTACTACGAAAAATGGTGAATCAGTTGCTGAGGTTGTGAACCCTCATCGAGTGAGGTGGTTGGGACATGTACTGCGTATGACCCAACCAATGCCTACCTCATCGCACAATGTTGGGTGATGTAGGAGTAAGACAGGCGAAAGCTAGGGGCGGCTAAACCAAAACATGGCATCAATCCATGAAATTTCTGACTATAAGTCTAAGCCATAATGGTTAATGGAGACTACCTGATGGGGATCTGCGTAACAAACGAGATTAAGAGATTGGAGACGATATATAATATGACACAAAAACGGTCACAGTACTGCAAGCGTAGTTACTCCTTGTTTTCATCTAGATCTTTAGTCTCACTATTCTTTCGTACACACCTTTCTTATAAATGTGATCTCGTCGTGATAATGCAGTATGATAACTTGAATCTACGAGCAAATGTGCCAAGCTCTAGGTGTTAGTTATGTTCATAATTAACCCCACTAATGATATTTATTTAAACGTCCACCACTTGGGCTCATTCTGATTGTATAGACTATTTCTGTTGCATAACCAATCATATAACTGTGTTGATTTTATAAACGTGACTAATAATCACAACTGTTCATCTTTACATATTATTCATCACTGTTTAGTATGTTTTTCTATTCCATTTTTTGATTGGCATTATTGATTATGTTATTGTACTAATTGTGTTAATTTACGTCTTAAAAACAGACATAAGTTTTGCCAACTTCTTCCTGTTTTGACTGTAATTAATCCCAGACTCTGAGTTGACAGTTTTGTAGAAATTACTTGAAAGGTTACCTGTAGGTTTTACATGACTACTATACTTTCACATAAACGGGATTGATAATTAGCTTGTTGAATTCACAAGTAATCAGACCAAAAGAGGCTATCTAGAAAAAGATTTATAAATATCCATCATCACTTTGTCAAAGTTACCATCGACTGGTGTCACTAGTCTGTACATATGCTCATTATTGGAAGTGTGTGTTCAAAAAGAAAATTACTTTCATTCTCCAGGTAACGTACGTAACACCAAATCGCCCGTGTAAAATCAAAATGAGTATATATTAAGAAGCTCTACGTAACACTTTTCAGAGGAACTGATTTAACAGTTGTACATAACTAGATAATCATTTAAAATGTATACAAATCGATTACTTTTACCTTCGTTTGAGACTATCCAAAAGAATTTGTCTACGAAGAACTTGAGGTGAAACCGAATCAATAAGTGGTAGAACACAGGTAAGTGAAGACTGAAAGAGAAAACAAGAAGAACAATTCAAAATTATTATTAGATATAGTATAGGTTTTTAAATAAGTGGTTCACACAAATGAGCATACTAGATATTAAAGCCTAGACAAAATGTCCGGAAGCAAGCTAATAACAGTGAGTCTCAGCTAGTATTAACAATATATTATACATAAGAATCACGAAACTTTAACTGATTTCGCAGGAGTAACCATTATATCATCGAGTCCTACAAAGCGTAGGCAAGCTGTGAACACCCTAATCCACTAGGAGATTAAAAAGACACTGACGATCATCAAGTATGTCACTAAAGAAGACCGACTCATTTATGAAACAAGTGAGTAAACAGAAAAATCCATAGAGCATATAAGCTGAAATCCTGTAATATTTCAGTGTATATTAAATTAAAGATAGGAACCGGTATGATAATAATAATGTTCGACAATACAAATAGTAGCTTTCAAATGTACACATTTTTAGCCACCTTACATTCGATGTAATCTTAAATAAAATACAGGTACCAAACGTCCTGTCACAGAAATCAAGATTTGGAGGGTTAAAATAATTACTTAGTAAAAACCAAAGTGTGAACAGATCGATCAATCACAATCAACAAATCACTTCATCCAATTTAGTTCTATAAATGGTTACCGAATTACTTTCACCGTTAACTACTTGAAATAAGACTGCTTCTTTGAAATGTAGTATAAGCTAGAATGAAAAGCTAAATAACTTACAACAGAAAATTGAGTTTCTTCCTGATTCCGTTCTCTTTTTGATGATCCATGTTTTGAGTAGAATTGTTGCAAAATTCTTTTATGTAATGAATCAAACGAAGATGATTCATCAGACGTAAACGTATATGTAGTAAGAACTGAAAGGGCTTTCTCAGTTAACCACCCTTGTAAACGTTTTGAAAGTCTATCACATATATTAGTGGTAACACTATTTTGGTTGTCAGAAAGAAGTTGATTGGAAACTGATCGAGATGTGATATGCCTTTCTCTTTGATCACTGTGAAGTGTAGATTCGACATGATTTAATGCACTTGAACAAATTTCACGAACTAGAAGGCTATTTTTGGTATTCATTTCAAGTGCGAGCTTCTCGAGTTCCATACGTGAATGCTCCAATGTACTGCTCGATAAGTCAACAGAATTTAATTCATCATCTATACTTAGTTCGTTTTCAAAACTTGAATCACTCTCAGATCCAGTTAGAAGTAAACGGTTCGGAACGTCTAAAATCACCTTACCAACATATCCTGAAGCATTATGAGATAGCAAATTTATATGACATGGTTTTAAACTCTCGATTGGACGACACCAAGCGGGTTCTTTAGAAATCTGTTTGCGTATATGGAACGAGGCGCGGAAACACCAATCTGAGCAAAATGGCTATAATGAGTAAAAGGAGTAGGTTTCATTGAAAGTTTCAAAGTTGGGCAATCAAAGAAAACTAATTGGTGTTTAAAATACTTACCGAGAATCTGCTAAAAGGAGAGCTTCTTTCAATAATGAAATTGTTCATCAATTCATTCGCCTGTTACCTACCGTGGAGCATTCCCCAACTAACTCTGTCTTGGACTCTCCCTTTCCATTCCTCCCAAGCACAATTCATTCTTTACATATCTCTGGCTCTGATTCCCGGGGCAATGAGTTCTTTGGTTAAGTGGATTCCAACCACCAAAAGAAAGAGAAAAAGCGAGAGCAAACCTATCTGATAATGGTTCTCACTTGGAATAAATCTGCGAGCTGCGCTCCATGCACGATTTTGAGGTGTCGTCAATCGTTAGAATTCCGTATGATAATGACAATCTTTTCGAATGTACTATAGTGTGGAAGAAGGTTACATAATGTTCTCCTGTCCACGCTGTCAAATCCTTTCCCATAGTCGAGGAAATTGATGTGGTGGTGAATTTCATCCAATTAAATATCCATCAGTGATCCGCAGCGCTGCGATTTGGTTGGTACACGATCAGTCCTAATTGAATCCATCCCATCGATCTCGAATTTGGGCATCTAATCGATCTCACATTCGGTTCAACAACTCGGTTGAAGACTTTTCCTGGTATTGAAAGTAGAGCAGTGCTTATTTAATTTTCGAACTTGCTGAGATATCTTTTCTTTGGTATTTTGATGAGGTATCCTTCTTTTCAGTTTACTGGTAGTTGTTCTTCCTCCGAAATTTTTAAACAATTTAATGTGGACCATCTTTGCAGTTACTTTTATGTCTAATTTCAGTGTTTTGGTTGGTATGTTATCTGACCTTGCTGCCTTACCACTCTTAATTTGTCAGATGACCATGTTAATTTCTTCGATTATTAATCGGTCAACACTTATAGGAACGTCTGTAGATGCTGCTCCGATAACCGGAGGGTCTAGTGGAGCCGGTCTATTCAAGAGTTTCTCAAAGTGCTCTACCTACCTGTTTCACTGTTCTTGGGTCTCAATGATCAGTTTGCCATCTTTGTTATTGACTGGCCGTTTTGATTTACTGTATTTTTCAGCTACCTTTCTTGTTGTATCATATAGGTGTCTCCTACGTTTTCTATTGCAACTTTTCCTGCTATCATTGCTAAGTCTTCTACCTAGTGCCGCTTTTATTAACTTGCTTGTTTGTTGATGTGTATTCGGACTGTGCCCTGGACTCCTCTGCTTTTGTTTAGCTGTTACCGATTGCTGAATTCTTGTTCTTCCTTTCTTGAATTATATACAAAGTATCAACAGAGACTCCTTCCTTATGATGGTTCTTCCTACGACCCGAGACCACGTGAGATGTTGAAGTCACTGCCTCTTTAATACCTTTGCAGTAGTTCTCCATGGTAGATTCCTCTCCTTTTAATGAATCGCATAAGGCGTGGGACTTACTTCTAAGAGCTATTTTAAATTCGCCCCAAATAGGACGAAACGCGCATCCTGAATCCCGCTTCCCAGCTACAATTCAACTCACACAAAACACCTCACTATATAATCTATGCAACTCAATCACTAAATGCCAGTTAATTAAACTAAGAATAGAATGTACTGTACAAAAACTACACATACTGCTATGATACTCAAAGTGACTTACAGTTCAAACTTAGAGCTTAGTGATAATATTTACTGAGCTTTAATCCAGTAAAAATGGCTTGATTGTCAAAAGAGATAGTGGACAAATAAACTGATTATAATATAATAGCTAATCACTCATTATCAAATTTTGCTACTGTTTATTTTTAGCAAGTTAAATGGGTTATCCTGAAGTACTGATTTCTTTCTGTTATATAACGCTGCTGAATATAGTTAGATTATAGTTAACTACAGAACTCAATAAGTACAATACACCTGACTACGCTAGGCTAATAATTTGGTTGGAGAGTAGTTAAATAAAAAGAGTACTTAATAGTTTAATTGAATATGAAATAACTCTTGCAAGTAAGACCCCACGATTTAAGACATTCCATAAGGTGTTCATTGAACGTTATCTAATTAAACTTAGTGAGCAAAAATATGAGGTCAAAACGATGGACCTACAATTTCATGTAAAACAGATACTAAGCACAGTGTTTATGCACTATTTGTGTGTAATGGCTAATGTAATTATATGGCTGTCTAAACCGAAGTAAGTGGAATAAAGTTTCAACCTGTGATCTGATTTGAACCTGACAGCTTTAACCACTAAGTCACCACTGACCAACATGGTTCGAAAAAATTGCAAGCGTATAAATGATGGATTTACTGAGGATTAAACAACCTAGTTCCCTCAATAAACGTTTTTATTATTATGAACATAGTTACAATATTGAAATCAAAAACGATTCGAAATTATGTGAAATACAGGTTGACATAGTAAATCATCTCCAGATTTACTTTAAGGAATATCATATATGTTATTCCACCGAGGGTTGCTAAAATACACTCCTATTGAGCACAAAATCTGGTCATATAAATTCACAGGAAATTAATAACAGGTTTAGAATAAACTTTTCAAAAGACGTATAGTCCTGCCATCTGCTTCACATAAGAAAACAACGCTACCCATTTCTGATTATGGAAGATAGACTGCTTTAAGCCCTTTCATTTGATACCTCACTCAACATACGGAAAAGTTGTAAAATAAACCCATAACTTAAAGAACTTATATGTCATTAATTTATCGTAGAAAATTGTTCTGAAAAAACTCACTCTACGTTTGGTAATATCGTATACTTTCCGAGTAGTTGCACAAATACGATATTGCTGTTTAGAGATTTCCCCCTTTGGTTTACAACACAATGCATAACCACAATTCCCATAAGCATTTCGCTCTATTGAGATATCATCATACTGTTCACGTTCTAACCATGGTAGCTAAATTATTTAAAAAGACAAAAATCATTACGTGAACACATTTTACTTCATAAATGGTGAGAAAGAAATATTTACAGTTAAATTTATAGTACTTCTATTCACCTTAAAGAATAGTTTAAAAGCCTATTTGGTGATAATTTACTGTTCGCTCACATAGACAAACAATATTATAAGCTGACTGTATCGTGATTTCTGAACTAAGTACGGTTCGGCTACTGTAACTAGTACCCACTTACTACATGATGGATGCCTAGAACAAATCATTAAGACAGTTGCATTTATTTAAACTGACGTGATGACTGTTTCAGCCTTGACTCATCCACTGTATACTATAGATAGAATGTTCATTGTACTTAAATTAAGGTGGTTTGTGGAGATCGGTATTAAGTTTCAATTAAGTGAATTGGTCACATATTGATGTTAGTAGGGTGTCGTTGGAAACCAGAGAGCACTGGACACCTTAGAAATGCATGACCTGGATTCCGCCCCTGGAGTTTCAGGTTAGAGAACGCCTAACCCACTGCACCACTGAGCCGGCATCTAGTGGTATGATTCCCACTTCCATAAATATGTAATGTAGCGCGACGACCATCTACTGTTATCGGTGATAGCTGTCCAACTTCAAAGAAATCTGAACTCCACTAGTCACGAGTTATCATTAGAGCTTCGGGAATATTCTAAGTTAGTCACTGGTGAGCTGAATATTAGATTGAGGTGGTTTGTAGAGATTGGCATTGAGTTTTAGTTGATTGGATTTGTCACAGAATGTCTATTTCCTAAAAAAATAGATAGGTAATGGGACTTGCTTCAAGGTTTTCTGAGAGGAAATATACTGTGCGTTAGTGAATTCAACGATTCGCAGATACGAATTATTAGTTCCATACGGTAGGACCATGGAGTAAGCCAACTCGTAATACTAAAAACACCTCATATGTGAAAATGAGTGTTACCATCTGGATAGATATTATTTGATACAGTATCCAAACATGCTAAATACGTTCTGGCATTTCATTTTTTGTGAACAACAGTTAATATAATTTCCAGTTTACACTGAAGGCTTGTGTTAGCAGCAGATTGACTGATAAAAAGGTAGCGTCGAACATCTGTTTTCTCATAGTCTGGAACTTCTTAGGAGTAAGCGCCTTCGAACAAATAAGGAATCATATGTTGAACATTGAAACCTAAATAGGAATACTTAATCCTTAAACGACAAAGTTGGGATTCAGTACTAAACATTCCCAACTTCAGCAATAGATATGATGATAATTAAGAACAATTTCCGGAAATATGTGCACAAGCAAACAACTTTGACAATAATGCCCATTTTTGTGTTTAGCCTAAACAGATAAGCTTTGTTAAATTGTGTTCTTCGAGCCGGATGGTTTGAATGAGGAGCTCTCATTACCATTCTGGACGACTTTATCTGCGTAAACTTATAATAGTGCTTTCCAAGAAAGTGAGTAGACTAATACGATGGTTTTAACTAGGCTTGCGAATTTATCCAGTATCTGAATAATATCAAAAAGCCTATATAACAAATAGGCACGCTTAATTGGAATAAAAAGCAATGGAAATATCAGTAATAACCAGTGCGATTAATGCAATAATACTTACAGCATGAGAAAGCATAGTAGCATTTACAGGATTTCGAGCGAACCTTTCAACAATGCGCAAAGCCTGACGAAGAAACAGGGCTTGTCTCTTCCTTGTCTCAATCCTATCCTCCTGCGAACCTTTAAAAGGCGGAGGGGAAGAGGGTAGTTCAAACTCCTCATCGATTTTCGTAGTCATCTAAAATCGATAAACTGAAAAATAAGTAGAAAGATAAATTTAATGGCAGTTACGAAATCAAAGCACATGTTAAAAATGATATATATTTATTATAAACAACGTGACAAAAAAAAATGCAAACGGTAGGAAAACTGTTATGATGCAAGAAAATTTGGGGGTTGGTTGGCCGAGTGCCAATTTTACTAGTACCTAGTCGGTAACCGTGCGTCTGCCCTGTGCCCACTTAGTCCCAAGCCGAGATAAGAAGAATACGAACCAATAGATCAGCTAGACAGAATCATATTATATTTCAAGCATTCTTTCATATATACATAAAATTAGACCGCACAGCAAACTAATTAGAAAATTAAAATGAATACACAGCGAGGGAAATAGTGGTAGTGAATAGGAACAACTTGTACACAACTAATTAACTGTAGTCCATAACAAGAGACAATATAACAGTAATAACAATAACAGTAATTATGCTAAACGGGAGGATAGGGTAAGAGAAACGTAACAATAGTAGAAACAAAGTGTTTACATTACAGAGAGTTAGAATAAATGAAATAGTGTTCTCAAAACACAGTTCTGAAAGTTTGTTACACTTCTTTGTGGTCCGGTATAACAAAAACAAGTTTGAGTTTTCTAATTAGTGAGACTTAGGGTACAGAACATGCACAAGTAAGGAACAGTCAGTACACTTTGCATATGATACTTTACAGAGTACGGCAAGATCGTCCAAAACATAGTATCCACCGCAGCGACAAGGAAACCAATAACAATGACAATCATGATTGTCAGATTCTACACCTACTTTATCGTTAGGCTTGCATTCATAATCGAATTTCTCAAATGGTACATCACACTGGACAGGTAAGTCAGCGGAATCAGACATGATCCTGTGTTGTTTTAACAAAGCGTCATAAGCTTTGCGTCTCTCCGGATATCGTAATACACTCCATGCCCTTTCTACGGTCATGAACTCCTTATTTGAATCACCTGGATTCTTATCTGGATGAAATTTAAGTCGCGCCCGATTAACAAGTAGTTTAATTTCATCTTCTGTAGCGTTCATGGTACATTTCAAAACTTCATAAAAATCTTCCATATTCCTACAAAAAGCACGACTGTACAAATCAATTTAACAAAAAGATTTTAGAAAAGTAGGGTAATTTTCTTCGTTTATTTCGGTGCTATATACAAATTTATACAAAGAGAATGACAATACAATTTTAATCGCTTTCTTCATCGGAATCACAATATTCCGGTGACTCAGGTTTGACCCAGTTCGGCTCTGATGATTGTGGAAGGTGGATTTTAATAAGTGATGTGCAATCAGTTTCAATGCTTTCGTTAAGACAGCTGTTCTCACTATTTGTTTCTTCTTCCCTTCGAACAGGAGACTGCAAGCACGAATTATGATCAGCTTCTTGATCACTTTCACACGAATCAGAATGCTTTTTTCATGTAGTACAGCAATGCGGGATAACAGATTCTTAGCAAATTTGAAAAAGCCTTTAGTATCTGTAGTGAGTGCGTAGCAACGTGCAGTCTTCTTATATCGCTTGAGAGCATAATCACTACAAAAGTAATGTTTACATCTTAAAAATTAGAGAGGCCGATTGAAATTTACATTGTTACAACTGGATCTTTATAATCCTTGCGATAAATCATGCACACTAATGAAATATCTTCAAAACTCTCATCCTCAGAAGAATTATGAGATATTTTGTAGCGATTATCGTCACCATCAATCCCATATACTCCCTCAGCTGATTCGTGTTCTATTTGCCAACCATGTTTATAGTCTGATCTATCATGTAGAAACTAGCAGCTGTCTCCAAAACTACAAAATCCTGTTTCTTTATAATCTTGAAATTCAAGCACTTTAGACTGAAACAAACTTTGCAAATATCTGGGTGGTAATCCCATCTTACAGTAGCTCTCAAATTGGCCGGTGCTCGCATAGGATCTTTACGATTAAAACTGCTAGATACAGTTTCCATAATAGTATCTTTCTTTTCAATATACTAGGCGTAATTGTTGAGTCACATATAGACATTAGAATTTGAGATTCCTGCAAACAAGCGTTACTGTATTATACGAAGAAAATAAAACATACCTGGTTAATTTTTTGAGCATTTTCAAATATAGCCTGTGAATTACACTTTACATCCGTATCTAAAGTGGCTGTCGCAATATATTCTTTTGTTATCCTAGATTCCTTGAAAATGAGATAAGGTCACTACAAAGTGTACCTTGGAATGTGAAGCTTTGTAAGTGACGATTTTAAGGGCGTCACTATCAAGTTTGTCATTATTATTACCATCATCATCATCAGAGTACTTTTTGCTACCACCAAACTTTCAAGTCTAAAACTGCATATTACTGCTCTTATGACAAGCGAACCTGTTGATAAAGCATATTATTAATATGACGTCTTTTTTGAGTTTTAATAACTGTTTCATCTTCACTAGAAGAACCTATCTCAAAATAGAACACAAGCAAAATCTATACCTTCTTTCTGTCGCACATTTTTTCGACTGCGTTATTTTAAAGAATACGCGATTCTCATACACGCTACCAGTCATGCTCCAGTATCTAGATGACTGTCATGAGTTTTCGTAATAATGGAAAATAGAATTATCTTTTCTGATCCCATGTATAGAAATTATTTCGTCCCAAGTTAGAATCCACTCGTGTCAGTATGACATACTGATGTATGAAGTTGTTACAATTACCTTGCCAAAATAAGCGAATTATGGTAGACAATTTGAGAAAAAGATTTGGAGCTACGAAATAACTGTCTGAAATAATGCCTACTTCAACATGGTTTATCACGAATTTAATTTTCGCACTAGACATTTATCTACGGTTTATCATTAACCCGACTTGGAACACTACTTAAGTACATGGATGGAGAGCTAGTAGAATGAGAAGCAGAAATGAAAATCAATGTCAAAGACCTCTCCTGTAGCAGAGTTGCAGCAATTAAAAAACAAAATCTTTCGTACCCACTCAATCACCTATCAATCCATAAAGGGTTAATACAATTTCCAAGGCAACCCTTTTAATTATTTCGCTCCAACCCAGTACACAAGGCTGAAGGTTTAAACTGCAGCATAAACTTTTACACGGGCAGAATAATATCACTACCACAGAAAATCGAAGTCTGGCGAGTAGACCGGTATCAAATGATGCTATATTGCATTCACATTCTTATAAACGAGGCGGCATAGTCTGTGGTCTTAATACATGGGGTTATCAAAGATTAGTGCTTGAAAGCCTACTTACATCTAACACCTAAAAATGAGTCTAATATTCAATAGGCACTAGCGTACCTCAAACGAGTTAACCAAAAAATAGCTTTAATCTACTAAAAATTAAATAAGTTGCATCTATTGAATCGGAATATTTATGGTTGCACACATCCACACGGCAGCAGCAATGCAACAGGAATCAAATCATTCTACTTTACACATCAAGATATTCAGCTGCTGTAAAAAAACAACGCATTGAGTCTGACACAGTCGGCAAATACTGTGGTAAGTAGTTAAGATATCACGTCATGAGTAATAAGAAATTGCAATAACAACTGCGTGATGCCAGTCCTAAGATACGGTTTCGGATAAAAATATGTGATGAATTTTAATAAATTGCTATTTTTAACGCAAACTGTAAAAATCAACTATCTAGTGTCCTGTAACACGTGTTTCCAGCAGTCACTGAAAGGCGGGAAGGATCTAAAATCACAACACACAAGGTTAGTTCAACATCTTGCATCAAGAGAAAACACGAAGTGGTTGTCACGGCACTTTATTTTAAAAAATTGAAATTTCGCGGGGTCGTACATGAAAAAGGGTGGCTGGTATGCCAAGGTCTTATGAGTCATCATGTAAGCTAAGAGCGCTCAGGGTTTGTTCTTCAGCTTCTAAAGCGTTTATGCTTAATCGCCCTGAAACAGAAAGTAAACAAAACGGGTTGGCAACATCATACATGGTGATTTTGACTCCGTTACACCACCCCCTCTCCTAATAAGGCACTGTCCTCAATGCCTAGTCTCGGACAAGGATATGCTACTCCTCCTTTAGCCAGTACTCATAAAAATTAGTAGCAGGTGGTGGATCGGTGAACAGAGCATCAGCAGGTACTGTTGTCCGATCTGGCTTTATTTGATTGTAGTGCACCGTTATTACGTCGTCCTGAGGTCGTTGCGGGTTACGTAGCACGAACGTCGTGGGGGATCGGATGAGGACGATTTCGAAGGGGCCGTGCCAAGGCTGGTGAAATTTACTACAAGCCCCTGTCGATGTCACGAGGCGACGTAACCAAACGCGATCTCCAACCATATACACTGGTCCTTGCACTTGACGATCGTACATGTCTTTCTGATGACCACTAGCCTTGCGCAAGCTGATGTTGACTAAGCGGTACGTATCGGCCAGGCGGTTACGGAGAGTACGGGTGTACTCTCCGTATTCTTGTTCTTCGTATGGTAGCAAAGGCGACTGTATCTCTACGGGAAGACGTAGTTTATGCCCGATTAGTAAAATAGCAGGTGAGAATCACGTGGACCCATGTACCGATGTCCGGTAGGCCAACATGCATTGAGGGAGCACCTCATCCCACAATTTGGTTGACGATCTGCTGATGAACGATTGTAAAATGGCTTTAATGGTTCTATTTGTTCTTTCGACAAGGGGAACCCCTTAAGGTGTGTGATACGACAGTATTAGACTTAAAGATAGAGAAGTATTCGGGTAGTCATGAGTTCCTAGTTTGCCCTACATTAACCTGGAACATAATACTGGGCGTGGATTTTATGTTAAAACTCCAAGTCTCTATACATATGGATAGGGCAGAAGCAAAAATAGGTGAGGCTACAGTACACCTACATCAGTATAAAGGGGCAACTAAGCCTGTAACCCACGTGGAAATTTCACAGCTAGTACATCAGGTGCAAAGCAACCACATGATAAAGAAAAATGATCGTCGTGCAACAGTCGCTGTGCTCCAACAATTTAGTTCTGTGTTTGAGGAAAGTATTTCTGCAAATCGTACGAATACAGTTCAACACTCTATTTTTACAGATTATCATGCCCCTCCGACAGCCACCTCGCAGAGTACCTGTACAATACCGACCACTATTGGAGTCGATGATAAAAGATATGCTAGATAAAAAGATTATAGTCCCTTCATCATCCCCCTGGGTATCACCTATTGTTCTTGTGAAGAAGAAAGATTCGTCCCTTCGACTGTGTGTAGACTACCGACGCCTTAATGCCATTACTAAACGGGATTCTTTTCCACTTTCGCGCATTGATGCTACCCTGGACGTCTTGAACGATGCTTGTTGGTTCTCCACCTTAGATCTGGCATCTGGGTACTGGCAAGTAGAAGTACGACCGCAAGATAGGAAGAAAACTGCATTCATAGTACCAAATGGTTTGTATGAATTCCAGGTAATGCCTTTCGGTTTAACGAATGCCCCCGCTACCTTTCACCGATTGATGCAAACAGTACTACAGGATATAGCGCCCCACAAGTGTTTGACTTACCTTGATGACATTATTGTATACGGTAGCACACCCAAACAACACAATGCTAACCTGAAAGCTGTTCTGCAGAGTCTTAAACAATATAACCTAAAAGTAAAACCATCCAAATGCCGTCTGCTGCAGAAGGAAGTAGTATTCTTAGGACATCGTATCACTGCAGATGGCGTGGGTACAGATAATGAAAAGACGCATGCCATTGTTACTTGGCCGTAACCTAAAACACCTGAAGACGTTCGCAGTTTCTTGGGTCTCGCGTCCTATTACAGACGTTTTGTTCGTGACTTTGCATCTTTGGCAGCTCCATTGCACAGATTAACACATAGAGGACGAAAATTTCTATGGACCAGCGAGTGTCAACAGGCATTTGATATGTTGGAGGCACGGTTAACCTCACCACCTATATTAGCCTTTCCTGACACCTCAGCAGATGGAGGCGAGTTTATACTCGATACGGATGCTAGTTCCATTCCATCTGACGACTGCGGCAGTTGTTATACAGTCCCATTAATCGCATTTGGCTGCAGCGTTAGCGTTGATTGCCGCGCAATGACGTCCAAACTTCAACTTTGTATGCAAGAATGAGAATTATATCCTTTTTCACAAACTTCGAGTGGTTGTGTGTATGAGAATAAGCTTTGGCTCTTTAAGCTTCCGTATCTAGTAGCAATAGATCATCAATTAAGCCAAGTGCCAACCTAAGTTTCTAAAATCTGTATTTATATAAAATGTATTTTTAGGCTATCGAGAGAAGTTGGTCTCAGTGGTGTTAAGACTGAACTCGGAGGAACACAACTGTGATATCCGACAGCCTGAGAATACCAATCATTCGCCCTCCCTCACTCACTTCGAATTGTCATTCATCAAGACCTAAATTACTCTAGTAATATAATAATAACAATAATACAAGTTTGTTCTTAGGTAGCATTCTGTATTTTATTATTATTATTATATATGGAAACATGATTATCAAAACACAACATAAAGATATGACTAGTGATACGACAAGTAAACTTTCAGAAAATTAATACGCAGCATATTGAAAACTTTCCGTCAGATATTAAGGAGAATCCAGCTTTAAACATACAAGATTAACTAGAAAAGAAACCTTATCAATGTAAAATAAGAAAAATTATGTAACCTATTGATAACAACCTAGTTTTCCATGACTTCAAAGCATAATTTTGAGATGAGTGTCTATTCGAACAAGTTCGGATGAGGTCGATTTTGCTTTGTATGGTTTTAATTAGACCAAATAAACCGATGTCAGTAGAACAAAATTTGACACCAGTTATCGCAGCGGACACAAAGGTTATCTGTAAAATGAGAGAACTAAAACACAAAACTTACTTAGCTTTGATATTCCATTAACTACTGCTCAGATGTGCAACGCCACGCACTAAATATTCACTATTAATAAGAATCATATCTACTAATCATTATCCGCTTATAAAAGTTAAGGTAACTCTACGTGCCCAAATAAACCCAAACCTTTGCACTGAAATAACAATGACCAAAACTCTGTAACGAACGCATGAGAAGCGATTACAATTACTTTTGAGTGGTGTAAACTGTAAACAATAATAAAATAAAGCCAACTAATGCCCACTGAGTGGAAATTATGTTCACCAACTAAATGAAACACCCCCATGTCATAAACATCTACAGGAAATCGAGACTAAATCAAAACCCTCACCCTTTGTGCTGCCCTATTTTTGATCAGCTGACATGTGGGCAGGAATTTCGTAACCTTAACGTTCCAATATCCATTATCTGTATAACAAGCTATTGAAAACCAATTTATTTCTTTGTCTCAAGTGTTGGTACCGGTTTTTGGTCTTTGGCTTTCTCTTGAAGTTGATTAGCTACAAGTCAGCTCATGGCCTGGCAGTTCCAGCTGTTTTTGTTATAATTATTTCCTTTTCTCCCCATTTTCCAACTTCTTTACTTTTTCTTATCTTCTTACTTTTTTTAATTTCGTTTTTTTCTTTTCTTTAAAAACTATTGTAATGCACTAGCCTCTATCCCTGCGTTCTTTAGTAGTCTGGTTCATGAGTGAGGCCTGAAAAAATTCCATGGAATAATTAAAGTTCGGGAGTATCGAGCTTCAAGGTTGAAATTAATACGAAACTTTTTTTTATCTCCTGTTCTAGGGGGCACTAGGTACACCACAGTATGACATACAGTCACCTGGTTTCTTTTTGAACAAGCAATGGTGGGAGCGGCGGTTACCTTCTCTGGCAGGGCATTCAAAGTAGAGCACACCCTTAATGTCAAGAAATTTACCCTTACCTGTATTCGTGCTTTCTGTTGAGCAATAGTCCAGGTGTACTGATGTATGGGGCAGCCAGTATGTTTTCATTTGAATGTCCAAGCGTGCTGAAAATTTTGTAAACGTGGATTATGTTGCAGTATCAGTACATGCATGTTTTATTTCAATGTGATAGTGATAAATATCAAATTAACTGCTTTCTGTGTATCAGCATTAAATTGTTGTCAGAGCATTAGACATTGTCAAGTTGTTGCATTTATATATATTTACTAAACACCTTGACTTCACGAGTAATAAATTTTAACTTTCGACCTCACATTCGATTGTCGTTACATGAATTAATGCTCCGTCTACTCAACGTTCTGACTTTTAATATACATTTATTATTCTTGTGTTGTGTCTATGATAGTCGATGGAATATTGGAGCGCATAGTTTTTGGAGTATATTACTTGAATAAAAACCTTTTCCCGATAGCCACATTAGGAAACTCTTGCTTGCTCTCCTACAGAATGGTCACCCAACATAAACATGCATTTGACTATACACACAGATTAACGGCATTTTTAATATTTTTTACCTTAAAATATATCACATTATTAGGAAGTTATACATTAACTAAAGCTGGAGCATATGCAATCATATCCTCTACTACATCATATTTGGTTGCATTTATTTAGTATTCTCTGACTACAACAACACTCACATTCGATGACCTCATTATATATATATACACTTATATTAAATGTTTTACGTGGATATATATTTCATCTTTTCAACCTGCAAACCTAATAAAGTGAGTCTGTTCCGATTGCTTCATTAACCGAGTGTCACATTGATTTACTATTGTTTGTCTTTCTTATCAGTTATTTTTGCCACAGTTCTATCATAACTTTCATTATTCTCAACCTATTTGCATTATTGGGCCTTCTAACAACAACATTTCCTCTTATTTTGGCAACCGATTTGTTTCTAATATAAACCTTCCAGTTTCTCCTTTTAAGTCTACTAACCTAGTGTTATGATTTGAACGTTTATAAAAAATTGCTTTGAGGCAAACATATTGTCGCGAAAATAAATGTTTGATTATGCTAGTACTAGTCTTTCATAAGTGGTGCGTGAAAACTTACTTTAACCTCCTAAAGACGCTCCTTACGATCACTTGAAACAAGCAGTAGTTAAAGTAATGTCATTGTCAGATTACCAAACCATCGAACACCTGTTTAGCAACGTGCAGCAATGTCAGTGGACTACGAAGCTTTCTATGGTTTTGATAAGAATACAAGCCACCCTAAAGCAGGATATCAGGTGTTGTGCATCAGGGAACATAAAAGAAGTTGTACGTTAGAAAATGTCACACAGTTAACTGCCATCTGAAAAGTAGGGTACAGAAAATGCAAAATCAATTTGAAAATATTGAAATTGATCACTACAATGAACACCTTATGACTTAGTGGCAATAAGCATTGAGAAATCGGTTAATTTGACAAATGAACAACATAGAGATGATTGCACAGGAGGCAGTATCATTAGATAATGAGTCGACAGGCACTGTGAAAACGCGAAAATCCTGCTAAAATGTAATCGGCTAACAGTAGAGACCTTCACAATGGCTTGCAAACTAGGAGATCATCCGAATCTTGCCACCAGTGCAAATAAGGGATTGTTTGCTATGACTCAAGATACATGCAGCCTTATTTCAGCTGTCAAATTTATGTACTTATTAAATAACAGAATATTTATTTGATAAGGTAATCCGGTATGTTGATCTAGACGGCATACGTGGATTGAACTTTTATCCGTGTAAATTATTTCATCTGCAATTATTGAGTTAGAGTTTTCTGGGTGTTTCTTAATATTCAAATATTCTCAACTAACGTTTGTCACCACATCTTCCCTCGCCATCCACTGAAGTCTTTGTAACAACCCTTTCTTCCAGCCGCAACTTCATTAACTCTACCCGCCCACCATTCGAATTACCAATATGTCCTTCTCCAAACAGTCACTCCTAACATTTGATGAATCTGTGGAAACTGAATTAAAAACGCCATATTCCGTAAACGTTCATTAGTGCTACGTAAGTGGTGGGCTTTTTACATTTGTGCATTATTAATGTGTTAATATCGTCGAAACTTATCATTGATGAAATTGTATTACACCCTGTTGCCACAGCCTTGTATTTTTTTTCTGTTAATATTTTACTAAGTACCTTGAACAAGTTCTGAACTAAGTTTCTTAGCTGATACTGCGGACTAATATTAAATTCCTGTTATAATACCAGGTACGGTACAATTCTTTGTTATTGAAATAACTCTCTATCAAACTCATTACAATGTCGTCATCTATCCCATCAAATTTATTTTATTGAGCACTCGGATTAATACATACTAAGTTTGGTGATGATCACAAAGATTAATTGTTCATAACAGGTCTTGCTGCTAATTCAGGTAAACCATATAATTAGTAACATCAGCCAGTTTATATATTTGCATTAACTGTCAATATGATACATATATCTATTTGTGACTGTTTGCTTTGATGCAGCAGTTTAGATTACCCCTCGGCTTCCTGCTAAGAAGAGAAAGAACTAGTTATTTTTCATGTACTTATTCTTATTTTCGTTATTGTTTTATTAATTGTAAAGTAGGCGGTGACCGGTACTACCTTTTATTTCCTCCTCTCGGACTTTGCTATTTGTGATTGGCTGTAGCGCTTTTTAGTGTGCTATTTACTCTAATTACTACAATGTCGCTTTTGTAACCATATATACAGAGTGGGAATAAAATAGAATTGAATCTTCTTAGTGCTGCGTTCATGTCTTCTTGATTTTGGCTTGGGGTGAGTAATCAGTTGTCGGGTTGGTGGTCACGGTTGCGAGTATCAGTTGGCGTAGATAACTTCGCAGATTAGTGTTGCAGTTAGTTCTTCCGTGCAAAATGTAGGCATTCTTCAGTTATATTACTACCACAAACCTCTGAAGGGTAACAGAAAAAAGCAGATTGGATATATAACTAAGTAAGAATTACGATGGATTAACCATGGTATTTCAAATATATTAAAAATCAAGCAGCTAATTTTTTTTCTTTTACCAGGATTTATGCGATTGTTTAAGACTACCGGACAAACAACGAGTGTAGCATCCAGCAGTGGATGCTCGTTTTGAACACAAATTATATTTTATATTATATACTCATCTGAATTATATAGTGATGTATTGTCCGTGTTAAAAATAGAAATGATGGATGACCTGTCTACATGAAAGACGAAAAGGTATGTAGTAACTGAGGCGTAACCAATATTTAGATAAAAAAGAAAGCTGGCATGCTAAAGTGTCAAAATATGAAGTGTATATCTTGTCTTTTGCTTGGACTAGTGAGAAAAGGAAAGCATCGTAGGTTGTTATTAATATACAGGCTTGTGATGTTAGCCGTGAACTCGTACGCTATATGTTCGTGACTCATCATGCCTGGATTTCCAAATAGTTCAGAAGAGAGTTTCTGAGTTCCATCAGTATTCAGAAATAATGTTATCATTAGTTTAAATTTTGGTAAATTATCACGAAAGCGAATAGGACGCCGTAACCTACTTCATAGTAGACTGTAATTTGTTATAAGAAAGTTATTTTGTGATTGGTATTTGCATTTTTTGATAAACAGTGTTTGAGTCAGATTCCTAAGCTTATATTGGAGGGAATGGTCCTTCAGAGGGGATAAGGGGTTGAGAAAGTAAAACAGTAAATTATTTTATGGAAAAACTTAATGTTGGTTTTTAGGGTGGCGTCTTCATAGGGGTTTTAGACAGCGCAACCTACATATTTCTGTATAAATTATGTTACAGTATACTCCAGTTATACTCCAGTAATCATTAGGTGAAAAATCTCTTGAGACTTTCAATCCACATGGAGTCCGCGTAATTTACACCAGAGAAGTCAACCGAGCATCATTCTAAGGCAGGACGTACACAGATCTTGTATGTTGCAGGTTTGGCTTCTCTGGTGTAAATATGTCGAGAAATAAAGCATATTCGTTGTCTTGACTTGGATATGATTGACGGCACATACTCAGTAAACTTGAAACTCATGCTGTAACATACACTCAAGTCTCATGTGGAGCTCAGCGTTTGGATTTTATACTCATTCAAATAGGGTTCTTGTTGAAAATCCCACACTTGTTGTGGTTGAATGGTAGTTGTCATTTCTGGCTTTAGATTGATAGGTTATCTAGGTCTTTTTGGATGTCGGATATGCCTTCATTAGATGAACTTTGCTGAAAGCTGCACACTGTCAGCTCAGTCATAACAACTTAGCTGAAAGAATTCGCAAGCAACGTTTTGCGAAACCATCATTGGTAGTCAATAAGATGTTTGAAACCGTAGAGAGTAACGGTCATCAGATACAAGATGACTTAAAAGAAATTGTTGCTTTACTAGAGAACTTGATGGTGTATAGAAATACCTTAATTTTTTTAAATGTCTCACGAGTTGGATTCAGTGTCAGCAATTGAAACAACAGCTTAAAATTTGCCAACCAAATTACAAACGAGACGGATAAAACTGAGTTTGCCCATTGGAAATGATGGAATCGGTCCACGATTCTTTGACATATTGAAGTTAATTGAAAAGGACGCGAATCAGTAATCAAGCAGATTTGTTGACATAATGCGACCGACAGATCACGACATAATTCTAGTTCATAAATAGACATTAAGAGCAAGGGCTCAAGAACCTGATGAAGAAAGAACCAAGTGTTTATTTTGAGAAGACTGATATTGCCTAGAAGAGTGTAGAAGATTTTTGGATTTTAGTCTTTCAGGTAAATTTATTCTTGTGAAGAATGCAGGATTAAAGGCTGAACATGTTAAGGGAAATTATCTTGTAATAATATCTCAAGGATAGGGTATCATCAGTTGATGCCACTCACTGTTGCCATAGCCTCTTGACGAAAAATAAAATAAGCCGCATAAATCTGAGTTGGAAGTGGAGAAAGTATATTTAGGTGTTGTACTCATGAAGGTTTACGACCCTTCGGTTTTAAAGGATATTTATGCTTGTATCTGATCATCAGTATATGTGCGTGAAGTCACAGTGTAACACATAAGATTAAGCACGCTATGGATATTTGAGAATCGGAACTTAAGTAACATCATTTCGATATCGCCAAGTTATATAGGGGGAATCATACCCAGTTTTCTGGTGAAACCACACATTAGCATTTTCTACAAATCATTACGCAAGATGTATGATGTTTCATGAGGAACCAGTTAAATCCAATATTGTTGGGGTGATCTGATATAAACCTGACAATTTTTTAGTTCGCTAATTTTAATTTTGCTAGTTCGGCTCCTGGAATCTTATGTTGTCCTGTAGTAGTTATACAGCTGCCCTACTACACTAGCTCTAATGAAGTCAGCAGGTAAATTAACACGGAAGGACTACCTTTTGAAGGGCGACTCTGTAGTACCGTGTCCAGTGTTTTAGCAAAGTTCAAGAAAATGGTGGGCAAAGATGTGTTTCGTCCCAATATGCAGGCGAAGTATCCCATGCCAGTAGCGTGTTAGTGGAGCAGGACGTTATCATCCGAAATCCACTTTAGCATCGTGGATCAGGCTAGGCTGATTGATATTTCCTTTTCTGTGGTGGCATTAATATGCATTTTCAGTACTTTTGATAATATCGAAGGCAAGGCTTCTCGCTTGCATGAACTTGAATCCCTTCAAATGTGGGTGGAGGAACTACTTGCTTTCATTCATCTGAAAGTTGTTTGATGAATAATAAATACCGAAAAATGTCGGCAGCAAGATGGCAGGTAGCTGGAGTTCAAGGAAAAGCCACTCCATCTAGCGTACCTGTGGATGATGTCTGAGCCATATTGAGTCCACAATCACAAATCAACTCTAAACCAAGCAATCAGACAGCTTGTTGATTAACAATAACAACATCCTCATAGAAAATTCCAAGCAACCGATCATACGTTGGCACTTTCAGCTAGACTAAGTGCATGACCTTGTAGAGTTACCTTGATTCTCATTGGCTCTCTCAAGTTCGCCGACAAAGTTTAGTTTCACCATTATACAGACAAAATTGTGCGTTATCATTTACATTTAGTGATATGTAAACGTACTTTCTTGAAGTAAGCGTTTACAGTAGCCGATGCAAACGAGGTGTTTGTGCGAAAAGTAGACCATATAATGACTGTGGACGATGAGTGGGCTCAGCTGTGTGAATGCGGGTTGTATCGAGAAAGTAGACTACACACTGTAAATATAGGCAAAAAGTAGACTGTACTGCGTAAATTTAGGCGAAAAGTAGGCCATTTGTCTCTCAATAAAGTACAAATATGTAGACGCGCCTAGACAAGCTAGACAAACTATGTGAGATCAATGTGTCAATAAATAGACATGTCTATTTATTTACACATGAAAAGCGAAAAAGGCGCGATTTGTTGCACTGTCGCCTTTATTTACACTTTACAGGTTGTTTGGGTAGGAAAGACGAAAAAAACTGAGAGGATACAATACACTAGCACTGGTAGCGTAAACAATTAGGTGAAAATGTATGTCTATATGAGCATTGAAGGACACGACATGCCAATAACGCTAGCAAAACGAATGGGCAGAATTAATATTTATGCTTTCGTTCAAAAGTGAATTCAAAAGGAAGAACACTGGTATATAACTAAGACAGGTGATTGATGCCTACACGTTCAGAGTCCCTATTATTTCGCTAGTAAAGTAAGAAACAATAGTTGGTGTGAACATTTGTAATAAAATATCAGAAGAGATGAAATTACCAACATGTACAAATAAAGAAAGTGAATCTGTTTCCCTAACGACTTGCGGGAAATTGTTCCAGACTCTCGAGAATTTATTTGTAAAATAATTCATATAAAAGGCACACTTAGAATGTGACATTCTTATTTTCGAAGCTGAATTGCGTAGGTTATTGCAGGAAGTTTCCTCGAACTTAATTGTACTAGATGATGAAAACGCTAATTTGTTTAGTATCTTGTAGAAGAAGATTAGGTCTAACTTGAGTCGGCGCCTTCATAAAGTATCTGGTCCTAACTTAGGGCATCTAATTTTATAGTCTAGAGTACAATCAGTTTCAAGAATACGAATAGTAGAGCGGCGTTGTACAGACTCTAGTCTGAGTTTATCCTTAGTGGAAACATTACTGAGAATAAGGCTGCAGTATTTCAGTGAAGGTCGGACACAAACTCTATATAGCAGAATACGAGAATCATTGCTATTTAAGTTACTTAGTATGCAACCCAATAGTCGATGTGACTTAAGTGTCTGCATATTGACCTGTTCTATAAAAGACAGATTATAAGAGTATCTTAGTCCTAAAGTCAACTACTGACTGAAGCCCAGACAGCTTACTAACGTTTATGGAGAGATCAAAATTGAGGCGCTTATCTCGGAGAAAGTTTCTTGAGAACTTACTGCACATTCTTCCCTCTTTATCTGCTTGGTCGCTGTTTCGAACTTCATTAATATCATATAACAGTATTAAATAAACTACATGATTAGTTATCATGTAATTTTAAGGGTTAATTTGTCTTGCTTTGCTTATTACATTATATCTACAGCAATATATCCACTCTACAAATAAGAGGAACTCAAACCGACTGGTAAAATAATTAACTTGTTCATCCTGCCAAGTTAAACGAACTAAATGTACAAATTGAGGTAGTGTTGTCTCTGACCAGCTAACTTAATGTTAATGGGGACAATTTAAAGCTACCTGTGTTTATTGAACGCTATATTCGGTATGAAACAATTTCTTTATTGTGATTTTAGTGAAGGTGGATGAATGCTGAGTGAATGCACATTCTAACTAGAATGCTTCGTTACTGGGACTAGAGATACTGAACCGTAATTACATTAGGTTGCAATATTTAAACATCCTTAGTGTACACAATCCCGCTAGATGTATAAATACTTGACATGTCGGGAAGAAGACATGTGATTGGTTAATATCATGTGACAGACGTTGAGTCAATGGCTGTTATAATACAAATGTGTGTGCTACTAATCGGCTTCTTGATAAATCAGTCGGATCCTTGTGCTTGAGTAATAGAGTAAGGTAATGCTGGGTATAAGCTGTAAGGCATAGCACTGTGGATAACCAGAAACGATAATACTGATCGTCTTAACATCAGATATAACAATAATAATGATCAGGTGAAAATAAATTGCGATGTCGTTGAACCGGACTATATTGAGCAATATTTTTAACTGAACACGTCCAATAAGTAATCCAAATTCAAGCACACCGATCGGAAATACCTGTTTTTTAAGAAAAACGGTCTAACCAAACCATGGAACATGAATGACATATACAAATGTACAATAAGTAATAATTACTATATTTAGAATGGTAATGCAAATCTCCACATGAACATTTGGGTAAATTATCTCGAGTTCTATGACAGAACTACAGAACAATATATATAATAAAATTGGCCAACCTTAATTTGATCTGCACTAGCAAAATAATTTTTAGGTTACTAACCTAACAGGAAAACATGTAGGTAGTCGTCTGAAACATACTTCGTCGTTATTAAGATATTTGATAACATGTTTTCAAAAGATGTTATTATAAGTCTTACAAATTACAAAGATAATCTGAATACAGTTGTTGGTACATCATCTTCAACTTATCTACTCTTAATAAAATGAATCACGAACATCTATTTAAATTCATGCTTTAAATGAAGGATCCAAACTGAGGCAGTTTGGGTTGTAGAATAACTGTCGAGGTTGGTTTAGATACACTTACTCTCCCAGTAGAAATTCAAAACTAATGGTTGGGTGAGGAACGGTTCTATGTACAATTAATTATACAAATGTACATTATTACCTAAACAAATGTCACCACCAGTTATTCAACCAAAGTTTATCCCAGAAATTGGAATAATCAATTTAGTTTCAAGGAATAAACGAAAATGTTATTCTATCATCTCGGAATGGATTGCGTGTTGCCTGTCCAGAATGCAAGATCTAAATCTATAGAAATATCATTAACAAAGTATCAAAAGTTACTTGTAACAACACAATATTTCAATTTCTGGAAGTGTGCGTCAACCCACAATCAGAAAATGCACAAATCCAGTCAAACTAAGCAATACAATTAAGAAGACGAACGGAACAACATGGCAGCCGCCAAAGCCAAAACGTCCAGTGAAACAAAGTATATGAAGTCCGTAAGAATAATAGAAATGCAGCACAAACGCAAGGAAAAACAGATATCACAATGGAAATAAATAGCAACTATCTCATCAAGAGACTAAAGGTTATCAGTATGCACAACTTAACGGATTAAAAAGGGGACAAATGTATTTTGAACACAACACAACGAATTACAATAGAAAAATGTTACTTGGAGGGATTTTCAAACAAAATCATCATTACAGATCGTACATTGAATGTATGAAGGATGAATGGAAGTATGACTGGAGATCATGGCTAAATGATCTAGTAGCAGTTAGTGATAACCCCGAACATAATTTCTTGCATATCTTATTCTTCTTGATCGTATGTATGCTTAATGTGGAACTGAATTCAGCTTGAAAGTTGGAAACATTCGGCTGTTGTCTGAAGTCGATTATTTGCTTGGTCCACATTCCGTTCGAATGTAATGCATACAAACTTATTGTTACTTACTTTTCATTCATGCACTTATCCTATCGCTTGTGGATGTGTTTAAATCAATGTGATATGCATTCTGGATTCCGCTTTCCAGTCACAATGCAAATTAAATATTACTTGTGTACTATCGACATATGGAGACAATCCGCTCAGGATGCACATGTAGCGACAGAGGCTGACCAATTTCCATCCATGACTAGTCAACGGGAAGACACAAGCTCAACTTAATCACAACTTTGATATTTCTTAGAATTTCGAATAGTAACAAGCGAACCAAATTAGGCACTAACCAAACAACACTGAATACAGGTTGTAGAGACTATTGTTGCCCCTAACACTATAATGTTTGTGCTAAACATTTTTTATTGATATTTGTATCAAAAAGTTAGATTGAATTGTTTAACTTAAAGTGAGCGCTTTGTACGATTTGTGACGCTGGATTCTTTAGGTTCAAATATCTATCTATCGCAACTTTGTTCCAGACTTCATGATCATACGCGTAATTGGTGATTGTTGTGCGTGTACAAGTCTTTTTATTGATGAGGGCAAAATTACTGACAAGATATATGGTTATTGGATCTAACGAGGTTACAAATCCAGCAGTATAAGTTGATCACAACTAGCTTAAGGCTATATATATTTTTCGAATTCAGTCAGCGTACAATTCAAATGTATCAAACTATTACTGTTTCATGTAAGCACCACATCAACATGAATAAATAACATGAACAATTGATGACTCATATGTTTATAAAGCATTTAGCCTATATAATCATTACAAAATGTTCTGCTTCAAAACATGATTAACATTAATAGCAGTGGATTATTCAAAAGCCTATTCGAGAACTTGCGTTAGTTTCAATGTAATCACGGCTGTTGACTATTGAGAATATTTTTATATTATACTTTCGAATGTCTATTTAAGCAACAACTGATCTTGAGAATCTTTAATTATACTGAATGAAGGTGATATAAAGTTGAATAATAGCCTAATCAAAATGTTTATTTATGATACTTGATTACATACTACATACATTGGTAGACTCTACCATCTTGATACACAAAAACAAGACATAATAACCAAAATAATAAGTTTATTGATAAGAATAGAAAATAGAAAATTCAAAGTAAACATTGATTAACGAATAAAATAACAGATAAACTAGTTACTAATCTAATCAGAAAAATATCAATCAAAATACAAGTTTAAACAAAACATAAAAACAAAAAAAGTTTACCGTATATAATGTTTGCAATAAAATGTTAAATGTCCAAAAAAGAAATCAAAAACTAGAACAATCAAATAAGCGGTACAACATTTCAAACATTGAACATCACCGAAGAAAGTGTCGTCTTCAAAAAAAAAGAGAAAAAACAAATAAGTAAAGAGAAATCGACATTTAAAAAGATTTCAAAGTATTTTAGTCTATATATTTAAACGAAACAAAAAATATTCACTGGTCAACAATAAACATAGCATCATCATGCAAAATATCAAGCTGCCAATAAAAAATGAAACTGTTGACGATGGTCAACACGAAGCAGGTGATATTCAGGTGATATTTAAGAAGTCCGTTCACATGAAATTACACAAGTGATAGGTGTATCACATGAATTAAACTAACTCATATACATAAATCAGTGATTCAACATTTCGCAGTTAACATCTCCATATTAATGTCTACACAATTTGCATTATCAATCGTATCATCAACGTAAACCGACATCGTCATCACACGCCTGTCGCATCACAGACTGTTAGGTCGGACCACAAAAAAGCGTAACAAACTATCAAAACTGTGTTTGAGAACACTATTTCATTTATTCTAACTATGTGTAATGTAAACATTTTGTTTCTACTATTGTTACGCTCCGCTTGCCGTATCCTCCCGTTTAGCATAATTACTGTTATTATATTATCTGTTGTTATGGACTACAGTCAATTAGTTGTGTACAAGTTGCTCCTATTCACTACCACTATTTCCCTTGTTCTGTATTCATGTTGATTTTCTAATTGGTTTGTTGTGTGGTCTGACTTTATGTATATATAAAAGAATGCTTGAAATATAGATTCGATTCTGTCTGGCTGACCTATTGGCTCACATTCTTCTTATTTCGACTTAGGACTAAGCGGTCACAGGGCAGGCGCACAATTACAAACTAGGCACTAGCGATTGGCAATCGGCCATTCAATCACTCCCTTCCCTCAATTCTCTCGTAATAACACAAACAAACTATTCATCTCACGTGTAAGCAGTCAATTCTCCACATAACCAATACACACAATCAACATCACAAGCTCATCAGTCGTTCGCATCAAAAAACATCCAACAACTGCATTCGACAAGTGACACAGTCAATCAAACCAACATGATTATGCATTCACAGAGGCAGTTAAAAAAAGATATTCGCTAACCGTATATTGATGTCAAATATCCTCTGAAATATTTTTTTCAATTGTATTTAACTACGGAAATAAACCATTCACACAAACATACGACCAAAAAGAGAGGAAAACAAAAGAAAGAAACAGTAACACAGATACCGTAATTTGAAAAGATTACAATTTATACTTTTTAGTATATTAAAGCCAAACAAACGACATTCAGTAGTCAACAATACGCGTAACATCATCATGCAAAATATCACGCTACTAATCATAATGAAATTGTTAACAATGATCAAGAAAAAGCAGCAATACACATGACAATAGTGACATGCAAAATTCAAATCCCATGACATCACTCAGGAGACAGGTGTCCAACATGAACTCAACTAACTCATATATATCTATCAGTAATTCAACATTTTGCAGTTGACTTTTCCAAATTATTATAAATACAATATGCATTATCAATCGCATCATCAATGTGAACCGACATCGTCATCATTCGCCTGTCACATCTCAAACACACTATTCATCTCATGTGTATGCAATCAACTCTCCACCTAACCAATACACACAAACAACATCACATTCTCGTCAGTCGTTCACAACATGACTATATAAAACCGCTTCATTCAACAAATGACACAGTCAATCAAACCAACATGAATGTACATTCATGGAGGCAGTGACGAACAAAACATCACTCACCCCATTCAAAAGATTCATCGCCTTAAGTGAAAATTGAATTTGACAAATTTATTTATTAGAAAGATATTAATGGGTACAACAAAAATAAGGGAGCAAACTAAAGGATAATTAGTAAAATATAAATGACTATAAGACAGATTTATATATGTTCGTTAATATATTCAAACAAAACAAATGACATTCAGTAGTCAACTATACGCATAACATCATCATGCAAAATATCACGCTACTAATCATAATGAAATTGTTAACAATGATCAAGAAAAAGCAGCAATACACATGACAATAGTGACATGCAAAATTCAAATCCCATGACATCACTCAGGAGACAGGTGTCCAACATGAACTCAACTAACTCATATATATCTATCAGTAATTCAACATTTTGCAGTTGACTTTTCCAAATTATTATAAATACAATATGCATTATCAATCGCATCATCAACGTGATACGACTAAGTAATCACAGGTCTGTCAAATCTCAAAAAACAATTAATCTCATGTGTATGCAGTCAACTCTCCACCTAACCAATACACACAAACAACATCACATTTTCTTTAGTCATTCACAGCAACACTACATCCAACAACTGCATTCAACAAGTGATACAGTCAATTAAACAAAAATCATTATGCATTCATATAGGCAGTGTCGAATAGACAATCACTTACTTCATTTAGCTGTTTCATCACTATTTCAAGATTTTCCGTTATTAAATATACCTGAGACAAATGTTAATTTAAAGAAAATTAACAAAACATACAATCACGAATGAAGAGAAAATAGAAGAAAAATTAGAAAACAGTAATTGACAATGCAAGAGATTTCAATATATTTTCGTATATGTATTCAAACGAAACAAATGACATTTAGTAGTCACCAATAAGCATAAAATCATCATAAAAAAATATCACGCGATTAATAAGGATAAATTGTTGACCATGGTCAACACAAAGAACTAATACTCGTGACATAGATGACACGCAGAAAGTTCGATCACAAGGTATCACATTATTGATAGGTGTCCAACATGTACTCAACTAACTCATATATATCTATCAGTAATTCAACATTTCGCAGTTGATATCTCCAAATTATTGTAAACACCATTTGCATTATCAATCGCATCATCAGCCTGATACGACAAGGTCATCAATCGCCTGACACTTCTTGAACACACCATTCATCTCATTTGTATGCAGGAAACTCTCCAACTAACCAATACACACAATCCACATTACATTCTCGTCAGTCGGTCACACCAACAGAACATCAAACTACTGTATTTAGCAAGTTACACTGTCAATCATACAAACTTGAATATGCTTTTATAGTGACAGGAATGAAGTGGAAATTACTAACCCCGTCAAGTTGATCCAGCGACTAGTGGAGATATGTGAGAACCGAAAAAATTGGTAATGGTGGTATTTACACAAACAAAGTAATGAAAAAAATAAAAGGTAAATAAGTAAACAGAAATCGTATGTTAGACAGATTTAAAAATATATTTCGTTATATATTCAAACGAAACAAATGACATTCAGTAGTCAAGAATACGCATAACATCATCATGCAAAATATCACGCGACTAATAAGGGTGAAATTGTTGACGATGGTCAACACAAAGCAGTAATACACATGACATAGGTGACATTTTAAGAAGTCTGTTCACGTGACATCGTTTAAGTTATTGATGGCAGATATGAATTCAACTATACTCATATACATCCATCAATATTTAAACACTTCGCAGTTGACATATCCATAATAATGTCTACAAAATTCGCATTATCAATTGCATCATCAACGTGCTGCAACATCGTCATTACTCGACAGTCATTTCACAAACACACCATTCATCTCATTTGTATGCAGTCAACTCTACACCTAACCAATACACACAATCAGCGTCACATTTTCGTCAGTCGTTGACTCCAACCTTACATCCAATAACTGCATTCAACAAGTGACACAGTCAATCAAACCAATCCGAATGTGCATAAATAGAGGTAGTGTTGATGAGACATTCACTCACATTGTTAAGCAGATTTATCGGCTTTTCAGTAGATATAAGTTTGATATTGATTTGTATTTGTTAAAATTATATACACGATGAAATAAAACAAAAGGACGATAAGTTAAATTAGTCAATTATAAGACAGAACACAATATATTCTCTTTTATATATTTAAACGAAATTAACGATCTTAAGTAGTCACCAATTCGCATAACATCATCATGTAAACTATCACGTAACTAATAAAGATGAAATTGTTGACGATGGTCAACACGAAACAGTAATACATCTGACAAAAGGGACATTCAGGATGTTCAATCATATGACATCACTTGAGAGATAAGTGTCCAACATGGACTTGACGAACTCATATACATCCATCAGTAATTCAACATTTGGCGGTTGACATCTTCAAATTTATGTTTTCACCATTCCAATTATCAATCGCAACACCAACGTGAAACGACATCCTCATCATTTCTCTGACACTTCTCAAAAACACAATTCATCTAGTTCGTATGAAGTCAACGCTCCAGCTAACCATGCACACAATCAACATCATAAACTTGTCAGTCGTTTGCAACAAAACTACATACAACAACTTCGTGCAATAAGTGACACAGTCAATCAAATCAACATGAATGTCCATTCATAGTGGCAATGACGTCTAGTTCGTAACTTACTTCATTCAGCTGATCCATCGCCTTTTCAATTTTTTCAGTTATATTTTTCATCTTTAGATTGTTGTATTCACGCAACAACGACAGTAACAGAAATATCAAGATAAATAGAAATTAATAGCATAAAATGTTAACAGTAATCGACTATGAAACGAATTTCACTTTATTTACGTTCATATATTAAATAAAAACAAAAGACATTCAGTGGACAAGAACACACATACAATTATCATGCGAATTATCACGCAAATAATAAGGATGAAATTGGTGACGATGGTCAATTCGAAGTAATAATACATATGACACAGATGACATTTATGATGTCAGATTGCATGACATCACTTAAGTGATAGGTGTCCCACATGAATTCAACTAACTCATAAACATCCATCAGTATTTAAACATATCGCAGTTGACATCAACCTATAAATGTCTACACTATTTCGCATTATCAATCCCATCATCAACGTGCTGCAACATCATCATTACTCGACAGTTATTTCTCAAACACACAATTCATCTTATTTGTATGCAGTCATATTCCCACCTAACTGATACACACTATCAATATCACATTCTCGTCAGTCGTTCACAACAACACTACATCGAACCACTGCATTCAACAAGTGACTCAGTCAACCAAGCCAACACAAATGCGCATTCACAGTGGCAATGATAAAAGAAATTCACTAACCATATTCTGCTGATCCAAATAATTTTGAAGAATTGTCACCGTTGTATTTATCTGCAAAAATGTTGAATTTACCTAACCAAGCAACATTACAATTTAAAACATACGCATAATATTTTAACAGTACACGAATAATAGACAGATTTTAATGTATTTATGTTTATGTAAATTTTAACAAAAAAAAATGTTATTCAATAGTAAACTTTGAGCACAAAATCATCATTCAAAGTATCACGCTACAAATAAGGATGAAATTGTTGACGATGGTCAACACGAAGCAGTTATACTCACGACACAGGTTACGTTCAAGAAGTCCGATAACATGACATCACTCGAGTGATAGGTGTCCAACATGAACTTAACTAACTCATATACATCCATCAGCAATTGAACATTTTGCAGTTGACATCTCCATATTAAGGTCAACACTGTTCGCATTATCAACCGCATTGTGAAACGTGATCTGACATGGTCATCAATCGCCTGACACTTTTCAAACACACTATTCATCTCATTTGCATACAGTCAACTCTCCACCTAACCAATACACTCTATCAATATCACATTCTCGTCAGTCGTTCACACCAAAAACATCCAACAACTGCATTCAATTAGTGACACAGTTAAATCAAATCAACATGAATGTGCATTGATAGAGGCAGTGACGAATTGACCATCACTTACTTCATTCAGGTGTTTCATCACCATTTCTAGATTTTCTGGTAATTTATATACCTGTGATTGTTTTGATTAATTAAACAAACACAATCACATATACTCACAAAGAACAGGATAAAGTTGAACATAATACGAAATTATAATAAATATAAACTAATTGATCATTAGACAGATTTCAATATATTTTAGTTTATATATTCTAGCGAATCAAACGACTTTTAGTAGTCAACATTACGCATAACATTATTGTGAAAATTATCACGCTACCAATAAGGATGAAATTGTTTACGATGGTCAACGCGAATCAGTAATATACATGACACAGGTGACATTCATGAAATCGGTACACATGATATCATTCGACTGATAGGTAACTCACATTAGCTCAACTAACTCATATACCTCTATCAGTGATTCAACATTTCGCAGTTGTCATCTACAAATTAATTTCAACAACACACCTTTTCAATCGCATCATCAAAATGATACAATATCATCATCATTTTGCTGACATTTCTCAAACACACCACTCATCTCATTTTCATGCAGTTATCTATACACGCAACCAATTCAAACAATCAATATCACATTCTTGTCAGTGGTTCACAACAACACTACATCTAACTACTTCATTCAACAAGTGACACAGTAAATCAAACCAACATAAACGTGCGTCCATTGAGGCATCTACGAACAGACAATCACTTACCCCTTTCATAGCTTCCATCGCCTTTTGATTATAAGTATTCATCGCATTCATTTATTAGTGTCGAATTTGTAAACACAGAGTTATTAGAAAGATGATTGTAAAGAATTATAATTATTCAGTAAATGACTATTAGACAGATTTATATATATATATATATATATATATATATATATATATATAAATTAATTCAAACCTAGTAACTGACATTCAGTAAACAGCAACACTCATAAGATCATCATACGAATTGCGCTCAGCTAATAGTGATGAAATTGTTGACGATGGTCAACTTGAAGAAGTAATACACATGACACAGGTGACATTTAAAAAATATGTTAACAAGACATCACTCGAGTATAACAATGTCAACGCCATTTGCTTTATTATTCGCGTCATCAAAATGATACGACATGGTCAACAATCGCCTGACACTTCTCGAACACACCATTCATCTCAATCGTATGTAGTCAAATCTCCACCTAACCAATACACACAATCAACATCAAATTCTCGCCAGTTGTTCACACCGAAACTCAATCAAACCAGTGCATTCACCAAGTGACACAGTCAATCAAACCAACATGGATTTGCTTTCATAAATTCAGTGAGAAACTGACTATAACACACCTCATTCAGTTTTTTCTTTGCCTCTAATTGATTCAACTTAAGTTTGTTTTTCTTTAAGATTTTAAAATAAAAAATAAACAAATATAAATTGAAAATATAGAAAACTTAGGCATAAAATAAAAAGTGTAATTTGAAGATTTTACCAAATGAACTATACTTTCTCGTTGAATTGAAACAGAAGAAATGACACTCAATGGTCAACAATACGCATAACATCATCATGCAAAATATCACGCTACAAATAAGGAGGAAATTGTTGACAATC
This sequence comes from Schistosoma japonicum, assembly GCA_025215515.1. Taxonomy (NCBI): domain Eukaryota; kingdom Metazoa; phylum Platyhelminthes; class Trematoda; order Strigeidida; family Schistosomatidae; genus Schistosoma; species Schistosoma japonicum. The sequence continues at coordinate 42,444,096 of CM046062.1, read as the reverse complement.
GACAACTTGAAGAACTAATACACATAACACAGGTGACATTTAAGAAATCTGTTCACATGATATCACTCGAGTGATAGGTGTCCTACATGAACTTATCTAACTCATATACATCCATCAGTAATTCAACATTTCGCAGTTGACATCTCCATATTAAGGTCAACACAATTTGCATTATCGATCACATCGTCAACGAAATACGATATCGTCATCAATCGCCTAACACTTCTCAAACACACCATTCATCTTATGTGTATTCAGTCAACTCACCACCAAACCAATGCACTCTATCAATATCACATTTTCGTCAGTCGTTCACACCAAAACTCAATCAAACCAGTGCATTAAACAAGTGTCACGGTCATTTAATTCAAAATGAATGTGTATACATAGAGTATGTGAAGATTACAAAGTCACTCACAAGTATCACTTTTTCTGTATCCGGTAACGGAATTGATTTCAATTTCTTTTTCTGTGGAAATGTGTTTGCGAAACACAAATTCAAAATAAATACGATCGTGAAGATTAGACAAAGTGAGATCAATGAATTAAAACATTATTTAAAATTCAATTAATTTCTGTGTTTGATATATTGAAGAAACGTGACATTTAGCAGTCAACACTACGCATAACATCATAATGCGAAGTAACACGCGACTAATAAGGATGAAATTGTTGACAATTGTCAACATAAAACAGTAATACAAATGACACAGGTGACATCCAAGTAATTGGATTACATGATATCACTCTAGTAATAGATGCCCCAAATAAACTCAACTAACTTATTTACATCTATCAGTAATTCAACATTTTGCAGTTGACATCTCCAAATTAATGTTTACACCCTTTCGCATTATCAATCGCATCATCAACGTGATATAACATCGTCAACACTCGCATGATTCTTCTTAAGCACACCATTCATCTCATTTGTATGCAGTCAATTCTTCACCCGACCAATGCACGTAATCAATGTCACATTCTCGTCAGTCATTCACAGCAACACTACATTATACAACTGCATTCAACAAGCTACAAAGTCAATCAAGCCAACAGGAATGTGCATTTATATATGTCTCCATAAAGTGACAATCACTCACATTCCCCAGTGTTCGAAACGCCTCATCCAAAATAATTCGTACGGTTTTTATCTATGAAAAAGTGAATCATTTACAGAAAAGTCACCGAGTAAAAGAAAGTGAACCAACGACTTTTAAGTAAGCTGTAATCTAATGTTAGACAGATTTAAATATTTTTTCATTCATAAATTTAAACAAAACATATGCCATTCGTTAGTCAACAATTTGCAAAACATCATGAAATAAAATTGCGCGCTAATAATATGGATGAAATTGTTGACGATGGTCAACACTAAACGATAATACACATGACACATGAGATATTCAAGAAATTCTGTTCACATGAAATCATTTGAGTTATTGATGGCAGACAAGAATTCAACTAAATCATAAACATCCATCAGCGATACAAAATTTCACAGTTGACATCTCCATTTAATGTCTACACCATTTGCATTATCTATCGCATCATCAACGTGATACGCCATCGTCAACACTCGCAGGACTCTTTTTATGCACACCACTCATCACAATTGTATGCAATCAACTCTCCAACTAACCAATACACACAATCAATATCACATTTCCGTCAGTCATTCACAGCATCACTACATCCTACAATTGCATTCAATAAATGACACAGTCAATTAAACCAACAAAAATATGCACAAGTAGTGGCAGTTAGAAAAAGATATTCGCCAACCTTATTTTGTTGTTGAAATGCCTCTCGAAGATTTTCTAATATTGTATGCAACTACAAATCAGTATTTTTTTCACACAAACAGACGCAAAAAACAGACATAGAGATAGTTGTCAAAACATTAATAAGTAAAACGTAATCGAGTGTTAGACAGATTTCAATATATAATCGTTTATATATTCAAACGAAACAAGTGACATTCAGTAGTCAACAATACTCAAAACATCATCAAACGAAATTGCACTCTACTAATAAGGATGAAATTGTTGACATTGTTCAACACGAAGCGATAATACACATGACACGAGATATTCATGAAGTCTGTTCACATGACATCATTTAATTTATTGATGGCAGATATGAATTCAACTATACTCATATACATCCATCAGTAATTCAACATTTCACAGTTGATATATCCATATTAATGTCTTCAACATTTACATTGTCAATCGCATCATCAACGTGATACGACATCGTCATCATTTCCCTGACACTTGTAAACCACACAATTCATCTCATATGTATGCGATTAACTCTAAAACTAACCGATTAATACATTCAGCATACATTTTCTACAATTGTTTACACCAAAACTACATCCAACAAATGCATTCAACAAATGAGACAATCAAACAAACAAACATGAATGGGCATTGTGACAGGCCATGTCAAAGAAACATTCACTCACCTGAATCGTCTGGCCGATGACTTTTGGTAAAATTTTATTAAATGAATTCATCTGCATACGTTTTTGATATGAACACACAAACGTGAATAAAAAATAGAGCATAAAAATTAGAAAATAAATGTTTATTAAACAGATATAATACATTTTCGTTTATACATTTAAACAGAAGAAATAACATTCAGTAGTCAACAATACGCATAACATCATCAAACGAAATTGCACGCTAATAATAAGGAAGAAATTGTTGACGATGGTCAACATGAAGCAGTAATACACATGACACAGTTGTCATTTAAAATGTCGGAACACATGATATCACATAATTGATAGGTGTCCCAAATGAACTCAAATAACTCATATACATCCATCAGTGATTCAACATTTCGCAGTTGACATCTCCAAATTAATGTTTACACCATTCGCATTATCAATCGCTTCATCAACGTGATACGACATCGTCAACACTCGCTTGTGACTTTTCAAACACACCATTCATCTTATTTGTATGCATTCCATTCTCCACCTAACCAATACACACAAACAACATTACATTCTCGTCAGTCGTTCACACCAACACTATATCTGAAAACTGCATTCAACAAGCGACAAAGTAAATCAAACCAACATGAATGTCCATTCATAGAGGCATAGACGAAGAGACAAGCACTCACTTCATTCAGCTGTTTCATCACATTTTCATAGTTTTCCATTATTGTATAAATCTGCGAAAGTTTTGAATTAACACACAAATTTACAAACACAACAACACAGATAAAAAATGTTAATGAAATTATACAAATGAATATTATTTAAAAATTAATCGACTATTAGATGAATTCCAAAATATTTTCGTTAATATATTCAGACGAAACCAATGATTTTCAGTCATCATCTTTACGCATTACATCGTCGTGCAAAACATCACGCTACTAATAAGGATGAAATTGATATCGACGGTCAACACGAAGCTGTAATACACATGACAAAGGTACAATGCAGAAAGTCCGTTCACATGATATCGCTCATGGGATGTGTCTTACATGAGCTCAACTAACTCATTAACATAACCAGTAATTGAACATTACGCATTTGACATCTCCATAGTGATGTCTACACCAATTGTATTATCAATTGAATTATCCACGTGATACCACATCAACATCAATTGTCTGTTACTTCTCAAACAAACAATTAAACTCATTTGTATGCATTCAACTCACCAGCTGACCAATAAACACAACATCAACACATACTCGTCAGTCGTTCACACTAACACTACATCCAACAACTATATTCAACAAGTGACACAGTCAATCAAACAACATGAATGTGCATTCGAAAATACAGTGACGAAAACACATTTACTAACCGGCTTCATCTCTTCCATCCAAATACCAATATTTTCAGTATTTGTATATATCTGCGAATGTTATTTTTAAACGAATAATCCAACAGTGAATAATCAGTTAATATAATATATAAACTATTATCAAATTTTCACAGATTTCCAAATAAATATTTTTTATATACTGAAACGAAACAAATGATATTCAGTAGTCAACAATACGTATAACATCATGAAACAAAATTGCACGCTAATAATATGGATGAAATTGTAGACGATGGTCAATACGAAACGATAGTACACATGACACATGAGATATTCAAGAAGTCCGTTCAAATGAAATCGTTTGAGTTATTGATGGCAGTCAAGAATTCAACTAACTCATATACATCCATCAGTGATACAACTATTCTTAGTTGACATCTCCATATTAATGTCTACACCTTTAGCATTATCACTCGCATCATCAGGGTGATAGGACATCGTCATTATTCACTTCGTCATCGTCACTTTTTCAAACACACAATGCATCTCATTTGTATGCAATCAATTCTTCACCTAGCTGATACACACAAAGAACATCACATTCTCGTTAGTCAATCACAGCAACACTACATCCAACAACTGCATTCAAAAAGTGACACAATAAATCAAACCGACATGAATGTGCATTTATAACGACAGTGACTGAATGAATAAATTTAAACTTACCTGCGTCATCTGATCCTTCCAGTTATTGAAATTTTCTCTTGTTGAATATAACTTAGAATGTGAATTAAAATCAAACAATCAAACAGATATTCATTAATAAATGTACAAATTAAGCATCAATCGACGATTAGAATGATTTCAATCTATTTTCGTTTCTTTATTCAAACGAAAGAAATGACATTCAGTAGTCAACTCTATACATAACATCATCATGCATACATCATCATCATACATCAGCTCAACTAACTCATAAACATCCATCAGTAATTGAACATTTCCCAGTTGACATCTTCATATTGAGGTCAACAATGTTCGCGTTATCAATCGCATCATCAACGTGAAACGTAATCGTCTTCACTTGCCTGACACTTCTCAAACACACTATTCTTCTCATTTGTATGCAGTCAACTTTTCACGTAACCAATACACAAAATCAACATCACATTCTCTTCAATCGTTCACACCAAGACTAAATCAAACCACTGCATTCAATAAAAAAACACATGTAATCAAAGCAATATGAATTTGTTTTCATAGAGTGATTGACGATGAGATATTCACTCACCTCTATCAACTGACTGATGGCGTTTAGCAAATTGGCAAACGTTGTATTTATCTGTAAAATTTGTATTGTATAACACGAAATGGACACTAAGTAAGGTTTTACATGTTATCTGTGCAAGTACGGACAAATAAACAGATTTCAAAATATTTTCGTTTATATATTCAAACGAAACAAATGACATTTAGGACTCAAGAATATGCATAACATCATCATGCAAAATATCATGACGATGGTCAACAGGAAGCAGTAATACACATAACACAGATGAAAAATAAAATATCAGATCAAATGATATCATTTGAGTGATTGATGTCCCAAATGAACTCTACTAACTCATTTATGTCTATCCGTAATTCAACATTTCGCAGTTGACATCTCTATATTAAAGTTTACACCATTTGCATTATCAATCGCTTCATCAATGTGATACGTCATCGTCATCATTCGCCTGTTACTTCCCAAACCCATCATTCATCTCATGTGTATACAGTCAACTCCACACCCAACCAATACACACAATCAACATCACATTCTCGTCAGTCGTTTACACCAAGACTAAATCAAACCACTGCATTCCAAAAGTGACAAAGACAATCAAATCAACATGAATTTGCATTTTTAGAGGCTTTTAACATACAGACAATCACTCACCCTCTCTAGTTGCCGCCTTGATTGTAATAGTTTTTCTTTCAGCATCATTATCTTTTTTTGCAATTAATAATCAAACATATTTAAAAGTAAAATATTAAGCAAAAACATTATAAGGAAACACTAATCGACTATTTTTAGATTTCAATATATTTTCGTTTTATATATTCAAACGAATCAAATGACATTCAGTAGTCAACAATACGCATAACATCATCAAACAAATTGCACGCTAATAATAAGGATGAAATTGTTGACGATGGTCAACACGAAGCAGTAATACACATGACACAGGTGACATTCAAGAATTCCGTTCACATGACATCGTTTAAGTTATTGATGGGAGACATGAATTCAACTAACTCACATACATCCATCAGTGATTCAACATTTTGTAGTAGACGTCTACATATTAATGTCTGCACCATTTGCATTATCTATCGCATCATCAACGTGATACGTCATCGTCATCACTCGCCTGACTTCTCTCAAACACACCATGCATCTCAGTTGTTTGCAGTCAACTCTGCATCTAACCAACACGTACAATCAATATCACATTCTCTTCAGGCATTTAAATCAACCCTCCTACCAGCAACTGTATTCATCAAGTGAAACAATCAATCAAACCAACAGTAATATGCTTTGATTTAGACACTGACCAAGGGACATTTACTCACTTCATACAACAGCTCCTTCGCGTAGTGAATACTTTGAAACGTTTTGTTAATCTGTGACAGGGCTGTATATTCAAACAAACGAAAATATTTTGAAAGAAAAATTATAGATATAATAAGTATTCACTAGTCGACTATAAGACAGATTTCAATATATACTCGTTTATATATTCAAACGAAACAAATGACATTCAGGAGTCAACAATATGCATAAAATCATCATGCAAAATATCACGTTATTAATCAGGGTAGAATTGTTGACGATGATCAGCACGAAGCAGTAATATACATGACAAAGGTGACATTCAAGAAGTCTATTCACGTAACGTCATTTAAGTTGTTGATGGGAAACATGAATTCAACTAACTCATATACATCCATCATTGATACAACATTCCTCAGTTGACATCTCCATATTAACGTCTACACCATTCGCATTATCAATCGCATCGTCAATGTGCTGCAACATCGTCATTAATCGACAGTCACTTCTCAAACACACCATGCATCTCATTTGTATGCAGTCAGCTCTCCACCTAACTGATACACACAATCAATTCCACATTTTTTTAAAGTCGTTTTCTCCAACACTACATCCAACAACTGCATTCAACAAGCGACACAGTCAATCAAAGCAACATAAATATGCATTCGTAAAAGCAATGACGTTTATACACTCACTCACCAGCTGTAATTGTTACCTCGCCTGTGAAAAATTTGCGTCTATTTTCTTCAACTTTGATAGTGTTTTTGTTATCACAGACACACACATGCACATGAACACACATAGAGAGAGATATAGAGTTAGAACAAACAAATTTGTAATAGTTAAACAGTAATTGACTATTAGACAGATTTCAATATATACTCGTTTATATATTCAAACGAAACAAATGACATTCAGGAGTCAACAATATGCATAACATCATCATGCAAAATATCACACAACTAATAAAGTTGAAATTGTTGACGATGGTCAACACTAAGCACTAATACTCGTGACTAAAATGACATGCAGGAAGTCCGTTTTCATGACATCTTCTTTTTATTGGTGTCCCACATGAAGTCATTTAACTCATTTTCATCTATCAGCAATTCAACATTTTTCGGTTTCCATCTTTTTCTTGTAGTTTTGTCTTCATGTATTGGTTTTTCTTCCTTACACCTCACACACACACACACACAAGGAGTAGCACTAATTTTGTCCCAAGGAGGATGGAAGGCCCATATGGAATGGGAACTTCATGGACCTAGGATTATCAAAGCATCCTGCAAGACGAAGAAAGAAGGTTTTGCAACGAATGTCATCCAGTACTGTGCATCCACCAATGACAATCACGAAGACTACAAATACTAGTTCTATGCGAAGCAGTTTATCATAGCTGTTTCTCCTTCCCCCCCCCCATGCCTTTGAAAACCACAACATATTTCATATGCTTTATTACTGATACCGTCATATTTTTTTCTGCTTACTTGTTCAGAAACGGAATTTGCTAGATATCCACTAATCATGTGACTTTACTTCTAACACAATTACGAATTCTCTTCACTTTCATTGATTTACATTTAATTCATTGTTATTTATTCTTATCATTGAATGTTATCAATTGTTATGTTATACCTATCTGATTAGTTAAAATTTCCATTAATCACAGTGACTACATTATTTATTTAATGCTAATTTACAGTATAGTTACAATGTAGGTTATTAAACAAATTGATGTAATCATGATAGTCATAGTTATAATCTTGAATAAGTTTACACAGCCTTAGTTTCATTGAGTGAAATACAAGAATGAATCAACTTCTAAAGTATCTATACACTTTCCTAACTTCAATAACATAAAAATTATAACCTTCTCATATCAATGAAATTGTTTCAAATGACCTGTATTTCATACTTTTTAGTTACTTCTCTTTCACATTAAGTACATTTAGATATTCTTATTATAAGCAGATGTAGATACTTTAATGTAAATTATACTTCATAATATGAAGTACTTATACACTAAATCAATAGAATAATAACTAAAATTTCTAGATACAACACACATTCAATGTAATAGAATGTTGTAGGTGATTTCAAATGCATAAAAACCGATTTCAAAATTTATAATGTAACTAATGACAATTAGGTTCTTACGATTCACTGATTTCCCATCATTTTTGGTTTCTGTATTGTTTTGATTGTTATGAGTGTTTCTATCTGCTGATTTATCAATATCACTATTAAGTTGAAGTTGGATCGAATGCAATTGTAGTATGAATAAAAGTGCTAATGCAATGTTCATTTTGTTTCGTCAATATGTATATTACTGTAAATATAGATTGATGTTGCCCTGTGTTAGAAAATGAAAGTGATTATGCAGCATTATGGTTTTATGAATCTATTAGAATTGATTCAATATAAACAATTAACAATAGTTTGAATGAAGATTTACTAAAATTTGAATGAATAATATGACAGAAATGAAGAACCAGTGGTATATTCATTTACTACTTTTAATGAAACTGGATGAAGAGGATTTACTTCTCAATAGACAGTATCACTTTCTTCAATATTCACATGTATACCTTGCTGATAATTGATAATGTAGTGTAGAAATTAGACAATTCAATGGTTTAGAACTATTTACAGTCAAACGTGTTCTGTTATTGTATACGATGACTAATAATTGAAATCACTGATGTGGACTCGACTGATATGATTTATATGATATGTACTATACTGAATGATAAATACTACAGTTATATGTACTAACTAGCAACAAATTTAGTTACTATGTGTAATAAAGATGATATGTATATTCTATAGCACAATTGAGCAAATTTCACATTCAATGTCACACATTGAAATAACATTCTATTGTGTTAGTACAAGTAATCTGCATAGTTTAATTTTAGGCATCGTATTTGATTATTTCCTTAAAAATAAGTACTTAGAACATATAGTAGGGTGCAACAGTATGATATACAAGTGAAACTGTTAACTTACTTAGATAATAGACTGAATCTCTTCTCAAAATCTAAACAACGTAATAGACTAAATAGAATATCTCTGCTTAATTTATACTACTAACTGAGTGAAGTTTCTGAATAGAAAGCTTCAATGGTATGTACTAATTATAGAGATGCGTAGTTTATCGAATAATGTGTCAATTGCAAATAGATAAGTTATTTAATGAAATTGAATATGAAAAAAAATCATAAATAAACTGGTTACCAACGTATTGAATAATGCTGATAAAATTAAAATATTTTTGTGTACGTGTATGTGTGTGTGTATGTGGTTGTGGTTGTGGTTGTGGATTGTATATGGATGGATGAACGTTGTAGCCACTGATAAATTTGAACATCATAATACGTTAATGTACATTGTTTTCTTGGTATGTTGATTACAGTAAAAGTGAATAGCTGAATACTCTTTTAATTGCATTTCAATTTTTTACGTGTATAATTTAAATCAACTGAAATAAATTATTTTATTTTAATTTATATTTACCTTTTATTATTAGGCATACAATTTAGTTCAGTGCTGAAGCGATGATGGAAGATAAATGTTAAGTGATATAGGTAAATTTATTTAAGGAGTCAGATCAGTGCGAAAAATTGTTTACACACAGGACAATACTATCTAACACATAAACCTAAGCACACATTGATAGAATACTGATGATGATAACGTTGATGACGATGATGGTAAGGATGAACATAATCAAGAAAATAACAGGCGGAGATTTGATTTGTCGAAACAAAAAAATTCTGAATGGCAAACAAAAATAAACAAACAACCGTCAAATAGACAAATGACGATTGAAATATCTAGTTAACCTGAAAAAAAAAATTGATTAAAGGAAATTAAAATCAGAAAACCTATTTCAAACCAGCTAAATCAACGAAACACCAGACTAAATTTAAAAAAATTCTAATAAAGAAAAACACCTAAATACGCCACATCAAACACCCAGTTACAAAACATACCAATCACATATAAATTCCCACTACAAACAAACCACAAATGTCACAATTATCACCAATATCATTGCATGACTTCGGCTCTATATCCTTAAATGAATCATGTATGAATTATCCTAAAGTCAAAGTATCAGATAACATTCAGTTTAGTAGGTCTACTGAACAGGAGTTGGCTGTAGGATGTAGAGATTCGTAGAAAAATATGCAAACAGTGTTAGCATGTACATAATCTGTGAATTGACTCATTAGAACTCTTCACATATCACGTACGACAGATCAGATCAGATCAGTTATCTGTAACTCATTGTATAATTTGTCTGACTATAAACTGCATACAGAAATCTCTACAGAATCAACTGAATTAGCGAATACACATTGATATGATATAACCAAATATTATATCATATTAAGTAGTCATAGTAAATAGGTAACGGTTTCATCAAGCAATTCATCTACTACAGTGAATCACAATATGCTGAAGTGATTCAAATCATATTAATTTTCATAGTTGATAGTTCTATATTTAGAAGTGATTTTTGTAAATAGAGTTTTTTGAGAAATTTCTTATCTGCTTAATGTCACTTATTATACACTAATGAATTGTACTTTATACTTTTGTCTGTGGAGCTGTAAGTAGGTGCGAATTACTGTATGCGATTATATATATATGCATGTGTTAATATGATACAAATAGTGAAGTAAACAAATACAAATCAACCAGAAATGTCAGTGTAAGTACACATTCACTTCACTCACTGTTCATGGTGCACACACACACACACATGTAAACATATACACATATATATCTGTAATGATACTGATGAAATGCGATAGATACTGTCACACAAAAGCACAATGTCTTGTTTATTTCTATGAAATAATAAAGAATGATATTAGATTAATGGTTAATTAATAAAGAGTGTTAACAATGTGATCACCAGTTTAGTCACTAATTAGGTTAGTTAAAGGTGAATGAAGATAAAAATTATATTTGCAGGAGAATTTCTTCTCTTAATACTTTCCCCGTGTATTTATTCTTCGTTTCAATTTCTATAATTTATGATAGTTTTGTAATTTTATAATGAATGCATCATTTTTATTTGGCAATTACTGGTTATCAATGATGAAGGTGGGACTAGAGAGTGAGCGAGCGAGCGAGCGATCAAACGAACGATGAAATGAGAGATGTGCATTTCTAATTGATGATCAGCTCACTGGTGATCAACATTTCGAGGTAATTCCTGGAGTTCTAGTTAAAAAATGTGACCAGTTGAGTTGAACCACCTTACCACCACCACCTTACACTAAAATTAAACCACCAACGTTCACACTGTTAAAATCTATGAAGAGTTTCCCTCTCCGACTATATTGAATACTAATAATACATCTATCGTCTGTGAATCAGTGGTATAAAAACCATCTCAATAATCACTTTGAAAGTAACCACATGTGAGATCAATATTCACAGGAATATTATCCTGTTCACTATCACAGTATTTATAACTAAAACAGTGAAATGAATGCGTTTAATTCAAGTTATCTTTAATCAAGATATCCACTAAAATTATCTCATGAAAATATCTGTAATTTATGTTGGTAGAACACATTTTACGAAGTCAACTAAATAATTTGCAATTATATATCATGAGTTAGTTTAGATCACCAATAATTACTGGATAGCTGTCTTGTCCTAATACAGAACTCTTCAATTATGTATATCTACAACCTCATTGAGGATTTAACCCATAACTCATCGTCTTCACAGTGAACGCTTTACCATCAGACCACTGAGCCGCCTCCAGATAGATGATAGTTCTAATTTAGTCAATTCGTGAAACATATGTGTGACGTCATCCATTTACATTAGTGGATGACTTGCCCACACTTAACACCGTTCGAATCTACTGATCACATTATCTAACTAGAACTCCAGGAATTACCTCGAAATGTTGATCACCAGTGAGCTGATCATCAATTAGAAATGCACATCTCTCATTTCATCGTTCGTTTGATCGCTCGCTCGCTCGCTCACTCTCTAGTCCCACCTTCATCATTGATAACCAGTAATTGCCAAATAAAAATGATGCATTCATTATAAAATTACAAAACTATCATAAATTATAGAAATTGAAACGAAGAATAAATACACGGGGAAAGTATTAAGAGAAGAAATTCTCCTGCAAATATAATTTTTATCTTCATTCACCTTTAACTAACCTAATTAGTGACTAAACTGGTGATCACATTGTTAACACTCTTTATTAATTAACCATTAATCTAATATCATTCTTTATTATTTCATAGAAATAAACAAGACATTGTGCTTTTGTGTGACAGTATCTATCGCATTTCATCAGTATCATTACAGATATATATGTGTATATGTTTACATGTGTGTGTGTGTGTGCACCATGAACAATGAATGAAGTGAATGTGTACTTACACTGACATTTCTGGTTGATTTTTACTTGTTTACTTCATAATCATAACAAGTAGTTAGACACCATGTGATATTGCTCAAGATCGTTGTCAACGGCGCAGGTGCATCCATTTCTTATCTTCCTCTAAATTCTTAGTTTCTGTTCTTATCATAATTTTTTTTATTGAATTATATCTTTTTTCTAATGTTATTTCCAATCTCTACACGTTTCCATTATTACTTACTCTGTTACTACCTTCTCTACTTTAGGATTTACAGTGACAATTTAATCTCTATCTGCTATTTGTGGCATGGCAACTTGAACAGATGTACGCATATACCATGTTCTACGTTGTAACTGACTGACTGATTATTATTGTTATTATCATTGAAGTAACTAATACTAATGTGATGTTTATTTTGCGCTGCCTTGGAGGTAGGTGCACTTTGACTGATGCCATGTTGTATGTTGAAAACATAAACATGCATACGTACTATTGAAAATACTAGAGACAACCACATTGAATTATATGCATAGTTAATTCAAAGAAACCGGTGTACGGCACTTGTGTTGTAGATTTTAGAGCTAGATTCTATTTCCTAATTAGGTTTTCTAGGTTAGTGTTTGAAATTGTTCTATTACCATTATGTTTCAAACATCAGTATATGCACAAGTCATTTTAGTGAGTTAGTGGAAATTTACCTGGTGTTTTAACAACCAGACAATCGCATTAACCCCTTACACTATATATGCTTCATAACGTTACATATTTTTCTTGCTGGGAGTCTTGTATCTAATCTTGTATCAGTATAACCTTTTCTACAATTACACATAGTCGATCTGCGTTCATTTGAAGTGTCTATCTAGGGAAACCACACGCATTGATTGAAGCACTCAGAAAATATCACTGAGGCATGGAAACTTCAACTGATATACGCATGTACCAAGTTCTACGTTGTAAATGACTGATTGATAATGTAATACTAATATCTCGAAACCCTTAACATTTACCTATGTCTGACATTTTCTTACAAATAGAACATTTATCAACTTTGTGATGCAACAACATTAGTTATGCACACTGTTTAATAATTGGTGAACATCAGCCTTTACAGTTATTTTGAATTTAAAACAAATTATTCAATGTAAGAAGCTTTATTTTGGATGATAGCACTTTATAAAACTCTACGCTGATTGATCTTTGAAAAGACACCTGAAATCATCTTGCACGATGACCAGACATTGTAAACCTCCAACCTAACGATCCTCATTGAATAAGAAAAAGTTTGTCTAACTAAGTGATGTAATTCGAAAAGCGGGAATTAAACAAGGAAATAAATCGTCCATAGAACAACAAAATAAGACATTTAGAGTTAGATTGTCATAATCTATTTAAAATCAAATGAAAATTATAAAATACAGCACATTACATACATCCTTCTAATTAAGGGATAAAAACCAATAGGCCAACTCGTACATTCAGTCACACAACAAACCAATCACATATACATTTCCACTACAGACAAACCACAAATGTCACAATTATCACCAATATCATTACATGACTTCTGCTCTATATCATTAAATGAACCATGCATGAATAATCCTGAAGTCAAAGTATCAGATAACATTCAGTTCAGTAGCTCTACTGAACAGGAGTAGGCTGTAAGATATGAAGATTCGTAGTAAAATAAGCAAACAGTGTTAGCATGTACATAATCTGTGAATTGACTCATTAGAACTCTTCACATATCACGTACGACAGATCAGATCAGATCAGTTATCTGTAACTCATTGTATAATTTGTCTGACTATAAACTGCATACAGAAATCTCTACAGAATCAACTGAATTAGCGAATACACATTGATATGATATAACCAAATATTATATCATATTAAGTAGTCATAGTAAATAGGTAACGGTTTCATCAAGCAATTCATCTACTACAGTGAATCACAATATGCTGAAGTGATTCAAATCATATTAATTTTCATAGTTGATAGTTCTATATTTAGAAGTGATTTTTGTAAATAGAGTTTTTTGAGAAATTTCTTATCTGCTTAATGTCACTTATTATACACTAATGAATTGTACTTTATACTTTTGTCTGTGGAGCTGTAAGTAGGTGCGAATTACTGTATGCGATTATATATATATGCATGTGTTAATATGATACAAATAGTGAAGTAAACAAATACAAATCAACCAGAAATGTCAGTGTAAGTACACATTCACTTCACTCACTGTTCATGGTGCACACACACACACACATGTAAACATATACACATATATATCTGTAATGATACTGATGAAATGCGATAGATACTGTCACACAAAAGCACAATGTCTTGTTTATTTCTATGAAATAATAAAGAATGATATTAGATTAATGGTTAATTAATAAAGAGTGTTAACAATGTGATCACCAGTTTAGTCACTAATTAGGTTAGTTAAAGGTGAATGAAGATAAAAATTATATTTGCAGGAGAATTTCTTCTCTTAATACTTTCCCCGTGTATTTATTCTTCGTTTCAATTTCTATAATTTATGATAGTTTTGTAATTTTATAATGAATGCATCATTTTTATTTGGCAATTACTGGTTATCAATGATGAAGGTGGGACTAGAGAGTGAGCGAGCGAGCGAGCGATCAAACGAACGATGAAATGAGAGATGTGCATTTCTAATTGATGATCAGCTCACTGGTGATCAACATTTCGAGGTAATTCCTGGAGTTCTAGTTAGATAATGTGATCAGTAGATTCGAACGGTGTTAAGTGTGGGCAAGTCATCCACTAATGTAAATGGATGACGTCACACATATGTTTCACGAATTGACTAAATTAGAACTATCATCTATCTGGAGGCGGCTCAGTGGTCTGATGGTAAAGCGTTCACTGTGAAGACGATGAGTTATGGGTTAAATCCTCAATGAGGTTGTAGATATACATAATTGAAGAGTTCTGTATTAGGACAAGACAGCTATCCAGTAATTATTGGTGATCTAAACTAACTCATGATATATAATTGCAAATTATTTAGTTGACTTCGTAAAATGTGTTCTACCAACATAAATTACAGATATTTTCATGAGATAATTTTAGTGGATATCTTGATTAAAGATAACTTGAATTAAACGCATTCATTTCACTGTTTTAGTTATAAATACTGTGATAGTGAACAGGATAATATTCCTGTGAATATTGATCTCACATGTGGTTACTTTCAAAGTGATTATTGAGATGGTTTTTATACCACTGATTCACAGACGATAGATGTATTATTAGTATTCAATATAGTCGGAGAGGGAAACTCTTCATAGATTTTAACAGTGTGAACGTTGGTGGTTTAATTTTAGTGTAAGGTGGTGGTGGTAAGGTGGTTCAACTCAACTGGTCACATTTTTTAACTAGAACTCCAGGAATTACCTCGAAATGTTGATCACCAGTGAGCTGATCATCAATTAGAAATGCACATCTCTCATTTCATCGTTCGTTTGATCGCTCGCTCGCTCGCTCACTCTCTAGTCCCACCTTCATCATTGATAACCAGTAATTGCCAAATAAAAATGATGCATTCATTATAAAATTACAAAACTATCATAAATTATAGAAATTGAAACGAAGAATAAATACACGGGGAAAGTATTAAGAGAAGAAATTCTCCTGCAAATATAATTTTTATCTTCATTCACCTTTAACTAACCTAATTAGTGACTAAACTGGTGATCACATTGTTAACACTCTTTATTAATTAACCATTAATCTAATATCATTCTTTATTATTTCATAGAAATAAACAAGACATTGTGCTTTTGTGTGACAGTATCTATCGCATTTCATCAGTATCATTACAGATATATATGTGTATATGTTTACATGTGTGTGTGTGTGTGCACCATGAACAGTGAGTGAAGTGAATGTGTACTTACACTGACATTTCTGGTTGATTTGTATTTGTTTACTTCACTATTTGTATCATATTAACACATGCATACATATATAACCGCATACAGTAATTCGCACCTACTTACAGCTCCACAGACAAAAGTATAAAGTACAATTCATTAGTGTATAATAAGTGACATTAAGCAGATAAGAAATTTCTCAAAAAACTCTATTTACAAAAATCACTTCTAAATATAGAACTATCAACTATGAAAATTACTATGATTTGAATCACTTCAGCATATTGTGATTCACTGTAGTAGATGAATTGCTTGATGAAACCGTTACCTATTTACTATGACTACTTAATATGATATAATATTTGGTTATATCATATCAATGTGTATTCGCTAATTCAGTTGATTCTGTAGAGATTTCTGTATGCAGTTTATAGTCAGACAAATTATACAATGAGTTACAGATAACTGATCTGATCTGATCTGTCGTACGTGATATGTGAAGAGTTCTAATGAGTCAATTCACAGATTATGTACATGCTAACACTGTTTGCTTATTTTACTACGAATCTTCATATCTTACAGCCTACTCCTGTTCAGTAGAGCTATTGAACTGAATGTTATCTGATACTTTGACTTCAGGATTATTCATGCATGGTTCATTTAATGATATAGAGCAGAAGTTATGTAATGATATTGGTGATTATTTTGACATTTGTGGTTTGTCTGTAGTGGAAATGTATATGTGATTGGTTTGTTGTGTGACTGAATGTACGAGTTGGCCTATTGGTTTTTATCCCTTAATTAGAAGGATGTATGTAATGTGCTTTATTTTATAATTTTCATTTGATTTTAAATAGATTATGACAATCTAACTCTAAATGTCTTATTTTGTTGTTCTATGGACGATTTATTTCCTTGTTCAATTCCCGCTTTTCGAATTACATCACTTAGTTAGACAAACTTTTTCTTATTCAATGAGGATCGTTAGGTTGGAGGTTTACAATGTCTGGTCATCGTGCAAGATGATTTCAGGTGTCTTTTCAAAGATCAATCAGCGTACAGTTTTATAAAGTGCTATCATCCAAAATAAAGCTTCTTACATTGAATAATTTGTTTTAAATTCAAAATAACTGTAAAGGCTGATGTTCACCAATTATTAAACAGTGTGCATAACTAATGTTGTTGCATCACAAAGTTGATAAATGTTCTATTTGTAAGAAAATGTCAGACATAGGTAAATGTTAAGGGTTTCGAGATATTAGTATTACATTATCAATCAGTCATTTACAACGTAGAACTTGGTACATGCGTATATCAGTTGAAGTTTCCATGCCTCAGTGATATTTTTTGAGTGCTTCAATCAATGCGTGTGGTTTCCCTAGATAGACACTTCAAATGAACGCAGATCGACTATGTGTAATTGTAGAAAAGGTTATACTGATACAAGATTAGATACAAGACTCCCAGCAAGAAAAATATGTAACGTTATGAAGCATATATAGTGTAAGGGGTTAATGCGATTGTCTGGTTGTTAAAACACCAGGTAAATTTCCACTAACTCACTAAAATGACTTGTGCATATACTGATGTTTGAAACATAATAGTAATAGAACAATTTCAAACACTAACCTAGAAAACCTAATTAGGAAATAGAATCTAGCTCTAAAATCTACAACACAAGTGCCGTACACCGGTTTCTTTGAATTAACTATGCATATAATTCAATGTGGTTGTCTCTAGTATTTTCAATAGTACGTATGCATGTTTATGTTTTCAACATACAACATGGCATCAGTCAAAGTGCACCTACCTCCAAGGCAGCGCAAAATAAACATCACATTAGTATTAGTTACTTCAATGATAATAACAATAATAATCAGTCAGTCAGTTACAACGTAGAACATGGTATATGCGTACATCTGTTCAAGTTGCCATGCCACAAATAGCAGATAGAGATTAAATTGTCACTGTAAATCCTAAAGTAGAGAAGGTAGTAACAGAGTAAGTAATAATGGAAACGTGTAGAGATTGGAAATAACATTTGAAAAAAGATGTAATTCAATAAAAAAAATTATGATAAGAACAGAAACTAAGAATTTAGAGGAAGATAAGAAATGGATGCACCTGCGCCGTTGACAACGATCTTGAGCAATATCACATGGTGTCTAACTACTTGTTATGATTATGAAGTAAACAAATACAAATCAACTAGAAATGTCAGTGTAAGTACACATTCACTTCACTCACTGTTCATGGTGCACACACACACACACACACATGTAAACATATACACATATATATCTGTAATGATACTGATGAAATGCGATAGATACTGTCACACAAAAGCACAATGTCTTGTTTATTTCTATGAAATAATAAAGAATGATATTAGATTAATGGTTAATTAATAAAGAGTGTTAACAATGTGATCACCAGTTTAGTCACTAATTAGGTTAGTTAAAGGTGAATGAAGATAAAAATTATATTTGCAGGAGAATTTCTTCTCTTAATACTTTCCCCGTGTATTTATTCTTCGTTTCAATTTCTATAATTTATGATAGTTTTGTAATTTTATAATGAATGCAACTTTTTTATTTGGCAATTACTGGTTATCAATGATGAAGGTGGGACTAGAGAGTGAGCGAGCGAGCGAGCGATCAAACGAACGATGAAATGAGAGATGTGCATTTCTAATTGATGATCAGCTCACTAGTGATCAACATTTCGAGGTAATTCCTGGAGTTCTAGTTAGAAAATGTGACCAGTTGAGTTGAACGGTGTTGAGTGTGAGTGTGCACAGAAATTGTAGCTGAATGTTAATCACCACCTTACACTAAAATTTAACCACCAACGTTCACACTGTTAAATTCTATGAAGAGTTTCCCTCTCCGACTATATTGAATACTAATAATACATCTATCGTCTGTGAATCAGTGGTATAAAAACCATCTCAATAATCACTTTGAAAGTAACCACATGTGAGATCAATATTCACAGGAATATTATCCTGTTCACTATCACAGTATTTATAACTAAAACAGTGAAATGAATGCGTTTAATTCAAGTTATCTTTAATCAAGATATCCACTAAAATTATCTCATGAAAATATCATTTTTATTATCTTGGTTAGGCTTGAATCATCCTGTTGATTTGTATTGGACTAAATTCTAGTGTGAACATCAATATTTGGATGCAGGTACATACACTTGATGAGTCCTAAATAGACAGAAGCGCGCGTGTTAGTTTCCACTTGCCAGTCACAATCCAGCTCAAATATTACTTTAAATTCATGTTGGTAAAACAGATTTTAGAACGCTAACATATTAATGGGCGTTTTAATATCATCGTCATCTAGATAATTTTTGGTGCTGTGGATTGAAATTTAACACTGATTCAGAGGAGTTTTTGACAAACCATAACTGAAAGTATGTTCATTTTGGTTGGTTTTAACCGCTTATTAAACTAGGCATTTCTTTCTGCCTATCTTTTATATGATAAATAAGCCACGACGCTGTGTCACAGAAAGTTATTGGAGCAGTTGACGAAACAGGTGCAAAGATAGAGCTGCATTTATCCAGTGACACATCGGAGTTGGGATATGGAGCCATTACCTACCCGCAGGTTTGGTATCCACAGCAGTTACGGTACCGTTTTATCATATAGGAAATCTAGAGTTGCCCGAATCAAACAAGTCACTACACCGGGATTGAAGATGCAGACAGTAGTGTTAGATGTGAAAATGAGCGAAGTCCTAAAGAAAGGTTCTTTTACGTTTCGTATGAAGCGGATGTTGTTTCAAGAATGACAACTGAATATTCGGAACCTACCCTTGAAAAGAATGGGCTTAGAAAATCGATGTCAATAGCTAGCTTGAGTGGGGTGAAACATAGCAGTCCGTCTATGTCCTTCTATTACTTTCAGTGGGCAAAGTTGATTAGAGTTGTGACCTGGTTTAAAAGATTCATCAGGTCTATGAAGGTTCTTAGTTCGTTGAGCAGTCAAGATTCTGTCCACTTAGGATAACTAAAGGTTAATGAGCTTGAAATAGTTAGGTGTACGGTTACGATGATGGTTCAAAAGGAAGTATATGGTGACTTAACAAATGAATTTAGGAGTAGCAGCATGATAGTCAAAGAAAATGAAATTGAAAAGACAGTAAATAATTGACTTCTAACCCAAATGACACAAGACGTTGACAATGATCTAGATTTATCTCCGAATAAATGGCTACTGTTAGAAGAATGTAACGAAATAGTTGGAGAGAGCAACACTACAGCTAAGCACGGCGAATGGGGAAAGGTTGATTGATTCACTAAGGTGTCTTGGAGAAAGTGGCTAAAAGAATACTTAGCGTTTTTTCAGTTACTTTAAAAATGGCTATTCGACCATTGCAATCTCAATGAAGGAGATGCAGTAATTGTGACTTCAGATATTTTGGTTCGCGAAAAGTGGCTTTTAGGAGTAGTAGAGAACTGTGATGTAGATAACCACGGGAAAGTAAGTATCTTAATGATCCCCACGAGAAATATTATAACTAGAGAAGACATGAGTAGGGATTGAATTCTTAAAAAATCAAAAGGTTTTATAATATGGTAAAGAAAGGAAGGGTAGGCGTACTGTTGTAAGTCCTACCTGCTACTTTAACTTTAATAATATAGTAGATGAGACCATGACTGAAGGTATCAATGAGCCTTGTGATACATGGAGGGATTTTGTGGGCCGGTGTAAGATCTGTTTTGATGGTTCTGCGTGAAAATCCCTCCAAGTAACATTTTTCTATTGTAATATGTTGTGTTGTGTTCAAAATACATTTGACCCCCTTTTAATTCGTTTACTTGTGCATACTGATAACCTTTAGTCTCTTAATGAGATAGTTACTATTTATTTCCACTGTGATATCTGTTTTTCCTTGCGTTTGTGCTGCATTTCTATCATTCTTATGGACTTCATATACTTTGTTTCACAGGACGTTTCGGCTTTGGCGGCTGCCATGTTGTTCCGTTCGTCTTCTTAATTGTATTGCTTAGTTTGACTGAATTTGTGCATTTTCTAATTGTGGGTTGACGCACACTTCCAGAAATTGAAATATTGTGTTGTTACAAGTAACTTTTGATACTTTGTTAATGATATTTCTATAGATTTAGATCTTGCATTCTGGACAGGCAACACGCAATCTATCCCGAAATGATAGAATAACATTTTCGTTTGTTCTATAAAAAGAACATTTGGGTAACCAACCTTTATTTGGCGAAAACAGAGTGGGTTATAAAATATTACATACATAACTTCCAAGCATCAATTTGCACATCCTCCGCGTTGTCTGGACTGTATCATTTATCAGCCTGCTTCTCTTGGTTGTTCTCGATTGTCCTCAGTATTTTGATCATGCTTCACCTCTTGCCCTCTCGCAACTCGTCTCGTCTGCTGTTTACTGATTATTCCCAATTTCCTTTGACGCTCTGCCACCTACTACTTATTGATGACTTATCAGTAGTATCCACCACACTCGCCCCTCCATTTAACTGCTGTGCTCGTATGCGCGCCGACCTTCGCGCCTCTGTGGTTGCTGGTTGTTTCTGCGTATTCGCCCCATCATTCCAACATATCCATCTTTGCATTTGACTTATATTTACATGCTTCTCTTTGTTGTCCTTCTTGATGGTGTATACCGGTCCACGCCGAGCGATGACTGTGTACGGGCCCTCCCATTTGGGGAGTACTTTCTTCGAGCCTAGTCCACTACCCATTATGCTCCTCCGTCCTCTACACTTCACCAGATCTCCTACTGAAAAGTGTTTCAGCTGCTTCCCCCGATGCTGTTCTGATCGTTTAACGTCCATATCCTGTTTCCGTTGTATGTTTTCCACCGCTTGTTTCCGCTCTTCCTTCCATTTCCTACCATTCCACTTTTGTGGCTGAGGCCAGGCAATGTTGTTGCCTGGCAGTCGTGGTCTCCTTCCGTACATTTGCTGAAATGACGACTTTTTTGTTGTTCCTTGATTCGAGGCTCGATGTGCTAATAATATCATCGGTAATTCCGTCTCCCAGTCACCCCCCTTTGCTGCCAACCACTCTTTTAGAGTGTGATTATTTCGCTCCGTTAGTCCGTCGGTCTGAGGATGATACGGTGTTTTTCTGACTCTTTTGATACCTAACTGCCCAAGGTGAAATGTGAAGTCCTCGCTCTCGAAACATGGACCCTGGTCGGTCAATATCATTCTCGGGACGCCGTGGTCGGCCACGATGTGCCGCATCACTGCTTCGGTCACTGTCTTTCCTCGTCGATCAGGAATCGCCACAGCCTCTACCCAAAGTGTAGCATGCTCAGTCATCACTAACACGTACTGATTACTGCTCAAAGCCTGAGGAAATAAACCCATTACGTCCACTGACCACAAAGCAGGTCCCTTTGCACACCATTGTGTGTCATGGCTCAGATTTATATGAGGGTAATAATGATGATAGAGCTACTTTTACTGACTCTGTAGTAGATGAAGTAAAGGATGTTAGTTTAGACGGCAGATTTAAATCGGTGACACTAGAGAAAAATGTGACTCAAGCACGTAACGTAGAGTTAGCCAACGTAAACGTTGCTCATCGAAAAGGTTTATCACCTGTTATGGTAGGTTTAGAGCTCCTTAAGGTTGAACTTAGTTATTTCGATGGACAGCCAACGGCGTACTGGATGTTTATATTGCAATTCCAGACTTACATTGCTTTAAGAGTCAATAACGAAAGTCAATGCTTGTTATATTTATTACGCTACTGTAAAGGCAAGGCAAAATCTGCGATTGAGGGATGTGTTATAATGGATTGTACTGATGGTTACAGCAAGACCAGAGAGATTTTGAAACGGTTATTTGGTGAGCCGCATATAATCGCTCGGGAAATGTTGGGAGGTTTGTTCAGCAAAATAAACGATTATAGTAATGCTGAAAAATTAGCAACCCTTGCTGTAAACATGGAAAATTGTGCGTTAATTTAAAAACAAATGAATTATGACGCCGATTTGAATTCCTTAGCGATTTTGAAACGCATCAATAAAATGTTGTCTCATTCATTGCAATTACAGTAGGCGAATTTAGTCAACACACTAATATGAAACGTTAGGGCCCTAGATTTGTTCAGTTCACTTTGCTTTTGGCTTCGCATGCCATGTTAGTATTGTTGTGTGTACTACTCATAAAGTCGTCCATAATTAGTACGTTACGTAAAGTTGCATTAAGTTCGAGAAAATCAGGAAACAGCTTGTAAGGCGATTTTCGGGTTGGCAACAAGCAGAGCATGCTTAGAATACATAGGAGAATTGAGGACAACCAAAGTATGTTAGCTTACAATCGACACGGGTCCGAGAAGACGGATGATATGTAATTTGATAATTAAATGTAATGTATATAATATTTTATGGCATTGTCTGTTTTCACCCTATATACAAGGAGGTCGGCGCGCATACAAGCACAAAATTTTGATGAAGGGGCAGGTGTGGTTAGTACTTCTTATTAGGTCGTCCATAATTAGTAGGTAGCGAAACGTCCTATGAAGTGGGAAAGAACCAGGAAACAGCTTGTAAGGCGATTTTCGGGTTGGCAACAAGCAGAGCATGCTAAGAATACATAGGAGAATCAAGAACAACCAAAGGAAGATGGCCTACTGTTAGCACTAAACGAGCCTTAAGCATGCTCAAAACATGCTCACGAAGCTGTGCTGTGATTGGTTCATTCTTAGCCAACTAGAGCTAACGACAAATCGGACATTTTCTACAATACTCTATACCATTTTTTATATAAACCCTATTGTAATCATTTGCTTGGCTTTTACCCTTTGCCTCCTGCTGTTATTTTCTCAATACATCTTGCTACCTGCTACTCTTGTTCTGATTTAAGATCAAGTCGCTGTCGTTGTCGAAACGTAGAATACTAAGCGGGATAATTACATAATATTACTGGGACTAATAGAGATAACAGTAGGACAATTTAACACCTACAACCGACACGAATCCGAAAACACTATTGATACGCAGATTGATGATTAAAATTAATGTATATAATATTTTACGACATTCTCTGTTCTCACCAAATATACAATTTGCTTGTCCTACTTGGCTATTCACAGTAGCAGGTTCTGACAGTTGGCAACACGTATGAAGAGAGGTTACAACGCGTAGATGAGTTGTTACTTGCAGTCGGAGCAGTATAATGGTTTAGCTATTAAACGTAATTGCAGTATTTGCTCTAAGGATCGCGACTTTTATCGGTGCCCATGTTTCCTATTGATGACTGTTGAAGATCGATGGTCTCATGCAAAGACCAAAGCTGTTTGTTTTGTTTGCCTAAAGCAAGGTCATTGAGCCAGTAAATGCAAATCGATTAATCGTTGTAATGTTGAATAGTGCTCGAAATTACATCATTATTTGCTACATAGTAATTAACAGGTTAGTCCTCTTGAAAGTAGTTCGAATGTAGAGAGTCATTGTGGATATACTAAATCTCTAGACAACCGTATGCGCTTAGGAATGATACCCATACGGTTGAGGTCAGTACATGCGGAAGTTGAAGAATATGCCCTTCTGGATAATGGCTTCGATGCGACATTAATACACTCGGACTGCTTAAGATCACTTGAACTAAATAAGGAGTAAATATCGATAGTTATCCATATGGTTGGTGGTGACAAGACAGCTAAAGTTACAAAGGTGGGACAAATCTCTACAGACGAACTTGCACAACTAGCAGTGACCTTGAAGCACACTTTGACTAATGAGAATGCAGTTGTAGATAACATCATTATTTATTATAAAAAACGATAAAATCTTTAAAAACGTTACACAGGATACTATATTTTTACGTGATTTGTAAACTTTTGAAGGTTAGATACGGGTTCATTGAGTCTGAACCCATAAACAACAGAAAGTTGTGACAGAATCTACATTATTTCAATGTAAATGATATAGCTAGATAATACATATTCAAGAAACATTATATAATCTTACAGTAATATGTATTGATAAGGAATAACTATTTCTACTTTGTTTTGTTTTAAATAAATGAAATAATCGATTGTTAACTCTTACCTATCTACAACAAAACTGAATATATAATCGTTCTTTAAGAAGTGTAATCTTAACTACCTACTGAATTCTTGTTATAGCCTAACACTTTCTATACTAAGGGTTTGTATGTAGACGCATTACATTATGTAACTGCAAATTATTGGAATATTAGTTCAGTCAAGTAACTAATTACAATCCTAGTTTATATATATAACTCCGCCCCCAGCTCTTCCAGGGTTGCTGCCGGTCCCAAGCCCGGTTAAAGGAGGAGGGTTTGGCATATCCCGTAAAACACAAACTTGCTAAAAAAACGCTAAACAGATTAAATAAACTTGACCGTTTAAACTCTGCCCTGGGAGTGGAAGGAATCTATATGACGCTTCATGATGAAAGCCGAGATTCTTCGGGAGTAATGAGGCCGATACCCCTCCTTTTAACGACCAGAGCAAAAAATTTTAAAGGTACATAGAATGTTCGGACAATGTAGGAGGCCGGGAAGATCATCCAGGTAGTAGCAGAAATGAAGGGATACAACTTGACTGTGCTCGGAATCGGCGAAATGCATTGGACTCAAACTGGACAAAAAACATTAGCTACGAAAGAGGTGCCACTATACTTCGAGCACGAAGATGAAAATGCCCCACACACCCAAGGAGTTGCTCTGATGCTGTCTAAGAAAGTGCGCAATCCACTTGTAGGATGGGAACCACATGGACCCAGGATCATCAAACCATCTTTCAAGACAATGAAGAAGGGGATTACAATTAACATCATCCAGTGTTATGCACCCACCAACGACTGCAACGACGAGGACAAAGATCAGTTTTATGATAGGCTGCAGTCAATTATAGCGAAGTGTCCAGGAAAGGATCTGACAATCCTAATGAGGGACCTAAACGCCAAAGTCGGAATGGACAACACCGGTTACGAAGACATCATGGGACAACAGGGACTGGGAGAAAGAAATGAAAATGGTGAAAGATTTACAAATCTTTGTGCTTTCAACAAAATGGTTATAGGTGGTACAATATTCCCCCACAAACGCATACACAAGGCTACATGGATCTCACTGGATCATACCACAGAGAATCAAATTGATCATATATGCATAAATAAAAAATTCAGAAGATCAATGGAAGATGTGAGAACCAGGAGAGGAGCTGATGTAGCTTCAGACCACCACCTAGTGGTTGCCAAAATGAAACTGAAACTAGAGAAGCAATGGATAACTGGAGTAACAGCATTAAAACAATTCAATACAGTCTCTCTTCGGGATACCGACAAACTCAAGGAATTCAAAATAACTCACAACAACAGGTTTCAAGCCTTACAAGATCTGCTGAACAAGGAAGAAACCACAATGGAGGACAACTGGAAGGGAATCAAAGAGGCACTAACTTCAACTTGTCAAGAGGCTCTGGGCTGCAAGAATTACCATCATAAGGAATGGATTTCCACAGAAACCCTGAACAAAATTTAACAAAGGAGGAACAAGAAGGCAGAAATCAACATTAGCTGGATTAGAGCAGTGAAAATTAAGGCACAAAATGAATACACAGAAGCAAATAAACAAGTAAAGAAGAGCATTAGAGCCGACAAACAAAATTATATCGAAGGCCTTGCAGTGACAGCGGAAAAAGCTGCCAGAGAAGGAAATATGAAACAACTATACGACACAATGAAAAAACTGGCAGGTGAATATAGTAAACCAGAGCGACCGGTCAGAAACAAGAAGGCAAGCCAATCACCGAGATTCAAGAACAAAAACACAGTTGGGTAGAACATTTTGAGGAACTCTTGAATAGACCAGCTCCACCGAACCCTCCAGACATCGAAACAGCATTTACGGACCTCTCGATAGATGTTAATCCACCAACTATGAAGAAATTAAGATAGCCATCAGACAGATCAAAAGTGGGAAAGCAGCAGGACCTGACAATATGCCAGCCGAAGCAATCAAGTCAGACATAGACATAACGGCAAGGATGCTCCATGTTTTTTTTCAAGAGGATCCGGGAGGACAAATAAGTGCCGGCTGACTGATAAGAACAACACTTTATCAAGATGCCAAAGAAAGGAGACTTGAGCAAATGTGAGAACCACAGAGAGATCACACTGTTGTCAGTACCAGGGAAAGTCTTCAACAGAATGTTGTTGAATAGAATGGAAGACTTAGTGGATGCTCAACTTCGATATCAACAGGCTGGTTTTCGTATTGACCGGTAGTGCACAGACAAAATATCAACACTACAAATCATCGTTGAACATTCAACTGATTGGAACTCATCACTGTATATCAACTTCATCGACTATGAGAAGGCGTTTGACAGCGTAGATGGGAGATCACTATGGAAACTTCTTCGACACTACGGTGTACCAGAGAAACTCGTCGACATCATCCGGAATCTTTACGACAGACTACAGTGCAAAATAATGCATGGATGACAGCTGACAGATGCATTCCCAGTGAGAACCGGTGTCGGACAAGGCTGTTTGCTATCGCCTTTCCTCTTCCTTCTAGTGGTTGATTGGATCATAAAAACCTTTACCTCTGAAGAGAAGCACGCAATTCAAGAGACGAATAGGATGCAACTTGATGATCTGGACTTCGCGGATGATCTAGCCCTTCTATCCCATACACAACAGCAAATGCAAGTGAAGACAGCCAAAGTAGCAGCAACCTCAGCATCAATAGGCCTGAACATACATAAGGGAAAGAGCAAGATCCTCAAATTTAACACAGAGAGCACCGACTTAATTGAATTTGATCGTGAAACTCTGGAAGAAGTGGATACCTTTACATACCTGAGGAGCATCATCGATGAACAAGGAGGATCCGATGAAAATGTAAGGGCAAGGATCGGCAAAGCAAGGGCAGCATTCCCACAGTTGAAAAATATATGGGACTCCAAACAACTGTCTACCAGCCTCAAAGTTAGATTCTTCAATTCGAACGTCAAGACAGTTCTTCTCTATGGAGCTAAAATGTGTAGAACTATTGCAAACATCCTTAGGAGGATACACATATTTATAAACAACTGTCTACCCAGAATATTAAATGTCTGTTGGCCGGAAACCATCGTCAACAGCCTACTATGGAAGAGAACAAACCAACTTCTAGCTAAAGAGGAAATCAGGAAATGACGTTGGAAATGGATAGGACATACATTGCGGAAATCATCTGACTGCATCATGAGACAAGCACTAACTTGGAACCCTGTTAAAAAAAAACAGAAAAGAGGAAGGCCGAAGAACACACTGCGTCGAGAGCTGTAAGCAGACATTCAAAGGATGAACAATAATTGAAGACAGCTGGAAAGAATTGCTCAGGACAGAGTTAGACGGCGATTACTGGTGAGCAGCCTATGCTCCTCCGAGAGGGGTAACAGGCGTAAGGAAGAAAATATATACATATATATTTAATTGCATGACCTCATAATAAGTTAGCATATAATAATAAACCACCTGTTTTTTCTATTTTAACAAAAATGATATGCTACAGAAAAACAAACGTCATCACCACGAGCAGCAACATAGAAGTCATCTCGTCTCACATCATTTACACTCTTTTCGTCTTCCTCCACCTCTACATCTGTTACTTCAGTAGAAACAGCATCACGTTTATCATCATCATCACTTGCATTATCGACAACGAAAACACCACTTTCATCTCTATCTTCCATTCTATCCACTCCTTCCACCTTCTCTCCATCTCTGTCTTCATCATCATCTTCACCTTCATAATCAACCACATTACCACCAAAACGCTCTCCTCTCCCTACTTCTTCTCTCACTTCGTGTGCGCCGTCGTTCTCAATATCTGCTTCATTTGCTTCTCCCATGTCCACTTCTTCCTCCTCAACATTATCTCCTTCTTCTCCTCCACTTTCTCCTTCTTCCTCCTCATCATTATCATCGTCCTCTTTCTCCTCTTCCACAACATCTTCTACTTCATTGTTTTCTTTTTCTACTTCCTTCGCTTCTTCAAATTCCTCTTCAGCATCCACTTCACAATCATGCCCATCACCTTCCACATATTCAATGTTACCTACTTCAGAAGGTAAGCATTAATAACAACAACAACAACAGTCTTACCATCAATTGCATTGGCGATGCTAACACATTCTATTGACGATTTCGTCAACATATTCTTCTGCTTCAATATGTAGCTTCCTCTTCTTTACTGACAATTTCGCTAACTTCCTTAGTTTCATTCGAATTATTGAGAAAATAGGAAGATACATAATTATGTGTCTGATCACTGGATTGCTTATTTCCAAACTGAATTCCACTGCTATAAACTAATCATATATACACGTCTCCAACATTTAAATTCGAAAAAATCAATACTAGTAGTCAATAATCCTAATCATCATAAAATATTAATGACATAGTAAGGCAAAACAATTCAGTAAATTAACTAGTCAGCTAACCATTTTGTAAGTCAATTAGACAGTCATCAAAATTGTTGGCCGGTGAAACTAAACATTCTGGACGAACTATCAATGATCTTGAAACACCTTTTAACCAATCAGAATGCAGTAGTAAATAAAATCATTATTAATTGTAAAAAACAATAAAATCTTGGAAAAAATTACACAGAATACATTGCTTTTATATAATTTATGAATTTTTGAGGGTTGGAAACGGGTTTAATTAGTTTAAATTCATAATATGAGCGATAAAGAAACTCATTCATATGACTACGTATCACATTGTTTCTAGAGCCTTTATAAGGTCTAAAAAAATCCTTTAGGCGTAATCAGAATACTTTGATGTTTTGTGTATGAACGCCAGTACTTGGATCAACAAAATGTCTGTTGTAAACTATGACATGGTGAACATATCCAAATCTACGAAAAGGCCGATAAGCTCTTCAGTCGTCAGTATAAATTGTTGATCCTGGTAGAAAATACAACCGGATTTTCGATATTAGAATCCTCGCAGTTCAATCTTGGACATACTGAAAATGTCTATTTCCTAATGTACGGTCGTAACTACCAAGAACCTACCAGTAAGAAAGATGACTCCATCTCATGTATCTGTGGTTGGTGTTTGAGCAGTAGTAAGTCCACAATCACAAATCTGTACGAAGTAGTCTGACAGCTTGTAGATTCGTTATAATAACATCCTTAAAAATTTCTGATCAGACTATCCAACGTTAGTATTTTTAACCAGACAAAGTAAACGACGTTAAAGAAATACCTTGACTCTCATTGGCTCAATCAAGTTCGCCGAAAAAGTTAAGTCTCACCGGGAAATGACTTCCGAATATCTCAATTTAACCTCGATAACACATCACAGCCTCACGATTGGATTTAGGCTTTTCGTAACTTATAGTAAACTAGTCCTTGTCACTTCCGTCGATGAGCGCAGCTCAGAGAATTACTATATATATTGGATAAGGGCAGAAGGGAGGTGAGTGTAAATGTTATTTAGGCGATTCGTGACAAGAATGTGGTGTAAGTCAGAAGAGTTGATAACAAGTGTCCAGCGGTTTATTCAGGTGACGGGGATGTGCCATGACGGTACAAGTGGTCGCCAGGATTTTTGTTGTAAGTTTCCAGAGTAAGGGATGTGGTCACTGCCTCTGACAATCCGTTGCAGGTAGGGTAAACCGTCTAGGGGGAGATCGATGATGGAAATTTAGAACCGCGATGGTCTTAGAATCCAACATCGTGATACTGCAAACGTAGACCTCAGTCAGTTTGAATTAGGTAAATAGTACCGCTTATTATTAAAATCATAAGGTGTACTTCTATATTAGTGAGCTCGTGTCATTATGCTGTTTGAAGCTAGTATGGTTTGTTAGTAATCATCATTAGTCTGTAAACTGCAAAAAGAGAAGAAACTAGTTATTTTTCATGTAATTATTCTCAATTTTGCTATTTTTTATTTAACTGTAAAGGAGGCGGTAACCGGTTCTGATCTTCATTTCCTCCGCTCGGACCTTGTTAATTGTGTACTAATTACTCTAATTTCTACAAGGTCGCTTCTGTAATTATATAAGCAAAGTTGGGATATAATAGAATCGAATCTTCCTAGTGCTGGGTTCGTGTCTTCTTGATTTTAGCTTGGGGTGATGATTCGGTTATCGACTTGTTGGTCACGGTCGCGATTATCAGTTGGCGCAGACAAATTTGCAGATTAGAGTTACGATTAATTTGCATATAGCAGTAGGCGTTTTATCGCGACATAACATAAACACTACAAATTATTACACACCACGAATCACTGAGTAGGATTTTTCTCAATCTTGAATCTTGTAAACTGAGAACAACATTAAACGATTTTTCTCTTCCGAACCCTGAGTCTGTTCCCACTTATTAATACTTGGAACACAATGATATGACAAACGTAATTGCGTCGGAGTACCAAGTGCTACTGATTCTAAAGGTCAAGTTCATGCACAAAAGCCACACCTCCCTGCCAATACCATTTCTATTCCACCCAAACGTAGAGGAAAAATGATTGTTACCAAACGCTAGCAGCTTGGACTATTACATGTCAGTGTCAACTTTTACACTACCTCTAGAATCACATTTTTTCTACAGGCCAACAGGCGAATTTAAGAAACAGATGCAATCAACATTGTCTGTAACACCGATTTTGCATTGCTAATGCCACAATGTATCCAATCCTAAAAAAAGAATCTCTAAGGATGCGTGGAATTTGAGGTTGAATGAGAAAATGCTAAACGAAGGTGTGCCAAGTGGATTAATGCGCGTCTGCACTATTCCCACTGAGTCCCAACCCGAAATAAGAAAGAACACAACACAACCAGACAACACTAGTGAACTGCGAATTTATTTACACAAATACATCGATTTTTATATGAATTAATTTACAGTGATTATTCATCAAGTGGAATCATCAACATTTAATTAATACAGTGAAATACTGTCAAACTGTACTCAAGAGTAGGACTCACATTGATTTCAAATTAATGTCATGAAAGTTTACAAATAAGCTTACAAAAATCAATACAACTTCTTTCGTTTAGTTAAATCAATCATTGTATCTTTAGGGATTAGTAATTCCTATCAGGATCCATTTAACCTAATCAGTTATTTCACACCGCTTAATATTGACATCTGCACATAATTTCAACCTTAATACTGCAATTATCTAAATAGTTTTCTTATAACATCACACCTTAGATACCACTTTGAAAACAGTGAGTGACAGACCACGGACAATGGGATGATTAATACAAACAGGGAAGCGATATTTTGAACAAATGCAAGGCACCTAGGCTGGGCACAATAAAACCCGCACACATAACCTCATAGCTAGTGTAAGCAAGATAGGGAATTCGCTTAGTAGTGCCTGATGGAAGCATGAAGGTCGCATCAATCTCGTATAAAGAACCCCCCCGGCAACAACGAAGCTACTCCTACAAGCAGCCATCAGACGAGAACCATAGCCCATGGTCCTATAAGCAATCACATGCACAACATGAGTCTGTAGCGGTAAATAATCCCCAAAATAAGTAGTTGCATAAGCCGTCGACATTGATGATGACCATGTTTGTTTAAGTACACACTACTACTTAAAGGCGCGCGGTCACGCTTCTTCATCAGATCACGACTCGAACCACTGTGGGCAGTCTCTCTCTCTAGTTTGCCAGCCTAAACGTTGCTATCCTATTAAAGCTCTGTTTACGATAAAATATAATTTTGCTTCCATACTTCATTGTCTTCTGATTTCTCATTCGTAAGAGTGGGGTGCATTCGATAGAAGTGGCTTTGGTTATACGACAAGCGCAACTTGGTCATATATCCGGGTACACTTCAAGTCTACTCCAAGCGATTCAGTCGCCCGCTTCACTAATACCTCTACCAACCATGGAAAACAAAAAAAACACTACACGTTACCAAACTTAGAGGACAGAAGACGAAACAGCTTCACATCACATCAACCTGGCTTAAAAATAAGTATCACAGAAGCAACCCAGCGAAAGGTTCTACGGGATGAAACTGGAATTATCTGGAAACAAATGTAAAGTTTGCATGTAGCTTGTCAGTGAAAGTGACCCAGGCTTCGAGTATAGCTTATGCAACAGTTGGATACACTGCAACTGTGACACGACAATGCCCAACCGAGACTGTAATTTCATGATGTGCAATCCTGTCAGTAGTTCTTATATGTATGTTTCCGTACACAGGCTTAACTCTTCCAGACCTCTGAGAGAGAAACACTAGATTGATAATCAAGTTTATAAGCACCTCGGAATCTGTGAGCGATGACACGTAAAATTGGGACGATTCGTACAACCAGGAAAAAAAATACTCTGTGTGAACGCGGAACTCCTCAGTAGAGCACAACTTAAACCGTAAGTTCTACGACCTTGTAAATGGAGGCCAGAGATAAAAGTCGCCCATTGGTGCCTAATAAAAGACTGAGGGACACAGCAGCTTCTACTGTAGAATCTCTTGGTAATAACAAAGTCCCTCCCCGATGCATCCATCTACTGAGGATATCAGGGGTGTCTGACGGCAGCCAAGGAAGAGTAGGTCTTCCTATCAGTACACTAACTGTGCTCAGAGATGACAAAGTCTGCAAATCAGGTTAGCTGACCCTTTTCAATGTCTCGGAACCCACTAGTAGACTGATTGAAAACAGTGATCATTTCGATTAGCAATAATAACAGGAAGGTTGCAAACTTTGGGTCTGGGTATTGTTCCACTGAAACTATGCAGCCTTTTTAAGTGAAGTAGCATCACACTGACTTATCCCGTAACTCAAACATCCCTCTCGCCAGGGATGCTTGGACGACCTGTTGGACAACAACATTATGGTTCATACAGTATTCCTGGATTTCGCAAGATCTTTCGACATCGTGTCCCGTTGCCTCTTAATCCATAAGGCAGTAGCAACTTATTTCAGAGAACTGCTACTGTCCTGGCTGCACAATGACATGGTAGGTCATAAGTTTCATACAAACATGAACAGGGTGTTCTCAGACTGAAGGATGGCCACTTATGTAGTATCACTGGGCTCGATCCTCCGTCCTTT
This sequence comes from Schistosoma japonicum, assembly GCA_025215515.1. NCBI lineage: Eukaryota > Metazoa > Platyhelminthes > Trematoda > Strigeidida > Schistosomatidae > Schistosoma > Schistosoma japonicum. The sequence continues at coordinate 42,409,308 of CM046062.1, read as the reverse complement.
CCTGTACCTAATTTTAATTAACCACCTCCTACTAATTATTCTTTTGTTTGTTCTTATATGTGCGGATGACGCCAAGTCTTGGAGAGCTATGAGTGATGACTAGGACACATATCTCCTACAACGGGACCTGGCTAGGATAGATAAGTGGACAGGCGACAACGGCCTAACTCTAAATATACAAAAATGCCACGTAACGTACTTCTTTCTGCACTCCAGACAATACTCAGTACCTCTATTACCTAGGCAGGCATCAACTAACTTGTGCCTCCACGAAACGAGACCTAAGCTTTATTTTCAACGACAGACTGGGGTTGAGCTACGGAAAACCATAAAACAGATGTCTCAATAGCATATGCCACATTTCACTTAGTCCATATGCAACTGGGTATGATGATACGATTCCTGGTCCTCACAATATTTAGGACATACATAAGACCGTATCTGGAAAATCACTACAGTGTCACTGGCCAGTAGTAGCTAGTCATACAGACATTGGATATTGGACGAAACTTGATATTGTGAGTTTTTGTGAGACTTTCTCAGTGGGCTTATGCTCGTGGTTGTTTTGCTCCTTTTTCTTACTTTGTAGACTGTTTACTTTTGGTCCCAAGATCTCTTTCTTCAGTTGCTGACCGAATACACCAATTCAGCTCAGCATACATCACATCTTATAATTCAGCTTAGGTGTCCTCACGATACGTGACTTAAAGTGCTTTCTTACTTCCTTACGATACGCTATTGAAACATGGTCTGCAAGAGATTTATCATATTAGTTAAAATAACAGTTCAGAATACGATATAATACCTCACGTTGATGGGGATAGTCATAAACTCTTATGCATCTGTGAGGATTCATTTGAGATATGTAATTGTACTACAAAATTTATGTTTAATAAGTACGAGATAGAACTTATTTCTAACGGTACGTGATATTTTGTAGTGTAAGATTATTTTGTTATAGTTTGACGAAATTCGGAATTCGAAAGGAATCGTAATAAAAATATAACCTTTATGCATAAATTAACATTATGAAGAGTTAGATTTTTCAGACTCGGGTGCGTTCTGAAGTTTAAATTTTCGGAAACCGATTGATGACTTCTAGATGGTCGAATTATCCCTAAATATTCTTCAGCGACTTCAACATATCTCTTAGAACTTAATTATTTCTAAAATTGAAAATCACCCTCATGAATTTTGTATTTTTTTGATAAGTGTGCTTTGTCGCTAACGACATACATACATGACGTAGTTAAGTCGACATACTACTTGCACGAACGATTTCCAAATATAATCTACTTATGAATAGAATATATTTGTAAATAATGTCAGTGTGTGGAATTAGAGAAAATTCCATCATTTCACTCGAAAAGCTGGTCCGAGCTTCAGGGAATTAACGGAAATCAAAAATTGCCAAATATAAGTGTAAATAATAGGCCGAATCGGATTACTGATTAGGGAGACGGTGTAGCTCTCTTGTAATATCTTTATAGTAATTGTTTCACAATGTGATTCTATAGCCTTATATCATCAATTTCATTCATTGTTTGGATAGTAATTCATTTTCGATTTGTAGCATTAGAAAATGCAACTCTAGTTTTCTGTATGGTTTGCGAAGTCCATAAAGGTTAGTTCTATTTTTTGAATCACTGACCTGAAGTATTAATTTCACTTGGTATTATCTGATATTTTCCTACTATCTGTAACTGCTGGATTTCATAGGCGACTAAACGCATTAGGTTGAAGCATTTACTTCGACTTGTGTTAAAATTTTAAACATAAGCTTAAAGCCTGTAAAAACTCATGTTATTCTGTCTCAACATCTTATTAGATTGGCTTTCTTACTTTCTTTAGATTTACTGAACTGTCTCCTATTAATAGCGCCTAACGCCACAACACTCTGGAATTATAAACTCCAAGCTCTGCAAAACAATAAATTATCAACCAGCTCCGAACTGAAGTCCACTCAGTTGATCATAAATAGGTGTCCTCGTTCATACGGGACTATTTCATTGATAATTCTGTGTCTCTCTGTTTGTTAATTTAATTAATTTTTTAATTAGTTATTAATAAGTAGTTAGTGGATCGTTCAACATTACAGTTATTTTATTGATGACACATTTTTGCAACATGAATTGGGACTCTGTAATAAATGTGCTGATAAATATCGATGCAACTATGGTTTATGGCAGTACCGTCGGTTTTTACTAATGCATCTACATAAACGAGAGGTTAGTTATTCAAAAGAAAAGGTGTCATTGTATTCAATTTGGTCATTGTAATTAATGTTACAGTTGTTTAGTTCCTGATGGGTTTCTTGATTTCAACCCGTCTGCTAGTCATAGAAATATCAGACTAAATTTTTTGTAAGACTTATCATTTTTGGCTATTAAGACTGATTAACAGGGAACCTTACTTTACCTAAACTTCGCTCTAGTTGGCACTCATTATTATAACATTGAGGAAACTGATGCTTTATGTGGAATGCAGAATCTAGCCACCCATTCTCATAATATGTTCTGTTACCACTGAACTAATACAAACACAGACTTGGCGGAATCTTCTTAACATTACATCCAATCACGTAACATCAAAATAGCACAAACAATGTTGAAGCATTTAAATTAATGACGATGCAGCAACGTGATTGCTAGACGTCAATTACTCCTAAGGACTAGACAACGTGACAGGTCTCTACCGCATAATGAATGTGTAGGCTTATTATGTGCTAGATGACCTAGTAGTTGACTTTTTTTCGTACATTAAGCATTAAATATAGTGTCTAGCTACTTAGGCTGAAGAAAATGGGATCGCTAATTCAAAATGCTAAGAATTTGATTGAAACTCTGCTAATCACATTGGTTTGTATTAACACAAATATTGAAGTAATTAGTTTGTTAGGGAATTGGCTAAAGTTGAAGCATTCAGACGACTAAGTCATAACAAAGTTAGATGGTAGTGCACGTTTCTGAAGACTGAATTCTTGTGATTGATCACATAAATATTTAAAAGCGAGAACTATCATTGGGTTGTCAAATCAGGTCGGCGGCCTATGCTCCACATGGGGTAACACATCGATTGAAGTCAAAATGAACGAAAGTGTATATTATAGAATAATATTACTCAATGTGTATATGGAGATATAGAGTGAATCCACTCAGACTACTGTGACTGTTTGTTAGCTGTGTCAGTCAGCATCTCTAACTGCTAGTTGCGGTTATCACGCGTACCTCAACTTGCTAGTGCTATGTCTAAAAACTTAGCTCAAACCAACAGTTAATGTCTTCAATAGGTGATGATGTATTTTGATTGTGAAACACTAGTTATAATTCACTGATAACAGGGTATCTGACAGAAACTACTTTTTTGCTTACATTCAACAGCTTTACGAAATGGAATTGAACTTAGTTGATATTTGGTTGGAAAAAACATCCAACCGACACAAGTGGTTGGAGTTATTTAGAGTTTTATCTTGATGGGTTCGTGAATCAATCTATTGTTGTCGGTTGATTATCCCCAACACTTGATGATCAATCAGGGCTGGAAAGCTCAACTAAAGTTGCCGTTCAGAACTACTTTAGGAAATTGCATAGCATTTTAGAACTTTATCCTGAACGAGAATCTGTTTGGCTGTTTAGGTGAGTTTTATTTTGTTGATAAATGGTTAGAGTTTTTAAAGCGATGTATTAATTATTTACTAAGTATGTTGTATCCAGTATTTGTTATTATTATTTAGTGAATAAGTGCGGCGTATTAGGATGTGATATTTTTTAAGTGTCTGGAGTTTTCTGCATTCGTTTGCTATGAGAATGCTAAGTGTAGCCGTAAATGCTGAATTGAAAACACAATAAATGGTAGAACTTTGAATAAAAATACCACTTATATGTGGCATTCACTTACTAAATGAGTGGAAGATTGATTAGAAGTAATGGGTATAACACCTGTAGTGAATACTGAGTAGATTGTAGTTAAATAGATTCATGGATCTGTTTGTTATTAAATTCATGTTTCATTCATAATAAAACACTTATTTACAATTTTCCACAAGTTATTCAATTTAAGACCAGATCATGAGTTCTCAGTTTTGAAAAGGACTCTAGAACACTTTGAAAGCTAGCTGGTTAATATTATACCATTCGATACAAGTATGAAAGATGATAAGTGCAATATCACCTACGAAATAAGTTGCACCGATTGCCAGTAGCACAATATTGAATAAAGTGGACCCTCTCTCAGTCTTCACACATACCAACGATTGGGAACACTTCAATGTTTAGCCGAAAAGATTCTCGAAGTATCAGGGAATTCCTAATAACACGACATGTCGATCGATCTTCAATCAGTAAACATATTAATACAGATCCTATTTACCATTTAAGCAGACAAAGTAAACTAATCACATCAAAGGACAACCTGACTAGATACACAATGGCAAATAAAATTGATGACATAACCTCTATAGACATGACCATCAGAAGGCTTATCTACGTGAAATAAGTCTCGATGGAGTTATCCAGAATGATGCCTGAATCGATGAGTTCACTGAACAGAATAAAGTCTAATAGGTAATTACTAGTTCATAAATGACATACCTATTCTGATGATCATGTAATGTACTTTAACATTGTATTGTCTTTCTCCTAACTACAGACGACGATTAATTATATTATGGCTTCAGTTAAACCAACACCAACTACCGTGGAGTTATATTGATGAAAGTATAATTGAATCGCTGAACCCAGTTAAAGCATTACTTTCTCAAGCATTAGATATTATTACTATTAAAGTCATCTGATAATATGCATCGTATAAACTTTTATTCTAATGAATTTTTAAATGGGGCATAGGAAAATAAATTTGTCATGAACCATCAACCCTAAAATGGGTTGATCTACTTTCTTTACGATATTTATTTTGGTTATCAGAATATATAACTGGTTCGTCGGAAATTGAATAGAATTATGTAATTAATATATGCTGCTTATAATTAAATAAGTAGTATGAATTTTCATTGTACATTTGTACCTTGTGTACCATCTGTACCATGTTACAGTTTAGTGCATGTTACGTGCTGCTGTTAATATTCATGATATATTTGTGTACTATTGTACAGTTTAATTTGGTTGGTTTTATCCTTTCCGTTTGTGTTTGTATAGACCAAATATTCACGTTTCAACAGGTTCTACGACATTGGCGCACTTTTAGACTTCCAACAAAAGTTGTATTCCTTGACCTCAGTCGTGGGGTTATACGGTAATATCTGTAATTGAAAAGCGTACCAGTGGAGTTCACTAACCTAATACAAGCTCTCTACGAGAACACCACATGTCGAGTCAGAGCTATTGACAAACTGTCGTTGGAATTGGTTATTCCAAATGATACTTGCCAAGGTTATCTGCTTTTCATAATCTTATAGTTGACAAACTTTTAGTGTTAAAATTTCCGTTACTTAACTTCTCAGAAGTTGACCTTCTTCTAGGAGACTTAGAATATGCAGATGACAGTTCTATTGGGTGAAGATGGTGACAAAATGCTAAATTTTGTGACTACCTTAAGCATTATTCTGTGCATATTTAAGATACGATTCTTCCCATCCAAGTGCAAAATGTTTCCTGATGATTGGCTTGCTTTGGCATCAAAATTAATGATGAGGAGCGGAGAAGTTGAATGTGTTGACTGCTTCACTTATCTTGGGAGCGTTATAAGTTCAGATCGTTTGTTGTCTGGTGAAATCTCGGCTCGTATACAGAAGTCTCGGTTGGCTTCCACCAAGTGACGTCACTTCTGGCATAGGTAAGATCCATCTTACTATATGGATGTAAAACATGGTCATTAAGGATAGAGGATATTCGTAGGCTTCTAGTATTCGATCATAGATATCTTCGAGGCATTGCTTGTGTATTCTGGGACCACCGAGCAAGCGTCAAGTAGGTTAGGATTAGAGTACTAGGTAAGTATGGGGAATCAGTCAAAGAGGTGCTGAATCTTCATCAGTTGTGGTGGTTAGGACATATGTTACGTATGCCCAATCACAGTCTACCTCGGTGAGCAATGCTGTCTGGTGTAGAAGTAGGGTGGTAGTAAGCTAGGGTTGGACAAACCGAAACATGGCACCAGTTTATAAAGTGAATGATAATTGGGCTGAGCCATGTTAATAGGTGCAGACTACCTGGTAGGGGTCCGCGTGATGATCGTAACCAATGATTAGAGACTGGGTGACATGGCTCAAAATCGTTTGCAATGGTGCAGGTGCATGTACTTCTTGCCTACCTCCGAATTTTAAGATTTTGAACTCATCATATTTTCCTATTTACTGGTTGTATTTTCTTAAATTTTATCTTTGATTTTCAACTCACTCGATTAATACTGACTCTGTCACTACCTCCACTACTCTGGGTTTTAATTCGTATATTTCACCTCTATCGGCTAACTGAGTGTTGTGAACAGAAAAACAACGGAAGTTATTTTTGGGAACTCTATTCAATTTATTCAAAGCTCGTGAAAAAACTAACACTTATTTTTGCTCTTAGTTCATTCTACTAATCTTAAGCTTCCGTTTGATGTATGACTCATCGTCATACCATTTTCTGTTCCGAAGTTATTGTAATTTAAACGTAGCCTTCGCTACACCATTCCCCGACCTTTATCCCCTGTTTCGGACATATTTGTATTTGCAAAATTGTTCTACGTTGTGGTCCTGTAAATCATCTATATTATTCATGCATTTTTGTACACTAATAGACAATCGCATGGCTATCGCATTGGAGTGGTATTAGCAGGTGAATAAACGTGTTCCAGCCAACTCGTCTTCTCTCTCGCGCGCGCTAGAAAACCAATCAGGTGAACGAATAGTTTCCGTCTCTCTCTCTACCCCTGATTATTTAGTCAAACCCGGAACTCACGCGATATCATCCTCAAGGTTAGTCATTCGACCTATCACTGTCAAGGTCTTGACCTACTTATCGACAAGTCGCTTAATCGCACATCATATTAGTGGGTGAATAGAACCAAAGGACACAACAAAAGTGGCGACGGGTATCTTGCAGTTATCAAGGTCATAACAAGTGGCAACTGCGTTTTTTTTATTATCAATTTTTCAAAATGTCTGTGTCCTTGGACGACCTTAAAACTATTCTACAAATTCAGCAAGTGCAGAGTGGTGCTAATCAAATGAAGCTGTTGGATGCATTGATACAGAAGCTATCATCTCATTCAGTTTCTACTTCACAGTCAGATAAATATGAAAGCATTGCGAATTCTGTTTCTGAATTCAATTATGATCCCGAAAATGGCATTGTTTTTGATTCCTGGTTTCTTCGTTACGAAGACATGTTCCGGGTCGACTGTTCAGATCTCGATGATGCAGCGAAAGTGCGTCTACTCCTTAGAAGATTTGGAACACGTGAATACAACAAATATATGAATTTTATTCTCCCTCAAAATCCTCGAGATGTATCCTTAAATGACACAGTCAACATATCATCTAAAATTTTTGGGGAACAGTCTTCGCTATTCAACATTCGCTATCAATGTTTTCAAATATCTAAATCACCATCTGACGATTACCTCACTTATGCTGGCAAAGTAAATCGAGAATGTGAACGTTTCAAATTGAATGAAATTACTGCCGATCAATTTAAATGCTTGATATTTATTTGTGGATTGAAAAATCCAGAAGATGTGGATGTCCGCACCAGAATTCTGGCACGCATTGAGCAGGAACCCAGCATCACTCTTCAAATGGTCACAACCGAGTGTCAACGGTTGTTGAATCTCAAACACGATACTGCCATGGTTCAACAGAAGGAGAAATTTTCAGATTTTGGTTCCATAAATGCTCTCAAATCCTCTAAATCTCCTAAACACAAAACAGCAAGTGCTAAACAACCTTTTGGTAAGCCGCCATCACCCTGTTGGCTTTGTGGAGCATGGCATTTTGTGAAATTATGTCCATTCAAGAATCACAAATGCCTCCAATGTCATCGCATTGGTCACAAGGAGGGTAATTGCCAATCAAAGAAAAGCCAGTCCAAAAGTGGTAGCAGAAATACGAAACGACATTCACAGCTCCAAATCAAATGCACTTTCGCGACATTCAAAGTTGGTTTTCAAAGTAAACGAAAGTTTGTAAGCTTATTGGTAAATGGAAAGCCTATACGTCTGCAATTAGATACGGCTTCTGATATAACTTTGATCTCCAAGAACACGTGGCGCAAGTTAGGATGCCCACGCATTCAGCCAACCGAACATGTTGCCAGAAATGCTTCAGGAGATATAGTTAAGCTCACCGGAGAAATCATGTGCGAAGTACAGTTCGGAGAACATAAATTCATTGACGTTTGTTATTTGACAAACCGGCATGATTTGGATCTATTGGGCTTAGACTGGATCGAGAAGATTCATCCTTTGAATGAGTTATTAGATGAGGTATGTTCTTACAAGCCCCCTTCTGAATCTATCCAAAATTCTCATATTTCTAAATCAAATGCTTCCGATGTAATATGTTCTCATATTTCTGAATCAAATGCTTCCGATGTCTCATGTTCACATGATATTTCTGTTCCAAATGACTCCTATGAAATATGTTCTAATTTTTTAATCGAATACCTCCGATGTATCATGTTCTCATTACATTTCTAAACCCAATGCTCCTGATGCGACATGTTCTCATATCTCCAAATCGATTACTTCTGATGTATCATGTCCCCATGTTTTTTCTGAGGCGGAAAATTCTGATCCTCTGTTTTCTCATCATGATATCAATTCAGTTGCCTCCAGCAAAGTATCCTCCCACAGGATCCCAAAGTCTCTTGCATTTTCTAATGTTAATTCCGCGCCAAAACCCTCCACTTTCTCTCAAACGTTTATCGCATCTCACGTAACTCATCTTCGACAAAAACACGCAGACGTATTCCAGAACAAACTAGGCTGTTGTAAGTTCACCAAAGCATTTTTGTCATTAAAGCAAAACGCAAAGCCTGTGTTCAGACCAAAACGACCAGTGCCTTATGCTGCTCTGTCGGTTGTTGACCAAGAACTTGACAGATTAGAAGCACTGGGTGTTATTCAGCCAGTAAATTATTCATCTTGGGCTGCTCCCATAGTGGTCGTCAGAAAGGCAAATGGGTCCATTCGTATATGTGCTGACTTCTCCACTGGTCTGAATAATGCCCTAGAGGATCATACTTATCCACTTCCCGTACAGGAAGATTTATTTATCAAACTAAATGGAGCGAAGTATTTTGCCAAAATTGACCTGGCTGATGCATATCTGTCATATCTCATAGGTTTCCAGATGGCAAAGAGAAAGCTATTGCACATGCTTCCAGAACGTTAACCCCGGTAGAACGCAGGCACAGTCAAATTGAGAAAGAGGGATCGGCATTAATCTTTGCAGTTAAGAAGTTTCACAAAATGCTGCATGGTAGAAAATTCACCCTACTCACTGACCATAAACCCTTATTATCAATTTTCGGATCTAAGAAAGGTATACCAGTTTATACCGCAAACCGGCTCCAACGATGGGCTACAATGCTATTAGGTTATGATTTCACTATCAAATACAAAGCTACCTCTGATTTTGGTCATGCTGATGCGTTATCTCGCCTTATGAGCAATCACAAGCCCGAAGATGAAGATACTGTTATTGCTTCTATATCAGTTGAAGAGGTTGTGAGCAGTACGTTAAACAATTCAACGCAAATTCTCCCAATGACGGCTGCGCGAGTTGCTGACCACACTCGTCGCCATCCTACCTTACAACAACTAGCCACATTTCTCCGACGTGGTTGGCCCCCACGTTTAACGTCTCAGGATCTCAAACAGTATTATCAACGACGCCAATCACTATCTATCGTCAATGACTGCATCATGTTTGCTGACCGCGTAGTAGTCCCCAATAATTTACGCTCACACGTCCTAAAACAATTGCACACGGCTCATTCAGGTATTGGGAGGATGAAAGCTATTGCTCGCAGCTATGTATATTGGCCCAACATTGACAAAGACATAGAAGATCTAGTGCGTGGGTGCATAAAATGTGCTGCAGCCTCTAAGCATCCACGGAAAGCCGAACTGCATTCTTATCATCTGAAAAACAACCTTGGTCGCGTATACATCTTGATTTTGCTGGTCCATTCCAAGGCGCATATTTCCTTGTCTGCGTTGATGCTTATTCAAAGTGGCCGGAGATTTTTCCTATGCATCACATCACTTCACAGACAACTACTGTGAAGCTACGTCACTTATTTCCGCGTTTTGGAGTTCCTGATGTTCTTGTGACAGATAATGGCACTCAATTCACTTCCTCCATTTTCTCACAGTTCTGCGGGAAATTCGGAGTTAAGCATTTTCGGGCACCTCCATATCATCCACAATCAAATGGTCAGGCAGAAAGATTTGTGGATACCTTCAAACGAGCGCTATTGAAAGCAAAAATGGAAGGAAAAATAAAAGAAATTCTTGACGATTTTCTACTAATCTATAGAACAACTCCAAATCCATCAGCATCAAATCATTTGTCTCCGGCAGAAATTATGTTCGGTAGAAAAGTCAAAACTACTCTCGACGCTATTAAACCAAAACAAATTGACAAGGGAAGAAGACGCAATTTAATCGTCATCATGGGACAAGACGTAGAGTTTTCCAAATTAACCAAAAGGTATACGTCCGCGACTTCCGATATTCGCCACCGCAATGGACCAGTGGATGAATACTTAAGAGACGAGGAAGTGTAATGTATGTGGTAGACGTTGAAGGTCTAAAATGGATGCGTCACGCAAATCACATTCTGGAACATGCTGCGGCTTTTCATGAAACAGAGAGACTGAACACATTATGGGAAATTTTCCTTGATAGTTTCGATATGGAGAACGTAGCAACGCAGAGAAATGCACAGCTGGAACAAAATCCTGTTAGGAGATCAATTCGCAAACGCCGAAGACCAGAGATTCTCCAGGTGGATCCAAAAAGAAGAGCTTACGTTTCTGAGGACAGATATCAGTGATGATATCTTAGATATTACTCCACATTGGTTACTAATTGTTTTTTCTTCTTCTTCTTTTTTGTTCAAGTTAACCGCATTGGTCACGCCTGCAAAGATCACAACGCTAGTCGCTTCTCAGAGTCCAGCAGTCAGAATTTATTATTATTTTTTTTTCAAGGGGGAAGATGTTGTGAACAGAAAAACAACGGAAGTTATTTTTGGGAACTCTATTCAATTTATTCAAAGCTCGTGAAAAAACTAACACTTATTTTTGCTCTTAGTTCATTCTACTAATCTTAAGCTTCCGTTTGATGTATGACTCATCGTCATACCATTTTCTGTTCCGAAGTTATTGTAATTTAAACGTAGCCTTCGCTACACCATTCCCCGACCTTTATCCCCTGTTTCGGACATATTTGTATTTGCAAAATTGTTCTACGTTGTGGTCCTGTAAATCATCTATATTATTCATGCATTTTTGTACACTAATAGACAATCGCATGGCTATCGCATTGGAGTGGTATTAGCAGGTGAATAAACGTGTTCCAGCCAACTCGTCTTCTCTCTCGCGCGCGCTAGAAAACCAATCAGGTGAACGAATAGTTTCCGTCTCTCTCTCTACCCCTGATTATTTAGTCAAACCCGGAACTCACGCGATATCATCCTCAAGGTTAGTCATTCGACCTATCACTGTCAAGGTCTTGACCTACTTATCGACAAGTCGCTTAATCGCACATCATATTAGTGGGTGAATAGAACCAAAGGACACAACACTGAGGCATGACAACTTGAATTAATGCACGCACGTACCAAGTTCCACGTTGTAACTGACCGACTGACAAATACATAATCATATAAAACAGGTTGAAGTGTCTACCATGAATCCCGGTGATATAATACTTCACTTTGTCTAATGATGATTGACATTCGCTTTTTGGATTTTGTTCAGGCTAGATAAATTCGTAATGCGAGGAATTAACCACTGTCTACTTATTTGTATAGGGTTGTCTAGAAAAGAATGTCAAAGGAACCCGTAATTAATTAAGACATCACTCAGTAATTATTCACATGCATCATTTGATAAGTAATCGAATGAGATTTAAATTCCGTATCACGAGTTGGTCTGGTTTACCCAACCACCAAAAACTAGGAACCAGGATGTTTACATCGTCGCAGTGTGAGACGACACACAAGTTTTCATCAACTACCTCACCAGAGAATTAAGCCTACGACCTGCAGATTACACAAAACAACTTTCTATTCGTTTTTGATTTTCATTGATTGCCTAACAGCAATCTGTTTTCGATATCGAATTCAACAATCTTCCTAAGACTTAAATATAATTAAAATAAATTTATTTACTTATGGTAACTGCAAATGGTATATCTGAGAATTATTGTAAACTATTAATGTAGATCAAATTTATGTCAGTAAAGAGAAGTCTTTTCGACTTGTTTATCTTATATCATGTTTAGTGTAGGTGTGACCTCCTCCATTCACCAGAAACGGAGAGAGTATGCTGAACTGCATAAGTTTATGGCTTTAGAAGTATAACATGTATTTGTAGATGACTAGCATTTGGTGATATGTGTTTACGGAACATTTCTCATATTTGTTAAGATCACTAAATAAGATAAAATGAGGTTAGATTCAGAATGCTAGGCAAAAGTAGTAATTCTGTTGATGAATCTATAAATGGCTTGGACATGTATTTTATATTTTACGTATTAATACTTAATGTTGGATAGTAGATTGGGAGAAAGCTACTGGTGGGTAAACCGAAATATGACATTTGTCCATGAAGCAAATCACTATTTATATGATATACGTCAGTAGATGTACACAATCTAGTTGGCGTCCTCGTGAATACTTTTTGAAGATGTTTAACAATATAACTAAGAATGAGTTATAATCTCACAAATGTATCCACTCTTTGTCTACCAATAGTCGTTGAGTACTAAAATTGTTTTCATTTTATAGATTCTTTTTTTTCATTGAAAATTATATGACCTAGGCCTGATTTTTACTGATATACTACTACCTCTTCTTCTTTAGTAGTCATCTTTAAAAATTCGTGTTGACGTAGTATGACAATTTGTGCCGATGCAGTTACGTGTCAAATTTTACTCTGTCTGTGAATGGCTTTCATCAGTCACATATTTAGTGAAATGATATTATAACGAATCTAACTTAACTACTACATAATTCTACATTATTCCGAGATTATAAGCTCATTTTAGCCAGACAATTGTTATTTAGTTTGCATTATTCGGTGTTATTCTTTAACTAAACAAATCCCACAAACTATTCATAAGAATCTACCTTATATCTCACCACTTTTTTCCACGATTAGTTATACACTATTTAACATGCATACTACTGATATCAGATATAACCTTACATTTATGTTATCTGTCGAAGGTTGTATAATGACGTTAAGTATTTTGCAAATAAACTAAAGAAAATGTACTCACTAAACATAATTAACATCATTCATTACACCAAATAAGAAGTGATTGGTTACCTTTAAAGAAATCATACCTAATTACATAATTAGATGGACATTCTATGTTAACTATAACATGATTGTGTATATTAATACGTGAAATAGAGAATGAGATGTAATGGTAGTGCATTATCACCCATCCGTTGAATTCAACTCCTCATTATTGTTTATTTACCTCTTTATGAATCCTTACGATGATGTGACACTTTCACACTAAACAACTTCAACTTTAATTAGGTTCACTTTAAATTAAGTTTAATTTTACTTGATTAAAATGCATTAACGAAATAAGTTAAATTCAACTGGAATTAGAAAAAGTTCTTACTTACTTGCTTTGTTTCTTACTTACTTAATCGTTTACATGCTCAATCGCTGATTTACTTACATACCTTTCAATTTTCCCTGCTTCGCAACATTAGCACTGAATTGAAAAAATTTGCTGTCTAAATCTTGCTACGGTTTATCAATGATTTTACCATTTAGACACTATTTTGACTGGTTAAAGGAATACTAAAGCAGTTGATCAACTTTAAAAAAGCTTCAGTAGCTCAAGATACTATTCAGTAGAGTGACAGTAAAGGCTTAAATTATATAACACATGTAATGTTCTCATTAGCCATAAAACTGCAAAATACTGATTCTTCGCTTTATACTATAGCGTATATTAAGAAATAGTTGATTATTGAATGAAAAATATACATGTATTACATCATAACTACAACGAGCCATATTTATTGACTGAAATCAGTGCGACTCCGCTTGGAAACCCCCCATGGATGTTGCCAGTACCAAGCTCGAATAAAGGAGGGGGTTGGGCATAGGGTTAGCAACCACATACCGTAAAGTGAACAACCTTGCTATAAAAAACGCTAACCAATAAAAACCTTTATAACCATTTTAACTCTACCCTGGGAGTTAAGTCTTCATTTCAAAGACTTATAAAGCCTCATAGTGAAAGCCGAGTTTATTCGGAAGTAACGAGTTCAATGCAACTTCTGCAAACTGTGCTGACTAACTTAAAGACCTTATATTTTGTTAAAGTTCATCAGTGTTATGTATGTAATAAGTTTTTGCATTAAACGTTATCAATACATACTGTACCAATATTGTTTAAACGTATCACTAATACCATTGTATACTACTACTACACTTTTATACACTTCGCCCTTGGCGCCTGATATTGTCTGCTGTTCGAGTGGCAAATATACTATCGTGGCAACGTTCTTCGTTTTGAATTGAGTCTTATTCACTGATTGCTTGGAATTATAAATAATTCCCGTTTTACAGCATCAGGACTAGACACTCCACGTCCCTGCCGCTCCTCTCCGCTGAACCGACTGGAATAAAGCTACACTGGACGTTTGCGTTCATATATATATATATATATAGCATGTGGTGATCATTTGGAGAACCTATCATTCGCCTCAAACAGCGCAGCTAGTCCAAGTAAACTAATTCTAATTGACCTTGAATTAACTATATGTACTTGTATTAACTGTTAATATAGTATTTATTCTTACCTAACTGTTTGTAAGGCGTTTATTTACTCGGTAGTGTTCCGTGGCCGCCACATGTAAATGGTGAGCCCGTCTTTTCGTTTTTGATATTATTTGTCACGTATATGTTTACACTTCTAAGTTTTTTTTTCCTGTGCTTTATTGTGTTATCATAACTAGGACTCATTAATAGACATTTGCATATTCCTAGTTATTATTTTCATTTTTACCGTGTAGTTTTTTAATCACTGGTCTTTATTCCATTATTTTGTGTGTATATATTCGCACTAAACTAGTTTGCGCATCTATCACTACAGTTACACGTTTATTTTTTTTTTGCTGCCCTCCATTTTGTGCATCGTTTGTCACTATTTTTATTACTTCATGGAGTCACACCTTTCACCGCAACCCACTGAAAATATCCCGTCACCTATCCAGTCGACACCCATCGTCAATGCTGTTACGGACCTGCGCCTCCCGCCATACAGCATACATAACCCTCGCCTTTGGTTTGCGCAGGCGGAAGCATTTTTCCAGGCCAAACGCATCAGCACCGAAGCCACTCGCTACGCCTATGCAGTAAGTTCATTACCGCCAGAAGTAGCCGCAGAGGTGTTAGACCTCATTGCTCAGGTGCCGGTAACTAACCCTTACACGATGCTTAAGGAGGCCGTCATTCAGCGGACTTCCGTATCTGACGAACAACGTTTGCAGCACTTATTAACGTCTTGTTCTCTCGACGACCGCAAGCCATCACAACTTTTGCGTCTTATGCAGCAGTTGGCTGGGCCATATAAATTTGACGAAGACGTCCTTAAACACATGTGGTTGCGCCGTCTTCCACACACCATCCAACAGATACTCAGCATTTCTGTAAACTCTACTCCCTTACCAGAGTTAGCAGAGCTAGCAGACAAAATATTTGAGGTCTACCCCACCCATCAGGCGATTGCAGGCGTCCACCATCCATCCACACCTGGAGATTCCGACGTTTCAACAAGGGCACTTCAAGCACAAATAGCTACTTTGACTACTGCGGTGGCTAAACTACAATCCTCCATCGCCAGTTTCACGAAACAGGTGCCACACTCTACTCGTCGCCGCCGATCCTCCAGCACACGCCGACGCAGTTCATCGCGTGCACCTCAAGTGTGCTGGTATCACCGCAAGTTTGGAGGGGAAGCTAAAAAGTGTTCGAAACCTTGTAGTTTCATCGTGGGAAATGGTAACCTTTCGAGGAAACCTACTTGCCAGGCAGTAGTGGTGGCTACTGCTAATGGCATGACACCCAGCCGCCTCTTATACGTGCTGGACAAGATTTCAGCACACAGGTTCCTAATTGACACCGGAGCTGAAGTTAGTGTCGTCCCTCCAACACACAACACAAAATCTTCCTCAGCCAGTTCCACCATGCTCCAGGCGGCCAACGGCACTACGATCCGCACCTATGGTGAGTGTTCTTTGACCCTGGACTTGGGTCTTAGACGACGTTTCACGTGGGTTTTCGTGGTTGCGGATGTTAAACATGCAATTCTTGGTGCCGATTTTCTGCAACACTACAGTCTAACCGTTGATATGGTTACACGCTCACTGGTCGATAGCACGACGCATCTGACCACTACGGGTGTAGTTAAGCCGGCCGTTATTCACGGCATTCATCAAGTTTTACCGTCAGACAACAAACTGGTTGACATATTAAGACAGTACCCTTCAATCACCAAGCCCAATTACAGTGAAAAACCGTTATCCCATTACACGGTCCACACTATCATCACTAGAGGTCAACCTGTGCGGGCACGTCCACGTCGGTTGCCACCCGACAAACTCAACGTCGCCAACGGATATACTTCCTCGCAACTTGTCTACGGCACTACACTCACCTTACCTGGACAACTCGTAAACCCACCCGAAGAGAATTCCAGTAGTACTACAGAGTTCGCTAGTCAACTTATACGACCTATGCAACAACTGAAGCCAGTTTCACCCCGTATGCACACTCGGCCGGGGCAAATTAGTCAACATTTAGCTAAATGTGCTTTCGTTTTTATTCGGATTGACGCTACTCGCAGACCTCTGACGCCCCCCTACGAAGGTCCGTTCCGCGTCCTTAAAAGAGCAGATAAATTTTTCACCGTAGATAAACACGGTAAACCTGAAACTATCTTCATTGATCGCTTGAAACCCGCTTTCGTGGATTCATCAACTGATACGTCAATGGAAAACATCCCACTTCCTACTACTCGCGACCAAACACAAGTTCCGAATTCTGCTCAGCATCATCAATCTACTGCCCCAACAGCGTCACAGTCATCTACCGCACCTCCTACCAAACCTTATGCAACTCGTTCTGGTCGAATTATTACAAAACCGAAGAGATTTGTTCATTTTGCCGACTAATACGAACCAAAGACACTTTTATTCAAGTTACCTTTTATTTCGTGACTATTCCATTTCAATTACTTTAACACAGTTATGACTATATCTGCCTTACTAACATTTAGCTTATCATGCGTCAATGCTTCAACTCGTACCTATTTGGTATTTTCTATATGTTGTGCAAGCCTTAAGCTTACCTGGTTTGTAACATTCTTTCCAAACCACTGGGTAGTGTACATATATTAGTCTGATTTTTTTTTAACATGTACTCATGCTCTAGATATTGGAAACATGTGTTAGTTACTGTTCCATTTTCGATTCCTACCTAAACATCCTATTCTATTGCTATTTTGTATTTTCTGATTGCTATATTCATAAATAGCCATAATTACTCATACTGCATGTATTCATATTTCTCACGTATGTGAACTTAGCGTGTTTCGTATACTTGCCTAATGTTCACATTCAAGCTTTAGTAATTATCATTGTTTCTGTACATGACTCATTATTTTTGCATGTATTTGCACAACTTAAATTACCCCTCACAAACATAGCTAATTATTTCTAGACATGACGTCATACTTTTGAGTTCCAGATATATGTATGTGAATTTGCACCTAGTTACGGACATTTTTGTAGTGGTAATGTTATTATTAATATTAATAACATCGTATTTTTTACCTGCTCCCTTTTGTTATTATGCCCCCACGTGACTTTAAACATCATGTTGCGTACTCCTATTATTATCAAAATATTGCTTTTATAATGATGTGTTATTAGCAATGTCTGCTCCCATATTAAATGTGCATATTCATAATACTTACGGTTTTCTAACTTTCGTTATATTCAAATTAACTCCTGCCTTAGCCATCCGCACGTTGTTTGCATATTTTAATGTCTTTTAAACGTTCCATACATATTTCCGTAAACTTCCTAATATATACATATATATATTTTGTTGTTGTACCTGTTATATTCACTAATTCAGCTTGTTACTCTAGTGTCTCCTCCGGACACTCCGAGGGGGAGCTATGTGCTGACTAACTTAAAGACCTTATATTTTGTTAAAGTTCATCAGTGTTATGTATGTAATAAGCTTTTGCATTAAACGTTATCAATACATACTGTACTAATATTGTTTAAATGTATCACTAATACCATTGTACACTACTACTACTACTTTTATACACTTCGCCCTTGGCGCCTGATATTGTCTGCTGTTCGAGTGGCAAATATACTATCGTGGCAACGTTCTTCGTTTTGAATTGAGTCTTATTCACTGATTGCTTGGAATTATAAATAATTCCCGTTTTACAGCATCAGGACTAGACACTCCACGTCCCTGCCGCTCCTCTCCGCTGAACCGACTGGAATAAAGCTACACTGGACGTTTGCGTTCATATATATATATATATATAGCATGTGGTGATCATTTGGAGAACCTATCATTCGCCTCAAACAGCGCAGCTAGTCCAAGTAAACTAATTCTAATTGACCTTGAATTAATTATATGTACTTGTATTAACTGTTAATATAGTATTTATTCTTACCTAACTGTTTGTAAGGCGTTTATTTACTCGGTAGTGTTCCGTGGCCGCCACAAATGTAGATGAAGCAGGTTGTGGTGAAAATGCGAACATTGATAATGAAGGTGAGAATGATGGGGATGATGAAAGTGAGTATGGTGACGTTGCCATCGATATTGATGAAGATGTAGCTATTGATACTTATTCTGACTTTATCGATAATAATGCTGACACTGGTACTGTCGCTATTGACACGGTTGCTGTGGCTGCTACTGATGGCTTTGATTCACATGTTGATATTGTAAGTAGTAATGGTGACGTTGTTATTGATATTGATGAATCTGTTGATGCTTGTTCTGATTATGACGCTGTTGCTTCTGCATCTGTTACTGTTGCTGCGCATTATGATGATGATGATGTTGATTATGATGGTAATGTGAGTAAGAAATTCAGATGGAAGGTGTTTAGATACCTTTGTTGTTGCTGAGGATGATAATGTGCATAAAGTTATAGCTGATCTTAGCGTACATTCAAGGATGTTGACGTTGATTTTGTAATAATTAGAATAATAATAATAATAATAATAATAATAATAATAATAATAATAAAATGAGAAAATCTAAAACAGAGTTAATAGGAGAAGTGGAGAAAGGGATAATGTCTATGCTGCTGTTCACAAATATAATCCCGAGTATTATTATTATCATTATTATTATTATTACTTTTTGCACTTATTATTTATTCATTGATTCACTTTCTAATCTTATTGTTTACAATTTGATTAACAATGTTGAATGGAATATTCAATTTGGCTATCTGTGAGCAAAAAGAATCTTCGAATGTATCATCTGAATAGTTGGATTCCATGCATTGGCCAATGTGATTATACAGCAACTGTGATTGAAGTTGAAATAAATCTGTGTAGAAAGTGTTGTAATTGATGTAAATATAGCACATGTAAATGATTTATATTTGTCTTCTTGATTGTCTTACTGATAGATAGGTAGATAGATGGATGGGTAAATAGTGTATGTATGGGATATCGTAGACATGACTGCAGTGAGGACGTGGGTAACGCAAGTGTTGATGGAGAGCGAGATTGAGCAGGTCACGTTAAGTAGTTGGTGATTGGATTGTGTAGATTTCACGTAAGAATACATAAACTGAGCTGCTGCGCACATAACTAGTTGATGCCAGTAGGTGAGCAGATTTCGCATAATGAAATGCATACACCAACAAAGCAGGCGTTGAATGAATAAATTGGTGTCAATGTAAATGATAAGTACAATGAATCAAAGTCTACTTTTTGAACGTTCTGAGCGTTTTGAAGTTCAAATTCTCGGTAACTTATTGACGACTTCTAGATGGTCAAACTATCCCTAAATATTCTTCAGCGAATTCAACATATCTCTTAGAACTTGATTATTTTCAAAATTCAAAATCATCCTCATGAATTTTGTATTCTTTTGATATGTGTGCTTTGTCGCTAACAACATACATACACGACCTTCTTAAGTCGTCATACTACTTGTACAAACGATTTCCAAATAGAATTTACTTATGATTAGAATATATTTGTAAATAATGTCAGTGTGTGGAATTAAAGAAAATTCCATCATTTCACTCGAAAAGCTGGTCCGAGCTTCAGGGAATTAACGGAAATCAAAAATTGCCAAATATAAGTGTAAATAATAGGCCGAATCGGATTACTGATTAGGGAGACGGTGTAGCTCTCTTGTAATATCTTTATAGTAATTGTTTCACAATATGATTCTATAGCCTTATATCATCAATTTCATTCATTGTTTGGATAGTAATTCATTTTCGATTTGTAGCATTAGAAAATGCAACTCTAGTTTTCTGTATGGTTTGCGAAGTCCATAAAGGTTAGTTCTATTTTTTGAATCACTGACCTGAAGTATTAATTTCACTTGGTATTATCTGATATTTTCCTACTATCTGTAACTGCTGGATTTCATAGGCGACTAAACGCATTAGGTTGAAGCATTTACTTCGACTTGTGTTAAAATTTTAAACATAAGCTTAAAGCCTGTAAAAACTCATGTTATTCTGTCTCAACATCTTATTAGATTGGCTTTCTTACTTTCTTTAGATTTACTGAACTGTCTCCTATTAATAGCGCCTAACGCCACAACACTCTGGAATTATAAACTCCAAGCTCTGCAAAACAATAAATTATCAACCAGCTCCGAACTGAAGTCCACTCAGTTGATCATAAATAGGTGTCCTCGTTCATACGGGACTATTTCATTGATAATTCTGTGTCTCTCTGTTTGTTAATTTAATTAATTTTTTAATTAGTTATTAATAAGTAGTTAGTGGATCGTTCAACATTACAGTTATTTTATTGATGACACATTTTTGCAACATGAATTGGGACTCTGTAATAAATGTGCTGATAAATATCGATGCAACTATGGTTTATGGCAGTACCGTCGGTTTTTACTAATGCATCTACATAAACGAGAGGTTAGTTATTCAAAAGAAAAGGTGTCATTGTATTCAATTTGGTCATTGTAATTAATGTTACAGTTGTTTAGTTCCTGATGGGTTTCTCGATTTCAACCCGTCTGCTAGTCATAGAAATATCAGACTAAATTTTTTGTAAGACTTATCATTTTTGGCTATTAAGACTGATTAACAGGGAACCCTACTTTACCTAAACTTCGCTCTAGTTGGCACTCATTATTATAACATTGAGGAAACTGATGCTTTATGTGGAATGCAGAATCTAGCCACCCATTCTCATAATATGTTCTGTTACCACTGAACTAATACAAACACAGACTTGGCGGAATCTTCTTAACATTACATCCAATCACGTAACATCAAAATAGCACAAACAATGTTGAAGCATTTAAATTAATGACGATGCAGCAACGTGATTGCTAGACGTCAATTACTCCTAAGGACTAGACAACGTGACAGGTCTCTACCGCATAATGAATGTGTAGGCTTATTATGTGCTAGATGACCTAGTAGTTGACTTTTTTTCGTACATTAAGCATTAAATATAGTGTCTAGCTACTTAGGCTGAAGAAAATGGGATCGCTAATTCAAAATGCTAAGAATTTGATTGAAACTCTGCTAATCACATTGGTTTGTATTAACACAAATATTGAAGTAATTAGTTTGTTAGGGAATTGGCTAAAGTTGAAGCATTCAGACGACTAAGTCATAACAAAGTTAGATGGTAGTGCACGTTTCTGAAGACTGAATTCTTGTGATTGATCACATAAATATTTAAAAGCGAGAACTATCATTGGGTTGTCAAATCAGGTCGGCGGCCTATGCTCCACATGGGGTAACACATCGATTGAAGTCAAAATGAACGAAAGTGTATATTATAGAATAATATTACTCAATGTGTATATGGAGATATAGAGTGAATCCACTCAGACTACTGTGACTGTTTGTTAGCTGTGTCAGTCAGCATCTCTAACTGCTAGTTGCGGTTATCACGCGTACCTCAACTTGCTAGTGCTATGTCTAAAAACTTAGCTCAAACCAACAGTTAATGTCTTCAATAGGTGATGATGTATTTTGATTGTGAAACACTAGTTATAATTCACTGATAACAGGGTATCTGACAGAAACTACTTTTTTGCTTACATTCAACAGCTTTACGAAATGGAATGGAACTTAGTTGATATTTGGTTGGAAAAACATCCAACCGACACAAGTGGTTGGAGTTATTTAGAGTATTATCTTGATGGGTTCGTGAATCAATCTATTGTTGTCGGTTGATTATCCCCAACACTTGATGATCAATCAGGGCTGGAAAGCTCAACTAAAGTTGCCGTTCAGAACTACTTTAGGAAATTGCATAGCATTTTAGAACTTTATCCTGAACGAGAATCTGTTTGGCTGTTTAGGTGAGTTTTATTTTGTTGATAAATGGTTAGAGTTTTTAAAGCGATGTATTAATTATTTACTAAGTATGTTGTATCCAGTATTTGTTATTATTATTTAGTGAATAAGTGCGGCGTATTAGGATGTGATATTTTTTAAGTGTCTGGAGTTTTCTGCATTCGTTTGCTATGAGAATGCTAAGTGTAGCCGTAAATGCTGAATTGAAAACACAATAAATGGTAGAACTTTGAATAAAAATACCACTTATATGTGGCATTCACTTACTAAATGAGTGGAAGATTGATTAGAAGTAATGGGTATAACACCTGTAGTGAATACTGAGTAGATTGTAGTTAAATAGATTCATGGATCTGTTTGTTATTAAATTCATGTTTCATTCATAATAAAACACTTATTTACAATTTTCCACAAGTTATTCAATTTAAGACCAGATCATGAGTTCTCAGTTTTGAAAAGGACTCTAGAACACTTTGAAAGCTAGCTGGTTAATATTATACCATTCGATACAAGTATGAAAGATGATAAGTGCAATATCACCTACGAAATAAGTTGCACCAATTGCCAGTAGCACAATATTGAATAAAGTGGACCCTCTCTCAGTCTTCACACATACCAACGATTGGGAAAACTTCAATGTTTAGCCGAAAGGATCCTCAAAGTATCAGGGAATTCTTAATAACACGACATGTCGATCGATTTTCAATCAGTAAACATATTAATACAGATCCTATTTACCATTTAAGCAGACAAAGTAAACTAATCACATCAAAGGACAACCTGACTAATTACACAATGGCAAATGAAATTGATGACATAACCTCTATAGACATGACCATCAGAAGGCTTATCTCGATGGAGTTATCCAGAATGATGCCTGAATCGATGAGTTCACTGAACAGAATAAAGTCTAATAGGTAATTACTAGTTCATAAATGACATACCTATTCTGATGATCATGTAATGTACTTTAACATTGTATTGTCTTTCTCCTAACTACAGACGACGATTAATTATATTATGGCTTCAGTTAAACCAACACCAACTACCGTGGAGTTATATTGATGAAAGTATAATTGAATCGCTGAACCCAGTTAAAGCATTACTTTCTCAAGCATTAGATATTATTACTATTAAAGTCATCTGATAATATGCATCGTATAAACTTTTATTCTAATGAATTTTTAAATGGGGCATAGGAAAATAAATTTGTCATGAACCATCAACCCTAAAATGGGTTGATCTACTTTCTTTACGATATTTATTTTGGTTATCAGAATATATAACTGGTTCGTCGGAAATTGAATAGAATTATGTAATTAATATATGCTGCTTATAATTAAATAAGTAGTATGAATTTTCATTGTACATTTGTACCTTGTGTACCATCTGTACCATGTTACAGTTTAGTGCATGTTACGTGCTGCTGTTAATATTCATGATATATTTGTGTACTATTGTACAGTTTAATTTGGTTGGTTTTATCCTTTCCGTTTGTGTTTGTATAGACCAAATATTCACGTTTCAACAGGTTCTACGACATTGGCGCACTTTTAGACTTCCAACAAAAGTTGTATTCCTTGACCTCAGTCGTGGGGTTATACGGTAATATCTGTAATTGAAAAGCGTACCAGTGGAGTTCACTAACCTAATACAAGCTCTCTACGAGAACACCACATGTCGAGTCAGAGCTATTGACAAACTGTCGTTGGAATTGGTTATTCCAAATGATACTTGCCAAGGTTATCTGCTTTTCATAATCTTATAGTTGACAAACTTTTAGTGTTAAAATTTCCGTTACTTAACTTCTCAGAAGTTGACCTTCTTCTAGGAGACTTAGAATATGCAGATGACAGTTCTATTGGGTGAAGATGGTGACAAAATGCTAAATTTTGTGACTACCTTAAGCATTATTCTGTGCATATTTAAGATACGATTCTTCCCATCCAAGTGCAAAATGTTTCCTGATGATTGGCTTGCTTTGGCATCAAAATTAATGATGAGGAGCGGAGAAGTTGAATGTGTTGACTGCTTCACTTATCTTGGGAGCGTTATAAGTTCAGATCGTTTGTTGTCTGGTGAAATCTCGGCTCGTATACAGAAGTCTCGGTTGGCTTCCACCAAGTGACGTCACTTCTGGCATAGGTAAGATCCATCTTACTATATGGATGTAAAACATGGTCATTAAGGATAGAGGATATTCGTAGGCTTCTAGTATTCGATCATAGATATCTTCGAGGCATTGCTTGTGTATTCTGGGACCACCGAGCAAGCGTCAAGTAGGTTAGGATTAGAGTACTAGGTAAGTATGGGGAATCAGTCAAAGAGGTGCTGAATCTTCATCAGTTGTGGTGGTTAGGACATATGTTACGTATGCCCAATCACAGTCTACCTCGGTGAGCAATGCTGTCTGGTGTAGAAGTAGGGTGGTAGTAAGCTAGGGTTGGACAAACCGAAACATGGCACCAGTTTATAAAGTGAATGATAATTGGGCTGAGCCATGTTAATAGGTGCAGACTACCTGGTAGGGGTCCGCGTGATGATCGTAACCAATGATTAGAGACTGGGTGACATGGCTCAAAATCGTTTGCAATGGTGCAGGTGCATGTATTTCTTGCCTACCTCCGAATTTTAAGATTTTAAACTCATCATATTTTCCTAATTGCTGGTTGTATTTTCTTAAATTTTATCTTCGATTTTCAACTCACTCGATTAATACTGACTCTGTTACTATCTCCACTGCTCTGAATTTTAGTCCGCATATTTTACCTCTATCGGCTAACTGAGGCACGACAACTTGAATTAATGCACGCACGTACCAAGTTCTACGTTGTAACTGATCGACTGACAAATAAATAATCTAATAAAACAGGTTGAAGTGTCTACCCTGAGTCCCAATGATATAATACTTAACTTTGTCTAATTATGATTGACATTCGCTTTATGGATTTTTTTCAGGCTAGACAAATTCGCAATGCGAGGAATTAACCACTGTCTACTTATTTGTATAGGGTTGTCTAGAAAAGAATGTCAAAGGAACCCGTAATTAATTAAGACATCACTCAGTAATTATTCACATGCATCATTTGATAAGTAATCGAATGAGATTTAAATTCCGTATCACGAGTTGGTCTGGTTTACCCAACCACCAAAAACTAAGAACTAGGATGTTTACATCGTCGTATTGTGAGACGACACACAAGTTTTCATCAACTACCCCACCAGAGAATTAAGCCTACGACCTGCAGATTACACAAAACAACTTTCTATTTGATTTCGCTTTTTATTGATTGCCTAACAGCAATCTGTTTTCGATATCGAATTCAGCAATCTTCTTAACACTTAAATATAATTAAAATAAATTTATTTACTTATAGTAACTGCAAATGGTATATCTGAGAATTATTGTAAACTATTAATGTAGATCAAATTTATGTCAGTGAAGAAAAGTCTCTTCGACTTGTTTATCTTATATCATGTTTAGTGTAGGTGTGACCTCCTCCATTCACCAGAAACGGAGAGAGTATGCTGAACTGCATAAGTTTATGGCTTTAGAAGTATAAAATGTACTTGTAGATGACTAGCATTTGGTGATATGTGTTTACGGAACATTTCTCATATTTGTTAGGATCACTAAATAAGATAAAATGAGGTTAGATTCAGAATGCTAGACAAAAGTAGTAATTCTGTTGATGAATCTATGAATGGCTGGGACATGTATTTTATAGTTTACATATTAATACTTAATGTTGGGTAGTGGATTGGGAGAAAGCTACTGGTGGTTAAACTGAAATATGACATTTGTCCATTAAACAAATCACTATTTATATGATATACGTCAGTAGATGTACACAATCTAGTTGGCGTCCTCGTGAATAGTTTTTGAAGATGTTTAACAATATGACTAAGAATGAGTTATAATCCCACAGATGTGTTCACTCTTTGTCTACCCATGAAGCTGATCTTATCCGCTTCAGATTGATGGTGAAATTTCATCGAATTTCCACCAAAAAAGTCATTTTAACAAGAACCTTTCAAAAGTTCGCTTCAATCCATAAGAAACTCAATATTCGTGTTAACGTAGATCAGTGAATAATGAGTGATGACAAGTTGTATTGAAATCATTACGAATTGAACATGTAATTGCACTTTGAGAACACTAGAATAGTCAACTTTGTGTCAATTTATTATGAATAGCATGGTGTTAGTTTATGTCATTTGAAATGATTAGTAGAATTAATAACTAAAATTTAATTATTCCTTCTGTTTATACAAGCAAGTTGTGTAAATGAATATGATTAGACTGAGGATTTAAACTGGTTTACTTGGTGTTAATGAAGAAGTAACAATAATAATAATAATAATAATAATAATAATAATAATAATAATAATAATAGTAATAACGACAAATATATTATTATTACTATTATCGTTATTATTATTATTATTATTATTATTATTATTATTATTATTATTATTATTATTATTATTATTATTGATGAGGGCAATAATAATAGTAATCTCATTAATAATACTAGTTCGATTAACAGGGAAGTTAGGTGTTTTATACTGTGCTGATTTCATTTTCGTTTGCCATTTTTGTAGACCATTCGACGAGGAAATTCTATGCAAATGTAAAATGATAAACGAATAAAGTAGTTATTGTAAGTAGCTGTTTATTCATTGAAATGGAAATATTATGACTTAATGAGTAGTAAATATTCTTTTCCAGTAATAATGTAGGTTCAGTGTATCTGCTAGGACTATGCTTTCTGATGCCTATACCCACTCAAACGGGTTGGTGGAATGAAAACGAATGATTACATACATAAGTATCAACGTGGAGTCAATGTGGAAAACAATTTAAAAGACAGTTGAATGAAGGGAAGTTAACGTAGGACGTGGTTGATGTAGCAGACTAAATTGTATGACAGTATCCATTAATTTCGATTAATAAACACAAACAGAATGAATAAGAAATGTTCATTCCAACAGGCGAATGTACAGAGAATTCAAATCTCCGTTATTCATTTAAATGCCAAAAATCGTTCATTCAATAATTTTGTTGACGGATAATAATTGTTAGTTATTTTATGAATACATTGAATTTATTGCTTTATTTTGCATAGCGTCGATTGCTCATTCTTAGCTAATCAGGCTAAGCATCGCTTTGCAATTAACACTTCGTTGTTTCCATATAAACTTTTAAATATTATCAAAAATCGCCGCATTCACAAAATCTATGGCTTATTATCAGGTGGTGTGTTATAAATAAGCCTTAATGTGCATGGGTTATTGTTATTGATTCGCTTAGTGATCGCTTCTCTGTGGTTGACATTCATCAATAGGAAGACGTTGATCATGAAAAATGTAACTTCAATGTTACGCTTTTTTACCGACGCTTGTCTCGATTTATTGTTTGTTGGATTTTGTTATGATTCGAGAGAGATGGGGGGTTGGTTGGCCGAATACCAAAATTACTAGTGCCTGGTCGGTAACTGTGCGTCTGCCCAGTGCCCACTTAGTCCCAAGAAGTATGCGTGCCAATAGACCAGCCAGACAGAATTATATTATGTTTCAAGCATTCTTTTATATATACATAAAATCAGACCATACAGCAAACCAATTAGAAAATAAACATGAATACAGAACGACGGAAATAGTGGCAGTGAAAAGGAACAACTTGTACTCAACTAATTAACTGTAGTCCATAATAAGAGACAGTTTAATAACAGCATTTATGCGAAACGGGAGGATAGGGTAAGAGGAACGTAACAATAATAGAAACAGAATGTTTACATTACAGACAGTTAGAATAATTGAAATAGTGTTCTCAAAACACAGTTCTGAGAGTTTGTTACACTTGTTTGGGGTCCGGCCTAACAGATTTACACAGTGTCCCAATTTAATTCTTACAAATTCATTGTTGCTAACTTTTGATGTATACACTTATCTGATTGTTGGTAAATGTGTATTAGTCGATTGGATATACAGTAGTTTACAAATAATTTGGAACTATGTTATTACGGAACAGAATTAGATTGCAATTAGATTCCTTTAGAAATGATCAATAACGGTGCAAATATTTCACTAAAACTCTTTAACGATGCACATCCACGATTTCATCAGGGTATTTATTACACATTTATTCAGATCGAGAATTCAGACATACACATGTCAGTAGTCAGTTTAAATGTGCACGATTCAACTGAACAGAATATATTGGGAGAAATGTGTACTTATATGTATATATGATAACCGTAATTATAATGATGATACGTAAAATGGGAATGTTACATGGTCTAAGTCAATTGTAGAATGTATTAAAATGGTGATGATGAGAGTGGATTTCGGGAAGCCTGACAATGCGATCATGTGAATGGATGACCACCCCATTCTACTGAAAGTGTTGGAATAACAGATACTGGATGATCTCAACTACCCGTGAACGACACCTATCCACTTTATGACACATCCCTCATATATTGAAACATTCTCAATTTACGATTTTTCGTCCCTTCTTATTTTCTAAATCCTTGTTGTCAAAATCACGAAAATTAAATTACAATCTTCATACCACTTACAGCTGTAGTTCATATAGGCGTACACTTGTAGTAGTCGCATTAATAGACATGTCCTATCTGCTCATTGTAATCATTATCCAAACAGAAATGTTGTTTGTGAAAAGAAATATATCATCCGAATTGAGAAGTGATTTAACCATCAGTCAGGAATTCGGTAATCATAATCAAACACTATCAGAAATGTAAAAATTCGATTGGATATTTGATCGAAAATAGACAGGAAGACAAACGGACACAAAGGCATATCATTAATATAGCAGCCAATATGTGAATATCATTGTCTTAAATATAGATTGATAGACCAGTGGAGTAAAAATGGTGAAGAAGTAATCAATCAAACGTGTAGCAACGATGAATAAAGAAGTAGTAGTAGCAGTAGTAGCGTATACCGACTTAAAATATAAAGTAAACAACTCATTATTATTATTGTTAATAGAAGTAGTAGTAGTAGTATCGATGTATTATCCAGTTTATTTATTCGTTTATCTTTCTTTGTAACCGAATATTTGACTAGCTTTGTTCATACCTACTATCAGTCTATTGATATATAAACCTATTGATCAATCAACCCATGACCTAGTCTATTTAGGTAAATTTGCATCACATATTATATACATGCATCTGACGATCTTTCCTTTCTATCTATGTTTTGATACGTTCATCAGCTTACCAATTCATCAGTTCATACTGCTTTGTCGAGTTTTACTAGTTGTTATATTTAACTATCGATCCATAGAGCTTAAGCTATGTAGACTGGCCGATTTACAGTTTTTTTCAGCAGTCGATATAATTCAGTTTTGATCATTAGTAAAAAAATATATATTGTTTTATCGTATTTGCATCCGACCTCCTATTGAAGCATTACGATTGAAAGATGCTGATTATTGTTCCAGCACGTGGTGTCATACTAACCAATTACTCAGTCGAGGTAACACGCATACAGTTTAGAAGTGTGCTATGAATGAATGATAAAGACTATTTATGCTTCTGTTCGGGGTACTCCGATTGTTACACCATTAAAATCTTATGGTAAGACTTCTAGGATATGTGATAATTATCGATTAATTAAAAATTCACGTTTGTTATTTCTTTCAGTAGATAATAAACATCGTTTCCAAAGAAAATGTAGGAAAATGGGCTGTAATTTTATCGTCTTTCACGTTATCTTCATCTATAACACCCGATTTCAAAACGCTCTATGTACTGTTTTATTAACTCAGCACAGCAATTTATGTCCAAGTAACTAGGTCCAGGCTCCATGGAGAAGCCAATGTGATACTTCTTAGAATTTCGAATTGTAACTAGCTGACAAGATTAGGTACAAATCAGAAATACACAGAACACAGTTGAAGCTAATGTGTATTTTTACAATCCAATCATCACACATATAAAATGTGCGATACTCTACTGTTTCACACAAGCACCAAACTTATACTCGATTTGTTCATTTTCCAGATCGATCTAGTAATTCATGTATATTTCTTAGTCTCAAATTGTGATATATTTCGTGAATCATAGACGTAGAAGTCTGCAAAACAAACGTATCTTAGTAAATATACCATGTGAACGCTCGTGATTACTGTCCTTACCGAGCCTATTTTCATTTGCAGTGTCCTAGTTTCCAACTTGCACACTTTGCCTTCCATATGTTGCTTGCTACCTATGAACATTTCCTTGGACTAAAATTAATTCATATCACCAACATTATTATTATCATTTTATTATTATTATTATTATTATTATTATTATTATTATATTGTATCATTATATCATTATTGTACTACTATTACACTATTCTTATTACATTATTATTATTATTATTATTATTATTATTATTATTATTATTATTATTATTATCAATATTACAGGTCCGAACGCCAATTTTTTTCTCATTTATGTTGATGTTTACATGTTAATTTACTTAATGGTTGTCTTATGCGTTTGATAAAGTTTGCAAAATTCTCGATCTTGACATGCTTCCCTGTTTCTTGTCTTGCAGCATGAAACATTTATGATAACACCCAGGAAAATCCAATAATCTGAAACTTAATATTTGCTAGTTGATTACAGACTATCCCGAATAAAAGTCAAATAGTGGGAACCTTCACCAAAACATATCGTTGCAGCTCCGTCAGTCGACACATTCTAGGTGTTAAGTCAACTGAGAGATTTTTATCTCCACTACTAACGAGGAAAATCCAGCCGTCTATCCCAACCGAACTGAGACTAGTATTGAGGTTAGTTTGAGGATAATTAGTAATTTAAGTTCTAATTATGTAAAACCTAATCCATCTATTTCCGATCGTTAGATTTCTGCTTCGTAAAATCCTGAACTTTATGTGTTAGGATGCTGCTTTTGTTGATGTGCAAATATTGTGGATGTAATTGACTAAAGCTGCTGGTGAAAGTTTTCTTGCTGCTTAAAAACGATGAAGAAGCTTCGTAGAATAGTGCATGTAATTTATTACAAGCACAAAATACCATTCTTGAACCCTTTACGACATCTAGTTTTTTGAATATCTCTAAACTGATATTACTTAGTTTAATTGTTTCATATGAGTGGACTATAATTGAACAAAAGCAAACCACAAAGAGCGAAGTTGAAAAAGCTTTACGACTTCTACAGTTATTGTATTTTCATAATAACTGTAGTTAACATTTACGCTCTACGTAATTCAAGAATGTAATGGCAAGTAGGGAAAAGACTAAATTATTATTATTATTATTATTATTATTATTATTATTATTATTATCAAATCCTTGTACAACGATGTTTACTGGTGTTATATCAGTGGTCAGATTTAGGTATCAGAGCTACGGTTTAATATTACCATCGCATATTGTAGTGCAGTTATCCATACACCATTGAACACTCGGGAAATGGTCAAATCAAAATATTGAACTAGTCCATGAAATCATTGAAAATTGTGCTGAAGCATGTTAGTAGGTGTAGACTCACTGGTTGGGGTCAGTGTGATAATCTCAACCAGTGGTTACAAACGTTGGGTGACATAGATCAAAATTGTTTGCAGTCACGTAGGTCTTCCGCCAAATTATAAGTTTCCGGACTAATCATAATTATTTTACTGATTTTTAACTTCTTAAACTAGTCTTTGATCCCTAGTCCTATTCATTAGTATTAACACTTACTACCTCGTCTAATTTGGGATTTGGCCTGGAAATGTCATTTCTATGTTAATTGGGGCATGACAACTTGGAATAATGTGCATATTTACCAGGTTCTACTTACTAGGCACACTGACTAATCGTGGTTTTTGTAATTTAGTGAACGGAAGCTACAAACAGTCAGGTCAATGATAACTGCATAATCGGATCCTATTGAAATTATCCAGTGGATTGTCGCTAAATATCACAAACTATCTTAGTAAATGGTTATCAAAGTCCCTAAAAGGAGATTATGATGCATTTGTTAGAAAGCAGGCATGTTGTTATTAGAAAATGTGTGTATTTATTATATTTATTCATTTGCTGATTTTATTTTGTACATAGTGGCTGATCAATCATATTGAATATACAATTCAATGTGGATGAATGTCTCTACGGGATTAAACTCTTCATTGAATTATTAAAAGGAATCATGATTGAATGAATGAATTAATGAATGAATAAATAAATAAATGAATGAAAGCTTCACATCATTAAATAATTAAGTTAAATGAATATTTGATTATGATCAAAGTTGTGATTAAAATCAATTACTAGATGTAAATGCATATACAAGCTAATAGTTGCAATTAATGAAAATAAAGTACGTATAAGTCGTTGGTATCTGTGTTTCCGATTGATCCACAGGTATATAGATGGGTGGATAGATTGTGTATGGGATATGGTAGACATGTGTGTAATGAGGCGGAGGTAGATAAGCCTGACTTCCAATAAAGAAGGGCTTAATAAGACGGCTAAAGCATGTGGGGTGAGATCCGGTAGGTTAGTGTGGGGTCGAATCGGGTTGTTTTACGAAGTCATTGATTAGATGGATTGCGTAGATTTTAGTTCAGAGCACATAGGCTGACCATCTACACAACTCATTGATGCTAACCGAAATAGTGTAAGTTAAGCATAGTGAAATGCACCAGCGAAGTAAGCGTTGAATTACTTGATGTCAATGTAATGAATCATTAATAACTTGATGATATAATCAATGAACTGACAACTGATTAATCAGTGCAATGAATCAAAGACTACCGTTTCAATTAATCTACGTTACGTTGATTTATGATGGCGATTAATGATTGTAGAGTGAGTGGGTGACTGAGTGAGTAAGTGGGAGAATCAACGCTGATTATCACGCACTGAGTATTTGGAAGTAAAGCAGATGCTCCGTGTGCAGATGACTGGAAATCATATCTCACTTAATGTGCGGTTACTGCCATCATGCGACTGAACATAAGTAGCAGCCTTCTGTCGATTCAATCACTGTGGTACATACCAGTCAGTAAAAAACATATCTTAAACATATAGCAACGATAGTCAATGGTTATATTTGGCATGGATAAAATATACATAGATGGTAAATTCAACTTTAAAATCGTAATTTTTGCATTAAATTTCCCGTAGGATGTCATCGAAAAGTACGTGCCCGACATTCATTTTAGGGAAATGTGCATCAACAAAGAGTTTTAGTGAAATATTTGCACCGTTATTGCTCATTTCTAAAGGATTGAAATCTAATTCTGTTTCGTAATAACATAGTTACAAATTATCAGTAAACTACCGTATGTTCAATCGACTAATACACATTCACCAATAATCAGATAAGTGTATACATCAAAAGTTAGCAACAATGAATTTGTGAGAATTATATTGGGACACAGTGTAAATCTAACAAACAATAAATCGAGACAAGTGTCATTGAATCTTATTGATTGCCTTAATTAAATAATTTTGCAATTTCCATGCTATTTACTCTCACGTTTATCCAGTATTATACTGCATGTTTGTAAGTGGACTTTAATCAGTGGTACCAAGTAGGTACTAAGTTGGAGGGTACTACATCTTTGTAAATCTATCATCATATACGTCCAAAATGACTGAAATATTCATACGAGTACCAAGGCTAAAAGAGGGGGCAGGTGATGTGGTGGCTTTCTCCATGCAACAAGTATAAGCTATCTTATGACTCATATATCCCTCCTACATTGCATTTGTGTTGTTATTCTCATGAGCATTATGTGATTATTATCCATGTCAGTGTATTTATACGAGTGATTGATTAGGTAGCAACCAACCAACAAATCAATTAATCAATCAACCTGCCTGTTTATCTACCTATCAATCTCTCACTAATCTATTTACCTATCTGTGTATTAGTGTCTATCCCAATTCTCCTAATTCATTGGTCCTGTGTACTTATATATTCATTAGAAGTTCACATGTAATTGGTTCTTCGGTGAGTTTACTGCCTATCCTTGTCAATGTTTAAGACGATTACATTTGGATATGAGGGGATCATCTATTCAAGATGTTCCTGTGTGGTTGGTTGTGTTTTAATTGCTAATTAATTCAATAAAGTTTCCTGCTGTTGATTGTATTTTCACTGTTATTTTGTGCCTACTATTTGATTTACCAAGTACTTATTAGTAATACTACAGATGCTTATTCTCTAATTAATCGCTGTTAATACTTATTTGTGATTCGAGTAAATCATATAGTGTCGCCGCCTTTATTCACATAAATCATGTCCATCTGGAAATACTAGATGTTTTAAATGGGATGTGATTGGGCTTTTAAATCTGCTATTGATTGTATTTCTGGTATAACACTCAATAAACTGTAATGGGATTCGCATGCATGTCTACTGCAACACAAAAATGTCAATCTTCCTACCAGTAAGGAGATTCCACTTAAATTGTTAAGCGATGGAAGTCAACGATCAAATATGAAATGGTGAGAGTCATTGGAGACTACTAATTATCATCGAAATAGTTAGTGACAATCTACTAGGATTATGGTGAAGTAAATAGGCGAGTGAATAGTTCGTATACTGGGTGCTGATAATTCCAGTTTACATAATCGTCATGTAGACCAAATACACTTCGAGGAGTCAGGTGAGGGAGTTCCAGTTCACAGTGTTAACTGACAAATGAGTGAGTCTTTTCTAAAGAATTCTAGAACTACAGCAAGCCAACAGTCGGATACACACAAAATGAACCTTCTTAAGAATTGCATAATCAAGTGTGAGAACGTAAACATTGATTGAAGGTGTGGCGTATGTAATGTTTGTATGAAACAGTGATGGTGTTGAATGTATTTCTATAGCTGTGATTGAATTATAAAATGCACAATACTTTAACCTGTGTTCAAAGTGTTTTGATTTGTATTTAATGTGGTTAGTTGTCTAGCATTCGAATTTCTGAGGAGTATCATAATGAGAATGTTTTTGAAGTAATTTGATAAATCGCATCGAATCTAGTATGGATTTAAGATGGAATAGGATAAGCGAGCTAGTTTGCTAGTCCTTTATTCGCAATTTTCAGCATTGACAAACATTTGTGACATACTGTGAGTGTTGAAGAGAATTGCCTTAACCTTATTAAAATGGTGATTCATATGGATATTGTAAACTATGGTTTTGTAGAGCGAACTGGCACACTTCACAGCTTTAGATGAAATGAAATGGAGCAAGGTTTTGTAAAGGAGGTGATATATGGAGGCTTATCTTATGTTAGAAACATTGTATTCTGCTGTACGTTGATGTGATATGGTCAACTGCAGTAAATCCATGTAAGAGATTCTGCTAGTCATTTTATGGAAGTGCCGTTTAGCTGAATTACGATACGAGTGTAGTGTATTACGATACTACGAGGGGAGTTGAGTTAATTTCGATTGACAGGAGACTAGTGTTTATAATGTAAGTTATGTAAAGGTGGTGTTATGACTCAGTGTTATCTGGTTGTATGTAAACGAATCGTTAGTCGTTCTGGTCCGAGTTATGTTCTAATAATTGCCTCATCTTTAATTAAATTGGATTCCTACTGAATGGTGTTGATTATCTAGTCAATTAATTAATTCATTCATTCATGCATTCATCATTTGTGAAACTATTTAGATACACGTTTGCCAATTCAAGATGTAATTGATTTAATTGGTTGTTGGTGAACATGCCTATCAATGAAAGTTCTTATATGGGTTAGTTGATGATATGTTTGGTAATTAGAGTGAAATAACTATCTTTCAGAACTATATATTAGAAGACTATTTCAATTATTTCAGTTGTGTAAAGTGAACATTGTGTTTCCATGATTGTTATGTTCTTATATGGCATATCCTCCCGTGTGGCATATTTGCAGTCAGCATATCATCTTTCATTCATGAAATACACTTAACTGATTGGGTACACGTTACCTGTATTCACTACTTCTGTCTAAGGCAGATCTATAGGGACCAACCAGGCAAACTCATTTGCATTTGTTATAGTGACTTCGTGCGCACAAGATCACATCAAATAATTGGTCATACTCTCGTCTACCGTAAGAGTCACTTTTGTTGACATCATAACAGTTAGTAATATTACTAGAGTCAGGAACGTTGTCCAATAATGGCCGCATTTCCGTATGAAGTGGCTAAAACTTGACTAATAAAGGGTTAGTGTGAATGCATTAAACCAAAACGATGTTACACTGAAGGTGAAATATGATTTTTAGTCATTTGCATACGGAGCACCTACTTGCCTTCCAATTATTCAATGCGTGATAAACAGCGTTAATCCTTTCAGTCACTTACTCGTTCTCATCCTCCATAATCATTACTTGCCATCACAAGTCAACGTAACGTAGATTAATTAGAACGGTGAACTTTAATTCATTACACTTATTAATCAGTTGTTAGTTAATTAGTTCACCAAGTAATCAATAATTAATCACATTGAAATAAAGTGATTCAGCTCTTACTTCGTTGATGCATTTCGAGGCTTAATTTAAACTCTTAACTGAAATCCATACAATGCATCTAATCAATGACTAAGTAACATAACTCGACGAAACCTGACCCGATACAAATCTACAAGATCCCATTCTACATGTCTCAGCCATCCTATCAATATCTCCATGATCGCCAGTCACGCTTACCTACCTCCACCTCACTACACTCATGTCTACTAAATACCATACACAAACTATCTACCCGTCAGTCAATCAAGAACACAAATACCAATAATTTATACATACTTTATTCCCATCAATCACAGCAATTTGTTTGTACACAGATTCATCATTAGTAATTTACTTTAATCAGAACTTTGCTCATAATCAAATATATTCATTGTATTCAATTATATGATTCCCCTACTCAATCATTCCGCGAAAAATCCAATTTCCTAGAATTATCAATCCACATTGAATAGTCTATTCAATATGTTTGATTATTCACTATCTGCAAAAGTAGACAACAAAAGAATAAACATAATATGTACACAATATAGACAATAACAAGATGCCTACTTTTCTACAAAATTTATCAGCATTACTTATGTCGGATTCCTCACTCACTATATTCATGTAACGATTTCTCAAATTCTCGTTTATAATATCGTTGAAATGAATAAAATTATAAGGATAATTACGATTTCTAAGATTGTTGCTATTATAATCAAAAGTACTATTATTATAATTGTCACTACGATTACAAATATTATCATTAGTATCATTCTTATCATCATTAAAATTAGTTATATTATTGTGATCAATATTGACACCTATAATATCATCACAATTATCACTATTTTCGAAGTAATACTCGACATCACAATCAGATTTGCCATTGTCATCATCATTACAATCATCTTCATCATCACCATCACCATCCTCATCGTTGTCATCACCACAAGCGGCTTCATTTGCTTCCTCCATGTCCACTTCTTCCTCCTCAACATTATCTTCTTCTTCTCCTCCTGCTCTTTCTCCCACTTCTTCCTCCTTATCCTTATCATCATCATCGCCGTCCTCTTTCTCCTCTTACACATCATCTTCTACTTCATTGTTTTCTTTTTCCACTTCCTCCGCTTCTTTAAATTCTTCTTTAGCTTCCACTTCACAATCATGCCCATCACCTTCCATATCTTCAATGTTACCTACTTCAGAAGGTAAGCATTGATAACAACAACAACAACAGTCTTACCATCAATTGGATTGGCGATGCTAACACATTCTATTGACGATTTCGTCAACATATTCTTCTGCTTCAATATGTAGCTTCTTCTTTTTTACTGACAATTTCGCTAACTTCCTTAGTTTCATTCGAATTATTGAGAAAATAGGAAGACACATAATTATGCGTCTGATCACTGAATTGCTCATTTCCAAACTGAATTCCACTGCTATAAACTAATCATATATACACGTCTCCAACATTTAAATTCGAAAAAATTAATACTAGTAGTCAATAATCTTAATCATCATAAAATATTAATGACATATGTTTTGCCTTACTATATAGTAAGGCAAAACAATTCAGTAAATTAACTAGTCAGCTAACCATTTTGTAAGTCAATCAGACAGTCATCAACATTGTTAGCCTGCTTTACTCACTAGGTCACTAACTTACCTACGCACTCAACAAATGAATGGATGAGTGAGTGAATTGATATCAGAGTAAAAATATTATTAGGACAAGCAATAAAGTAGTAAATACAACGACTAATTAAGTCGAATCAGAACAAATACAAACAAAATACTACATTACTCCAACACAGATTCAACCAACAACACTGCAACTCAGTATTCACAACACTCATTCCTAATTCGAACGAACTCTGTTGTATAGTCACAATAACGACCTTACAACAGATAGCACAGTAAAAGTGACAGTGACCAGTCATGAACAGCAAGGTTAGTGAGGAGATGAGCTTCCGGGAACTCATGTCAAGGAGATTTCTCATGTAAATATAATATAATCAATTGTTCGTGTAAGGAGACTGATCATTTGTTCTGTGTTTAATAGATTGCAGTGACAATTTGTGTATCATGTGAATACACAGTAACTGCAGTCACAACCACATCCGTCAATTGTTGAGAAATTTTGGTTCTGTTTAAACTTCAAATTGCAATTGGGGATGTACATGGAGTGACTATTGTTAGTGTATAGTGGCCTTGACATTTTCTACCCTGTCACTCGAAAGTGAAATTCCAAAATGCAAATGCATGATTGATGATACGACGAATTTCGGTTGCCTTGTTTTTTGTTTCATCTCTAGTCCCTTCATCTATAAATTTGTGACAATATATTGCTTTCTCAAATTCATTGACTACATTCCTAAGTGCATTTAGTGATGGAAAAAGCATAGTCAAGAATAAGTTTTCTTGCTCCGTTACCACACTACGCGTCGTCAGTATGACATTCGTCATCAGAAGAGTTTAAGCTTACAATGCGAGAAGAGTGATTACTCAATTGATGTGTCGCCATTTTATGCCACGTGAATGAACTGTCAAACCAATAAGATAAATAATCGTGAACTATTTTTCGATTGGACGAAAAGGACCATAGTGCGGGTTAGAAAAATTCTAAAACATGACAAAATTTCCTAACCTAATAATTTTACACCACAGTGAGAATAAATATTATCGAGATAATGTGGTGGTTTCCTATGTAATAAGTTATGTATAAGCTATTTTATGACCCATACATTACAACAGTGTATTTGTCTTGTTATTTACTCTAGCAGTACATGATATTATTCATGGCAGTGTTCACACCTGTGAATGATTCGGTATCAATTAATCACTTAACCAATAAATGTATCAGTCTATCTGACTATGCATCTATCTATCTGTGCATCTATCACTATATATATTTCTCCTATTTCATTTGTCTTTTGTATTAACTAGTATAATCATTGAACCTTTACAGGTGATTGTTTCTTCTGAAAGTTCACGTGCTATGCTTATCAATATTTGAGATAATTGCATTCGGTCATGTTGGGATATATTGATGATATGGCTGTGTGACTGCTAGTGTTCTCACTGCTAATTAATTGAATAAGATTCGCCTGCTGTTGGTTATATTTTCACTGTATTGTTTGGTGCCTGCAGTTGGAAATGATTAGTAAAGTATTGTTAATGATATTATGGATATTTGTTCTCCGATATGTGCAAAATATCAAATATTTGTGATTAAAGTAAATTATATCCTGTGGTCGCCTTCATTCACGTGAATCATGTAAATATTCAAATGTGGTGTGATAAGCCTGTATATTGGGCTGGACTGTGGAATCTGTTATAAATTGTATATCTGGTAAAACGCCTAGCGAATTAGAGAAGGGTTTCGTAAGATTGTTCACAAAAACACAAAAATACCAATCATGGAACCAGTATGCAAATCGTATCACAGTGATTGAATCGACAGAAGGCTGCTACTTATGTTCAGTCGCATGATGGCAGTAACCGCACATTGAGTGAGATATAATTTCCAGTCATCTGCACACGGAGCATCTGCTTTACTTCCAAATATTCAGTGCGTTATAATCAGTGTTGATTCTCCCACTTACTCACTCAGTCACCCACTCACTCTACAATCATTAATCGCCATCATAAATCAACGTAACGTAGATTAATTGAAACGGTAGTCTTTGATTCATTGCACTGATTAATCAGTTGTCAGTTCATTGATTATATCATCAAGTTATTAATGATTCATTACATTGACATCAAGTAATTCAACGCTTACTTCGCTGGTGCATTTCACTATGCTTAACTTACACTATTTCGGTTAGCATCAATGAGTTGTGTAGATGGTCAGCCTATGTGCTCTGAACTAAAATCTACGCAATCCATCTAATCAATGACTTCGTAAAACAACCCGATTCGACCCCACACTAACCTACCGGATCTCACCCCACATGCTTTAGCCGTCTTATTAAGCCCTTCATGATCGGAAGTCAGGCTTATCTACCTCCGCCTCATTACACACATGTCTACCATATCCCATACACAATCTATCCACCCATCTATATACCTGTGGATCAATCGGAAACACAGATACCAACGACTTATACGTACTTTATTTTCATTAATTGCAACTATTAGCTTGTATATGCATTCACACAACCTGTAATACCGCTATTCATGGGACGTCTTGTTTCCAAAATAATAAACAGCCTTCCACATACCGGCATAATGGCGGCTGTTAAATAGTTATTAAACAAATTTATTTCAGGCTAACACGATAATTGATATACGTCAGTGGGCGAATAATTGCCTGCTTTTCCAGATATTGAAAAAACGTCGCCACACTGTTTCACCTTGTTAAGTTGTTCCATTATTTTCCTAGATTTGATCATGTACATGTGGATGTATTATGTTCTTCATTCCCATCGAACAAAAATATATTTGTATTTTTATGTATTCATAGGTTTACGCGTTTGCCAATCACGGTACTTCTGTAGAATATGGCTGCGTCAACAATACTTTAAAAAAGGGTTACACACTGGGCTTCAAATATCGGAGTTCCTTCTGTAAAAACGATAGATTGGGTATCAATATTCGACTGTGAGTTGTTTAAACATTAAATAAAAATGTTGGGCTGCTTACCACTAGCAGGTCAATAGCCTCGTGGAACGATTCAACAGACAATTGAGGGTAACTTTAATGACTGTACACAACGTTGAAAAATGGAGCGAAAAACTACCAATAATTCTCACTGGAATTCGTTAGACGAATAAGCAAGATTTAGGTCATTGATTTGTCGAATAAATATATGAAACCTAATGAAAGTTACCATAAAGGTACTTATTTCCATCAGTAGACGTTTCTAATGATATGTCTGATTATATCCAACGACTAAAAAGACACATCAAATAGTTAAGATCACAAGCTCTTCGTTGTTTATAATGTCCGTCTTACGTACCTCAGTACCACAAAATTGTTCTTACGTTTTCGTCAGGATTGATCATGTTCGTAAGCCATCATAGCATCCGTTTGCAGTCTTACATAGAAAAGATAAAACAATCACTATCGGATGTGCTGCAAATAGTGACACTAGGAATGTAAATAGATTTGTGCTGGCATACAACGAAGGTGATAAGTGTCAACTCGCCACACAGCTACGGCTGAAGTCGGAATAGCAGTAGGATGACAGCAGGTAGCCGTCAACAACTCACAAGTTTTTAAGTTAACGTACGACACATTCCGGAAGGACAGTACATTGATCGCAAAGATTTGCAGAAACGATTTTCATATCTTAGTATTTTTCTCATCAGTTATATTTTATCGCTTTCGACCAAAAAAGGTTACAGTTCCTGAACTTTATTTATGTTTTTGAAGGTGGTGCCGCCTTAGAGCCTTCAAATTCATATACAGACCCCAGCTACTTCCGAGAAACAGCTTAATAAAAGTCGATGGTTAGTGGATGCTTTCGTCCCAGTTGATTTTCCTTATTCAGCTGACATCACTCTAATGAACCGTCAATAATATTGCGTTAAAATAAACTGTGAATGCATTTCATTAAAAAGGAAGATTTTTATAGACAAAACAACTCATGCTCTTGCTTTAATTCTTAGGTAGAACTGAATGGTAAAAATTACCTTTGAATAGGTACAAAATGTTGAGTGAAACTAAAATCCATTCAATAAAAACTTTGCACTGTTTTAAATCAAAACATTCGCTGTCAAACTTTCATATTACATGGAACAAATCTAAATACCTTTAAAATTTCTGACTACTATTGTGATTGCATTCTAATACAAGCTTAGCTAGAACGGTGACATAT
The DNA here is from genome assembly GCA_025215515.1 of Schistosoma japonicum. NCBI lineage: Eukaryota > Metazoa > Platyhelminthes > Trematoda > Strigeidida > Schistosomatidae > Schistosoma > Schistosoma japonicum. Next base: position 42,366,229 of record CM046062.1, on the reverse strand, counting down.
TTTCAGCATACATTTTCACATGCTCGTTGGGAAACTGAAAATTTGCTTTCTACTAATTTTAAGACTTATAATAGAAACTACAGTACCCATTGTTAGCCTTTGCACACTTAAATCACATAAACGAGTGATATATTAAATTTATTCAGTCAAATGCTTCACTTCACTTTATTGTGACAAGAAATTTATACTGAATTAAATTAAAATCAAGACATTACTCAAGTACCAACAGTCTATCTAACCACGCTAAACACATGACATATTAGGCTTGTTAAACCCATTAAAAATGTAACAAGGAAAGTTGAAGGCAAGACTTAAAATTTATTATCAATGCATAACATCGAATATTACCATCAGATTTCGTAATGCACTCACCCAACTCGTTATTATATACGATTTGAAATCACTCCTCTAGAATCACACGTAGTGTTTTCAGACATTTTTATATCAACGAAAGAAACTAGAAGTTAGGAAAACCAAACTTCATCACATGTGTCCTTACCTAAGGCACCAGATCCCAGTCATGGTTGAAATGTCGTAACAAGCAGACGCTTAAGACAAAAAGTTATTTTAGAGGACTTGTTACCATTCAAAGGAGACTGACACTACGTCAAGATAGACAGGATGATGATATACATCAATAACTAACTTTATTCCACCTTCTCATTACTCCGCCCTTGATGACACAAAGTACATATGATGTTACTTCAAATTAACCGTCACGTAAGACCTATTAAAGGCGCACGCTGACCCTCCATGGGCTACTCGCAAAAGCAGGATACTTCCAGTACTCACACACCTTCAATACAACCAGGTAATTGTCGTGGGCGATTTCGATACACTGTCATTAGTGATAACGTCAAATGTGTAGTTTCATAAAAAGTAAACTGAGACAACAAACAGTGAACGCTTTATCAAACTTGAAGTAGATGGTAGAATGTGCAGTAATAATTGGGCACCATCAACATTAGGCTTTTTATTAACTAACGGCCTGCCCCAAATCAGTATCGTTTAATCGCATGCTCATTAGCAAATAGTGACCATGAGACAGACGCTTCTCATATCGTCGTCAACGTAGCGCATAGGTGGTAGAAAAGTCCTTCGTGCCTGTGTTACAGGTAAGCAAACCATGCGACTATGAAGGAGAAACAGCCATACGTTTTCGAATGTAGTAATGGCTATATCTATACATAAATAACTACTTATAACCCATTAAAAATACAATCTTTGAATGCTGCATTTAAAAACATTGACAGGTAGACCAATAAACAGTGCTTTCTGGTTATAAAAAGCGAGAACTTGGCTGTTCCGAATAAAGGGCGATCGATACAAATGAATTATTTTGCCTAAAGCATCAGAGCCAGTCTCGTCAATTTGACGAAGCCTGGAATATACATAAAAATCCAAAGTGATTGCATAAGCCCATTTTTAAACTCAAACCGATTAGTCGAGGGATTTCACCACAAAGGGGTCTAGAGGCAAAGTCAACAAAAAACAGATTGTACAAACTCCTACATTATACTTCGCGAGAAAGCGAAACCGAGATCACCGTATTATCTTCAGACGCAGTTGACCCCATGCCATGTCCATCTTACACCGGAGTCAGCTCTACAAAATTCAGATTTCGTACCACGATCGCTGCCCTATAATTGGATAACTAGACAGACTAACTGAACCCGAAAACATCCGTTTGCACATTACACTTCGACTTTAGTGAGGCATTTGATATACTGTCACAGAGTATTGCTGGCGACGATTACTAGTTTTGTCTTCTGTAACTCACTGTTAACATGTGTACCTAACTATCTACAAGATAGAGAACTATACGCTAAAACAAACGAAGTAAGATAATCCTGAAGGAAAATCCCACAGGAAGTCTGGCAGTTAGCTATCCTGAGCACTTTGCTCCACTTACACTTTGTCAGCGATCCTCATGCTGGTCTAATATTGTCGTTGCTCATCTATGCAGATGACGTGAAAATATAAGTAGCTATATATCGCAATACAACATAACCTTCTTAAGTTCAAGCATTTGTCGCAGGTTAATAAATTGTAATTCAGTATGAATAGATGCTGCACTTACATACTGTGAAAAGAAGGGACTACTACTATTTCTATGCATATTAACTCTCAGTCACCACAAAAGACAAGATATAGAATCCACCAAAGTAAACATACTTGTAGTCATCGTGGAGTTGTATCCGAAGCTTTAGTTGTGTGTCTGAAGCTAGCTGAATGTGATCACTCTTGAACTCCTAAAAAATGTTTTGTCCAAGTTTTTTCCAAAAATTACTCTCAACTCGGATCGTCAACCACCAAATTATTCTCATCAATGGCTCGAGTTTTGTGAAGTTCGTGCTTCATATGATCAAATGAAAACTGAAGCATCTAAATCCACGACAATCTCTTGGTTTACTTATGACATGACATAATGTCCATAACGAATCCACGGATCTACTATATTCCTTATTCGCTGTCCAGTTTAATTATTCAATAGCTGTTGCCATGCTATGATGTAAATCATCAAATTTCTTACAGGGAATTGAAATCGATGGGTATTAATGGGAGTCCATTGGAATGGCTATGGCGCTAACTAAGAAACAGGTTTTATGCAATAGAAGTTAGCTCTACTTTTTCCAATCGGTTCACAATGACATGCGGAGTACCACAAGGTTCCATTCTATGATTACTTTTCTTCTTATTATTTATAAATTATTGACCTTCAGTGATAGAGTCACAGGCTTTTCTATACGCAGGTGATCTTCAGATCCGGAGGGAATTTTGAGTTTATCCGATTATTATTATATTAAAACGCCCTTTTTGTAATTGTCAGACACAATTTTATTTTTAAACAGTGCATGATGGTGACACCCATTTAAGAAACCACTATTTCGGTCTCCCAGGCCACCAGCGAACAAAAAACGCTGTAGAAAAAGAATATATTTTGTGCAAGATTTTTCATGCAACGTTACCATATTGTAAACACATCCCTCACTACTCTCTAATTCAATCTTATTACTACGTGTTAGTTCTATTGTTTAAAGTTGCTCCGGTTATACGATAGATAAGACTTAGTCCCACACCAGGTGCACTACTGATAAAACTAGAAGTACTTAAACAAAAATTCGTGCATTTTTTAGTCAGGTTAAGCAAACTACATAATTCCCTACCTAAAGAGGTTACGTTATCAATTTAAGCTAAATTTTTTAAAAGCAAGCTTGACACCAATTTACAGTTCATTGGGTTTTAGAGACAAAACCGAATGACCATCTCCTAATCTTTTTTCTCATAATGACTCTTTCTCCTCTCTGTTTCAAAGCAATATAATCAGTATTGCACCCTCCACAAACTAGTAAATTCTTAAAATTTTGATACAGATCGTAATGAAAGACAGTTCACTAATTTGCTAGTCAAAGTTAAAAGTTCATGACAGTCAATAAAAGTGTGTGGACCCATTGTCATAGTGACCGTTTTGGTGGCAAAACGAAAACTTAAAATGTCATCCAGTCCGAAAAATACTACGTCGAGATCTCATGAGTTAGACCTAAAGGCTAACAAAAATGGACTAAGAAATGTCGTTTTTGGAGTAAACGGTGATGAATATATAGGAGAATGGAAGCATAACAAACGTCACGGTAAAAACACTATCTTTCAATGCGCTTGACATTTATTATTCAGTATAATTTTATGTTGTTGAAGAATTTTTTAGCTGTGGAAATAAAATAGTCGTGTCTTTTAAAATCATGTTTATTCATAAAAATAAACAAGACACGACAAAATTATATGTTTATACAAACATGTGATTTTGTCAGTTAGTTAAAAAAAATTTAACTACATGACAACTTCATTATTTTTTGTCTTACATCTGTTTCTGAAGCCCGAGAAATATTTCTAGGATGACAAATTTATCCAACTTATCATTTACGGCTAAATGTAAATTTTGTTAATTCCAGCACCAATATTCTAATGATCGACTTTTGAGTTTTTACCAGTCAGTTTATATCACACACATGATACTGTACAAGTCTTTTTTAAAGTAGTTACACCATTCTATAAGGCCACCACCGATACAAATTTTATGTCCGGAATAGTAAGTTATATATGTTTCAAGTGATTGTCGGGTTTTTCTACCATATTAATTGATTGATTGGTGGTGATCAAGTTTCTACAAACATAAATGCAACAGATACAAGTTCTGATGGTTTCGTAAAAGTGTATGTAATATACTGTTCTGTAAAACATTGTCTGATTGTATAGGACTGACAAAAGTTCTAAACTTTAAGCTGTACACAGTGAAACATATCCTTTCTTATTTACATTCGTAATTCACAGCTGTTTAACATTATCAAAGATAGCCCCCAGTTCCGTTAGATCATTGATATATCGTCCTTTAATCAAAACAGCAATTTGTTTTAATTTAGTACACGTAACAAACCTCTGAAATATTTTCAGATTGATGACTGTTAGTCATCATTTTTATGTTAACATTTTAAGAGCTGTGGTTTATACAGGTCGTGGTATATACAAATGGAAAAAAACAAATCTTGTTTATGAAGGTGATTGGGAAAAAAATATGCGCAGTGGTCCTGGTGTTTTGAGTGTAAAGTTTAAGAGCGGAAAACAAATAAAAATTTATTCGGGTTCTTGGAAAGACAATAAACGACATGCAAGTTGATCAAAGTGCCATTAATAGTTCTTGTAGGGATATGGGAAAAATTGGTACTCAGAAAACGAAATATACGAAGGTGAGTGGTGTGAAGGGAAGCGTTCTGGATGGGGAAGAATGTACTACGCAAATGGAAGTATTTATGAAGGACAGTGGCTCGATGACAAACGACATGGAGATGGGATGCTTAGATTAGGTAACTTAAAAATCCCTAAACATAATTTCCAGCAAACGAAAATAGGTTTGAAGGACAATGGCTAAATGACAAAAAGAATGGAAGAGGAAAGTACTTTTTCCTTAACACTGGGCAGTTAATGGAAGGAGTATGGTGTAATGATGTACCGAAAACTTCCCAAATCAAGGACCTCGGGAGAGAGGTAGCGAGACGTTCGACACAGTCAGAAATACCGGAGGTAGGACTATATACGTGATTTCGCATTGAATACAATAACATTACCGATTAGCTTTAAAGATCATAGAAGATAAATAAATAACATACCGAGTGTATAAGAAAACTAATAATGTGGACCATGCTTGATGTTTCAGAAGACCGTAACTTGGGTTTCGTAAAGATGAACCACTGAACAATATTGTGGTTTACAAGTAGGAACTTATTCTGTACGTTCATGTAGCAGAAAATCCTGGTTTCGATGAACAGAAATGGTTATAATAAGCAAAATTACTCCGATATAATGAGTGTAAAAGGTACTCAAACTGCAGAATTGAGTCTTTAAATATTATTAAATGTTCCAGCTCAAGTGATTTTCATTCCGTTATTTTAAATGGTTTTTCTCTCGTTTTACACTGTAAGTTAACAATTGGCATGATACAGCACGTAGTTCTACCATTTCATGAATTGACGAAGGATTACAGACTGAAGGTTCACTACAAAGAACATAGACATATATTCTAAGGAATTTTCTGTCTTTTTGTACAGTATATTGCACTAATTTACTCGTCATAACTAGTGGAATAAATTTCAACAACTTACACAAACGTCCAGCGAATTTACTAGGTAACAAGTATAATCCAGAATTCCCCATATGATACTATTATGAAAGCTAGGTACGCAATGGTAATAACTGACAAACCATTTACGCGCTAACATTAGTAATTCACTATTATGCATTTTGTTGGTTCACTAAATATTAGATTTAAAAGGTTTTCATTCAAAATGTGTATGTATTAGTCAGCCTAAAAAAAATGTCGAACTGATTCTAAGGGATAAAATACTGACGATGTTGATAATAAAATCCCCATTAAACTGACTGTTATCAAACGAAATACTACTCAGAATTTCCTAATATGTCGAAAGTAACGGTCACACATTGATATGATTCGCGATACAACTTATATTTATTGAAGCAAAAGTGCAAAACGCATAGTTGGATAGTGATAACCTGCATATCACATACTAATAGAAAACAGCTTGCTGATTAATATAGCCACTTCTGAGTGCTTGTGGAAAGTTGTTCTCTTTACTAAGATAACAATATGATTTGCCAAACGATAGTACTGACAAATTTGATGACCACGTTTTTGATTTCGTGTTCTCAGCACTTTCTACTACTTTATGGAAATTGTTAATGAACACAATCTTACTAATTACCGGCATGCATTTTTAAGGACAACGTTAACCATTGATGTAGATTAACTCAACAAACCAGTAGAGCATATACTGAGTGCATTGCATAGGAGATTTCAACATAACGCTATAACATAAACAATAATTTGCTTATGATCGCCCTCTTATACAAACTTTCAATTACTTTCAGATACAGTTAAAGGATCCTGATGGTGTCCTCAAAGAAACACAAGAACAATTGATGAAAATAATAAGTTCCAATGATGTAACGATCTGGCGACAAGAACAAAGCGTGTATATTCCATTATGACATAAAACTAAGAAGCGATTACACACAACAACCATATTTCGCGCGTGAACAAATACTAGAATATACAATCAACAAAATAATATATAATTTATTTGGACAATACATATGCAGTATTAAGCCTAAAAATACATTGAGTCACAAATATACAAACTTTACAAAGTAATACTAGAATTAGAAAATGCACCAAAAGAAGTTTAACGATGTAGTGAAAATTATATACGCGAGTATCATAAATGCGACAACGTAAACTGGAACAATAGGCATTCTTAAATACAAATATTAAAGGATAATTATATTTAAAATTGTTATAGAGAGTTAGGATGTAACTAGTCATTTTTAATAATTTGAAAAACAGACAATTGATTATTTATTCAAAATCCGTCAACCGAAGAGGCTGTTTTATACTGTGGGCTTCAGGGAAACGTAGACAGTATTTTGTATCCCGTAAAAATTTTACAGTCAACAGTCGGCCTATAAAGAAAAATGCAATAGTAGTAAAATATGAAGGCGTTTGATGATATTATATAGATAGAAAAGCTGGCATAAAGATTTAAAATGGCTTTTCTATACTCAAGTGTGAGGCGATAGAAAAAAAGAATCTCAAGATCATAAACAATTGTTAGCCATTTACGTAAAATATGCTATCTTTTCTTAACGATAACAGTGTAATTCGACTTTGCAAAGAGCAAAATGATGGAATCAATTTAGTAACTATGCACGAATATGCAAGTTTAGAAGGGAATAAATACTTATATTATTTACGGTCAAATCCAGATGATAAAAAAAACTTGAGTCCTAATATTCAACTATAGTATCACGCAATGAAGTAAACATGTTAATTACAGCGAACACTGTAGGATTAATGCAACTAATCGGTGAAAAAAAAACAGCATACATTAAAAAATATAATGGCACTAATCGAATAAGAGGTAACTAAAACAATTTAGAATCATATCCAGCTAACCGTTATTTCACATACTTAGTTTCAACTTAGTCGTAACTTGGTTGTTGCAAAGATAAAATGAAAATTTATCCATAAATAAACTGACATCGTAGTCGTGTACAATTAAAAAATTCTTAAATTTAATGTAGTAGTACAATCTTCTAGTTATGCACCTATATTTAGTCGATCAATTATGGTGAACGTATATTAAAGTAAATTGACTATCTAATATGAAGACAATGAACTGTTTGTATAATTTACGATAGTACGAACATTAAGTCCTTCAAAGGTCACCTATAGCAAACAATTTTAGTTTTCCGAACTCTGTTAGCATGAAATCAGTTTGTTATTTGACATTCTTGTAAGTATCCCATACTTCTTAAAATATACTTAAAAGTAGACCGAAGATAATCAAATAAACTATACGATCGACAAACCTAAACTGTGTAAGCAAACCTTATACTTTAATAGGTAAGAAAGTTCGCATGTCCACGATATATACTGAGGTTATTTCAAATAAAGCAAAAACAAAGGGATTAGCACCATAAGACAGATCTACTTAACTGAATAATTGCGAATACATTAGAAGCTATGAATTAATAGGATTAATAGATAAATGTTGAACTTAATTTATACGTTAGAAATTTGACCAAAATACAAAGATTAATAATTTGACGATAATTATCAGTGCGACTCGACTGCATCTCTCACAAATGTCTAACATTTGATACTGCTAAAATACGTGCAGTCCATGAGAGAACAATCCAAGATACCTTAGTAATTAAAAGCGGAGCTACGATGTCTCGCGTAACTTACCATCAAAATAATTAGCATGTATCGAATGGAAAACACGACCAGCAGTATCGGAATCTCCACACTTTATATAAACTAATCCCTAAAATAAGAAAAACATATGGCAAAATAAAAATTTACGGCAAGCAACTACTAATTAAAAAACTTGTCATTTAGCAAGTTAAAGCTTATTTTCAGGTTAGTTATATAGTTTAATACTTTTTTTAATTACGATAATGATAGAAAATCACTTGCTTATTTTAGATGTTGAATATTTATATTAAAAGACATATGCAGATCTGTGTACAAAACAGTAAGCTACAAGAAGAGTCAGTTCGTATATGTTATATAAGAGGCAATGGTCGTATGAAATATACTAATACTGAAGTGAACGTGGTCGAGTGACAACGACTCACAAATTTGACTGATTAATTCACCGACCACCCTCTCCAATGAATGAATGTTAAAAAGCAGAATAGCTTGTCAGAAAACATGAATCATCTTTCATAAGAAAATGATAGTACCGCGGATTTGCTATTATTCCAAAATATGGACAACTTTTTGATGGCTGTAATGAAACCTGAGTCTATCTCATAAAATTACTTACATTTGACCCAACACTATCCAATCCTATGTGTAAAATAGGCCCGCAAGGCATTAGCTTCTTCAGAAGTTCACGTTTGATTCTCTTACGTCCACGTTCATCAATACCACTGGAATATAGTCAAAGAAAAGTAAAAACATTCTTAGATGCAAGTAAACATGGAGTTTAAATAAAATATAAATCAAAATAAGGAAGGACATTTATGCGGCATATATATATGCGACATTATGTACATGAGGATACTTACTCAGTAGAAAACATATTTCTTATTTTTAAACAGTCTGTTGGAGGGACAATGAAACTTGGTTTTTGCGACTTGTCCATAAGAGCTATAAAAAGGAAAAATGAAGATATTAAACACGTTGGTAACAATAAAATAAAGGAAGCTGTAGATGCCTTGAAACGTATACAATTAATCATTAGTATGGTAATTACAGGGGTTGAAGAAATTAAAATATGTAGAAGAAATAACTATATAACATGATGTTATATGCATTAAACATTTTGTTTCAATTATTTTTACATTCCCTTCGCTCTAAACTCCATGTTAACCTGTTAACTATGACATCATTTTCCAATGACGAACGGTAAATAGTTAACTGTGTACGCATCCCTCTCTCTAGTTCACTACCATTGCTGTTTTTGTTTTGTGTTGACGTTATTTATCTAATTAGTTTGTTGTAGCCTGTTTTTTCATGCATGTAAGTAAATGATTAAAATTCATATTTGACTTAATTAATTGGTTTGTCAAACTTGTGTTCCTCTCATTCTAGCGGAGAACTACCTTACGACGACATCGTTTACCGGTATTGTACATTTATGTTGTCATATTATATTTAATAGCATAACTTACCTGAACCTTGCCAACCTGTACCACTTTGCCATTGCCATGTTTCACCTATGCCTCTCCATTCTTGTACACCTATACAGGTTTCTACTTCATAAATGTAACGCGTAATTTCAGGCCACAACTGATTTAGGCTAGAAAAAATTGATTGAAAATCGGAATTTACAGTAATGAAAATAAATCCACTATATAAATGTAATGAACAGGTTTGCTTTAATTGTACGTTTGTTTTAATTGAACATTTTCATAATTCGTTTATTTTTCAACTATTAGTACTTTTACAATCGTGTCACATCGATAAGTCGCTTCATGCTTAATGATTTCCTATTTCCATGACAAGAATAAGATGTAAAGTTGTTTCTTGTTTAATTGAATACTGAAATTAACTGATATGAAAATAAAAACTAACTTGTTCCACTTTAAATTTTCGATATTATTTATATTGGTTGGCTGAATTATCCTTGACAATGAGTATACGACAAAGTGCCATAGAGAAGTACACTATTTAACAATTTGCATAAAATAAGTAAGGATTCACTGATAAAATAATAATATTTTGTTCATTATCATAGACCGTAGAAAAGAATTTTCAGCACAATATATGCAAAACTGCAACAAAACTCACGATTTATAACTAATCTACTTGCAAATATGCAGAAAAAAGCATAACGGGTTTTGAAACAATTATCCACAGTTAGTTATCCACATATATTCACTATCAGTTTTCTTCCCATTACATCTATTTTTATCACATAATATATTTGATGTACAGATTAGATAGTAATCGACTGGTGATTCATCAAATGACAAAGATTAAGTGGAAATATACAAACCGTGGATTTTTGAAACAAATTCACGATAGCATGTAGTCATTTTGTGAAAACGTAAAATATATATGGCTGACAGACATAATTAAAACAAATTCGAGACAAGAATCATAACAGAAAGTACAATTTTGAAGAGATTGTGACTAAAAAGTTTGACCAGGATTCTACATTTTTCAAACTTCCTAAGAAAGCCTTTTATTACTACATATTTTGAAAAGTACTGATTCTTGATTTACGAAAGTCCTCATTTTCAGCTGGAGCAATAACTGTACTAAGATTTATTAAATAAAAACGAGACAGACTTAACAAACAATCTGCATATGCTACACACACACAAACAATTTTCGGAGAACGATAGATATGACGTAAAAATTATTTTGTTCGTGTATTTTTGTTGGGCATATTTCTAAATTTGGTTGAATAATCTATAATAAGTATTTCACAGGGTAGAAAATATGGTTATCCAGTGCTTTTCATGATTTAGTGGTGTCATCCTAATTACCTTGTAGTAGTGAATTGGAGAAGTTTATACATGGGACTCAATCAGCATACTTCAATGAGGCGCTATAATGTACTGTAAAGTATATTAACAAACATAACCAGTGAACATTACTAGTTCAAATTTTAAAATAACCTGCAAATCAAGAACAGATTCCTATGTTTGGCTATAAAGCAATTTAGAAGTGTGAGATTCTGAGATGCCGATTGTGTGAATTGGACTACAAGAAATTAAAGTTTAAAACTGGGAATAAATGTTCGCAATTTGGACGTTTTAACCACACACCTGGTAGGCAAAAAATCAATGTACAACTGCTAGAAACCATACAAATATAGGGTAATAACGCAGATGAATCGTATCATGAAGTGTTTTAGTCAAGTTTAAAAATTTAAAGAACGACTAATTGAGCAGAAGGAATGGTTTATTTAGTGAAATTACAAATTGTTATAAATTGTGTATACTTTATCTTAACTTGTCCATTTGCACAACATTATCTTATTTAACCCAGTTTGGTTTTATATTGTCTTCTTTTACTTATCTTCTTACTTCTAACACATTATGAATACACCATCCTTCTACTTTCATCAGATGTCCATTGTAGCTACCTTACAGAACGTTATGTTACGTACTTCATGCAAGTAATATCCACTACAATAACACTTTGTAAATAGCTGAGACATCGATGGTTTTATGGAAATATTAGGAATTTTTAATCTATAAAATCTGTTGGTCGTAGGAACGTCGAGCAAACAACAGTACAATTTCTACTTACTCGTGGTGTTTTTGCCGTAAGCGTTCACGTATTATGTAAACAGGAACATAAGGTGGATGGTTGGCATTGGCTTCATTTTCCCGTAACTGGTCTTGCAATATATCTTTTTGTAAGGACAAAGTACAAGGAATAAAAGTAAATCATGAAATAAATAAAAACTATTTAGTATATACTGAGTTTTACTGTAATAAACATATAAATCATTAGGCAACAATTAAAAACCTAACGTAAGACTTTTGTAAGTGATTACATTTGTCAGACAATCGAACAATGTACTAACAAAAATATAATATTAAGTTGTAAATAAGTACTATTAATATGATAGGATAATGGGTAATAGCAGGACTGCGAGCAAAAAACATACAGATAGTATATCCGATTTCAAACATTAATCAAACTAGTAATAGGGGAATTTTTTTTACATAAAATAAATAATGCACAGAAGAGTTAAAGTCATTTGAGTAATAAGTAGGATTGAAAATTCCAAATTAGAGATTCTAAAGATATCCATTGTCATAATCAAACAGAAATGAAACTTGTAATGTTAATGAAGCTTAACACTATTTCCATACAACCGTAAGTAAGATGTCTTTTATTAAGCTTTTTTACCATACTTATTACTACGCTACAAAAGAAACCTAACGACTGAAGCAATTACAGTAAATATTTTAGTCTATGTCACAGTTTTCTACGAATAGTAATGAAGACGCTTCTTCATTCCTTTCTGTTGGCCATAGACTCTCATTTTTATGAGCTATACAAAAAATTAATGATCGTTTCTTGCAAAATGAACAACTAATTAGGTGTGATGTCCAGTTATTTGTAAATGAGTAAAACCAACGGTCACAAACACTGACAACATACTTACAAACGACTTCTGCCACCAACTCTCGCACTCGACAGTTCCGACGTTCTAAGGCACGTAATCTTCTACGGCGTAAAAGATAAACCCCATAACCGACCCCCAAAATAATGAAGCAAACCAATGCGATCCAAAATAGAGTAACGCATACTCCAGTAAACCACTGAAAACATCGGCGGATGCGACAAACACCGGGGAAATACGGATGGAGACTTTCGAGTTCAGTGATTTCCGTTATTCGACTGAAATAAAAACACCAAAATAACAAGAAGAATGCTAGAAGACTGAATAATAAGATAAAGAATATTCATTTTTATGGTAACAGTATACTACAAAATTTATTTGGGGAGCTCATGACACAGGATTTACATATGTTTATCTGACTTTCCAAAAGTTGAGTTAATAAGCTTGTACCTGATATATAAGTTACTGCACTTTTACTAAAATAAGCATAGAATTTCCTCACTATTTCAGACTTTTCTTCACAGGCGCATTAACTATATAATATAAGCCTAGTTAATCCTTTCATATCTGTTAGCGATCCTGATTAAAGCATATTCAAAACACGAAGTTGTGTTGTGATTGCTTCATTTTTAGCCAATCAGAGCACACACAAAATCGGAAAGTTACTAGAATATCCTTCTTCTGATGTTTATATAAACTCTAGTGTAATTATTTGCTTCTGCTGTTATTTTCTCAATACATTTGGCAACTTGCTCTACTCTTGTTCTGACTTGGGACCAAGCCATTGTCGTTGTCGAACCGTAGAATACTAAACGGGATTAATACATAATATAGTCGGGGCAATAGGGACAACTCAACTCAACAATATCTAATATGTGCTTTGATGTTAAGTGACTCCAATGTAACACCATTATTATGCATATAATCAGTAAAGTTTAAATTGTAATCCATTTAAATGAGTGGAAATTTACTGTAAATGACCGAAAATATCGAGTAGATGCAATTAACAACTATATAAAAGATCGGTTTGTATCCAGTAGGATTAAGAAACTGTGGCCATGCCTCGTAGATTACAATAACACAATTAATAAGACGATAGAATTTAAAAGTAGAACACTGCGTTACACATCTTTAGTATAGCTGATTATAAAAGTAAAGAAAAATGCAGTCATTAGAAAAGGTATGAGATCTACAGTAGTAATCACTTTAGATATTTGACAAGCTTACTTGAAAGATCCTAGTTCAGATTTAGCATCATTAACAGCAACAAGATTGAAGTGTGTCTTTCCAACATGAAGCAACACATAAAGTGTATTATCCCAAACTCGACGAAAATCAGGTTTCGGAAATGCTTCCCAACCTTTCATTTGTAAACATTTGTGCTCTACTAAACGTCTGGCAGAAGATACATCCAGACGCGGACTACTTAAGGCTCCAACTTCACAGTAAAACTCTCCTAAACATAATTAGAACCGAAAAACGCAGTAAAATACATAAACAGAGAAATTTAAATAAATGAATAACTAACAGGATACTCAGTATAAAAAGGGGAGTATTTACTTGAAAATATAATACAACTCTACAAACAACTATAGACATGTGTATTCATACTTGATGCACTGCTCAAACTAAAGTGTATCAACATGAGTTGAGATATCCAAACCAGTGCAAAACACTAGTGTCTTAATCTTTAAACCACTATCTAGTAATCAAATATTTTTAGAAGATGGGTTTGTAGAATGCTAACACCTGGAAAACAGGAAATTAGATGTGACTAAACCATAAGTCCCTAGACTTTGACAAAACAAGTGTTTAATGATGCATCGTTTGAAGTAATCCCCTTCATTATTACAGGCTAAAAATTTATACTGCTAGAAATATGTAAGACTTACCGGCGTAACGACTCAGAACATCATACAATATTCCAAGGACCAATAAGGATGCAGTGAGATCATCTTCCCTGAGGCACTGCTGAATAAGCAGGTAAAAATGTCAATTAACTGAACGAACTTACATGCCAACCATTAGTAACACTATTATTGTGGTCGTCTAAATTTCGGCAAAGTAGTTTCTGTACATCTAAATAAATGTAAAACAACAGCAGATCAGAAATGTAACAATAACTTCGGAAATTACTGCTACCTGTCAAACAAAAATGAAAAAGTACGTAACAGCATTCTTATGACAATACATGGGATATATATTTCATAGTGAATAAGTAGGAATGTGTGACAAAAATTAGAATAAAATGAATTGTAACAAACAATGAGTCGTAATTATTTTAGAAAATTAGTTGACATAATATCTAATGTAGAACAGTAACATCTTATTCAAACACTAACTTCAATAATGGAACTGAACAATAATAGATAATATATAACCAAAAGTGAAAAACATGTTTAGTAATTGGTCGAGTAAATTCTAATAGGCTAAGAAAAAATTTTACTTTCTCAGACAATTGTGTTTCTTATGACCTTGGATAGATGAATGAAAACATAAATACTTCGTCTTATCAACCGTCAGATAAACGTTGTACATAATAGCGCCTAACGACTCTATAGTTCATTTATAAATAAATAAAAAATTTTAGTGAAATTCATTTTCCAAATAACAAATGAATATTGTATCGAGTTGCTAGTTATCAGACATTATTGCAGAGTTGTCTATTTTAAACCAGATCTCATATTATTTGGTAGTTCCTCATCTTTTTAGTTGAAGAATAACATAGCGCTTGAGAAGCAATAGTTTTTAATAAATTAAAATGACAATTTCGTTAATCAGAACTCAAATTCACTGAAGACGAAGAGTAACGAATATAAGTAATTGATTTTAAGCTTCTTAATATGAGCATATTTATTGTACGTATATTCAATGATGGCTATCCAACGAAACTGACAGGTTGCCATAATTGACCCGAAGATATTATATACTAATCCCGTTTAGTATTCTACGATTTGACAACGACACAGACTTGATCCCAAGTCAGAATAATGATAGAGCAGGTACCAAAATGCATTGAGAAATAACAACATAAGTAGAAGATAAGGAAAATAAATAATTACACCAGATTTTACATAAAATCAATATGAGAATATAAAATAACTTCAACTGTCCGTCGGCACTGATTGGCTGGTAATGGACCAATTACAGCACGGCATCGTAATCACGTTGTGAGTATCCTTTAATCAGGATTGTTCCGTGCTAACAAAATTGAGACTCTTCAAATCACGCGTTTCAACGAAGCAGTTCCTGTCAACTTTTCAAGATGAGTCAGTGTCGACATAACTAAGTAATCAAGGACGAGTTTGAGTATTTTGCATAGAATAACATTGAGTAGTTATATACAGTTCGAAACAAAGTAGATATTCCCTTACCACAAGAAGAGCAGTAACAACGTAAGTCTTCAAAACTACCTACTTACCGTGCCTCATAACTTACGGCTACTGAGGGTATGATTCTTTAAAATAAAATGCCTTAACGATTAATATATTATCTTTTATAGGCTTTAACAAAATAAATTCATGTGAGGAATAAAAAAGCATAACTCTTGAAGGAAATTTCAAGATAGTATAAACTTTTACGTGTTTATTTGAATGATTACACTATTGAGTCGCTTCGACAGAACATATCATAATACTTACAGAAAAGGTTTAAGATTTATCCCATTTGGTTCGTTTCACAGGCAATGGCTTATCATATAAATATGACGTGACTGTAAGTAATGAGTGATCTCATTATCTAAATTATAAAAGGAAATTGCCCAATTATAACCATGATGTGCACAATGACAAAATACTTTCTTTACTATATATATTATGCAACTTACTAACCATGTACAGAATTCCAGACCAGAATATTAAACAATACAAGCCGTTATGTCTAAGCTTACAATCCAAATGACAAATGGAAGTGGGTTGGGTAAATGTAGAAACAAAATAAGTGATGAGAGATGGTTTAGTGGTAGTTCCGAAGAAATCCTGGACCTATGCTTCGAGCTGTTTAGGGATCATCGACAAGATATACCTGCAATCTTGAGTGAATTGATGCTCCATAGAACGTTCAATCCCAGGCCACATGGTTACAAGATTTAGTCCTATAGGGAGCACCAATTTCCCTCAATATTGCAGGTACGCTTTGTTAACAAGTACCAAAAAGCACGAAACCTAGGCTCAGAGTTTCTTGCTAGCTACAAATAAACCACATTTCATCACAACGTAGTACAAGCGACCTTGAGTCATTTACACTAGTGGATACATTGCAAGTCAATCAATAGTATTTGATAAGTACTATAAAGAGCCTGACACAAGTCAATAACTAGCGATTAATCAGTGTGCAAAACAAGTAAGTCAAGTTACTAGAAGACAAAGCACTAAATCTATAGTTGCTAAACTATATACCTTCGATATGACTTAAACGTTCAAACAATTATATAAACCTAAATCCTTACCTGCCATTTTACCAACTTCACCATGTTGATCCTTCAGAATAAAATAACTTGCTGCTAATACAAAACATACAACAGTACTTGAGATAAGTATTAAATTAGGAATGTGTGTAACAGTGCTAGAGAAATTCTTTGCAAATAAGAAATAACTTGAAACGCTGCTTTTCCGATCATGCTTCTTTAGACTGTGGACAGGATCATTCAAATCAGCATCTTCAGAAAGCACAGAAACACTGTATCCTGGTTTGTCAAGCTTCTTAGCAGATGGTGGAGTGAAGAGAAGACCAGGTGATGTTGTAATCCCAGCATCTCTAGATTTCATGTTACTGAAGTCAATAGGGATAATTTAATTAAAATTTTACTAATCAAATGAGCTTTAACAGTCTATAAAATAAACACAAGCCAAGGAACTTTATCTTCGAAAGATGTCGTCTAGACAGTGTGGGGGTAAAATCCACGTCCGGCATTGTAAAATGAAAGAATATGTAGTACAGGGATCCATTGGTCCGTTAAGACTTTATGGATGGAACCCTAGAGACTAGAAACTGCAGTTGATTGGGAATACTTAGATATAACTGGCGAGAGAAGAAAGTAATAACCCTTTAACTGCACATTTGTCTGCTAACGTGATCACTTTCTCTTAGAGACAAAACAGATGTGTTGATACAAGTGATTACTTTCCTAGTTTCTAGATACTGTCTTGACTACAGATCTCATCAAAGATCAAATGTAAAATAGGAGACAGTCTTGAATATGACAAATAGTCATACCTATTGCTAATAACATTGTAGTAAGCATTTCGGAAGTAACAGTGAAGTTGACTGTAAAATAACCGAGTTTTAATTTGTTAAGTAAAACATCGCTTACTGAAATGTTCAACGGTATAAGTAAAATTTATTTGAAATAAAACAATCGACAAACCTGAATGGAGAAGGACAAAATCGTTTAAAAAATGGACTTCGAGTTGAGTTTTCCAAATCGGAATTATCTGTATCCGATATTTCTAGGCGATCATTGCTATGTGAAGAATGACGTGAACGAGGTTTGGATTTTTCATGAACAGACTCAACACGTAGAGACTTTGGTTTTGTAAATTCTTGGGCGCTTCGATTCAGCCACCCCGCAACTCTAGACAATGTGGATGAGACAGAATTTGGTTTAGAGAATTCTTCATCTGTATCATCTTCCTCTGCAGAATCTTCTTTAATATAGATATAGGTTTTTCTGGTGGGAGTATAATCAACTGTACTCTGAGTCAAGTCGCGTGAAAACCTCCGTTCGAAGTTTTTCTTACATGAAGGAACTGAAGACGTGATAATATCTGAGTCATTGTAAAGTGTATCCATAGGCTTTGTTAAAGATGCTTGTACTGGGACTGAACTAGGAAGTATATCAGTATACGGTTCAGATAAATCCACATTGTGATTAGTGTAGTAAAGTTTGGTTCCTGAATATTGTTTACCACGGCAGTATTTACCATCAGTTCCTGGGTTGGAAACTAAAAAGCAGAAGTAATTTTGCAGTCCACTTACAGGAAGTAATTAGTATTAGTTTACACAATCTAACGGCAGCTTGCTAATGCTACTATGCTACCTACTGTTAACAAACTGTGGGGAAATAATACCGAACTTCCTCGTGTTTTAAAAAACTTCGCAGAGAAAATCACAAACTCGTAAGTTCGTGAATTTATGTCCACTCAGTCAATATTTACACAAAACATGACTAAGAAATCACCTTGTGAATGACCATATGCCACAAGAAATGAATTACAAGGGAAAATATGCCAGCATACAACTTTTGTACAATAGTGTTATACGTACGTAAAGCTGATGGAAGTGCACCTTGTATGTCAAAACTTACTGCTTCTTCTAAACTACGTAAAATGGAAATGATTTGCATTATAAAGTAATGAAATGAAAAAGCTGTACCTCATAATCCTCATACACGCTGCACTAGTGAATTTCGCCCTTGGAACTATGATTTAACTGAAATTCATTCTGATCCACCTCAATGTAATGATTTGGTTAGTCGTAGTAAAGAAATCTTTCACATAAACAGTCGGTAAACCAGTACAAGTAAGAGATTATTCAGTCACACTGATTCCTAAATCTTTTTAGTTATTTTTTCGAGGAATTTCTAGTCGAGAGATATCAATGCTAACGAAGCTAGGCTTATATGACATGATGGTACAGATATTCTACATGAAATTTCAGATGGAAAGAGGTGGGATTAGGTTTTAATTTACTATTTATTAATCCAACCATATTAATGAATCCAATGTTTGCTTCTATAATTAGTAAGACATATGTCAAAAAATACGAATTATTTCACTTGAAAAATATTTCATTATTTCTTATTTAGACACAAAATTTGGTGTAAATGGGCACCGAAAATGTGTTATACACAATCATAAACAAAGTAGTGAGAAAATAAGTACGAAAGGTGATCAGAGAACAAAAAATGTAAAATTTAATAAAAGAACAAGAAGATAATAAGGTAAGAGATACAGCTTGGACAAAAATACAGATTTCATTTTGTTGAGAAAAGTCATTACAGTATAATAAATATTTTAGTAGGACACTAGTAGAATCTCCAGTGGCTTCTATTTTGAGCCATGATTCATTAGGTCTCAAGCGATTGAACTACACCATCTCTAGGACCTCAACCAAGAAGTCATCGTGGAGCTACAGAGACCTCGGTGTTATTAACAATGTTGTCACAAGATGTCAGCAATTCTTCAAAGATAATGATTAAACACACGAGACGCCGAACATAGCTTGGAGAAACTAAGTTTCGCAAGAACAAACTAGAATCGCTCTTATCGAAACATGACCGTCAACAGCCAGATACACATCAAGAGGGGACCAAAAATCGCACAGATTGGTATAAATCAACCTAACGTTTGTTTTGTGTTGATTGATCACAACTTACACCACCAACAGCACTCATGCAGCTACCCAGATACACGAATTATTTGACTACTTCCAACGATTCACCACAAAGAGTGAGAGTAGACGGTTTTCTACGTCTTGGAGAAGCACTTAGCCCTTTAGAAGTGAAAAATACATGCTATACTTATGGATACTAATTGCCAACTGACCAAATGTGACTTAGATGATTTCTATGTTATCACACAGTAAGACAATGTCATCCGTATACACCAAGTGGATATCTTTATCTAGGTAATGGATTCATACTATCAACTTCTATTCCTTTCAGAGTTGTTTCTAGAATGTCATCGATAAGAAAACTGAAGAGAAGTGATGTGATTCGGTAACTCTGTCTAACCCTATTTCTGGATTGGAAAACTGGAAAAAAGGTGGTTGTATACTTCACTTAACTTGAGAATTTGATGAGCATTAATTTCTTAGGCACACCTTTCCTCAATAAACGATTCCAGGGCATAGTACTATCCAAAGAATCGAAGGCTGGTTCGAAGTTAAGAAACACAATGATCGTTGGCCTGCCACACGTGTGACGATGTTCCAATACTTAGCAGAGGATGAAAATGTGGCTAACACATCCACGACCTGATCGAGAACCAGACAGTTTCTCTCAAGTCTATCTTTCATGCATTTTAAACATTCTGTGAAGAATGATAGAAACCAATAGTTTGGAAGTACTCGAGAGTAAACTTATTTCCATTCCCCATCCTTAAACAGTCATTACACTGACTACTTAAGCCCGTTTTAAAAATGGGGACGACGGCCGTTCCATTTTAGGATGATGAAATAAGCCTAGTTTTCCAAACATTTTAACACAGTTTGCCACCTTTGAATTTAATGATGCGAGTACCCTGTGGCTAGTGATTTATTGTGATTCGGAAGTTGCAGTCCAATGAGGACCTCCTTTTCCTTAAGTGGATCGGCGATCATAGTCAGAGGGCAAGACAATTCGATCGAAGCTACTAGAATAATAGACAAGTTAAACTGACCCCATAGAAGACCAACCGTCTAAAAAAACCTTGAATGTTAGAGATTGGCAAAACATCAACTTCAAAGAATGCTTCTTTGACACTAGACTTTCTTCTTAAATTGGCACAGACGAGATGTAAGAATTCTCGATAATTTTTAGATGCAGCTGCAACGCAAAACGTCATTATCAATTGATTAAGAAAATGCCTAAAAGGCATTTTCCGGAAGAAAGGTAACCTATAAAATGCGACCTACTCAACCACGAACGAAGAAACGGCTCTGCGTCAAACGTATGAATCAGTTTTATGGACGACTTTAAAAAAGAAAAGTATTATTAAAGCCAATAGTTTAGCATAAGGGTGAGTACTAAGTTTCGAGTCAAAGTTCGAGTTTAAAGCATAATTGCATGGAAAATTATTTTATTTAAACATCAAACATAACCGTAAATTTTATTCCACACTTGTGCTAGGAATGAGATTTGGAGTTAGAATTTAAAGGTAAAAATGGGACCTTAGAAATAGTAAGTATTTAGGGTCATGAACACAAACGTTTTTAAAGAGGGATAAGTTTTCGCATGACGGGTAAAAAATAATCCATCCTACTATGTCTTCGCTATGGAAGCTTTTGGTAAGAAACGGGGTCTACAATAAGAAGCTGAGTTTGTTTTAGAGATTAAAGCCGTCTATTTTAACCCTAATTATACGCCATATAAACACAAATACCAGGACCGTTGTTATGGGATTCGACCAGGCGACAATCAAGTCCGGCTGTATACTATAGATTAACCGAGAAGAGCAGTTTGGTGAGTTAAAACTCTTAAGCTACATCTAGACAATACAAAAGTAAGTAATGTATAGTAAGGTGGATGGTTGGCCAGGGTAAGCAATGCGTAAAATTCATCAATAATAAAAACCGGACACATGCTCATAGGTTCAAGTTGCCATACCACATTAGCACTAAGAGAATACAGAGGTTACACAATAACATAATACAAGATTAAGATTTTGTGGATGCAACTGAAAGACTTACCCACAAGAGACTGGAATCTCAAGGTGACAGATACTATTATTTGGTATTATTAAGAGTAATACTGAATGCAACTAACAAGTAATTTTGCTATATAAAGGTGGAAATATCTAAGGCGTACTCCGGAATTAAAGTGACGATTTGAGTGATGTCACATGATACATTTTGAAAGGTAAGTACTAAGTGCCCGAATCAGTTTTATTTTAATCTAAGTAAAGCATGAAACCAAAATTCACTTGGAACTATTCATCAATGTTAAAGGTCATACTACCCAGAAGAGGTACAACGAAAGTATAACGCAACCCTAAGCTTCAGTACAGACTAACGAGTCAGCAGAAATGTTTCGACGTAGTGGCCAGAGTAGTGATGCTGATACCAGAGGGAATGCTTTTTATTTGGATAAAAGACTGAAGTATGTACCTCAAAATATACATACGAATGAGTTGTTATATGTAACATACCTACATCATGACACGACTCCTTAGTAGTATGTTTTAAATTAGTTTCATTGGAAGCATCAGTGTTCACAGCAATTAGATTTGTTCCTGCTGATTTGCGCGTTCTTGCAAATGCCTGTTTAGGGGTCATCGAGGCTCCTTTCAAATCACTTATACCAAACTTTTTATCCTTCTGGAGTTTTTCGAGCTTTTTTAAATACACGGACCTCGTAGTTCCAGTGATAGGGCCTGGATCGAAACCTAAGGCTTGAAGTTTCTTTCGAATTTCATCGTCTCCCAAAGATGCTGCCATAGTGATGCCGTATGAACAACAATTATTGGAAAATATCCTATCAATTTTAAAAATGAGTTAGACAACGTAAGGCATACAAACCGAAGACAATATACAAAATAAATTGAAGGGACTTCGAATGTTCCACGCAAACCAATTTGTTTCCTGGGCCTTATATAAACAACTGATGTTCAACCTTCACAACGTACTCCAAATTTTGTTATTCAAAGCATACAGATTTTGGTTTCATCGTCATAGAACTTATTCAGAACAACTTTTCAACCATTTTTATTAGGAAAGAACTCCTTCGTAGTAAAAGTATTTACTAGAAGTTTAAAATTCAATTTATTCATAAGGTTTTATGTAAACTTGTCCATTTGATTTTCTTTGAATCGCATAACTTTGAATCTGGTTTGAGATCTATGATGCCATCCAGTGACAGTAGTCTGGCTTCACAACTGTTCACATGAACCTCGAACCCATGCTTAATATAATTGATGAACTGTTTATAAACACAGAAATTCATGTAAGTGATTTGAATAAATACGTTTTTGGCTTTATAGTCGTCCCACTGTAGCTATCTTTACAAACTCATGAGTGCCTATAAAAGTGAAATACTTACCGATGCTCATTGTGATCGATTTAGGAAATTACTCAATTTAGGCCTTTTCAAGTAAGTCGTTGTAGCGGTAAATAATCCCCAAAATAAATAGTTGCATAAGCTCTCGACATTGATGCTGACCATGTTTGTTTTAGCGGACACTGCTAGTTGAAGGCGCGCGGTCACGCATCTTCACCAGATCACGACTCGAACCACCGTGGGTAGCATCTCTCTCTAGTTTGTCAGCCTAGACGTTGCTATCCCATTAAAGTTCTGTATACGCTCAAATACAGTTTCGCTTCCATCCTTTATTGCCTTCTGATTTCTCATTCGTAAGAGTGGGGTCCATTCGATGGAAGTGTCTTTGGTTATACGACAAGCGCAACTTGGTCCTATATCCGGGGAACACTTCATCGTTATCTGTCTGTTTAACCATCTTCCTATCTCATTTCATTTATTTCTACCTAATTTGGCACATATTGAAAAAATCGGGAAATCCTAACTACTGCAGTTGAGATCTTTCAAGGTGAGCAACCGTTTTACTTACATTGGTTAAGCGGTTACACCATCCTGATCAAGTCGACAAACCTGGGCCATTGAAATAATTCATTTACACTTAACTACCGGCAAAAGTATTATTCTTTGGGAAGTCTAAAATATTATCGGACTAACCTTACTAGCTACTTGAACAAAAAACGCATCTCTTAAAAGCAATCCGGCCATTTGATCCATTGATAAAACTCAGCATAGTTTATTGACCCTGCATTTTTGAAATTCAGTCATTCGGTTGATGCGTTTGTTCTTTGATTTATTTCCTCCTCCCTATATTTTCATCTCCTGGAAATACTGTGTGTACTAAAACATGATTAGTGTGAGAACAAAAGCACATACTCTGAAAATGATCAGGAACATACTAGCCGCTTTTTCTATCGAACATCGTGATTGGTTGATGGAACAACGTTGAACTTACTTGGAAAAACTTCTACTTTAGATCGTAATGTTCACAGTAGCAAACTATCTACCCCGAACATTTGAAGTGATAATGAAGACAATCACAAGGGTCGATACCCAAGAAGCAACAAATACCAGTGTTTGTATCAAAGCACCAGTCTGATATTGCACATATCTTCATCAAATAAAAAATAAAGAGAAACTAAGTTTACAGCTGATGTCATTGACCTTTATAGGTCAAAACATCCCAGTGGTAATATATTTGAACATAACTCTGAACGACGAAATTTAATTCACATCTTTACCATGGCTTTCATCCTACTTTCTCCAATTACTCGCATTCAGCTACTGAACTTATTGAAATATGAGAAGTAAATTGCGTTAAAGTTGTTCAGTATGTATCTCACGAACAACGCAGGACTTGAATAATAAAAGACACGTTGGTTTAATAAAGTAACGTATAGAAACGAATATATATCTAAAGGTATAATGAAAATCTTTATGTTATTTTCGAGTTCTCCTTAGTCGAGAGACGCTTAAGCACTATGCATAAGTCAAATAGACTCATCGAATTCGTTCATCACAAAACTGAAAAAGAGTATAATTGAAAAAATTCATACCTTTAACGAAATACATCATTGTTTTAAAAAATCTACATGATGATGGTAGTCGACATAAGAAGCCAAGAAAGTTAAGTAAAATGAGGAATAGACAAGAAAAACAAATTCCAGTGACAAAATTTCCGTCTAATTAAAGTCAGTATGCACATTTTTTTGAATTTTTTCACTTAGTATCACTGGGTTAGATGCAATATCCTCGGACTCTAAATTTCGTAGTATTAAGCAATCATATATTAAAATTATCATACACATATAGTTGAAGCATTTATAGAGACAATCTAGGGGACTTGTACCCATAAAAAACGATTATAGTGAGTGTTTACACCGAAATTAGTTGATAATGCCTATAAATACCTAAATAGCAGACATAACTTTAAATTTATTTCAGCGAAAACGCATGTTATTGGATGTTTTCTTTCAAGTGTCAACCTATTTATTTCGAAAGCAGACAAAAGTTCTAGCGTTGTCATCTTGGATAGAAATCTATTTAAGCAAATGGACTTTCTACTGGGCGATTAGGCGAAATTCCAGTAATCGATGCCTAAAATCGATTTCATGGATTCGATTGTAATGCAGCTTAATAATGTATTAAAAACAATGGTCAGTATGAATATTCTAAATACAATAATTTTATCATGCCACGAAGTTCAAGACATTTAATGAAACTATTGACATTTTAAATGCGATATATCAGTGAACCAGCATGCTTATTTCATAAACGTTATAAATGCCTGCAGTTAACAAAAAATGCAGATGAGGATTATTTGTCTTATGCAAGCAGAATTAATCTACAAGCTGAACATTTTAAGTTAATGCAATGTCAAACGATTAGTTTAAATGTTTATCATTTGTCTCTGGACTCCAGTCACCAGCGGATGCTGATGTCAGAACAGGATTGCTATCACGCAGTGAGCAAAACGTTGACATGACACTTCAGATAGTAACGTCAGAATATCAAAGAATGGTCAACCTCAAGAATGATACGACGCTTATAGATACTAAAGGTAATGCTCTATTAAATTGTAATATGCATGTTGTTCAAACCAACAAAAGCAACAGTGTTTCAGTGGATGATCAACACCAAAATAAATTATTCAAATCGTCTTCAACGTGCTAGTTCTGTGGGTCTTGGCCTTTCGCGAGATTTTTTCCTTTATAAACGTCGAAGGTGCAAAATGTGCTATAAAGTAGGTCTTATAGTGACCGCGGGCCGACAACAAAATTATTTGAAATCTGGACCATGCATAAAATTTTCCCGGAATCATATAAGTAACGTACGTAGTTTATATTCAACATTTACATACAGTCTATTTGACAAAAGAAGATATGTAGATTTATTAATTGATGAAAACGTGAAAATTGATGGTTCTCTCTTCATTACTTCCTACTGAATATATGGCGCGTAATGCATCTGGAAATATTTTGAAACTCGCTGGAATGATTAATTGTGCTGCTAAATTTACTGGAACCTGTTATTTAACAAACAGACATGATTTAAACCTTATTGGTATTGATTGGATTGACAAACTAAATCTTTTGAAGATGCTACTAGACGCAGTATGTACATTGAAAAATCCACATGTTCCTAAAAATTTACTTGCATTACATGTAACATCCAACAACGTCTTGACTATAGCTCATCTTTTTGAAAAGCGTTCGACTGTTTCAAAATATTTTGAGATGTTGCAATATTGGTATAGCCAGATTATATTTACGATAAGGAACTACACCAGCCTTTCCGCCCTGAACGGCAGATACTCTACGCCGCCATCGATAGAGTTGAGATAAAACGTGATCGATTCGAAAAGCTTGAGGTTATACAACTTATTTCTTTCTCATCATGGGCAGCTCCTAATGTTGTCGTTCAAAAAGCTAATGGTACTGTTCGTCTAAGCGTTTATTTCTCTACAAAATCATTCATATCGATTGCTATTGTCCTAAGACCTATTCATTAAACTCAATGGTGGACGTTATTTTGCAGAACTGGATTTACCTGATGCCTATTTACAAGTAAAGGTTGATGATAATTCTAAGCATTATCTAACAATTAATACCCATCGTGAAATTTACTATTTCAATAGACTACCATTCGGTGTACAGCCAGCCCCTGTTATTTTCCAACAGTTAGTTGACATTATGATATCAAATGTTGATGGTGTTGCCGTTTATCTTGATGATATTATTTTTATGTGTCCTCCTAAAGGTGAGTTGTTATCGCTGCAGAAACAAATGTGAATTTCTCCTCCAGTCTGTTGAATACCTTCGATTTTTATTTGATAAGCATTGGCGCCTTTCAGATCTGGATAATATACATGCCATCACGCAAATGCCTGCACGTACCAATGTAATGACCCTAAAATCACTCTTAGGTATGATTGAATATTATAGTGCTTTTGTTCCATCTTTGCAAAAGTTACGCCATCCTTTGAATCAACTTCTAAAAGCAAATGCAACATTGAATTGGTTAGAAGCCTGCCAGAATTCTTGCGATGTAATCAAGAATATCTTATCCTCTGATTTACTACTAACCCACTATAATCCAAAATTGAAAATAACTGTCGCTGCTGATGCTTCTAACTACGTTATTGGCGCTGTTAATAGTCATTGCTTCCCTGATGGTAAAATAAAAACCGATAGCTAATGCATCTAGATCTCTAAATGCTACAAACTAAAGATACAGTCAAGTAGAAAAGGAAGGTTTGACACTGATTTCCGCAATAAAATAGTTGCATAAAATGATTTATGGTCGACCATTAACGTTGCTGACAGACCACAAACCTTTCCTCTCTATTTTTGGAGCGAAGTTCGGTATTCCAGTACATACTGCAAATCGTCTACAGCGTTGAGAAATCATGCTGTTAGCTTATGATTTCAAGACTCGTTATTAATCAACAACGACTTTTGGTCAGGTTGATGTTCTCTCCTGATTAATCACGACTCATAAATTTAAGAACTTAGATGTTATTATCGCTACTATGACACTGGAAGACGATATTCCTCATATATTACAAACTTCTATTTAAGCAACACCTTTGTCAGCAATCGACACAAAATCTACAACTAGGGCAGATGATGAGCTTCAGAAAGTTATCCGCTATCTTTTGTGTGGATGGCATCCACACCTCAACGCAATAGAACAAAATATTTTCATCGGCGAAACGCATTTGTTGTTGTTGATGATGATGATTGTTTTATGTTTGGCAACCACGTAGTTATTCCTCAATCTTTGCGCCACAAAGTCCTGTCACAGTTACATTCTGCACATCCCGATGTCGTTCTAATGAAAACATTGGCCCGCGGTTATGTATACTGTCCAAACATTGATACTGATGTTATGAATTATGTATTGAGACGTTGGAATTACACACAAGCTGAAAAAGCCCCTAGAAAAACCGAACTTTGCTGCTGAAAACCAGCAACATATCCATAATCGAGAGTTCATGTAGACTTCGCTGGCCCTCTAAATGGCAAACACTACTTAGTGATCGTTGATGCTTTTTCTAAATGGCCGGAAGTACATTGTATGGGGTCTACATCAACACTGGCTACATTAGATAAACTACGTCAAATATTCAGCTATTCTGGAATCCCTGAAGTACTTGTATCCGATAATGGTCCACAATTCTTATCTTGAGAATTTCGATAGTTTTGCGTTCTTAACATAATTAAACATATGAGGACCCCACCGTACCACCCATAACCGAATGGGTAAATTGAGAGATTTGTCGACACTTTTAACAGAGTTAATCAAAGCCCATGGGGAAGGAAGATTAGAAAAGATATTGTGTAAGTCCCTGCTTATCTACTGTTCAACACCGAATCTTGAAATGGTCGGTGAAGTGTGGAAGCATATCAGTTTTCTAATAGGTTGATGGTGCAATCGGATTTTGTATATATATAAAGGCATGATTGAAATATAAAACTGAGTCTATGCATTTGGCTGATCAATCGCTGTTTTTTTTCTGCTCCGGCTTGGGGACTAGTAGTCACGGGGCAGACGTGTCCCTAAACCAATTGGCAGTTATCAAGGGCACTGTTCATTTTCACAATACATAACAACCTGTACTTGACATGCAGTAGCCAAGCATAGAGTTTAAATTTATTGATAAAGTTTGACATTTGGTAAAAAATATATTCATGATATTATAGGAAGCCCCATCTCTACTTACCAACACTATATTATTGAAAACAATGGATAATGCCTGTAATGTACTCATAGGGATACAAATAGAAAGCGGAATTCCTGTTTTCGCAGTTAACGAAATAAATTAAAGATGTACAAAGAATGTCCACGAATACTATTAACAATAAAATAGAGTAGTAGACGGGCCATCAATAGGTCCCATGCTTGCTGACATTTTTCTTTCAAAACTAGAGAATAGACCACCTAAAGACAATCAAAAATTACCAATTTACTGTCGCAACGTCGATGACATACGCAAAGTATTTAATAGTAAAGAAGAAGAAGATAGTTTGCGTATTAAAATTAGTTGCGTTCTTCCATTAATTCCAATCACTTTAGAAGAGGAGAGGAATAATAGGATCTCTTTCCTGAATGTCCTATTGAAAAGAAGACTATGGGACACTAAAAAAAGAGTACAGAGAAAATCTTCCACTGGTCATTACACAGATGTCCACAGTTCTGTACCAATAAGGTTCAAAAGAAACTTTATAAATGTTTTGACACATCGTGTTAAAGTAATATGTCCAGATGATACTACAGATAAGGAATTGCATAACATCCACTATATGCTTTGCAATAATGGCTACTCAACCAGATTTATTATAAAACATATGAACCTAGAAAAAACAAAACGCATCTCAAAAAATGTTCCACAGAAATTCTTATTCTTGAAACTTCATTCTTAAAAAGACATTGCTATCAATTTCTTGACGTCTGGAAAAAAACTGTAAAGACATTTAATACAGTTGAAAAAAAGATATCCTGTAACTATCCATTGATATCAACCGCAAGAAATGACAGACTACCTGAATTCTCCGCATCAAAGTATATAAGCAGACTCAACTACTCTTGTGAAGCATGTTAGATTGGGCTTATAATTCGGCAAGTTCATTACCATGCCGCTGAGCACCATCCGGTTTGGGAGACAGAAAGATAATCAAGAATAAAGGTTCGATTTCAGAGCACCTAGTAGATATCAGGCACTGTAAACTGAAAGACGGACTCTCAAACTAATCACGTATCCTATGTGATATGCTAAAATGGTTACTAACTCGTTTCCTGTATATAGCCAAAGCTCATGACATTCATATTCGCATATCGGACCTATGATTTTTTGTACGACCACTTCTCTCGAATCGCTCATCCTAAAATTTTACTCCGCACCGTAAGTTGTGTTCCTAAAATTATACTTTTTGTGAATTGTGTTCTTAGTTACCAATTTAATTTTAACTTTTGGCGTCTTTAATCTTACTTAATTAGTCTTTTTAATTATATTTCTAGCATAAAATGCTTTGCCACATTTCAGCTATTGAGTACCAAGATTACGTTATCCTTTTATTTATTCGTTCGGTATCTTCTCCATAAACAGGTGGTCAAATGATTTAAAATTATAATCAGTGTTATTATATAACACTGTAAAACGTCAAATGTTACTCCCTTATTGTAAACCATATACTAATGTGGTAGCTTGATAAACTAATTTAAAAAAATATTACTTTGCTGAATTGCCGTTTAATACATATATGTGATGATGACATAAAAAAACAAACAGAATTTTAGTACATTTTTATATTGTTCGAGAAAATAAAAGGTTTTATATTTATCACAATGAACTTCTTACATCATCTGTGCATAACCTCTGTCTTAATTGTTCAACTAGATTTTGCTTGTACAAACTTTCAATTAATTCACTTAGTCCAACAGCTTGTTTCATAAACCTGTGTAAATTATTCCAAGAATTTCCTAACCGATGATCCGTAATACGATCTTGTGGAAAATTGTAAGTTCTAATTTTTTCTGATCTATCCAAATTCCCCAAATGAGACTGACGAATAGAATCAATTAGATGCAACTGGGATTTTAATTGAATGTCACGGAGCCTTTAAAGAAGAAAATACACGGGAGGGAAAGGTAAATGACGATAAAAAGGGAATCGTAAAGCTCGGTGTCTGAAACAATGATTAAGTAAAATAAAGCGAAAATCACTCCAGAATTTACCCACCAGTAGAAAAAATATGCATCCTATGAGCCTTCAAAACTGCCAGCAGTTAATGCTTCGAAAAAAGGACTCCAAAGCAAAAACAAGTAGTAGCAAACGATGAATAGAAATCACAAACGTTTCTCCTGAAAATGAAAACTAATCAGTTGCATTCGCAGAGGTTCTTTAATCTAGTCCGTTAACTTTTTAGGTAATGTAACTTGATAAAATAGCAGAGGGAAAAGCAGGAGGTATCAGTAAATAACAACAACAGATATTTTCCCAAGAATATATAATCATACTCATACACCTGGTACTCGCACAATTTTAAGCCAGAGCAAGGAGAGCAAGCAATGCTCACTGATTATCCGAATTGAAGCAGGTGGTGTTGCGTTCTATCTCTATTTAGTAATTTACGATACAATAACTTCACCGACCTGATACCAAATCCGAACGAGGCGTCGGCAAGTTGCAAAATATGTTCCGAAAAGGAACTGCGGGATCCATATGTAAACAAAAATACTATTTTACATAAAATTCACATTAGGATCTTCTTACACTTTCTGGAATGTTCGTTAGCGTTGACTGAACAAAACGAATTACTGTAAGTCGATGTAAGCATGTGAGCACGACTTAATTAGGATAGCATCTGGTTGACAAAGGGATTGATGTTCGAAGCCTACTATCTAATGTTTGGAAACAGTAATTCAACCACTAAGGAGTGACTTCAAAAAACGATCAAAGCAGGATCGCATACTATGATGAACATAAAATTCAGTATAACACAAAATACTATGTTTTATGCAACTGGTTTGAGTCTCGTGCGAATATACAGAGAATTGACCAAGGTTAGAAATGTAAATTGTCGGATGTTGAGTTAGTGGTTTAAACGCCAGACGTTCTTTGTGAAACTCGAAACGATCACCTCGTAAGGTAGTAGATACGTACGGTTGAGGAGTCGCATGTAAATATGCGACAAGCGTCTAGCGCTCCCTGGTTTTCAGATCAATTCGTCAGTCGACTTTACTAGTTTGAACTACTACAAGATACAAAAGTATCAATAGTCAATAGAACATATCCCGTAGCAAATGAATCACTGATCATAATGAAAATAAGAAATACAATCATTGAAAACAAAATAAAAACTAAACTAACTTTTCTTTTAACATGCCTAAGGCATGCTTTTTATTTGTATGTTGATGTCGTTCACGTTGACACGAGACAATTATCCCAGTAGGTAAATGTGTGAGACGAACTGCACTAGTTGATTTGTTTAGATTTTGACCACCAGGACCCGTTGGACGATGAAATTCCCATTTCAAGTCATCATCAGATATATCAACATCAACCTTTTACAAAGGAGGTATGATTCACAAGAATACTACCCGTAATCAGTAAGATTAAAATCATGCAATGAAATGAAACCGTCGCATAAAGTAGAAGTCAAGAGATTTTAACGAAAGTTGCATAGTATTACTAAGCAGCTGTTTGTGTTTGCAGTTATTAAATTGACACATTCTATATAGTAATAGGTTTCCCTTAAACCACATAAGATACCCATAGAAGAAATCTTCGGTTTGGCAATTCAAGTACACAATCTAGGAAGTTTTTGCAAAATCAAACCTGAATGGTATAACTAATTAATGAGTTGCGAGATTAGAAATAGAGATTTATGTACAAGATGTTGGCCAGTTCAAACTACGAGATTGTATCAACTAAAACTAGTGTAACATTCTGTTTACATAACTATTTACAATTGGAATGTTCTACAGAGCAACAACTAACTGATAAGAAGAGGAGATCATTAGTTTTTGAGATGGTGTCTTGGTGTGAAAGAAATCTGTATGGTACTGGCCTCTGTAGGTCCAATGCAACCCCTTGGTTGGGGTCCTAAAGATAGTGAAACTCGGTGGATCAAAACGTAGTCATATATGACATAGAATAGAAGCCACTGAAGATTCTGCAGTGGTTTTTGTTTACGCTCTCCATAAAACGAGAGTCTACAAAGAGCAAACATGAGTTTTAGGAAGAAGGAAGAATTATTCAAAATGGCATGATGACATTCACTTGATATATTACTTCGAATCCTAAACAATTTATTGTGAGGTCCCTCATTATCTAAATCTTATGCCTTTCATTTAAGTTAGTAATTTTCTCATGAGAAGCTCTTTCGAATTGTTGTTCACCCTTAGTAATTTGAACTGTTCCTAGTAGCTGCTCACTAATTTTCAGCTAGATTATACAATTGCAAGAAACGCTATCAAGATTCGCTACACCACACAAGGACAGATAACGTTGTATCATTTAGTCAGTAATTTATGTGAATGAATGATTAGGCAGTGTTTATATTCATTTAAGTCAGTGAAGTCTATATTTTCCCTGCTTGTTTTAAAATTAATTTTGAATTTGTTACCTTAGGTTTTTGTTTCTTTCACTCAGGATAGTATGATGTGAAGTGATCATGCTGTTTTAAGAATGAATGTGGTAAATAGGCTATCTGCATTCCCTAAGATAAATAATAATACACATAGGTAATTAGTCTAAATAAGTTCATTATATTGAAAACGTAACCTAGTCTTAACTTAGTATTATACCAAGACTGTGTTATTTACAATTAAACTAACGCATAGATTTCTATCTAAGATAATAAACAATGAAAATCGGTAATAATAAAGTGCATTTATTCCAAAATACTTACATCGCCATAATTAGGCTGAATAGATACAGCTACTGTACTAGTGTGGATTTTATTTTGACTACTGGTGACCGGAACACGTTGAACTCGGTGAACACCAGCCTCCCATTTTAACTGACCGTAAGCACCAAGTGACAATATACCAGATTCCGCAGTTGGCTCACCTTGAATTTCAACTCGAACATATGAAAGTGACTTTTCATTATGCGAAGGAGTACATTCCTCACTTGACATTACAGTTTCTTGTTTAATATTAAAAGACCAGTTTCGTTGTATAGCAAGAGCCTGGTACATAATGAGTAAATCATGAGCAAATAAACCAGCCTCTTTACCACCAGCACCAGCAAATAATTCCATTATTACAGTTGATTCTAGATCACGCTGATCAACTGGAAGAAGCAAGTTCAGGAGCTATAATGTTAAGTACAAAACTCAAATGTATTTGATTATAATTTACTACAAAATTATGACATATTTTTCACTTTGCTTTCTTCTAAAAGTCGTATTAATCATATACACTCGAGATCAATTTGCTTACTACAAAGAAAGACAAAACTTTTGAAGTGCGATCTAAGTTACATATATTTATCAGGATACAGAAAACAATACATTGTATTCTCACGGTAACCAATAATCAACTGTATGTTCAGATTGCGTTTACTGTTGGTTATAAATTAAGGTGGCACAACTTAATAAGGGGATTTTCTTCGTGTCCGTAATTAAACTCAGGAGTAATAGTGGCCTTTGCCTTGTAATTTTATTTTTTTTAAAACGCATACAATCATTTTGACGAAGATTATGTATTACATATAGTCAAGAAAGATGGTTAAATATGTCTTCAGTATAAACACGGAACAACACTACTCACAGAGCTTAAACGAAATTGGTTTGATGTTCATATTAATTTATGACGGAACACTAAATATGATAACTAGTTTAAGTGACTCGACACTGTATGCACTAAGTTTTGATGATAGGTGGCTGGAGGCAAGCAGCAGGAAACCAGGCTGAATTTCACTTACGTGCTAGTCCAGCACTTGTTAGAAATACATACTCCTAATTGTGGTGGAACTAACACTTTCCTATGGTTTCGCACCCGAGTCCCTGGTCAAACATGATACTGTTCATTACTCAGTGATCAATAAATATAAATGTTTTGCTTTTATAGGGATTCAGTTGGTGGTCCGAATAGCTTAGTTGTAACAGTGAAATACTGCAAAGTTGATTTACTTAGGTTCGAATTTCAATAAAATTATGTTTTCTCCATAGATCGCGAGTAAAGCTTGCTGACTAGTGGTAAACAACATAGAACACAAGTAGAGGGCTTTACATAAAATGTAATTTACTTTAACATAATAACATGCTTTTGAATACATCAAAAGT
This sequence comes from Schistosoma japonicum, assembly GCA_025215515.1. Classification (NCBI taxonomy): domain Eukaryota; kingdom Metazoa; phylum Platyhelminthes; class Trematoda; order Strigeidida; family Schistosomatidae; genus Schistosoma; species Schistosoma japonicum. The sequence goes on along the minus strand of CM046062.1, from coordinate 42,331,037 downwards.
GAACGTGACAATGATTATGGTACAAGATCTTGTACTGGTTTTCGAGAATATTAGAAATTCTATGAAATCTAGCCAGTGCCTTTCACAAATACTTGATCAAATAAAATAGCCTTTAACAACAGGAAACCATTCCAATGAATGAACTAAACTTTACTATTTAAAAGCGAAATGAAGTTCGTGTCAAATGTAAAATTACATAAAATGTGAACTGGTCAACCTGAGTTAAGGCAAACTGTTAATGTTAACCTAGATATAATCAATAAACATTTAATCATATACACAAACTTATTAAAGTGTTACATTATGGAAATAGTATTTACTTCCAAGAGATTGTAATAATACCGTCGGAAAAGCTGGGATTAAATTTCAATAAAACCATTAAAGTGATATATACAAATATTCGGGGATAAGATAGATTTGAACATAATACATAGTGACAAGACACCATATGATGAATAAAAATATTAAACTAAACGAATAAATAAAATATATGTTTATAAAACAGAGAATAATCGGAAACCTTTTTTTCTAAAGCTTCACGTAGAATATTTCGTTGTTTATGTTCTAATTCAGCAATCGCTTTTAAATCATTGACATCATCTTCAGCATCAGTACCGACGATATCTAAATAAATATCAGTCAAAAAGAAAAAAATTGGTTATGATGTACAGCAAGATAAGAAATTTTCAAACTATGTACAACTATATTTCTGACAATTTTATTAGGTGGCTTACGTACAATTAAGGGAGTTGCTACGTTAGGCGTTTATGAAAAGTAGTCGATAGGATACTTTAGACCTACACTCATTATCAAGGTGTACATATAACCTTGATAGAACTGACGCATCAAAGGGTATGAAAACGGTGCCACCCAGCTTCACAATCAGACAAATAGTAAGATCACTAAGATCAGTGGTCAAACTGTAAACTTGATCAGTAGAATTCAAAACTAAGGAGTAAACAAACATTATATTAGATATAACTTAATGATCAATCAATGTACGTTGTTGTTACTACTTGACTTTCACACTAGCTCAGATGAGAAGTAGAGCATTGTAATAATACCTTCAATGTACATCTGAAAAACAATTGTTTAGACTAACTGATAACATAAATAATCAATTATCAAAAATATAATTAGCATACCTGTTATTTATTGTCCTACCCGCTTAGTATTCTACTATTCGACAACGACCGCGACTGGATCCCAAATCAGAACAAGAGTAGAACAGGTAGTAAGATGTATTGAGAAAATAACGGCAGGAGGCAAAAGGCAAAGTCAAGCAAAATGATTTACACTAGGGTTTTCATAAACAATGGTATCGAGTATTCTAGAAACTTCCCGATTGGTCGTTGGCTCTAGTTGGCTAAAAATCGACCAATCACAGCACAGCTTCGTGAGCATGTTTTGAGCGTGCTTTAATCAGGCTCGTCTCGTGCCAACACCTCCCCTTTGAAAAGATCCATAGGATCTGGTGTTTGGATTCACCTGCAACCGTTGTACTGTTTTGTGCTTCCGATGTCCTCCCCCACGAAAAACTGTGGGATCCTTGCATTGTAGCCAGATCATCACTTTATCTTCTTGTTCATGTATAGGAGTGTCTAATGAAGGACATGACACATTACAAACACTGTTGATGGGCATATCCATTATTCCAAGTTTATCTAGCATATCTAGACCAAGAAGATCAAGGTATGGTCGCTCTGTTAGATAGCATATTCCTTTACAGCTATTTCCATTGAAGGAAAATTCACACTGTAATTCGCCAACCAGTTTCAGAACTCCTCCAGATGCGTTTCTAGCAGTTTTCTTAGATGGCTTTATTGGAGGATTCCCAAGTAGGTTATATGTTTCTCTAGACACTAAGGTGATGTCGGATGCTGTGTCGATTTGCAGCCGAGCTGATATGCCGTTAATCTGGATAGTAACATACTTTCTCCGAATATTATGATCTGCTTGAAAGGCTGCTACCAGAGAAAGTGATTGAGATTCGACTGGCTTCACCACGTGTCGAGGACGTTTATGTTTCTTCTTGGGCTGAGACATACGATTCGGTGGACAATGATTTTCTTTATGTCCACGTTTCTTGCATATCTGACATTTATGCTTCTTGAACGGGCAGAATCGTACATAGTGTCAATCACCACATAACCAACATGCAGTCGTTGGTTTACTATCACTTGTTCTCGGTTTTTGAGCTTTTAACCTAGTAATAGCATTGACACTACTGTAGGTTAAATTAGGATTTACCTGTTCTATTAGCTGATTGTCATGTTTGATGTTTTGTATCCGCTTACACTCATCTGTCAATGTTCTGAGTGTGATGTTAGGATCTTGATCCAGTCGAGTTAAGAGTCTAGTTCTAATCTCAGCATCTTGTGGTGACTGAAGGGCTTTGATGAATATAAGGCATTTAAATTGGTCTTCTGTCAATGAGCGTAACTTGAACCGTTCACACTCTCTGTTGACCATGTCTGCTAGAGCACCATATTTATCGGTTTCGCGTTTCACCAATTTAAGACACTGATAACGAATACTAAACAATGAGGATGATTCGCCGAATATCTGAGATAACTGAGCTACGGTCTCCTCGAAACTGAGCTCTCGAGGTAACTTTGGCAATATATGGTCAGTAAAGCGTGCATATTCATTACTTCCCAGCTTACGCGTCAACAATCGAGTCTTCCATGCGTCATCTTGTTTACAGAATACTATACTAAATGTATCTTCCCAACGCTTGAACCACATGGGGAAGGTATTTCCATTTTCAGGGTCATAATAGAATTCTGGTATGCTGCTGGCAACTCCATCACAAGAAGTGCTTGAAACAGCATAGGAACTCGAGCAGTGGATGTTCATCTGTTGTGTCAGAGTTTCTAACAGCCGCATTTGTGCATCAAGTTGGGCTTGCTGTTGTTGTAGTATTCGATTGAGCTGGTCATCTGATATCGGCATTTTGAATGTATTTTTCCTTTTTCCCCGTCGCCACTGTTATATATTGTCCTACCCGCTTAGTATTCTACTATTCGACAACGACCGCGACTGGATCCCAAATCAGAACAAGAGTAGAACAGGTAGTAAGATGTATTGAGAAAATAACGGCAGGAGGCAAAAGGCAAAGTCAAGCAAAATGATTTACACTAGGGTTTATATAAACAATGGTATCGAGTATTCTAGAAACTTCCCGATTGGTCGTTGGCTCTAGTTGGCTAAAAATCGACCAATCACAGCACAGCTTCGTGAGCATGTTTTGAGCGTGCTTTAATCAGGCTCGTCTCGTGCCAACACCTCCCCTTTGAAAAGATCCATAGGATCTGGTGTTTGGATTCACCTGCAACCGTTGTACTGTTTTGTGCTTCCGATGTCCTCCCCCACGAAAAACTGTGGGATCCTTGCATTGTAGCCAGATCATCACTTTATCTTCTTGTTCATGTATAGGAGTGTCTAATGAAGGACATGACACATTACAAACACTGTTGATGGGCATATCCATTATTCCAAGTTTATCTAGCATATCTAGACCAAGAAGATCAAGGTATGGTCGCTCTGTTAGATAGCATATTCCTTTACAGCTATTTCCATTGAAGGAAAATTCACACTGTAATTCGCCAACCAGTTTCAGAACTCCTCCAGATGCGTTTCTAGCAGTTTTCTTAGATGGCTTTATTGGAGGATTCCCAAGTAGGTTATATGTTTCTCTAGACACTAAGGTGATGTCGGATGCTGTGTCGATTTGCAGCCGAGCTGATATGCCGTTAATCTGGATAGTAACATACTTTCTCCGAATATTATGATCTGCTTGAAAGGCTGCTACCAGAGAAAGTGATTGAGATTCGACTGGCTTCACCACGTGTCGAGGACGTTTATGTTTCTTCTTGGGCTGAGACATACGATTCGGTGGACAATGATTTTCTTTATGTCCACGTTTCTTGCATATCTGACATTTATGCTTCTTGAACGGGCAGAATCGTACATAGTGTCAATCACCACATAACCAACATGCAGTCGTTGGTTTACTATCACTTGTTCTCGGTTTTTGAGCTTTTAACCTAGTAATAGCATTGACACTACTGTAGGTTAAATTAGGATTTACCTGTTCTATTAGCTGATTGTCATGTTTGATGTTTTGTATCCGCTTACACTCATCTGTCAATGTTCTGAGTGTGATGTTAGGATCTTGATCCAGTCGAGTTAAGAGTCTAGTTCTAATCTCAGCATCTTGTGGTGACTGAAGGGCTTTGATGAATATAAGGCATTTAAATTGGTCTTCTGTCAATGAGCGTAACTTGAACCGTTCACACTCTCTGTTGACCATGTCTGCTAGAGCACCATATTTATCGGTTTCGCGTTTCACCAATTTAAGACACTGATAACGAATACTAAACAATGAGGATGATTCGCCGAATATCTGAGATAACTGAGCTACGGTCTCCTCGAAACTGAGCTCTCGAGGTAACTTTGGCAATATATGGTCAGTAAAGCGTGCATATTCATTACTTCCCAGCTTACGCGTCAACAATCGAGTCTTCCATGCGTCATCTTGTTTACAGAATACTATACTAAATGTATCTTCCCAACGCTTGAACCACATGGGGAAGGTATTTCCATTTTCAGGGTCATAATAGAATTCTGGTATGCTGCTGGCAACTCCATCACAAGAAGTGCTTGAAACAGCATAGGAACTCGAGCAGTGGATGTTCATCTGTTGTGTCAGAGTTTCTAACAGCCGCATTTGTGCATCAAGTTGGGCTTGCTGTTGTTGTAGTATTCGATTGAGCTGGTCATCTGATATCGGCATTTTGAATGTATTTTTCCTTTTTCCCCGTCGCCACTGTTATATATTGTCCTACCCGCTTAGTATTCTACTATTCGACAACGACCGCGACTGGATCCCAAATCAGAACAAGAGTAGAACAGGTAGTAAGATGTATTGAGAAAATAACGGCAGGAGGCAAAAGGCAAAGTCAAGCAAAATGATTTACACTAGGGTTTATATAAACAATGGTATCGAGTATTCTAGAAACTTCCCGATTGGTCGTTGGCTCTAGTTGGCTAAAAATCGACCAATCACAGCACAGCTTCGTGAGCATGTTTTGAGCGTGCTTTAATCAGGCTCGTCTCGTGCCAACAATACCAATCTTTGTCATTAACTTTCGGTCAAAAATTTTAGAGCCCAATTTTTAGAAACATTCAATTTTTTATCAAATGAATTACAACTGTGCGATTTTAGGATTGTATGACAATTGTTAGTAAAATAACAATTTTAAGAAGGCTTCCAGTTTATGGAGGGTTAATATGACACAAATTAAGGAATAGAAAAACACTACAATAACTACTGTTTAAACAAACTTAACAGTTAGGATATTATTAATATGATCATTTTAAAGATCAATAAAATATTGTGATACCACATCACATCACATAATTCAATGAAGATAAACAGAAAGACGAATCACCTGCGACTAATTGTTCTACCTCTTTGTCAGCTTCAAGTAGTATATCCAATTCTTCAATCACATCCACTAATGGTCTCAATTTCTTCCAACTCTCGGATAAAGATAACCTAAGAAAAAAAAGAATGATGTAAGCTAAACCTATTTTCATTAATATTGAAAAATATAGGAAATTATTATTAATAATTATCAGATTGATATAATTAGCTATAGTCGTTAAAATACCTATGAAAACTAGAGACTATCAAAAGAATATTTCATTATTATTCTTGATTTTTAGGTAACGGTCATCTTAAATATTAGGGTAGAACGAGCGTAGGTTGAAAATAAAAAATAGTGAACTTAAAGCCAGTAATTTGACCACGATGCCTTTTTAGAAGACTTTGAAGTCACTAGGTTAAATTCTGACTAAGATGCTCGGTTGTTATAAAAATCTGAATTACAGCAACACATATAAGAGGATAATAGTATTCTTAATTAGATCTTCAAACTTCACTCTAATAAACAGTAAAATTTATATGCAAATAAAAAAAGTTATTAGGCCAACTGAAAGCAATTTGTGAGTTATTGGTAACAACGAAATGAGTTATATAAAATTAATCATAGTCAGTGAAACGCACCATTGGATGGCATGGTGACGGGTGAGCTAGTAGATATAGAAAAAATGAAACAGTATCAATAAATACTTTAACAATCGAATACAGAAGTTGTGGGGATTCGAGCTAAGAACACTAACCAGTGTATTCGAAAGGAATTCATCAAGCCCTTGTCTCGCTACAATTTGCGTCAACTATTGCATTCTTAATTGTTTCACTCTGTTCTCTCACTTTACGCATCTTCCGTTTTGTATCTTCTTTAATTATATATTATTTTAAATGTCTGATCCAATTAGGCTTCAACAGGCTTCAATTGTTGAAATATTTATTCATTTCGTCTCATTATTCCTATGTCTACTAGCTCACCCATCACCATGCTATCTAAGAGTATGATTCACTGACTATGATTGATTTTGTATGATTCGTTTTGTTGTTACCAATAACTTACAGATTGCTTTCGATTGGCCTAATAAATTTTTCTATTTGCATATAAATACTACTGTTTATTAGAGTAAAACTTGGAGGTCAAGTTAAAGACAATATTGTTCGCTTGTGTTGTTCAAATTCCCGAAAACGAGGATTTTCAATATAAAAATCTGAATATCATAATTTTTTCGACTATATCAAATCTTGATGAAAATCACAGCGAAGGTTTACATCTCTAGCAGTTAATTAGTAGTAAGAAAGTAAATGCACTGTTAATGTCTTTAGCAAAATGAAATTACGAATGCTGTAAATCAAAAAACAATAAAATTTTATGATTTGAAAAGAGAAAACATGTTTGCACATAGGGAAGAAAAACTAGAAGCTACCCATGCCAACAACTTAATATGAAAGAAACTGCATTTTCGATTAAATGAGTCTATATTAATATCTATCTAGTATTGTTTTTAAGTAGGTGTAGGAACATATAAAGTCAAAATAATGTTTCTTGAATTACAAGTTATATTTTGACCTAACAAATTGGAGGGACTAAAATATTGAGTAAAATATCCATTATGTAGTACGGTACTTTATGCTGGTTAACATTTCATAACATCAGTAAAATATAGAGAAATCTGACAGAAAACGATAATATTAACAGTGACTGTACCTGTAACAAAGATTATAAAGAACAAGCACGATAGAAAATGAATTGAGAGTAAGAAGGCGTGGAATAAATTAGTGTCAGACAATTAGACGATGGCAAAAAACAGTCAGCTCGAGCTAATGTAATTCATCTCAGTTTACATTATAAATTTTTCAACCCCGATTCAAATAGGATACGTACAAACAAGATGTCTGATAAAACAAAAAAATCGTTATATCGTGATTTTTTTTTCTAAAATTGTAGCTGCGGTTTACTAAGGTAAATAAATTAGCGATTACATCCTCAGTCACCAAAACAGCAACAGATAATAATGCACTTGTGGCAATTTATAGAAATACTTTCAGTCCATACTGAAAAGTCAAGCTTGCAGATACGAAAAAGTTGCTAGATTCATAAAATATTCAGTTTCTTTAAATTATATTATAATTTAGATATCCAGTGTTGGCTGAAGGTGGAAACGAATAGTTGATGTAAAGCTTCTACTAAATCAAATAATTAACTGAAGTAAATTCAAGTGATTTCAAACAGTAGATGTGGATCTTGGTGGAATTTGAAATAAATGATTTCGTATATATCATCGTTATTAGCTATCAAATAAGCTGAAATTGAATCCATGCCCAATAGTCAGTATACTATAAAATATATAAAGTCAATCCTAAATATACTTAATAACGTATCTTATTTTATCTATCTAGTGATTTTCGGCTCCACCTAGACAGTCGGCCTTAAATTACTAAATACAGTATATCAAATCTTTGTTTTTAATTTTAGGTTCCTTGCTGTTAGATCGGATTCATAAAATTTCCTAGATTTAAAAGGAAACAAGCTATAAACAATTCAGGAAAATACTTCAAAATAAAGTGATGTACAAATTTGTCGTGAACAACTATGCAACGAATTTTTTTCAGTCCATTGTAGAAAGACAGATGATCACTAAGTGACTTAGAGGAGACAATGACGGTTCAGGTTATTGCTAACCAAAAGTAATTTGGGACCAATGTGGAGCCCTAATCATGTTTTTGAGCGTTTAACGTGGATTTATCAAACAATTTAACATGCGGATAATCATTAATAGATAATTCAATCTAAAAACCTTTTTATCAAAATATATACTGTGATTTCAAATCCTACTCATCTACTATATTTTTAACAATCAAACAATAGTACACCCATTCAGACAATAAGTGCGACTAATATCTTAGAGCAAAAAACATCGTAGTGCCTGTGTTGGCTATTATATTTACATCCTGGATATCATAACTCCCCCCCCCCACCAGGAAAACTACGGATATTTATTTAGCTAAACACAAGATCTACTCTTTGCCATATTAGAAATGGAGAAAGGTAAATAATTGGAAAAACATGACCACTGAGCCTAAAGGCGATGTGGAAAGTTACATAGTCCTTTTCAATAAATGTAATTAAAATGATAATAAAAAACCACAAGGCGTTAAGTCAAATAATAAAATATATAGAGGAAGATACTTACAGATAGAGAGATTTGGGCCACGGCAGCCACTGCTTATGGTAAGTATATGCTTGCACGAAGTGGTTTTTCAGAAACCTTATAACCATGTGGCGCACGGTTTAGAATTAAACTTTAATTATTAAAACCCATTAGTCTGTTAATAGCTACAACTCAGACTGTAAGTCATTTCAAAGAATTAGATCAAACTCCACTGACGAAGCCAGTTTTCATCCTATTTTTTACTTACTATAGACAGATAGACAGATACAACGCAGAACTTCGTACGTACGTACATCAGTTCAGGTCGCCATACCACATCAGCACAGAGACGCAACTGTCAGTTCAAATCCAAGAGTGATAACGATAATAGGAGTATTAGCAGTAATGCAGAGAATTAGGGAGCGAAGATATGATTCGAAAAGTATAATTCAGTGAGATAAATTTGAAAGGAGAAAGATAGAGAATTCGGAAGGTTAGATTTTGAGAGAACACAAAGAGTGGATGCACCTGCGCCATTGCGAACGATTCTGAGCCATGTCGTTCAAGGTCTCTAACCATTGGTGACTTTCGTCTCGTGGACCCCAACCACGCAGCCTACATCTACCAACATGACTTAGTCTGCTTGTCAGTGACTTCATCGATTTCTGCCATGTTTTCGTTTGGCCGCCCCTAGCTTTCTTCCAACCTATTCCTACGCCGCAAAACATAGCTCGTCGAGGCAGTCGGTAGTTAGACATGCGTAACACATGTCCCAACCACCTCAACTGATGAAGTTTCAATGCTTCATCTATTGACTTGCCCTCCTTTCCTAGAACCCGTTTCCTAACGACAGCATTGCTCACTCGGTTGTCCCATGATACACGAGCAATGCTTCGGAGACACCTATGATCGAAGACCAGTAACCTACGAATGTCCTCTACTCTTAACGGCCATGTTTCGCTACCGTATAGTAGGACAGAGCGAACTGCTGCACGGTACACTCGTCCTTTTGTTAGCAAGCGGATATCTCGCCTGCGCCATAAGTGACGCAACTTGGCAAAAGCCAATCGAGCTTTCTGTATCCGTGCTGAGATTTCGTCAGTCACCAGGCCATCATCACTGATGAGACTACTACTAATACTACTACTACTTACTATCCAGCTATCTGAGTCGTTACTGCGTTGATCAGTCATTTTTTCAAGATTATGAGAATTGAAATCTACCGTTTGAATACAATTTATCTCCCAAAGCTCAGTTATACATAATAATATCATTATAATTCCCTACTAATTGGAATAACAGTGTTTATTGGGTTATTTAATTACAACATGAAACCATAAAAGGATGAGTAGAACAAGAGAATCAGGAAACAAACGGAAAATAAGAATGATATTAATGTCCACATAAAAAAACTGCAAACGATTACATCAATAAGGAGGTTACTTTGTGACCTTGACTACTGAAAAGCCAACATTTACCACAAGACTAAAGATAGTACTTCATAAATTTAAATGCTTACCTCGATTCTTTCAACTTAAATAACTCTATAAGGTAAGCCTAGGGCTGACTTAGTTCAGGTGGAACCTATGACAACCACTTAGACGAATGCTGAGTTTTGCATTTTCTGAATCGGTCAAAACAATACGCTTCCTCGCTTTATGCTTGCCAACTTATAAAAATCTGCAAAATACAAAATTTAACTGGCTATCCAATTACTAACACGAGGTGCTAATACCAACGACTGGATAAGGTACATTTATTTGAACTACGCATGACGCAGTCGAGTAATTTAAAAGGTTTCGTTTCTATACTTAGTAAAAATAGAAGACTAGTGTAGTTCTCAACTTACAGATCGCAGTCGCCTGCCCCAGATGTCATGAGTTTACTGATGTCTTCATACTTGGATATTGTATTTTTTTTAAAAGCGTCAAATTGTTCCACAAGATCTTTTGGCAACCATGACAAACTAACAGTACACAAACCGGAATTAGATGCAGGGAAACGAGAGATGCCACGAAATCGATGTATGCGAGAACAAAATTTCAGTGTATGCATGCCTGTGAAGAAACAAAAGTTCTAAATTATACATATGAGTGAAAGTCAGCACACAAGCATGTGTATTCACTATTTATTTAAAATAAACAAAATCAGTTTCTATTTCACATTCAGATGTCTCAGTGCTATTTTTCGTTGACCATACTCATTTCTTCCAAAAGCCTCCTCATCATTTAGCTCGTTTGAAATAGGTGCATCTAACAAATGCCCGGACTGTTGCGACATAGGAACCCAAACTTGTTTCCCATAAGCTTCAAATAATGAAAAATGGCCTAAAATTTGTTTTATCTGCAAAAATATTACGTGAGAATGGTGCTTACTTTCTCTTCACTAAGAAAATACGATTCACTTAAACTATCAACAGACGAGACGCCCTTCTGATGAGACTTGATTAGCTCAACAGCTTGACGCATAGCAAGCCGCCCTCTTGGAACTGATTCTGGAACAATAAAGCCAAAATCTTTACTAGGCACAGGATAAGGGTCAAAGCCATCGTATTTCTAACGAACAATGCCATAATACCACCAGAATACAAACCTTTGGAAATTTGCGCGTGGTGTTGTCAACGTATTCTATACCTTCAGGCAATATCCCTTTAGTTAAAGTCCTTGATACTACCTCCAAAGAGTTGACGTTTTTATCCAATTTTGGATTTTGCATTGATAATTCTTCATAATGTTCGTCTGTGACTAAAACTGTGCCTGGATGCCGTGGAGGCAACTTAAGACCGTGTTTGTTTGCTTCCAGATGTTTTATGACTCTGTCTTCTAAGTTATAACTTGTCACAAAACGCCGAACTGATGACAGCACTTTCCCCATTATTCTATTGTTTATTCTGCGCGGAAGGTCGTACAGCATCCAATACTTATAAACTTTTGCCAACGTAGTTTAAACTAATTGATTTGTTATTTCTCACTACTTGGTGTTGATGTTTCTAGTAGTATCTACTGTTGATGTTCCAAATACTCGAGTATGCAATACCATTCTGTGGTGGCAGTTGGTTTTCAGACTGATGTCGTTAGAAAATGGATGCATGTATAACTCAGCCTCTTCTTGCTTAACAGAGTTAGCGAACTGTCGTTTCCTGATACTAGCATTTAAATGAAGAGAGCGTTCTTGGATTTGAAAGGTTCAGTACTGGTTAAATTGCTTCTGAAACTGAGAAGTAAAGTGGTTAATTTGAGAGTTAGGAATAGAAGTTGCTCCTACCGTATTGTCTTTCAATATCCATAGAATCTAAATGTACGTCAAGCCTTCTTTTAAGTGATTTACTGGAAGGCGCCAACACAATCTTTATAGGTAGGGATTTTCATAGTTTGCTTACCCTGACTTTCATTTATTTCAAATAGTTGTTGACGAAATATAAAAGCTTTCTTTTCACGGGATTCTGTGTCTAATAGCAGTGGACCATCAGTCCCACCGGGTACAGACCTGAGTATATTAAAAACCATAGATAAAAGGTGTGTTATCAAGCTAATACAAGAATGCTGCTCTGAGTCCTCAAGAATAAATGGAATAGAATTTAAACCGACATAAGGACCGGTGCATAAAGAGTTACAGGATTTGGCTGTTATTAATGGAAAGAATTTATGCTTGCATTTCAGCTAACTACACTTTTTTTCTCTAAGACGTGTCATCAAATTCATTTATAATAAGTGTTATGATCGGGACCCCTATGATAGGGTGAGGAATCAGGATCCCAATCCGCTGATTCAACTCATTGTAACTTTAGGACCTCCTACTTTCGCACCAAGTTTATTGAACATTTAGTTACGACATTACTTTTGTTGCTCAAATTATAAGCTTTTCACAGACTCAATAACTACTGTCATATTTACTTACCTTTCTGAGTTTACTACACACTTATTGTCCCGTTTTCTGTACGAAACTTCCCACTCCAACCCCTCCCGCTGAATTCGGTAATAAATTTATTTTGTATTTCTTATCACTGGATTGTCCAAAATGTTCTATATAAAAGCATTTGTTCATACTAAATAAGTCATTCGGTACTGTCTCCAATTTGCGGGCGTTTCGTTCCCTCTCTCTGCTTGTGGGCAAGCATACCCACACTGACTCAGATCAAACCAGTCAGCGTCTTAGTGGTCAAAATGTATAAACTCTAGGAGCAGGTCTAATTGGTTCATTCTAACCCAAGGCCTATGCTACACTTGTCTCGGAAGCTCGTATAGTGTCTTCACACCAGCAGGTAAAACACTGTTTCCATACTCTATATAATGAAATCGACACTACTGAAAATATAAAGGAAATTCATACTGTTAAACTGGCTGAAAACATACTTAAGAACAGGGAATGCGAAACTGGCTTGAATGGCACTTTTGTGGCAGTTAGATGTTCTTTCTAGATGATGGGGGACTAGGACACAATCTTTTCTTTACTAGTGACTCGCTCATGAAAAGAATATTCAAAGTGTGTTTGGTACATATTTTACCGCAGATGAACAACTTTGAACAGTTGAAAGTTAGCCCATTCTCGTCTACCAAACTTTAAAGTAAACTCAGTTGGTGCTTAAGTTCCAACCAATCCTCCTGGTTGCTAACTTTCCGATAGTTTAATAATGTCAGCAAACAGTAGTGGTTAAGCTATATTTTTTAAGGTACGTAGTTTATATATATTAGAAAGAGGAGTAGTCCTTGGACTGGGTTTAGAGAAACACTACCGTAACATCCTATAGCCTAAGAAAACGAGTAAATAAATCCCCCTCCCACCTAGGATAACTGTCAATCATAATAAGACCCAAACCAGTTTATTAGCGAAGGTCTAATGCCTGTATGGACCAGTAAGTGGATAAGATAACCATGAATAGCTCGATTGAACGCTTCTGAAAAATCAAAGTATGCAGCATCAACGATACTTTTTTAATCAAGGATGGTAGCTTGTTTGTGATGCAGGCATGACTTTTCCTACAACCATGCTGTATAGAGGAAAAAAGTGATAGGCTCTAGGAAATCACTTAAAGTGATACAGATTTGGAATCTCATTATTTTAGACAGTATAGAAAAGAGAGCTACTGGCTGGCGATTCGTGAAGTCATTACGTCTGTTTCTTTTGAAGATCGGAGTGATATGTGCCAGCCTCCAGTTACCTGGAACCCTGGCACAATTTAAGCGTGGTTGTACCTGACAGCCCCCTCAATGAGTTTTTGATTTAGTGTATTCAAATAAACCTGAATATTTGACAAGTTAAAAGAATCGAGGTTCAATCGAATCATCTACACCACTCTAAGTGTAGTTATCAAGTTGATTTTTAAAAGATTGAAGTCCACTAGGATTAAAATGTTGGTACCTTAATTTGAGAGATCGATTCGCTGATTCCAACACCCGGTTACCATACTGGGGATCCGCAGCAAACTAAAATAAATGACTCCGATTTGACATTTTATGAAACTCAATAATTTCACAGAACACTAAATGCTCTCTTAGAGGCTGTAGGATTCTTATGTGCTAACTGGAGGTGACAATAAGCAGGAACTTTCAATGACAATAATGATTTGTTCCTGAATCAGGCACACACTGGCTTTGCAAGCATGATCATTTTGATACATAAATCATAATATAATGACATGTAGTGAAATTTAACAGATAAGGTTTTAATACTGTGACAAACACTTACTAAATACTGCAAGCAGTTAAGCATAGAATTCCAAATTAGTTATGTATAATAATGGTCATAGTAATAGTAGTAGGGTATAACAGAACAGTTGCACACAGTAATATAAAACAAACAAGTTCGATTTAGGTGGCATCTGTAGACAAAATAGATCGAGGTAAATAAGTCTTATAGGAGAAAATATGAGATTCCTAATCGTAAGAGGCAATAAACTTGTACATACATACTGTAGTATTTCTGGCAGTGTTTAAATGTGAAGAACCACCGTGGAAGATGAAAAATAGACAATCTTTCCGCGCCGCAAGAGTTGATAAGCGTAGATTTGTTGACGTACCAGTATCTACAAACATATAAATAGCTTCAGAAAAAAAGAAGTATAGGTTCTGCAGGAGATATAAATAATTTGTAAGTTAAGAAAGCCTCAGATTTTGAGCATATTACTACGGTTTGCTGTTGTGAGGCACAAGGTAGATAACCAGAAGAGAGAAAATTGTGGGGCTAGTTAATAAAACGTGGAAGGGATTTAAAAGTCCTATTGCCCACTGATAGCCTGTTCCATATTTGGAAAAATGTAACCAAGAAAAGCTAGCCGTAGGAGCGGTTTTAAAGGTGTCAACCGCAATGCTTAATATATGGTTACGATAGATATAAAACATTTTGAAGAGCGATCGTAGCTAATGTCGAAATTGCAGCAGGATGAAATTATTTTTACTTCCTCACCATATAAGCTGCTTTGGAGTAAAAAGCACGTAAAATTAGATCCAGAATGTTGTCACCTCTTGTGAGGTGGATGACGCATTGTCGCTAACCATGAATATTAATTTTGCACAAAAGTTCATTTTGCTTAGGTGGACCATAGTAGACATTCCAACTCATGTCTGGAAGGTCGGAGCTACCACAGATGAAATTACAGTCATTCGGAAGAGAAGAAGCGACAACGATTCTACGTGCAATTGAGGGTGCTTTCTAAAACTCCAGAGGGGTATCTTAACATACAGCAAACCAGTAGTGTGCCGTTTGAAAGATTAATGGCTGCCCTTATAAACTTTTTCACAGTATGGTGAGCTGAGTTACTAAGACTTATGGGAAAGAGTGAGCGTAGAAAGCAACCTAGGCAACCATCTTCTGTTTTTTCCTCCCGATCACAACGGTGATGAATGTATAAATAAATGTCAAGTCCATCACCCAAGCTATCGGTATGACACCAAGATTTTGTGGCTTTTAGAATGGGTAGGGCTAGATAGTAGGACAACCGTATCTTACCTATCAAAGACCCAGCATTAATGGGGTGATAGTATAAATAGGAGCTTTAAAACTTGTAAAAGCGTGTTAGGTCCTCAAAAGAATCAGGTGTCACATCACTACTCAGTATATCATGGTTAGTAGATGATTGATAACAAGGAAGTATTAAAGTTGACCAAGTAACGGCAGAAGGCAATTAAGTACCTTGTACCAAGGGATCTGATGAATAAAAAAACAGAAATGTTGGAGACTGATAAGACCTTGTTTGTGAAACAGTTGGAGGCGTTAAATAACCAAGACAATGCAGATTGTTTTAAGGCATCTATATATGTGGGAAGGGCTAAGACAGTAAATGATGTGACATATGGGACCATGAAGAGGGTGAAAGGATTAGATTATGGTTTACATGAAGACAAGCAAACGGACTGTATGTGGGCATTCAAGAAAATGTGTAAGGTACAGGGCTGCTATACATCATAGGAGCATGGCCAAGTAAACCGTGTTTATAGTGAGAAGAAATTCTGGGGAAGTTAATAGGTGAGGTGGTGTTGAGGTGTAAATACGAGTGCAATAATACTTTGGATTAGTACTTAAGGTTTCAAAAGGTATGAGGCTAAGGAGTCTTTCGTTGCTTGTAACTTGGCTGTCCGCTGATACCTGTTAGTAAGTTTGGTGGGTAATTATGTTTACTGTAGGCGGTGTTGTGACAATTAAAGTCATTGTTATTAGTATGGGGATTCATGGGTCTCATATGATGATGCTTTTGGGAGGTCAGGTTACTTAGGGTTTTGATTGTATATCGCACGGCAGAGTGATTTGTTTTATAAAGATGATAAGATATCAGAGAATGTGGCAAAAGCTTTGCTTTTGCATGCTTTTGGTGACATACTTACAGTCTCCTGGGTTTATTGGGAACGGTCTGGTGATGTCGAGTAACGTTGGGATGCTTTGAAATAAGATCTACGTCGTTTGTTCTCGTTGTGTAGTGCTTCGATAAGAACTAGCTTTCATATGATTAGATTTCAATAGTTTTTGTTATTTATTGTGTCTAAAATAGTTTCCTCGGAATAGAGACGTCCACAGCAAATGAAGTCACTATCCTTACGTTTAGTTATATCGGTAGAACTTTGATGGCTATAAGTTGTCATGCAGTCTGCTGATATATCTGTATAAACATATTCTGCTATATTCTTTGTACTTATTTTCGCAATCATTGGGCTAACAGGCTTAAACTGTTTATCATCCTGGCAGGTGACACTGATAGGAGTTATTTCAGGGTAGATGTGACTTTGTACTGCAGTTGCCACATATCTCCGTAAACTAAGTTGACATGGTGTCAGGTCAGGAGTGATTTTTACGTTTTTATAGGTAATCAGTGAGCTTATGTTCTTGCTTGATGTGAGAAATCTCTTGGCATATTGAGAACTGTTAAGCTTAAGTAGTAGTGGGCAAGTAATCTTATTTAATCTTTTTCAGGTACATTGCACACTATAACACTGTGAGAAGATACCACTCTTTTCACCACCTATTCAGTTACAGATTTTAATATTGGCGAAATTTTATCAACCTTCTCATTCCATAGAAACGTAAGTGATGATAGTTAGTTGAGTTTGTTAAAAATATTGGTGAGTGAATTTCGAACTGGCTTTATGTCATCGTGATTTTGTTTGGTGTCACTACGAAAATCATTCAGGAAGTAAAGCACTGTAACCTTTTAAAAGCTAGTTGGTCAAGTGAAGTCTAAATTGGGAATATAAAATTCTAACACGTCGACAGAATTAGGGGTTACTTAATTTATATCAGCAAGCCTGACAAGGAGTGGGTTTTTACAGATGGAGAAATTGAAGATATTTGGTGATATTGGTAGTAATAAAGACGTAAAGAGAGAAGCATAATTTTTAGCAAAACAGAGCGAACATTCAGTATGTTTGGACGTAAAGGATTTAGATCTTTTAGTGGATTATGAAAGAGTTGAATATGTCTATCTTTTGGTAGAGACTTTTGTCATGGGTATATAAAGAATAAGCATTAAGTTTGAAATAGGTCAAAGTTAATTATATCTTTGCTAGCACTAAGATGAACTTGAGGGTAACACTATATTTCTTAGCAATATGGAGTCGATTTAAAGCGAGAAAACGTATAAAAATAATAAATAAACAAACCATGTCAAAAGAAGCTACGACCCTTAAAATGCAGCTCCAACACTCACATCAATGCTCATGTCGTTTAACAGCAGCATTTCGGATATCGAAACTTTGTTGTCAATAGTTTGAGGAGATCCTCATGTTTCCGTTATTTTTATAAAATAAGCATCCATCACATCCCATAATTTACGTAGTTTATCAGCCATATTTAATAAATTTGTTGCATTTGTGTATAAGCATCTGATACTTTTAGTTTAAAATGCTTGAATGTCGATGTAATCCTTGTTTTGAACAGCAAAATAGAGTCAAGCAGGAGACCTACTTATAAAAGGATTACTTGTTAAGTGGTTTTGCCCTTTCCTTGTTTTTTGCCTCTACACCACCCACTAGCGCGATCAGTGGTTACAGTGAGTCCTTTTGTTACTGTACTTTGTTACTAAATCTATCCAGGTGTAGCTTGACCCTTGTCGAGAGTTAGCGTCTATCTAATCAAAACGCCTCAAAGGTGTATGTATAACCAACTGTGACGACAGAAGTGGGGTTTTTAGTAGTTGGGTTCACACAGTTCATCTTTTTCGGTCAGTTAAACAATCTGTTGCGTTAAGGCGCTCATTAGGCTGGACGATCATTTCAATAACTTTTACTCTTGGATGTCATTCAGTGCATCCAAGCTATCAAGTACCTAATGGACATTCACGTTCATTCCCCTAAAAATGATCCACAGGTTTCTTTCAGTAGCTTACTTATCATGAGGAGTTATGAATGTGGAATGTCAGGCGATATTCACACATCCTAGTCATGCTTCAGCATGAGCTTGTTATTAGGATGTCTTCTACTTCCTCAGTACTGGCATGTATGGCCTTAAGATATTGTGGTTAACTGGCGTAATAGGAGTCTTTGCAGCGAGTAAGCCACGTTAATATCAACATTCCTGTTTCTGAGAACTTGAGTTTGTGATCGATTTTTTCCTATGAAATCTTTCATATCTGTCCTGAGGACTTAGAAGTGGGTCTAGACAGTTCAGTTGGTTCATAATTATAAGCGGGTCACCTCGAGTGTTTGTTTGCCGAGAATTATGAATGAACTTAGTAAAAGTTCAGAAAAATCCTCCAAAGCTGCTGTGGAGTGAGGACCGCGTTTGAGATTTCGAAGTTACAGCGAGTCACCCTCAACTATCTTAGTAAAACATACGCCAGCTTTAGGAGTTGAGTGATTGACTAGAAAAATTTAGGAAGTCTGGGGACTAAAATGTTTGTAGTGATCCTCTTTTTTTCTTTTTCTGCGTGGCGAGAGTCCATATAGACCCTACATCAGGCTCTCTTGGTATAACTGTTTGGACATGCTGTACTTTAAGAGGCATTAATGAACTAGCCCGTAGTAGTCAACTCAGCAGCAGGGGTGAGCCGGAGCAAACTTGGGCGATATTCATTTGAACCAATTTTAATTTAGGTCCAGTATTATTATCGCTAGTGTCCTTGTTGAGTCTCTCTAACTGTTTCACAGATCGATGACATGTCTACTGAATGGCTGCTAAATGTTGCCTTAGTCTTATCAATAGATTGGTGATGTTATCCAGCTTGTCATTAACACTAGTATGACAGCCCACAAATGCACGGTTGACTTGATTTACTAAGCGTGTTTTAAAAAACATAAATTTTCGATAAGTTCATGGCACTTTCCTTTGCAATGATCACATCTCATGCCACAAGGGACAGGAAATCAGCGTTTTTTAATTCTGACACATGTTTATCCGGACGATAATTGTGAAGATAAATAAACACAGATGTGGAAATTTAATATTATTAGAATATCAGGTAGGTTCGATACATAGGGCTATTATGAGACCTAAAAGGTGCTACCGACTATGGTTAAAAACAACAAATTGTGTGACTACTACTAGTCCTATCATTTATAAATAGAGTAGATGATAAGTTTTAGCATAAATAATACAAGTGGGTTTTCGTTTATACGACAAAACCCAGATCGAATCAATGACACTACTAAACAGATAAAATTGTACTCTAGTTAACTGCTCAATTTTTCGAAAAAAATTAAAAACATAACAAATTTACTAAACATCAATTCAGAGTGGCATTTTTTGAGCTACAAATGTGCTTTTGCTGAGTCAAACAAAGCAAAAAATTGAAAAAATAAAACACTATAACGCATTATTTTATTTCTATTTTTTTAAAACACATTCAGCTTATTTACAATAAGCGCTGAGAAAAAAGCGTTTCGGGTTTTATCAAGGAAGTATGCATATTCAATGGTTAGAATGGGTTTAAAATGTGAAAGAATATCTAGAATATAAAGTAAACATGAATTATCACATACATGTGTAAACATATATGAAAGTAAAGAAAAATTGAATATGGAGAAAGAGGTAAAAAAAGACTGGAATTAAATAAAAATATGCACTACTAAGTACTTTCCGTTTAAACAGTACGCTCTGGGCTCTTTCGTGTTCCATCCTGTATGGGTGCCGTCTAATGTTTGGAACTGAATCCTACTCATCATTAATTAAAGTAGAGAACTTTGAGTTATGTGACATGTCCAAATCATATTTCCCCCCACCCTTCTGTACTGTACTGGGTGCTGTTTTAATTTTATTTTATTTTAATCACAAACAACTTACTTACAATAAGCATTGTGACGAAAACGTTTTAAGTTTCATAAAAAATTATAAACATACATTAATTACAATCGGTTTACATGGCGAAGCAATATTCGGAATGAAACGCCAATGTAAAGTAGTATATATAAATATATGTTTAAATATATGTATGACACTAAGGAAAAAAATCATAAGCGAAATTTCTAAGAGTTCAATAAGTAGTTATCGCATAGATTTAGTGTGGATAATTTTATTAGACAACTACTAAACCCAAAATTTTTAAAAAGTCGAAATATCACTTAAACTGTGAGTTATTGTACAACTGATGATTGTTGATAGATAAATAAAGGACTGGAACAAAATGGAAATATGCACTATAAACTATGTGAAAAAAGATTTTTAAAAATCAATAAACATTTAGCGCGTAGGTACATTATAACGAGATTTATTAGACAACCAGTAATTCTACAATTATGATGTTAAAGAGGAAACTACGCACTTATCAATGTAATGAAATCACGTTCACACAAGTGGTAAAAGAGGTGTGAAATTTCCGAATAAAGAAATGCAAATTCGCATAATTAAGTATGTGATATCGAAAATCAATGGGTAAATATGTCACAAATTTAGTGTGAATAGACTCATTAGACAACTATCAAACCCAAAATAATTAAAATGAGAAAATGGTTTGAGTTTTCCTAAACAAGGTTTGATGTTCAGTCCCATTAGCTTTTTGAGTGCTTATTCTAAGGACTTGTTCAAAAATGGCAATGTCGTTCTTAAGATAAAAGAATATAATATAGTAGTTCTTCTTTAGGTCTCTCTTGAGATCAGTATACATCTAAAATTGAAATGCTTTAACTCAATAATACACTTTGACTTCAAATTTTCATGGCAAAATAAGTTCAATGTTGTTCATTAAGATTAACGTTTAAATGATAAGAAGGCTCTTGATTTTGTAGAGTCCATTTGCGCTTATACTGCTTTTAAAACTAAGAAGGATAAGGGTTAATGTAACATTTAGAAATAAAAGTAGCTTCCTAAAAGTCAGCCCTCAGTATTCATATGTGTGTGTCAAGCAATCTTTCATATTATTCAGAGAAAGGTTCTTCTACAACCCATTATGGTAGTAAGTTCCATAGTTTGCTAATCCTGACAGTTAAAAGTTAGCACGAATTTTTATGAGGGCTCTCTCGCGTTCAGTTTTGTTGAGGCGTTGCCCTAGGTTTAGTTTTAAAATATGTCCTACAGGTGATCTATTAAGGTGAAAGGGTTATATATATAATGTATCCAGTATATGACTAAGTCACATCTGTCGTATAATCCGTACATTTTTTAACGATTGAACTTACACGTGAGAATAAGGATAAATCAGAAGTATGTAGGGATGGAGGAGAAATTATACTCCATTGTGAGCGGAGAGCTAATGGAATAGCGACGTTCAGGCTGGCTAACTAGAGAGCAAGTTGTTCTCCACGTCATATCGTATCATGATCTGATGGTAAAACCTGAACGAGCGTCTTCAACTAGTCATGTCCGCTACGGCAAACACAGCTAACAACAGTGACGACTGCCTATGCAACTATTTATTCCGAGAATTGTTTACTAGTACAGCTTATTATCCCCCTAACGGATTCGTGAGGAGGCTATGACGTATTAGCCAAAAGGTGAAACCTGTTAGGTTAAATATTGATAAACGTTCCTTCGATAGCTTACAGTGTGGATCAGCTTCTGGGTGTCTGTGCTTACAATATGGTGTCGTTGCATGAATAGTCTTGTACAAAATATATTATTTTTCTCTAGCGTTCTTTTTGTTTGCAAGTGGCCTGGAAAACCAAAATAGAGAATTCTTAGATATGTGCATTTTGTATTGTAGTGATAAAAACGTGTATAACATTGACAACACTTTGATAAATACAACGTTTTTCTCAATATTTTTTGAACATTCGCAAAATGCATACAGTAAAATAAAAAAAGATTTTGAGTTGTATTTTTTATAAATTTTTTTACAATGTGTTGCGAGTGGAAAATTAGTAGAAAATTAATATGTGTATAATTCATTTACATGTTCTGTGAGTCGTATAGTTCTGGCAAAATATGTACCTTTACACGTCACGAAGCTTATTAAAGTTCCTTCTCGATTGTTTGTTTTTGATCGGGGTGTGGTGACTTTCTCGAAGTCAAGTTTCTGGGGTATTGTACCGAATTCAAATTCAAAAAGTATATTCTGCCAACAAAATGCTTCGAGACAGTTGATTGTAACGTCTGCTTCGGAGCTATTTTTATTAATATTGTAGTACTTTGATTCTCGCTTCAGGACATTTTATGATTCATTTAATATTGAGTCCTTAAATCGGTTTAGAGCATCTAACATGAAAAAACGTGAGTTTGTATATTTTAAGGTAGGTCGGATAAAGACGTCTATCGACCGCTGTCTATTTTACGAGCCACTGGGGAGAATGCCTGTGGCCAAAAGAGACGTTTTAGCTGTCGATGAAATAAGCGGTTGTTCTTAAGTGCGTAGTTACATGTCTAGACCAAAAAGAGTAACATTATACGCACCAAGTGTGTACGTAGAAAATGCATCTCTACTAATCACTAATAGCAGTTTATGTTTATTGGTATAAAGGAGGAAAGAATTGCTGGAAGCCTACTCGTGTATCCTCTTCAGGCACTTCTGAAGAATCTTGGTATGACGATATGATGTTTTATAAAGTGTGTTACAGGATTCACGCCAGTCCACAGACATGGTCATATCGATGTACTAGGAAGCACTAGTGACTATAAACCTTGAAAGGAATAAATGCATAAATTCAACTAAAATTTGCCACGAAATGATTCACGCGTTAGTGCTATGCTTTTATTTTGTATCAGCCTAACTTAACACACAGCATTTGTAATCCGGTTCACGTTTGACTTTAGATTCAAATTTGTTGTCGTTGAAGCCGATTCATGAATTCACCTGTAAGTTGAAGTGTCGTTCCGTAGACTTACCCTTTAGCACTGTACCCAGTATATGTTATTACGGTACTGCAGTAACGCTAGTTGTAAAGAGTCGGCTTACTAAATAATGCTCATGGATAACAATGATACTTTCAGCTGTCAATGAAATCTTTCTGACATACCTTTAGATTGTGGGTGATAGGCAGCTGTTTTGAAGCGCATAATTCTAAGGAGTTTGTTCAGAAAGTGAAACCACACAAATTCAAAATGATGTCCACGGTTTGTCGTTATTCTAGATGGACAACCAATATTTGCTATTCGACGTTCGATGAAACCGCGATCAATCTTTTCACTAGTGATGTCCTTCAGCGGAATTGCTTCTAGCTAGCGTGTGAATCGGTCCATATATGTCGGTAGACAAAATAATTCGTTTGATTCTGGTAAAGGTTCTGCCAAGTCAAGGTGGACGTGTTCAAATCGAGCGTAATGGGTTGGGGAAGTGCCAAGAGGGCATTTTTAATACTGAATTATCTCGTTCTTTTGGCAGGCGACACAGCAGCGTGCCCAAACATTGATGTCTTTGTTCGTCTTCGGCCAGTCGAATCTGTGGGCATCAATGCAGTCATAGTATGAACTCCAGGATTAGAAAGGTTGTGCAATGTGTCGAAGATCATGCGTCGATAACTCTTGGGGATGAATACTGGGGCAATACCTGTAGATAAACCATAAATTTAAGTGTTATCACTTTTTACAATTGTCTGTTTGAAGCTTGTGCACTGTGGTGGTTTGCTCGTGATAGAGTTCGCTGTCTTCATTTTAAAGTCGAACTAGTTCAACATGGTCGAGTCCTTGAATATAAGTTAATAAGTGTATTAACGATAAGGCGTCGACAACTACATTGGTAACTCAAGAAATATGTTGTATATCGGTACAGAACTAAGAAATATAGTCTAGATGACGCGACTCTCGTGGAGAGTACTTATCTAAAGATGACATCATTCAAAACGTTAGTGGTCTATGGTCGGTGAATAAAGTAGATTCTTTGCCTTCGGTAGAATGCTGAAAATATCGTACAGCACAGCACATCATTAACAGTTTACGTCCAAAAGTGCTGTATCTCGATTCAGCATCGCTTAATTATCTTGAGAATAATGCTTAAGGTTTCCAAACTTGGTCAATCCATTGTTAATGAACTGTGCCAATGGCTGAGCCAGATGCGTCGACCGTGATGGTGACGAGATCTTCAGTATTGTGATGCGCCAGCATAGTCGTATTAGCTATTGCTTTTTCAGTTGCAGTAAAGGCTTTCTTTGACTCTGGACCCATTGTGATAACATTCTTTTCGCCGCGAAGCCAATTCGTTAGTGATTTTATGACATATGCACAGTTAGGCATAAATTGCCCATAGATGCTTGCTAATCCATTAAAAGCTCGCAGCTGCCTAATGGTGGTTGTTTCCGGATACTCCATAGTATCTACCACCTTGTACTTTCGGGTTGAATGCTATTAGAGTCAATAGTATGCCCCAGGAAGTTCGATGGGGTTGTTCCGATTTGACATTTCTGTTGATTTATGGTAACTCCATATCGTCGCAGTCTTCCAAAAGCTGTGTTTAGATGTTTCATATGTATTTCCTCATCTGGGCTTGCTATCAAGTAGTTGTCGACGTATGCATGGACACACTTAAGCTTCCGGTACTCGTCATCGATGGAACGCTGAAACGTTTGTGTCACATTTCTAAACCCTGAGGGCATTCCAAGGAATTCATAAATACCAAATGAGGTTACGATAGCCGTTTCGGAATGTCATTTTTGACCATCGTATTTTATTCTACGCCTTCACTAGGTATGTTTTAAAAAAAACAGCTATTCTCTTTAAGGTGGCCATTAGGTCGTGGAAGTGTGGTAAAGGGTAACGATCAGATGTAGTTAGAGCATTTAGTAGTGGGTAATCACCGGTGAGATGCCAATCATTGCTATATTTCCTTGAAACTATATGTAGTCGAGATGGATAGGCGAAATATTCCTAGGTCTATCATATAATCGGATAAATTTTCCGCAATCCTCAATCTTTCGAGTGCAGGTTGGCCTGTAGTAATGACGTGATATGCAACATTGCTGGTTACACGTAATAATTTCGTCGTTGCCTTATTCAGATCTGGATGCTTGTCAAGTATTAGCTGAAAATAAGGGTTAATTAAGTGTTTCAAACGAAGAGGACATAAGCTACAACCTACAGCAGTGGTTTTAAGGACGTATGGCTTTGTGTTACTATACCCGAGCCTCGTTTTTACTACAGTCCACCAGAAAGTTATGGTGGCTTAATCAATCTCTGCCTATGATAGGTAATTTTACATTGCTGATGGTTAAAATCCAGTGCATGGGTTCCCGTTTACCCACCTTTAAATAAACATATCTTAACCATGCGTGGTTATCAGTTTTTCGGTGGTTGCCTGTAGATCGAATGCAGCTTCATGTTGGCGATCAGGCAAAGTTGTAGTAAAGACGCTGATCATTGTGCCAGTATCGACCAGGTAGTATATCTTCGATATTACATTACTGATGTAGAACAAGTGGCTATTTCCACTGGCTACTGTTGCCGCTAACGCTTGACAGTGAAATAGTTTTCCGATGAGTCATCAGCGGGTCTCCATTGTTTAATGAGCAAATAAAGCTTGTTCATCTACTTGTTTGTTATGAAATATTACCAAAACTGCTTGTACTTGGTGTGGCAGCTTTACAAGAAGAAATAACGATTGAAACTCCTGTCAAAAGTGCGCTGAATTATAGTTTGTTCCATGCTTGATAACATTTTCGCTGCCGAATTACTACTACGCTTGTTCAATCAATCAATACTTGTTACCTCCCGTAGAGAATAGTCCGCCGAACATCATTCTTCAACCAACATTATCCCAGCTCTTCCTAAGTGCTCTTTATTCTCTTAATGTCTTTCTTCGGTTTCTAACGAGACGTGTTTTTAGGTCCCTCATTTTTCTCTTGGATTCCATGTTACTGCTTATCTTAAGATACAGTTTAGTGATTTTTCAGTGTGTCCTGCCCACCTTCAGTGTATTTTTCCATATTCTTTCTAAGCTGGAAGTTGGTTTGTTCTCTGCCACGAGAGGTTGTTGTTGTTCGTACACAGCCAAGGGATCCGAAGTATCTTACGCAGACAGTTGCTAATGAATACTTGTATCTTTTGGATGATGCTCTTCGTAATTCTTCGCGTTTTAGCTCCATACATTAGATCTGTTTTTTACATTTGTATTGAAAATTGTGATGTCAATGTTGGCTAATAGTTGGTTTGAGTTCCAGATGTTTTTCGGTAGTAAAAATGCTGCACTTGCCTTTTGTTGCCAATCTGCACCTTCACATCTGCATCGAACTCACCTTGTGTATCGATGATGTAAAGGTTTCTGCATCATCCGGAATTTCCCTAGCGATTGTCATTGAGTTGATGTTCGTTGTCTTGTATCAAGGGATCTTGCTTTTCCCTTTGTATATGTTGAGGCCTACTGCTGCCCAAACGACTGCTACACTGTCCGTCTTTACCTGCATTTGCCGCTGTGTGTAAGACAAAAGAGCTAGATCATCTGCGAAGTCCAAGTCATTTATCTGCATCAGTGTAGCTCACTGTATTTCGAGATTGCCTTGAGATGTTGCAGTTTTCATGATTCAGTCAACCACTAGCAGAAAGAGAATGGGCCAGAGTGAGCAGCTTATCTGATACCGATCTTTACTTCAGATGAATCTGTGAGCTAACGTCCATGTACAGTTTCCCAGTGCAGTCCGTCATAAGAATTCCGTATAATGTTGACTGACTTTATGAGTACGCCACAATGTCGGAGAAGATCTCATAATACTATCCTTTTCACGCTGACAAAAGCTTCCTCGTAGTCACAAAAATTGATATACAGTGATGAGTACCATGCTAATGATTGCTCAACAATGAACCATATGGTAGCGATTTTGTTTGTACACTATCGATTCTTACGAACTTCGGTTTGATGATCTCGAAGTTAGGCGTTAAACAGATCTCTTATTTTGCTAAATTACACTTCGTTGAGGATGTTTGGTTATACTGAAGGAAGAGTAATGCCTCCGTAGTTTTCACAATCGCTAAGATCTTTTATCTTTGGTATCTTAATGAGATGTCATTTATTTCAGTCTGTTGGCAGTTGTTCTTACTACCAAATTTTTTTTAAAAGGATGTGAAGTAATTTTGCTGTTGCTTATGTATTTGCCACGAGTTCCACGGCTGATATGTTTTCTACCACTGCTGATTCACCACTCATAATTCGTCGAATGGTCATTTTAACTTCTTCAACTGTTGGTGGGTCGTTGCTTATGGGGAAAAAAGTGGCTGTTGCTTCAATGACTGATGTTTTCAGTGGGTCTGGTCTATTCAAGAATTCCTAGAAGTGTTTTACCCACCTGTCTCGTTGTTCTTGCATTTTAGTAATTGCTTCGACATCTTTTTCCTTGATTGGCCGTTTTGGCTTACTGAGCTTCTCAGCTAGGTACGTCGTTGTATTAGCGGCCAGTTTAAGATTTCGGGCTACCATTTTTTTATTAATATCTCACCAAACTTACTTCTTCGCTTTCTGTTTTGTTTTAATTGCTCAATCATGTCTCGAAATCGTGATGTGTTCTCACGCGTCTTTGTACAAAGTTTAAGACCTATCATAGATAGTTCAGTTAGATCTATACACAAACATCATGGTAGATGGCGACATGCAATAAAAAGAGCATTATTCATCAAATGTCTTTGCCTAAAATTCTTAGTCTTAACCACTAGTCACTTATCGGAAAATTGGACTACCAACAATTCTCTTAGTCTTAACATATACCGTAACCGTGGTGTAATCACAGTTTAAGAATCAAGGCTACATGACCTCTGTGATGGCAATTTGGTATCCATGACTATTTTTAGGTTTATCGTCAGGATCATTTCGCTATCAAGAAAATGTGTGAAGATGGTGTTGCTACTTTTGTGAGCACAAACTGATGTAAATGTAATCGGGTATGTTTAAACTTTCCGAATGATTATGTTGATTGTCTGACATTATTATGTAGTCCAAAACATCTGAATAAACATAAATACTCAAATATTACCAATGTTCATGTGACTCCGGACTGCACGTTAACTGTCCTATCCCATTTTACCAATGAGTTAACTGAGTGTGCTGCAACTACTCTCAGTGAGTCTCTTTCAGTTGTATGTGGCCACCTTAACTCATCAGAATAAACTTTCTTTTCATCCTTAGGCCACCAAAACCTGATAAACTTCCCAATTCACTGCAACTCTGTGCTTGATTTGGTTTTCGTAAATGAGGTTGGAATATAAGAGACTCGTAAACAAGCCATTATTTTAAATTCTGACCATTGCATCATACGAATTTCGCCAAAAATTTATGCGAAATTGATGAAAAAATATTTATTTGACCGGGATGATAAAATGTAGAAGTTACTCAAACAAAAACATCTGCAAGTTGAATAACATGCTGGAATTAACTAACTGGGACCTCTTTGCAAATAAGTTGTTAGAAACCACCATAGATGTTACTTATTCTTACTTGAAGTTTTGTCTTGACGTTTGCTGTCCCAGTGAAACGATTTTTATAAAATTTGAACTACTGAGGAGAGAGAAAGAAAGTCACTACAAAAACAAAGATTATATTAAAGTTAAATGGTTTAATGGCTTTATATGTCATAAAACAAAACGTTTGAAGAGATTGTATGCTGCAAAGCTACTGTCCTGTAAAAGCTCTTTTAGTGTTTGAAAACTACTCAATGAGTCTACATACACTAAACAGATTACACACGATGCAAATTTAAATGCCTGCTTGTTAAAGGAATCTTTCTACAGTATGAATCTGATCAGATGGTCTTTGATCACTGTAAATCAAATGAATATCGCGGCCCTATATGCACCGAAATAGAAGTTTAAGAATGTCTAAAGACACTCAAACCATCAAGTTGTCCAGGTCCTGATGAGATCCCAAACCTTTTCTTCAAGAAATGTGCTAATGTTTTGTGTCAGCCTCTCATTAGTATTTTTAAAGAGCCTGTCTTCATAATCAAGATGCCAAAAAGCTTGAAAAATATAAAAATAACATCTTTAATGAAAAAACGTCTTCTAGTATTATCGTTAAGTTTAAACCCATAGCTATAAGTTTTTCTTTTTTCAAAACTATGGAAAAGCATTTACTACGTATCCTGCAGCCAACAATGAACAGGCATATCGACCCACTTTAGTTTGCATACGGGAGTAATAGAAGTACACCGGACGAGGCAGTTGTCTTATATCATAATATAGTGTCTATCTTATAAAAAAAATGAAAAGTATGTCCAAAGTACATTTCTTGATTACACTTCAACCTTTGATTCCGTTCCTAGACCTATATTACTGAATAAACTTGATAATATGGACATAGGGAGCTAAATAATCAACTAGCTGAATTCTGTTTCTCCAGAAAAGAACAATATACTATGTACGAAGAAAAGTGTTCTTCTTATCCATAAACAGAAGTTGGTGTGCCTCAATGTGCTGTTTTTTCCCCTTTTATTTTCATATTTTTCTTGAATGACCTTCCATCGTCTATGAAAAATACCTTTGTTTAGTACGCAAAGGATGTTACTTTTTGGATGCCTGTTCCTACTTCCTTAAATTGTTGTGAAATAAATTGTTTCTTAGGGAATGTTGAATGGCCTTCAACTTAATCCCTCCAAATGTCAAACAGACAATTTTAGTCTAAGACATGAAGAAGACCTAATTATTCATGTGAATTCGCAAGATAATGGTAAAATTGATGGCTTTACATTTAAGACTATGTATAATGTTACTCATCTTGATGTGACTTTTACTTCTGATCTATCTTGGTCTTTACATGTTTTAATTAAATCAAAGAGGGTTTTTAGTTTAACATGCTATTTTTAGCAATTACGAATTTTTGGTATTAACAATAATAATAACTTATTTCCTTATATGAGGTGCAAGCCATTTTTACAGGTAAGATCAACAATAACATATAAAAATGATAGTGTTTAATTGTTACACAGACTGTATATACTGTGATATATAGAGATAATGGAATAGTAAACGTTGTTTTAAGTTTTTTATTTATGTAGCGTTCACTACGAACAAGACCATCGGAACGACCCTGTGACAGGAAACTTCAAGGGGAGGCTGCTTATTCGTCAGCCTAGGTGATTAAGTGACATCGTAACCAGTTATTGTGTCATTATCAAAATCATCTGTAACCGGTCATTGTTGCGATATCGAAAGATTATATTATGACAGAAGATGCAGATATTCAACGTTTTGCGAGGTGCATAACGACCTGAAAGTTCTGAAAAGAAGGCGAAAAAATAGTAGAACGGGACAGCAGTATTATGATAGCCATACATTTCTTGTGAGAATTCGCCATGTGCTCTGACTCGACCGGTGGTGACTAGATAGAGTATTTTTATAAGGTTTATGTAGTTTTGAGGTACGTCTTAGAATGACAAACTACCACAAGACTTCACGGTCTATGCAGTCGAAAGCTGCCTTCAAGTAAAAAAATACATCTATGGTTGGACGTTGGTACATATGCATATATTCGAGCATTCGACACAGGGTGAATACTTGATCAATGCAATCACGTCCAGGTTTAAGACCAGCTTGGTTTCTCAGAGTCTCCTGTTCTTTAGTGTGGAATAAACGCCCAAAAATTACAGGGAATAATATTTTGATACTATATTAGTCAAACTGATTCTGCTAAGTCGTATTATCTCTATTAACCCCGATAATATGTATTAATCCCGCTAAGTATTCTACGGTTCGATAACGACAGCGACTTGATCGCAAATCAGAAGAATAGTAGGGGAGGTAGCAAAATAATATTGAAAAGGAGGAGGCAGAAGGCAAAAGTAAAACAAATAATTACACTAGAGTTTATTTAAACATCAGTTTACAGTATTCTAGAAACTTCCAGATTGATCGTTGGCCGTGGTTAGCTAAGAATAAGCCAATTGCAACACAGCTTCGTGAGCATGCTTTAATCAGGTTCATTTTGTGCTAACAGATTCCTCTGTGGTCATTACAAGAGGATTTCTGTCGTTTTTGTAAATGAGAACGATCAGTGAGCAAGACTACTTTGAACTTTAAATCATTTTCGGTTAATTAGTTGTCTAATAAACCTATTCACACTGTATTTATGCTATAACTACTTATTGGACGTCTTTAGGACTTGTACAATAATCCGAGTAATGGTACCTTTAAGCAAGTGCAGCGTAAGCTTAGAAACCTCTTTAAACTAACTATTGATAGACCTCGTATAATCTATGAAATGCAACTTGTATAGTGTAGCCTCACTTGTCCTAATATGCTTTTTTTATTTTAAGAGACGAAGTAAGATAAATGATTGGATCTTGTCATTATCGGTACACAACAAGCAAACTGTATTAGCTGACTCAGATTTAGATAAAGCTAAAAAATTATCAAAATATTCCAGAGAGATTTCCTCGGTGGATACTGATATCGATGCGTGCCCAACACAACTGAAATAGTTGCAACGGCATCAGTCCTTATTACTACGAAAAGGGTTTTCTATTAGCCTAGCCACCTAAAACCAGGTAAGTCACACGGACCTGATGGGAAACACCCTAGGCTGTTATCGTCACTTGCGGATAACTTTTGTAAACCACTCTTTGAGTTGTTTTGGATGTCTCTTTCGCAAGAGCAACTTCCAAGAGATTGGAAAGATGCAATAATCAGCCCTGTTTCAAAGGGTGAAAATAGACAACTGGCATCTGACTATAGGCTTATCAGTTTGACTAACATAATAGTTAGAATCTTAGGTAAAATAGTCTGTGATGAAATATTAATTGAAGTGGAGTCAAAGAACTTGTTGACTCCAAAGCAACATAGGTTTGGTAGGTGCCTTTCCTGTCTTACTAACTAATTAACTATGAGGGTGGACTGGGTAGAAGGCATTGATAAAGGACTGTCTATGGATGTAATGTTCATTGACTTCAGCAAGGCGTTTGATAAAGTATCACATATCGACCTTATATGAAGAGCATTCAAATGTTATTATGAAGATATGTTCAGGATCTTATATTCTATGTACGTAAGACCTCATCTTGAGTAGTGTATCCTAACAGCAAGTCCCTTTCTTATTAAGGATATCATGACATTTGAGCTTGTAACAGGCTTTTTGAGCATCCCTCATGATAAGCGTCTGAAACGCCTGGATCGTAAAACACGATGTTATCTTATATTGGCATTCCGTATCATAAATAATGACCTATGTGCTAATTTATCTTATGTTTTCGGTTCTTCTAAAACTAACAATCTCAGAGGTCACCTTGAAAAGGTTTGAAAATCAAGGTCGAATAAACTGAGGGTAGGAATCCGTTTCTCACACTGAGTGGTCAACGACTGGAACGCGCTACCTGAACAGATAGTGTCAGTTCCATCGGCGAACTCTTTCAATGAGAAGCTGGAGCTACACTAGAGAAACCATTGCAAGGATTAATTCACGTCAACAGACCTACTATTCTTATGACTGAAGAGTGGTTACCTTTATCCATTCTATGGTAATCTTTTGTCATGTAAAACGCCTTTGGACACATTCAACTGGAATGCTACCTGACTGCCAAAACATAAAACAGTGCTTCGCACCAAAGGAACATGTTTACAAGAGACTTATACGGTTACATTATTCATCAATCACAAATAGGGTTTGATTTCAGTAACTGCTAATACATTCCAGAGCCAACTTACTACTTATAAAACAATTGTTTTCAAATAATTAACAATGAATCATTATTATCAAACAAATTTCTTCGAACAGTTTATTTTAATATCTAAATACCAAGTAGGAAAGATTTCATCCTTATGAACTGATGGCTTTAATTAAAATCAGTAATACCTTTGTGATAATAAAACGAAGTTATTTGATTTCTAATAGAATCATTGTTACTTAGAAATTTTCGTCGATATGTTGAAGCATCAGAGTAATGGCGGTAATAGTCATTTTTATGTTAGTGCGTGCACTTAACAAACATTAAATCTTAACGTGACGGAACCATATTGTCAACACACTTTTAGGTTTATGTATTACAGTAACGAATAAGGGAAACTATCCGACCAACTCATGTTTCACGTAATGTATTCTGAAATCTCTGAAGCTGATGTAGAGGCGGTCGAACTAAGACTAACAAATATAATTTATTCTCTACTCAATGAAATAAAGACATGATTATATTGGGATTTTCCCCATTTCTTTCCTTCTGTTAGTGCAATGTACTACATAATTATCAGTTCTCACTCTTTGGGTGACTGCAACTACGCTGATGCATGACAAGTGTTAATTTAAAGAGAATATAGATATATTAAACAGAGTACACTATGATTTCAAAACTCTACTGAACATATTCGTCGTTGATATGTACGCATCAGCAACTTGAAAATCGACTAAATATTGACGGCATTAAAGTTAATGCAAGGTACAGGTTCATATGGAACGTATCTACATGAATTCATTGAATACTAAAGTGGAAATCACATCTCAGTGAAGTAATACACACATATATTTTTGAGATCTATCAAAGTAAGTATCACTTCCATCATGCATGAAAGTATCAACTGGCTACAGATTGAGATAAATTTTAGTTAAAATTAACACCTGGAGTGGCACTAAAATGGAACAAAATGCTGAAAAACGGACATACAGAAATCGAACCAAATTCAGCCGATTTCGTTATGATCCTGTAGACTAGAATCAAACATGACAAGAAAATAATGGTAACAATAGACTTATATTAAGTATTTGTAAATAACGTCAGATAAACCAGGGATGCATAACATGATTAATCTGATAATACAAATATAAAATTCAGAATGAAGAAGCCCAAAGTAATGACAACGTTAAATATAGCTGCCGATTTATTGAAAATGCTAATCCATCATCGTATACCAACATTCTGTTTCAACGATTACAATCTATACTGTTGACGTTCAACAGTCATAACAAGTTTTACAATAGTAAGTGTAACTATTTTCAATTATCTAAAGTTGTTGACTTAGACTACAAATTACAACCAGAATACCTACATACGTCACTTTTTATACAACAATTTTGTCATTTGTATTCTCTATTAATAGACAAACAATTCTTTACAAGTCAAATGTTCATACCTTCTTGGTAAACGTCATGAATATTTAGTTCATCCTAAAAGTTGTATCAAAAAATAAATAAATAAATAAATGTATTGAGCATCTACAGAAGTTACAGATATAAAATTCAAAAGCTTGGATACATATTTCATAACATTACATCAATCAACTTTTGTACATTACATAATTAAGTAACATTGTTAACGAACATCAATAAGGTAATCAACTATTGAATTTCTTGTGTTTACTTTTAATACACAATCACCTTAATGAATTCCAGAGCAAAATGAAAAAAACAAAACACTAACAATCGCGATAGAACATTTTTTCAAAGGATAAATAAAACTAGACAAAAGTTTCATAGGTTTGTACTATATTTACGTCTAGTAATTCATGTCTTTTTAACGAAATTTCATGATATTTGTTATGTAGTAAGAAATTGGGGGATTGGATGGCCGAGTGCCAATCGCTAGTGCCTAGTTGGTTATTGCGCGTCTGCCCTGTGCCCACTTAGTCTCAAGCCGAAATAAGAAGAATGCGAGCCAACAGGTCAGCCAGACAGAATCGAATCCATATTTCAAGCATTCTTTTATATATACATAAAGTCAGACCACATAGCAAACCAATTAGAAAATTAACATGAATACAGAACGAGGGGAATAGTGGTAGTGAATAGGAACAACTTGTACACAACTAATTAACTGTAGTCCATAACAAGAGACAATATAATAACAGTAATTATGCTAAACGGGAGGATAGGGCAAGTGGAGCGTAACAATAATAGAAACAAAATGTTTACATTACAGACAGTTCGAATAAATGAAATAGTGTTCTCAAAACACAGTTCTGAAAGTTTGTTACACTCTCTTTGTGGTCCGACCTAACAATATTCTATCAGATAATAGTAATACTAATAACTTAATTCAAGATAATCAAATAAATCATTAACTAGTCAGTTATGTACAATGAAGAATCTGATAAATATGTGTATATACATATAAATAATCTAAACAAAAATGTTTCAATTAATCATGAGTTAATTATACCAATGTGATTATCTCTTCAAGAAAAACAAACACTAATAAAACAACATGAAAAGAACGAAAACAAAACAAAAAAATACAACAAGAAAAAAAAGGTATTCAACATAAGTTTATTAAACAATCAAGTGAACATTAAATAGAAGTTAGTGAATAGAATAAGAAAAATGCATTTTCCTTGTAGGCTTAAAAGCAAATAAAATAAAAACAAAACACAACAACAAGTTCATTGAAAATATACCCTAGAAAAAAAAAAAGTAACTTTATTTGAAGACAAACAATCAAAAGTATAATTAATGAAAAATGGAATAACATTTTCTTATTCTTATATATAACGAAAGCGATACTAGTGTTAAAGTGATAAAATGTAATTAAATACTACTAACAATTACAATACTGATAATTACCAATCATTGAAACAAAGAATAAATAAAAAAAAAAAAGAACATTGTTTTCCTCTTTAATAGAATACATTTTGAAATAGAAAGAAAAGTTAAATGAGAACATAGTTAATGATTAAATTAAGTGAGTACATATACAAAGTATATAATGATTATATATATATTTAACCTAAATTACATCAAAATCATAAAGTATGACAGTTTTATCATATGATCCAGAAACAATCACAGAACCTGATATGACAGCACATGTTACACCATCTTCATGTTCTTTTAAACTATTGACAAATTTATTATCATCTACTTGCCAAACCTGTTTCATGTAAGAAAGAAAAAATCCGTCAAGAAAGGTTTGAATGAAGTCACAAAAAAAAGGCAACGGTAGCGAACTAATACAAATGCATTATATTCTAAGTACACAGGTCTCAAGTTCAAATCACTTAATAGCAATTTGTTACACAAAATATGGAAGTTTTCAATATTTAATAAATGTGTCGTACTCAGTTACTTTTGTTACTTTTCTATTCATTTAGTGGATGAATGCTGTATATTAGATTGTAATCCTTAATGATAATTTTCTTTCAAGTAACTAAGGTTATCCTCAACTGTCTGTTATAAACATGTTCAGTATAGATCTATCCAAAATTCTGGATGAAATAAACACATCTAATGAATGCTAAATCTTAACATGAAAACTCTGCTTTAAATAAAGCCTTAATATGTGGTATTCATTTACAAAACGAATGGAAAAATAACTGAAAAAAACATGTTAGATACAACACGTCTACTGAATATTAAAAAAAAACAATGTAAAAAAAGTCAGCTATCAGTAAGATTCACTTATATTTGAACTCACTAATATATTGGAAAGGAATATTCACAGTTTAATGAATCAACACTTACTTACCTTAATAGATTTATCATCGGAACAACATATTATATGCCATGCATCACCAGTTAAACATCGTATCAGACTACCTGACTTATAATCAGTTTTGTATAAGTATCCATCAAAATAAATAGTACTTGGATAAAATGATAATGTTATACTGCTACAATGGTTATTATTGATGGAAGAAGTATCGTCAGTGTTAATTTTGTATTTATGACCCTTTATCAATTCATTAAATACAGATAAATATTTTACTAATACTGTACCATCATGATAAGCTACAACAAGTCTATTCTGTGAATAATCCAAGTGTAAGCATGAAACAGGTGAGGAAAATGAAGGTGCTTCTGTTAAATTATTCCTATAGATTGGT
The DNA here is from genome assembly GCA_025215515.1 of Schistosoma japonicum. Classification (NCBI taxonomy): domain Eukaryota; kingdom Metazoa; phylum Platyhelminthes; class Trematoda; order Strigeidida; family Schistosomatidae; genus Schistosoma; species Schistosoma japonicum. The sequence goes on along the minus strand of CM046062.1, from coordinate 42,293,954 downwards.
CGTATAAGTGTATGATAGCATACACCAGTTGAGATATTCCATATCTAGAAATAAACAAAAATAAGGAAGGAGAAAAGTAAATGAATAACTTTTTGAAAGGTGACTTTGAAGTAAAATTCATTTAGCAAGCAAAAATCAGACAGATATTACTTTATACAAATCTATTTGTTTGTCTCACATGATTACTACATTCAGTAAAATTCTACACATTAATTCTCTCCTAAAATGTCAAGATTACTTCTTCACCCATCCAGTTAATAACATTTACAAAATGTTGGGAACAAAGAAATTCGTTTTCATTATGAGAGGAAATCAGTTGAGGACCTATTATTCACCTCTCCAAAAACTTAGCACCAATAACTGAAGATTAAGTTTCGAGAGATGAAACGGTGTTAAATACATCATTCTAGGACAATTAAACTTACAATCGACGCGCATATATCCTCATGCATCAACATCATTTCTTCTCCAACTAATAGTTATTTCTTCATTTATATTTCTATAAATTACATGAATGTTTAGTTTTCTGATGTGAATGTAGTTGAGACTAATGGAGCTTTCTATGACTGTATCAGATACATCAGCTTATTTTACTGGTTTAATATTAGATATCAACTGTGAAAAACTAATTGTTATAACAGGACGAAGAATTAGGAATTACAATCTACGGAGTCTATGATATCGGAACACCTAGTGCTAAGCTGCATCTCTTAGGCATTTGGTAAATACGACATAAGTATTGTCTGAAATTTTCAGGTTTCAAAGACTCATTAACCATTGTTATATATGCCTTCATACCATGTTATGGTAACCTTTTTATGATTCCGATATCCCGGTTCCAGTACGCAGTTTCCCGGGTTTATTGTGTTTGTATTTTATACTACTTAGTAGTCTAGTATGTGATATATCAAAGTAATAGTTTCCTATCCATTAAGTGTTTCTTAATCACTGGTGTTATTCTCTATATCTCTGAAGAAGATTCTCATCAATAGAATACAGTGCATGCAACTAGTCTCCACGTAATTTAAATCGTAATTAATGGACAAATCCTACTGGCACGTTTCTTGGATAAAAGTTAGGTTATAACACTAATGCTGTTATTGTACTCTAAGCAAAATGCTTTTCTTCATGTAACTGTTGCTTAGCTGAATATAAAGACTTTTCTTTAATGATACAACTGAATACAAAACAAGACCATTCATTAGCCCTTTGAAATGCATTACACATGATTTATTAACGATCCAAAGACTCTGAAAAACTGTAACGCACAAGCTCGTCTTAATATAGAAGCATGTTCCGTTATATAATAACTAAAATGAAAAACAAATAATACTGTACAATTATTTCGAAGAACGGTGATCTCAGTAAGAGACAGTTAGAAGTTGTGACGCAAACGCATTTATGTATACGTTTTGCTTACTATGAGAACTAGTAAGTTCGCAACATTTCGACGAATTATGAAGGAATTACACTAATATTACTTAAGGTAATTTGTTACAGTAGTAACGTTTTGAAAAGGTTAACACACAAGAAGGTAAATACTTCATATGACGTTGTAAAGAAAAAAAAAGAAAACAACATAATTCAATCAGTCGTGTTAATGTTGCATGATAACTGTCCATGACATCTGTCGATTATATTTTGAAGTAGATTTAAAAATCCAGAACAATTATTAAAACCAAACGTCAAACGAATCTGATTAATACGATTTTAAGCAAATGAATAAAATACAACAATTACTGATACGAAAAGTAAGTAATATTGCAATCTATATGAGTAAACTTACCCGAACTGTATTATCTAAAGATCCAGAATACAGAAAATTATCACTGTACACTAAACATGTTATACCAGCTGAGTGACCACTATAAATAAAAATAAACACAAATGTATAAATAAAATGTGCTTTGAAAATTCTACGCTTATTTGAGGTAGTGAACTTATTTTAAGCACAACAATTTAATCAAAGACTTGAATCCCAACCCATTAACTTGAGTCTAACCAACCAAAATATTAACAACACCTTCCACATATAAATTATGATTTAAAGGTGGGTATCTGGTAAATTAATAAATCTGTTAAATTAAATTAGGCAACAGAAAAACTATGACAGTGCAATAAAGATTAAATCAATAAAAAAAGTTGGAAACCTTGTAAGTTATTATGCATGGATTCACAATACACGCATCTATATGTATTTATTCATTAATATGTACACAGTATGAGATAATTATAAGTGTTTTTACGATTGCATTCAAATGGAGGTCTAAATCTATCTACTACATAGGAATTAGCTAGTCTTCTCAGTCATTATTTTGTAGTTAACAAACAAGTGAAAATTTTATGCAATTAATGGATAGTTACAAGACTGTTATTAAGTAGATTCATAGTTAGTGATCGGAATATAGAAAACTGTAATAATTTTCAAGTATAAAATTTGTTGTGACAGCATAAACACGTAACATGTAATAGACTTTTACTTAAGTCTGTAATAAGTAATAATAATAGTATTAGTAATAACAAAAAGTTTTTTTTTAATCTATGAACATCATATGCAATTTCAATAAAAGTCAATGAAGACAAGCATTAGCATGTAATTAGAAAGATTAGAAAGTACATTTTTAAATAATGTAATACGATAATCACAAGGTTTAGAGAAAGTGTAGTGCGTAATTACTGGTACAAAAAATTAAACCAATGGCCGAAATTTTTGTTTACTAAATACAATCTTAGATTCTAAAGATAATCATAATAAATATGTTAACATCATTTTGTGAGATTAATTTTGATATGTTGTTCGTATTTACTATACATTGAGCACGATCAAGAATCCCTTTAAGCCACAGAGAATCGGAGAATCGGCACTCGAAACACAATCAGACATAATATCTAATACCTTTACGTATATCACGGAGAATTCTAGACCATTAGCACCACTAGACAAGCGTCCAATTATAACATTAACACTTTAATCATTTGTTAATATAGTACAAGGGACATATGAGGACGGTGCTAATAGTTGTCTTACTCCAGGCTTGTTTGAACAACATGATCACCACTTCATACTAGATCTTTGGGGATCTTGAAGTTGGTCATTAGTGAGTTGAACGTAATGGTTCACTTGAGGTGGTTACGTGCATAATGATTTTAACTTGTTGTTTTTGTTCGTCATCACTGAGTCCCATAAAAGACGAAACGGCTTGTCTACGGTCCACGGTTTTCAAAGATGTATAACTGATATGAATGTCTAACAAACACAAACAATAATTTTACGGTTAGGTGGTTAGTGGAAACTACTCACATAGTCTGTTTTTAAACCTAATTTCACTATAGAAACTGAATGTTTCAACAGAGAAATATGTGCGATGAAAATAAAGCGGTTAAACAATGTACTTTTAAAAGTCAATCCAAGATAAAGAGGAATCTAAGTACGAATGTCCATAATCCTAAGTCAACGCACTTTATAACAGCTCCCAAAGAGTAATAATAAAATACACTTTTATGAACGACAGAGTAAAGATGAAAAAAATAGTTTAAAACAAACAATCTAAATTAGGGATTAAAAACAGATAACTTTAGAATTATAGATATTGTGGAAGAAAGGGAATTAATGCATTCTAACGACTGCAATTGACTACAAGCCGTGTCACCTGGAATGTCGAGGTATAGATATCGACCGATTCGTGAAACATGTGGGATCTAACATAACTCAGATTATTTGACTAATGATGCCGTGAAACTGACGAAGTATCTTAGTATGGTCATTCTAAAAATGCTCTTCAACCTCACTTTGTGCCCTACAGGATAGCCCATTGAACTGATTTGTGGGTGTTCAAGCAAGATATACAATCATCACTCTATAAAATAATAAATTATTGATCCAAAAGCAAAACGATCAACTTACAAGGTTCATCATAATACTCAGAATGACACGACACTATATACCCTTTATAATAAATTATCATATTTATTCCTCGCATATTCAATTATCTTCCTTATTTAACATTTGTGAGCCCTCATATAAAAGTGCCTTTATATATATATATATAGTGTAATTAGGTCGTTCGAAATATTTTACTCAAATACATCACATCGTTGCAGATCGAACTCATTTTGTATTACACTTTAGAAGCTTTCAAATAAACATAATACTTTTCTTCCTCAAACGGTTTTAATGGATGCATTGATTAGTTAGTGAGTAAACACCAATATAATGTTTTTCTAGTCCATTAAAGACTGACCGAATACTACCGATAAAGTTGTAATGTGGCTAAGAGTCTACAAGATTTGACATCGAGTGCACTAAGTTATGATGGCAGGTCGTTTGGTAGGAAACCCTGTCTAACTTAGGTTTCATACTAGCTGCACTCGTTATGGATTTTATAATTTGCTATTTCAGAGGGAGAGAGAGAATATCTGTATAATGTATACTGATAGCTGTAGACGTTATATAGTTTGGTGTAAAATCAGTTTTATAAGTTTAACTGGATGATAAAAGAAGAGTAATGAACTCTCAGAATTGTGTTTTAGAATATTATTTCAATTATTCTCACTGTCAGTAATTTAAGCATTTCATTGCTATGATTGTTACGTTCTTCTTACCCTATCCTCCTGTTTAGTATATTTGCTCTTAGTATATTCTTTCTTACTATGAACTACAGTTAATTGGTTGTGTACAACTTGTCCCCATTCACTACCACTATTTCCTTAGTTCTGTATTAATGTTAGTTTCCTAATTGGTTGACTGTGCGGTCAGGTTTTATGTATATGTAAAGGGATATGTGAAATGCAATATGATTCTGTCTGGTTAATTTATCGGCTTGTGTTCTCATATCTCCGGATTGGGACTCAGTGGGCGTAGAGCAGCCGCGCATTTACCAACTAGGCACACCTCCCAACTGGCATTCGACCAACTAACCAAATTACTCGTGACACAACAGTTGAATACACGAAACGGGAGGACAAAGTAAGAAGAACGTAGCAATCATAAAAATGAAATGCTTACATTACCCATAGAATAATTGAAACAATATTCTAAAACACAGTTCTGAGAGTTCATTACTCTTCTTTAATCGCCCAACGTAACATATTCACCGTATAAAACAGACTACAGATATCCGGTATGTTTTCAAGTTAATTAAAATTTATTCATAATAAGATATAAATACTCACCTCAAATAACTTTAAATAGTTTAGTGAAATGTTGGACATCCAAAACCTACATTTTGATAAATGGCGACTGTGTAGGTAGTTTTCTTTAAGGATATTTATCGTATAGAATAATAAAAGTATACGCATCTACATTGTTGATAATGAACCTTACAACGAGGATTAGTCATTATATTACGATTCAGGATCGCAGAACAAATAATAATATCAATTAGTAACCTTGTACTTTATAGAACGCAAAACTGAAGTCCGTTTTCTAGAAATTTTGCTGGGTGCTTACATACGTAGTAGTATTTTTCAAATGTTTTGGCGAAGGATTTATACATACATTAGCCAATGACTGAGTGGTGTTTATAGCGCTGATTAAATTCTGCCAATCAAGCCACAATGTCCTCACTAGCCTACGTGTCCTAAAATCACATGCACCATATTATGATGAAAAAAAGTGTGGGTGTAGTCGGCAGTAAACCCTGCTTATTCTAAAATTCGTGCTATCTGACACTCATTGCGACTGAGCGATTCGGGCCGCAGATGACTCTCTACAGGTCTGAAATGTTTATATTAATTAATCACTGAGTGCTTTTGAATGCGGTATTTAATACTTTCCACCAACTACATTCATACATTTATTGTCACTAACCGGAAAGTCCTTTTCATTTGACCACTGATTATACACCATAATCGTATTGTGCAATCATATGAACCACTGATAACTTTTTCATGGTCAGCCTGAAAGGCAAGGTATGATGAAGAAATTGATTATATATATATATATATATATATATATATATATATATATATATATATATATATATATAATCGGAAATAACAATATGACTAACATTTTATCGATTACCATTAGACTCTATTGAGTCATCAACGTGAAAGAGATTACAGAAAAACTGAGTTAAAGAGATACTCTACATAGACAACTAAACTTGTATTCATACAGGAATAGAAAATCATTGAATAATAAGACAGTTTTGAGAAGAGCACATGAATTTATCTAACCCAATGACTATTGAAGGAGTCACATGATATTTGAAAATGGACTAATTTTAATGAAGGTATAAACAATAAATACTGTTATATATGTTCAAAGTGCAATATTTATATCTTATCAACAAAGTTTAACTTTATCAATACAAAGAACAGATTTATTGGAATACAAACATGATTTATTTAATTATAGGCTGGTATTTGATGATGAGATTTATTACTATTGAAAAAGAAAAGGATTTTTAAAGCATTAATAAGTACCTCACTTACATGAAACTTAACATAAGACTATAAAATCCACCTACTAAAATATCACAATTTGATCATGGTGTGCAGAATAATGTCAAACGAAATTGGATCTATTTAAAGCGTTTCTATCGATTGCCTAGTAACCTAAGTACCCATCTTCTACTGGCAACTAGCTAAAAAATCACGCCTGTGACGTAGGCGAGATATTATTCTTACAACAAAAGGACGAGTATACTGCACAAAAAATCGTTCTGTCTTATAGTATGAATCTGAAACGTGGCCACTAATAGTTAATGACATTCGTAAGTTATCGATATTCGATCATCTGTCTTCGAATCATCACTAGCTTTTGTTGGAATCACCGGGTAAGTAATCATGAGTTTAGACCTCAACTATTGTGGAATAACAATAGATCAGTTGATTCGGTTGTGAATCTTTATTGACTGAGATGGTCGGGACAAGTGTTACATGTGCCTAACCACCTTGTTCCTCGACGTGCGATGCTGGCTGATATTACTGTAAGATCAAATAAAACCATGAGCAGCCAAATCGAAACATGATATCAACCATTGATCTGAGCAGTGTTGAGAGATACAAACTACTTGGTTGGAATCCACGAAAATGCTATAACTAGGGTCTGGAAACCATGGGAGATTTTATACCTTTCTATAAATTATTTTTCACTTCCTATACAATATTTTATGTCGACACCTTTTCTTACTATTACTAAAGTAAATACTACTCCAACTAATATGGCATTCATCGTGCTGTGCTGCTGAGGTGTGGTAACTTGAACTGAAGCATATAAGTTCCAGGTTCTATGTTGTACATACAGACATACAAACTGCCACTGAGGAATCTTATACTAGAATGAAACATTTTCTTAATGATCTATGGTTGACAGTGGTACCTAACTGAGATCATTATGTAATATAAACAAACAATAAATGAATTATTAACCGAGAGAATAGTCAACATTCATCACAGTACTCTATCGATTATTTTTCTAAAAGTACGAATTTGTAGCACTATTTACATCTAGTAATAGATATGTTGTTGAGGATTTGCAACTATATTCAATTTTAGTGGATTGACAAAGTGGTAAGCATATGATTTAGTTAATGAAAAGCAACATGCACAATATTGCAATTGGAAACATCAACTAAATACTTTAGGCACTAACGACCACCAAATTAAATTAGTAATAATAAGAGAACTAACAAATATATTGATCAAATAATGACACAATACCACACAGGAACTAAATTAGGATGCTTAAACGTTTCGATATTTTCATCAAATGTTAGTTAGAAAATTTACATATCATATGAGAATATGATTTAAATTTTTGTATTATTAGACAGATTATATTCGCATACCTGTACACATCTTACAGTGCCAGTATGACCTTGTAGAGTACATGTGCATGCAATACGTGACCAATTAGACGTTGCTGAAAGACGCCATAACTTCAAAGTTGTATCTGCACTACCAGATATTAAAAGCACTTCCGGTGGTTCCCAGCAATTAGGATATGTAATAGTTGGATCTAATTTACAGAGTGAACATGGTATTGAAGCTATTGATTCGTGAATACAATGTACAGGAGGAGAGGAACAATGAGCATTGATATGGTTATTATTATTAGTATTGCTATCTAGTTGACAATGAGGTAAAGGTAATAACTGTACACAACGAACAGCATCCGAATGTCCACGAAGTGTTTGAACAGACCATTTCGCATTTGTACGAATGTTCCATACACGTATTGTAGCATCGGCTGACCCACTAACAATACGATATGCATCACAGTCAACACAATAAACAGCTAAAAAGAAACGAAATCAGGCTGAAACAATGATAATAAATAGATAAGGCAGACAAAAGGAACTATTCATCGTTTCAGTATAAGTTTGTTATTGTATCGCATCAAGTGTACACATTCTTGCACTTGGATTCCATTCATACTACGAGTGTGAGGACTAGTGGATACTAATAGTTTCATAAACTGAAGGGGAATTTAAACACGCGATTTAATGGGCAAAAGTGGGACTCCATAGTCAGTAAAACACCACTTAGCGCAACTTAAAAGTAAACCTTCTTTCAATAATACAAAAAAGCGCTTGAGGATTTGGAAAGTGACTTTAAAATGGAGTAGTAACTACTAATAGTTTTAATGACAAATTGACAACTTAATTGAATAATTGATATTTACTCATTTGAGAATTACCAACGGTGCACACAATCAACACTTGGTATCGAAAACATAAACGTTAACAGTGAACCATTTATACCGCGCTGACTTAGTAAGATAATTTAATTAGAGTTTACAATTTAAATTCTAAATTGAAACAAAATCACGATTTTATGATTAATAATATAATTATGCATAAACGACTGTACACACTGCATGATGCCAACAAAATGGTTCAGGATATTCTAAAGAGCAGGACTGAAAGATCTAGGAACATTTATGATATATATGAAACACCGATGATGATAGACAATTAGAATATTTATGAATTATAATATTTTTCTATCAAATATTGCAAATTATGCACAATAAGAAAGTTAAAAGAATAATAATATAATGTTGTAGGTTTTATTTCCTGGGTGAGAATGCAAAACGTCGAACACTTGTTAAAATGACTAGTATGATCTTTATTCATTTCTATCACGAAATTCCAGAGGTTATGGTGACTTTCACATGAACTTGGAATCTTGACTATTGATCGTAAAAAAGCATTAACCAGATACTGCAATAAGTTAGTCATAATCAACATAGAGCTTGGAATAAGCATGAGTTAGCTAACTATGGGACTTCAAAGTAGTAGTGAGCACCCATGACATCAAGGATAGAAACCAGTTACTTCAGGTGCTGTGGCAGATGCTTAACCACCAACACCACTGGGCCGAGATCCAATGGTAACATTATCGCCATAATCAGTTTACGATATTAGCGCGACAATCACCCGATGTCAGTGATGACAGCTGTTCCATACCAAGTTTGTGTGAACAAATACAAACAACAAATCAATATTAATATTTACAAAATCACTTCAAATAAACAGGTAATTATATCAGACAGTAAATAATGTAAATGAACAACTGTACAAAGATTATAATGCATACCTCCATTGTGGCCATTAAATCTACGTATTCGATGTTTACCCAACCGAAAATTTCGTCGTAAGCACACACGTTTCTTAAATACATTTAACCACTAATATAAAATAAATAGAATATACATAGTGTTTCATTTTAAAATGTGAAATATCATACAAATGAATTAATTGACAATCAACAATCATCGAAGAAAAAAATACACTCAAGTATGAGATATATCAACTCTAATCTATCAACATCTTTATTATTAGTAGTATTAAAAATTAAAAGTAAGTTTATAACCTCAATGAATCTAAAATTTATGAATGAACGTAACTGTTATCTCAAAAACATCGTACTTCTAAACATATGAACTGTAAAATTTTGCGATTTATAAATTATGATTCCTCAAAATTACAAAAGATAATGATTTATTAGCTTATTTAGCTACGTGTCATACGAGATCCATGCAGGATATAAAATACTGTTGAAGAAGAATCAAATCTTATAGGCAAACAAGCGTTATTGTATTTGGCTTTGGTTTAGAATATTTAAAGTACTGAGGGACACACTCGGACTGTTGATAGATAACTCTAAATCGAGTAGTATTTTAACCATCATATTATTGCCACGACAAATTTTGAATGATATCCACAAATACAATACATGGTTGCAATATATAATAGGGATGGCCAAATTATTTAGTTGCTGATATTAACATGTGATATGATAGCCTACAGACATTCCCAACCTAGCCTTAATCTTATACTCAGACACAAATCCGACAGATCGATTAATCAAGAATCAAGTAAGTTAGATACGACACATATCATGAGGAATGTCGAGTGAGAAATCACACATATAAAGTGAGAAGGCAAATACATAAGTTGCTATTATCCAATCATTCGACTGTGATATGCCACCCGTCTGCCCGAGCTCGCACTAACTAATTACAACTCGTGTAGCACAGACATATCAGCGGTAATTCATGGATATATGAAATGTGGTCCTTAAAAGCAGATGTTAATCAGTTGCAAGGATTTGATCATATCTCTCCTTAACATAATTGTTAAGATCATCGAGTAAAAAGCGATGCAGTTAGACAGTAGCAGAAAGCGTTGGCGAAGCATTTGATAAAGCTGAAGGTCCTTACTGACTGAGGTGTTTGGGACATATATTATGTATGCCAAGCCACCGCTTGCCTCTACGCACGATGATCGGTATAGGGGTAAGATAAAAAGCTAAGAGTGGTCAAATCAAAATTTGTCAACAGTCAATGAAATCGTCAGCTATTGGTTACAGTGATGTTAGTTGGTTTAGACTACCTGGATAAAGTCCATTTAATAAATGAGACTAGTGATTGTGTACGTTGACTTACAGTCAGTTGCATCAACGCGCATGCAATCACTTTATGTTTTCCTTTAGACCCTGAGTTTTAAAATTATTTTATGCCTTTTTCATGAACTCATTTTCTATGTTGAGTTAGCATTTACTACAACAGATATTACTACTATTCCATTATTTTGGCATTTAACTTGCTGTACTGATGAGGTGTAGCAACTTGGATATATGTGCCAGGTTCTATGGAGTATAAGGCTAACTACAATAAGTATAACTTTTATGCTATGTACACTAAAAAGTGTCAAATCTACGCATTTCATGTGTTTTTCTTGGGAAATGTGGATATTTAAATTTGCAAATTACTAACTTTTATATGCAAAATTAGTTTCAAAACAATTCAGCACAAAGATAATCACCACAAAAACATTGTTTGATGAGATTTTACATGTTATATGGTGGTTACGTACTTTTCATGGATAATTTAATCAAAATGCTGAACAAAGCCGAAATCCAAAGTTAAATATTATTGATTTAACATAAAAGGGAGTTTTAGCTGGATTGTTACTGATTCAAACTCTACTTTAGTCTAAGTAATCGAAGAGAACATATAATCCTTCAGGAAGTTTTTACACACAGTCAGTACATTTCAATCTGTACATGTATATAGTTAAAGTAATATTTTATCACAGAGTCATGTCAATAACTCTAAGACAGACAGACAGACAGATACAACGTAGGACCAGGCACATACCTCTGACAGCACTCAAGACCACCGTATTCAAAATCATTTACTCTCTTCTATCCCTATCATCATTTACTCAATAACTAAAAGTTAATCAGTTTCGAAATGTCTTGTTAAGCTCAGTACTCTGGGTTCTAAATTACAACGAAACAGGGAAATAAATTGTTCTAAAATATAACAATCAATGAATTCCGAAAACAACTTCGAGGTGATCAAAAAACTAGATGGCGTTGCTATACATTCATTTCTGAGTTGATCAGTTTCAAATCGAAATTTCACTCAACTTAAATGAAGTAAGGAAAACAATGAATTCATTTAGTCCTGCACAAATTGTTACTCTTGTTTTATTTAGTATGAGTTATTGTGTGAAATCTTACGATTGGTTTATATAAAGTGACTACTGTATACATTTCATGAATTCATAATAATACAGATTATAAAAAATGCGTATTGCTAGTTTTATGAATGTGCATTGGATAAGGAAGAATTACTGCTATGATTGTAGACGAAACTAAAATAATTATTAAAAATGACTGGATATCAAGAGATACATTAACTAACTGGCCGATAAAATACTTAGTAGGGTAGGGGTTTTATAGAAATCAATGAATGTTACTTAAAAAGACGGAACTGCTGCTTAATGCTTCCTGATTCCCAGCGGTTATCTAACGATAGTCAGTCTGTGATGCAAATAACAAAAAGCAATTGACTTGTGATCATTAAAATAAAGCAAATACAAAACGAAATAAATAAAGTTGCTCCCATAATACAGTCCTGATTATAACATGCCCAAAACATTCTTGTGAAGCTGCATAATGGTTCATTTTTAGTTAATCAGCGCTAACAAACAATCGAGGTGATGGAAAATTTCTTATGGGAATTTTACATAATCTCTAGTGTATTTATCTGCGTCGCACTCCGCTATTTCAATTTCTGAAAATATTTTGCTGCTTGCTCAAGACTTCTTGACTTGGAATCAATTTGTTGAAGTTTCTGCATCGTGGAACACTGGACAGGGATAAAAAGTAACAGTACCCTATCAGTGGAAGTGAACTCGCAAAAAAAGTACAAATGACTAGGATTTATATAGAGAACGATCTAAAAAGGTTAGTGAACTTCTGATAAATATAAAGCTTTGTATATCGGTCAGTATCTTATCGGCCATAACACACGCATGTCTTTCCAATCCATAGAGCTGCTAACAGATTGAGTAGGAATTCAAGTCATGATACAGTATATGAAAGGTGTGGTAACATTAATTATAAATAATTAAGTCCTTACATTAATTTCTAAGTGATTTTTTACAAAACCATTTGAATTTCGTATATTTTCCTCTTGTTCACTGTAATTCCAATCATATGATGGTATAAAATTGCTGTTGTGTGGCTTTTTTAAAATAGGTGAAGACCATTTTGGCAACATACATAAATGTTGATATAATTTTGGATGTCGAGCAAACTTTAACCAGCTTTTATTCACTTCTGAACATACTGTCAACGATTCTTGAAACAACACACAACAAAAAGCAGAAAAGAACTACAAATAATGAAACATAATAAACAATATATATGTAAAGTTAAGTTTAATTTATCAAACAATGATTAATGACTGTTAAGAAAAGTTTCAGGACCCAGGAAGGTAGCCGATCACAAACGCGGTTACAAGGATTAACTAGGTCTCGTTGATGTTATCCAGATCGATAATGAAAGCTTTGCAATCAAACGAGGTTAGATAATTCGAAATAGGTCAACGGTAGTAGGGTGGTTGAGTTTTATATATACAGACACATGGGTCAGAGGTGCAGAGATTACCATAATTCTAAAGATTTCACAGCCTGCATCACTACATACTACCAATCAACGACGAAAAGTTTTAATTCAAATTATATATCTCCTAAAGATGACTGCGATGTAATTTCCTTCGTATGGAGTTTGCAGGAGCAGAGGTCACGTTCGAATGCTTAAGAAGTTTGAAATCTTATATAACTGGTAAGTAAGAGAAATCCGGTTATTGTGCCACTTTTTTCACTGCGACTAGAAACAGCATACTTAATTCTTTAGAAAGCAACTGCAGTTGTAAATTGACATTAAAAAACCAATCCTATTAGTGAAAGTAGTTAATTTATAATTCATTAACGAAAATAGGACTAAGCTATAAATTCTGGGAAGTCGTTAGTCAATATCTACAAAATAATCAGTAATGTGAGTTTGTTGCATACAAAAGTATTCGACTGATGGATGCAGAAAGTACTTAAGATAAATTCAACATTATGGAGAACATTTTCTTCACGACTGGTAACTATGTATCACCCTAGATTTCAATAAGATGAAAATACTAGATGATTCTAGTTGCGTTAGAATGAAAACTTTAGAATTAACGGTTGGATGTCTTCAATTATTTATAAGGATTATAAATAATTGATACACCAGATATTTAATTATACATAATATATTGGTTAAAGCAGTTGCTGTGAATGCAAACATATAGCATATAATGTACTATGCGAGCATGTGAAAAAGACTCGAAAGGATTAACCTCTACACATATTGTATTGAAATTGAATTCCTAACTTTGGAGGTCATAATTGCGAACTACAGAATATCTCTTTAGTTTAAAGTATGTGTATGATACTAACAAGCAATATCAAGAGCCTATGTTCATCAAATTATCTGACAATTTTATTATTTATTGTGCCACAAAAAAGAAAACTAAACTCTAATCAGTCAGTAGATGAATGGTATCACCATCCCCCCCCCTCAAATTCAAGTAGATAAAACAGACAAACAAATTTTTTCTAGACAACACATTGAATAATGAAAATACAGAAACTAGCAAGGTAAACATTAGTTTTGCAATTCACATTGAATATGATTTTATGAAGTGGTCATTAGAAGTAATGGCTTAAAGAGACTTATTCGAAACCGCATATATAATTCACAATCCAGCTATTAAAATAAAGTTTTTATCTTCCTAAAATCACAAGACATTAAGAGTGAAATAAGCGTTCATGATTGACAATAATTATAGAAGCATTATTTTATTGTATAATCCCAAACAAGCAAGTTATTTCTCTAACGCAACTTTAAAATTTCAATGTCTGTAGTCAGAGATCCCATGTACACTTAAAACGGAGTAGACAATGAACGAACTGACATACAAAGGTACTTGAGACATACATTTACTTTACATAATTGGAAGACACTTTACAGTTTTTGTAACTGCTGACCTATATGTTTTTCAATGCATACAGTACTAGCCGTATTCGAATGACAAATGCTGTATTAAAAAGTGAATGGCATACGTTCTAACTTAACCTCGTCATTAAAGTAACTATTAAATTGGACATCCTAAGGTTCACAACAAAGTAATTAAGACATACTAAAATGACATATTTGGTAAAAAGTTTATTAGTATAGGTAATATTAAGGCGAATGCTGAAGTTTTTGTATTTTACGTATGGGGGCAACTGTAATCAGGTAACCACTATAAACCACGAAGCACTGGACTATTTCGTCTACGTATGGGACTCCTCGGAAGTGTGCACCCATGAATTTGTCAGAAGTA
Source organism: Schistosoma japonicum (assembly GCA_025215515.1). NCBI lineage: Eukaryota > Metazoa > Platyhelminthes > Trematoda > Strigeidida > Schistosomatidae > Schistosoma > Schistosoma japonicum. Next base: position 42,278,785 of record CM046062.1, on the reverse strand, counting down.
GAAGACAAAGGCATCCAGGTTTCGAGGATAGGGTGTAATTCTTAGGATGACTGAGTTGGTATCGATTTACGAAGTGGGTACTACAGACATGATAGTAAAAAAACAATGAGTTGGAAGATAATTTAAGACCTAGATGTCATTACGGTTATGGAGAAGTAAATACACATAAGCCCAAAGTAACTGATCAGATGAGTAAATTACTAATGGATTAAGAAACTGGCATTTGATAAGTAGTATCCTTGAAAAAATTTTAAAAATAAAATAAAACATGAGCTACAAAACTTTCAAAAATTGAAAATTCGGCATTATAAAAGTGAGTCATTGCCTACAGCAGATTCTGACCTCCAACTGAGTAACAATTCATCTCAGAAAAATAAGAAATTATGTTATGCCAATAGATTGCCGAGTGTTTGCTTGATGCCATCGAATTTCTTTACTGGAAATTATAAGTGATTAACAACTGGACCTGTAACCAAACAGGCCATAATTTTGAACCCAACTTTGCCTACTTCGGTAACAGTAACTGAATATCACTAGCCCTTACATATACAAAAGTGTTTACAATTAGAAGAGAAATATGAAGTGTGTAATAGGATTAAGTAACTGTCAAATGCACCTATTCAGTTGTACGAATAAAACTAGACTGTGCGTAAGCCATTAGGTAATATGGTAATTTTTAAAAGCACAAAAAACAATAACCTAGATGAAAAGACCTTAAGAAAGTATAAACAGAAGATTAACAGCTTTATCTATGTTCAACACTCATTCAAGTTTGGGGCTATCAACACCTTTCATAAATAACTTTGAAAGCTAGGTCATGGAGAGTAAACTACTCAGTCAGAATCGTATGATATTTCGGTATGCTATTTAAATAACACATAAGTATTATCGAGTGGTCGATTGTACTATTTCGGACTTTTAAATTTAATTTTAAAAAATTAAAAATACACAACATATGTAACAGAACAAAAGTGATTAGATTTTAGACTAGCTGGGGTAACTTACTCCATGAAAGATAAGAGAAAATTCTCAATGTTAATTCTGCTGGCAACCAAGTAACAAAATCACAACAATCTGGTACACGTTGACAAGATGAATGAAGATGTGTGGCTAAGCGTAAACTTTCAAAATGCCCAATAGTAGTTAAACCCTGAAACGAATATTTTTTTTAATAACACGAAATTAAAACAAATGCCGTGAAGAATAATTCTAATTCAAATTAAAAAGAATATAATTATCATCTAGTGATCAGTTTATTTCGAATTGGTTGCCTGAGAGAAACACCTTGCTGTCGATACACACTTGTGCAGCTGGGAATACGACATGGCTCTCTGATTGTATTTTCACTAGCATTCAAACGACCTGATTGGAATGGTAAGGTACAAAGGAACAAAAAGTCTAGTCAGCATCAACTGACAAGTTAATCACGAGAAGCACGCCAGACCATAACATCAAGGTATCAGATGCTGTCCGACAACTCGAACGGATACATATATAAGGCAGATTTTACTGAGTATTGTCCAATATAGTAAATTAAATAGCCGGTTGTAACAGTTTATAAAAAGTAGATGGAAGATATCAGAAGGCGTTAGCATTTTATCAACGTTGGATTATAACCAGCAGTAGAATACAGGATGTCTGTTTTATCCTAATTGAGACACATTAGCTGGATATATATACATTCTAGTATTGGTAAATACAGTGAAACATGAACTTACTACCTTTCTCTGAAAACGCTAACAAACTATCTACTAAACTACTGTGTTCAGATAGCCACTAACCTATCTAACAGGCACAAATTCATTTGTAGGAGTTTGTAATTTCCCGTATAAGAACATAAGCAATGAAATGCAGGCATATATAGGTGGTAAATCCTAAACATGATGGAACCAGCATCCTGAATTCTACTGCTTGCCACAATCCGAATTTATTAAACAGATGTGATTAAATAGCGATACTGAGGAAATCCGCTCAAGACACATATATCGGTAGAGATTGATCAATTAACAATATCAGCATATATAACGAGAAGCTATCCTATAAACTAAAAACAATGGTGGCTTAGATTATTCATTAATGTTGGAGAACCTATTGTGAGGAATTTAATAAACGTTAAACGAACTGTTCATATTAATTTTATCAGTAATTATCTATTCAAGTTAATATACTACGGCAATGCATAGGGGTCAACTAATCAGCACATTTGTGTAAGTTTGTAGGAGCGAGAATATTTATCGATTATTCGTGCAATCGTAATTAAAAGTAGGATTGAAATGGGGTTGTAGCTTGCAAGTGAAATCGAGGAGGAGAGTTTCGATCTACTTAAGACTTAAAAGCTGATTGATCCTGTTTTCTAGTGCCAAACGACTCAAACTGTGTTAATTTGTGTAAAACACCATCGCGCTATCCAGAATTACTGAAAACAAACAGCCACACTCGTGCGACAGATGTGTACACATAATTTCAAATCGATTTTATCCTTTGATGTTACTGAGACCTGCAATTGATCAATCTCTGTTCCCGGTTGACACAAATAGATTGGGTTCGAGTCCAGGTGAGAAGACCAACACTGGGATGTAGGTACATCCATCTAAGAGATCCCAAATATGACGAGATGTGTGTCATCGATTACACTTACTGGCTACAATTCAAACTCAATTATACTTTTAAAATAACTCTATATCATATTAATCGATTAAGAATGCATATATAGCAACAAAAACTGGTCAATTATAGCTCATATAGGTAACGATGGTAGGGTACAAACTCTTTTAAAGTTTGATTATAATTAACTTCAGATAGTAGCCTATAATAAAGGAGTTCGTTGTTGCGTCATTAACACATCTGAAAAAAGCGCAATATTCAAAAATTTTCAGATGTAGAAAAAAAAGATAAAATTCATGTAATAAAGAACATTTTCCACACTCCCAAAGAGACTTTATCCTACAGAAAATTAGTATTATTTGTGTAGTTTGTGTGACAAATTTAGTGGAAGATAGGATACCTGTAAATATAATAGAAAATGTTAAAAGTATTACATAGTACATCTATAGATACAAATGTAAGACTTCTACAAAATCCTGCAACAAAGCTTTCTTGTTAGTTTCCTCGAAATTTAAACCTATAATTAAAGTTGATATGCGGATTGATCGTGCAGTGGTGAAAAAAAGAAAAAGAAATTAGCACCACTTACCATGAGATGTTCAAGTAAATTTGCTTTTTGCTGGCCGGTCAAATTAACAGACAACTTTTTAATAAGCTAAAATTGGAAATAAAATTTTATTAACGGATGGAGGAAGAATTAAGGAAAATTGTAGTACGTAGATCGTCTGAAAAGTACACTGCATTGCATTATAAAGAATGTGATAATACTCACTGACTAAATACAGGTGAATGTATCCAGAGTTGAGCCATACTTTTTGTTTATGTGGGTCAAGGACACTTGAAGTCACTCAAACTTAAGTGTATGGGGGGTTGAACTTATAATGAGTTATAAGAAAAATTGGGCATGATGTTCACCGATGCCAATATATTTAAACTGATTGGCACTAAAAGAATCACTGATACCACCTGGCTGTCTAGGACTGAGTAAGTATACTTAATTTAAACTGGAAATCCTATGATTACTTGTCATATGTTTCGAATAAGCAACTGAATTACTGATAGAACTGTATATAGATGAAGTTTGAAATGTACATGTCACATATTCAGGATTCTGCAACTGAATAACAATAAATAATATAAAGGATAAACGAAATGAAGGGATAACACAATTTTAGTGTTATTTCATTGACAAATATGATCCTTTCATAAAGTCATTTAACACTGGTCTAAGTTATACAGGAAACAAAGACTTCTTCAGTAAGATGTATGCATTAAGAAAAATAAACGACTAGATATTATAAGTTGATACCATAGAGATGATCACCTTTTATACATATGTAAACTAAATACATTTGATTGTTCAAGCACCAATTGTAAATTCACTATAATTACCACTGATGGTCTATTTCAACATTATGACAATAAACGTTGAGACCTAAATTCAATAAACAAATGCACCAGACTATATGTTGCTCTACTTAATCAACCAATCAGTGATATCTACTTTGCAACTACATCGTATGAATCTTTAAGCAAAAAATATACTATTCAAGAAAATGAGAAACTCACCTGTAGTACTTGATGAGGTTTCAAATTTAGTTCTAAGTTGTGGGAAAGAAGTGATATAAGCGTGCTGAAAAAGAATAGATACTGAGTGGATAGCAACTCGAAAATCTATTTGTATAACTAGTTAGATATACTGTTTACAAAGACAGACTATTTTATTGAATAAATGTAAAACTAATTAAAAGAAAGTACTAAAAATTATAGAGTAAATTTTGAGTTTCATGCAATGGAAATAAAATTTATAAGGGTGCGGAACTTACTCAATATAACCCTTCTCCAACGAATCAAATGCACAGTTACACGTGACCAACAGAGAACTTATTTGAGTCAATAAAAACGATGTAATTTTGATATATTCAGTAATTTATAACTTTTCTGAGTATAGTTAAACCATCTCATATGTCTACTTCAAACAGTAGGGCTGATAATATTTTTGGTAATATGTAGGTGTTAAAGCTCAGTTAATAGGATAAAAGCTTTCAATCAGTTAACTATCCGCGATAGCAGTCGTAATGTAACAGTATAGTTATCATCAAAAGGTAAGTTCCTCATGACATTCAGAATCTGACAGTATATGTAACAGTGTCTGTGAGTCCCTTGTTAGTGTTTTGATGGTGAAGGAATTAGATTGAGTAAAACTTCGCCATAGCCAAGACTTGCTGTGATATCCAGGAAGGAATCCTATGGTCCTGTTATTTGCTCGGAGATAAGACGAGGAGCACTTGTCCTCCACTGATTGCTGTAGCTACTCTATTTGTCGTAATTGACCTCGTATACGTAACTTTCGGAAATAAAATAGTCACACGAAGTCGACATTATGCATCTCTTTCTGTCAAAGCATCCAAAATCTTATGGATTTAACTATATCTTATCATCAACTTTACTTAGAAAATAGTTTTAAAGTGACTCCAGCCCACATAATCGGTGTGGAAACCAACGGTAGTGCCGAAGGTGATCTATAGCGCATTTTCTTTACAATATGTAGTCAGAATTATGTAATTTCCATTCTCATTATAAATGTTGCAGACAACCGTGAGTAATCTACCCATATGAAACAAGGAGAAGGAAGAGGGTCAAAAATACAGGACTACTGATCCAACATAGGAATTCTAAACGATTACACGATGCATGTATGTATGAACAACATAGAACCTGGCACACGTGTGCATCGGTCCAGGTTGCTATACTTTAAAAGCACAGTAAGATTAACACTGAATCAATCAAGGTAGAAGTTACTTTAATGATTATATTAACGAAAATAGAAAAAGAGTGGATATACAGAATACGGTTCGCGGAGAAATAGTGTGTAAAAAGGAAACTATGAAATAACCTTAATCTTACGAGTTAAGGGAAGGCAGAGTAGATACACTTGCACCATTGTGGTCGATTCTGAGCCATGTCACCCAAAGTCTTCAACCACTAGTTACGATTACCCGATACTAAAGTCAATAATATCATGGCAGGGTTTAAGTTGTGGTCACCAGCGAAATCCAGAATGTATGTTTACCCACGATCTATGAGATAAGTTTACACCTAATAGGAACGCCAGTCAAATAGTTGCAAGACAAAAGAACCATATTATAAGTTTCATTTAATTTGTTTTGTGACTGGCAAGTGGAATCCAGGACGCGCGTTTCGTCCTATTTGGGACTCATCGGCTGGATGTACCGAAACGCGCGTCCTGGATTCCACTTGCCAGTCACAAAACAAATTAAATGATACTTACGAATAATCGATATATCGAGGCGATCCGCACAGGATGCACATATAGCAACAGTGACTGACCAGCTTCAGTCTATAATAAATCAATGGGAATATACAAGTTCATTCTACATATTATAAGTTCTTTTAAGACCACCAATTACGAAAATGTTCACATCCAAAATACTAGGATTAGTAAACTCTAGCTGGCGCTGCACCAGGAAGATAATAAAATACAATTTTTTTTCGTCATAATCCGTCATTTCAATGTTTAGTGCAGAAAATAATGAAATAAACAATTTATAGAACACGTATACTAAGTTAAATAGAACGTTATTGCAGAAAAAAGTACTGAGTGGTTGGAAACAAAGAGATGGATTAAGATACAACCACTAACAACTTGTAACATCTGGTATAACTACTATAAAGATCACTTATGTACATTATATGCATGTAACAAAGAAGCGTATTATCAGAAAGGATACGAAATTATACACAACTACGATGAAATGACTCAGAATTTGCAGCGTGTAGTTAAATAAGCAATGAACGTTATTTCAACAGATAACAAATAGACTGTTCGCTTTACTTTTTCGGAGATAGTACTTTGTTCAGAAGTTCGCTCCGATAACCTTCGAATAACAAGATCTTGATAATGGCTGAAAATGGTCGATTTTCAAGATACTCAAAAATTAAAGAACAGCACGAACAGTGCCGAATGGTGTCCAAGTTAAAATTAGTAATCAAATCAAATCTATCTCCGGAAAGATATTAGTACCGTTAATAATTAATTCCTCAACACAGAGACAAATCTATACATTACATGTATACCACAAACCAATAATAGATTCCGGTTAGTGCTTATAGGATTCTTTGTCAGGGATCGGAAACCTCGATCAGAAAAAAATAAACTAAAAACAAAGACATATCATTAGGCTCACAATTCGACTAAGCTGTCACTTAACAAACAAACCACAACACAGCAGTTATAATCAGTACAAGATCTAGAACAAACTGGTATCCATAGAAGCCGTTACACCTAATCAAAACAAAAATGAGACTGACAAGACAAATAGAAACGGTTAAAAAAATGGTAGAGTCAATGACGAATGACCAAATATTTAACTGCAGGGTTTTAGAACTAGGTACATATCTATCTCACATTAAGTGAAACATTTAAACCCCACCTCCAAAACCTTAATGTTACTAAGCATACAGTGAATTCAATTTATAAACAGTGTTAATTTCAGGATTTACAAAAGCTCAAGTTATGATCATGCCCACAAACAGGTAAAAGAATTGACTAAATCTGAAAATATTTGTTTAAAAAGTAATTGCAAGCAAATAAATGAACTTGTAGACACGAAGAACACTACAAGCAGACGAGCCAACCTCTAACTGATATGCGGAATACCATTACTAGTATACACATTTTACGAAACACAGACGACTACGTAATTTATCTAGCAATAGATTACTTGACTATTAATAATTGAGTATCAACCGTAAAAAAGTTAAACTTCCCAGAAAGCTACAAAAGAAACACGAATCAAACAATTTACATATCTCATGTGACTAAATAAACGGAATAATGCATAAACGTGGTCAGAATACGTTAAAAAAATTGTGTAAAGCTTTGCTGTAAAGTATGAAATCAAAACTTACTCAGAAGTGAACGGTAACGTAGAGCCATTTTCCGACTTCATTATCTACAAAAAACAAATAAATCATTCGAAAAAGTTTGAAGACAATTCCAAAATGATGTAAATCACTTGATCTATGAGTGGTAGTCCATGGTAAACTTTAGGAAATTTCGACATCATGACCTCCTAGGCAAATTCCATCTTTTACAAAAACGAATTATCACATGAAGGATGAGTATATATTTTATTACTAAAGGAAAAGGATGCTTTTCGGTAGAAAAATTTTCTACGGGATGTAATGTAAATTCCAACATCCCAAAAACATACTGACAATACCACTTTTATCCAGAAGAATGCACGAATGCTGTCTATTCTGACACATTAGAAGATTTCTAGTCATGCGTACGCGAATCACGCGTTCGACACTATTAAAACTTTTGTGTGGCAGAGATGGAACATTAGGTAAACTATTAACGTGAATGTCCAGATAAGCTTATTGGAACTAGACTATGGGTACACCATGGGTACTAACTCAAAACCTTAAGTTAAGGCGTTTGGTAAACGTTGGAGATAAAAGTAAAAACATGAGCCTAAATGTTAGAACGTTTTAGTCCAGTATTAATCGTGATAATTTTACAGAAGCATGTCTAGGGAGAAAAACTAAAATACAACAAACTACCAAAACGTAACGGTGATAATGAGTATTGGGATTATAATCAACAAACAAGATGCTAATTATTAACCGACAAAAAACAGGCTGAATGTGATTTTCAGGAAATGAATGAACTCATGAAGTTTAAATTGTAATCCTGTAATGCGAAAAGCAAGACCGAATATCACAAAACATATAAGATACACAAGTGGCATTGTATTCATTCCATAGTCACGATAATTATAAGAAAATTCAAAAACCTCTTTGCACACTACAACTCATACAATATCGTATTGCAAAGTCAACCGGTCATAAACTAGAGCAGGAATATTTAACAGGGACGACCTTGACATTAGGCTAGGCAGAAAATGAGCAATAAGAAAGTGGCTTAAGATGAAATGATATAAGAAAAATCTTTCAGAATAAAGTAATACTCAAATGTGTACAATAATTTCGCATGATCAGTGTTTCAAGAGTACTAAGTGTTGTAAACATTTGAAGTCAAAGCAACTTTTATATGAATACTAGTTCGTGTGGCTATTGAGTATTTTTCTATGGGTTCCTTTATATTTGTGAAGATAATTTTTTAATATAGACCACTAACCACTCTACAGCTTAGCTTAGATTGGGAAGATTCCTACACCCAACAGAAAGTAGATATTTGCATTCTTATGAATACCATTAAGTCTACCTTTGGCAATAAAATCTGTCATTGTGAATTCGGACATGTGTTAAGTGTTAAATGGAGTCAAAAAGGTTTGAAGTAAGCAGGAACAAAAGAGTCTGTTAGGTTACATCTAGGGAATTCCCAAGAAACATACATAGGTGAAGTGCGATGAAAACAGAGACACATGTGCGTACAAATCGAAAGGCACATGGGGTCGTACATTTTTTGACTCAAAAATCCTCAACGGAAATAACCACTAAACTCTAACGCATACTGCTATTTAAGGCAGAAGAAATCAAGTTTTCAAAATAAAGTGATATGCAAAGATGTTTAGCTAAAAGTTGAGAACAACAATTTAGTTAAATCTAGTAACTGGAACTTAGAAAGAAAACAAAGAGGACTCAAGTAATTTACATCCCAAAAATTTGAATACGATTCAGGGTCATCACATACTGAAATTGAAAGGCTTAAAGTCAATAATACATTTCGACCTATCCTGATAGAGTTAGCAAAATGTTGATATTTAGATCTTCGCCTAAATGGTAAGAATATTTTTGGTTTGGGAGTATTCAGTTCTGATTATATAACTTCTGAAACTGAGAGAAATATGAGTTTAAAAATTTTTAGCTAACATTCATAATAGTTCCCAAAGTATTGTCCCTTAGTGTCTATAATTGGGCGTCTTTTATATGATTTAGAGAAAGGTACTAACGCAACCTATTTTCATAGGAAGTCTAATAATTTATTCGTACGAACAGTTAAAGGTTATCACAAATTTTTATACGGGCCCATTCGTCTTCAATCCTATTGGAATGTCCTCTTTCGTTTAGTCTGAGAATAAGTCTTACAAGTGATTTATTTTGGTGAAGAGGATTATGTGTTACATGATGCAGTGAGATAAGTAAGGCTTATCTTATGATTAGCTATTTTTGCTTGCTCGTTTCGTAATGGTAATATTTTTAAGATAGGGGGGGACCTAGTATGAGAGATTTTACAAGTAAAGCCATAGGTGGGCACTGCACGGACAGATAAGGAGTTCCGAAAAATAACTATCTAGGGTTCCAGGCAGAAACCCTAAACCTGGGTATTCTGTACTGCTTTTGGTATGGCAATGAGGAAATATCTGAAGTACCATACAAGGTTACACCCAGACCCTTACCTAAATTTGAAGGAGTATGTATGTAGTGAATGGATCTTTAATGATCACCATTAGCAGCTTACAATTATTAGTATGAAGGGGAAACAAGATGTTGTAAGCCCACTCGTATTTTTTTTCCAAGCCGTCCTGAAGAATCTTGATATAATAATGTTTTCTTAAATGCGTTGCATGATTCACGCCAGTTCACAAACACAGTCGTATAGATTAACTGCGAAACGCTGGTGAACATGAATCCAAAAGAGATAAGTGAATATAGTGAACTAAAATTTGCAGTGAAGTGGTTTACGTGTTAATAACATGCATCAATGTTTCACTGGCTTAGCCGAATATAGCATTTGTGAGCCTGTTCGCCTTAAACTTTAGATTCAGCTTTGTTGAGGTTGGAATGGATTTGCGAATTCACCTGGGAGTCGAAGTGTGGTTCCGCAGTCATAAAAACAATAATTAATTATTCCCTCCTTGACCTTCACTACCGTTGAAATTAAGTAAACTGGTTAATAGTTCGAAGCCTATAATTTCTTATCCCCCCCACCACTGTGTACAGGTATTGCCACGCACACTCGGTGGGAAGCTTGTCAACAGCTATCAAGCAGTTGAGATGAATAGCGAAAAGGGAAACAGAGTAGATTCACGCATTAAATAATGACCTTATATCGTATTCCATGCAGGCCAGGAGAATGATATGTAGATTGAGGATTGGTCTCGGGGTACTAGTTATAAAGAAGTTGTGCTGAAATTAATTTGACTGGTAAATCAGCAACTACATTATGAGTGCTATGTACCATCATTGAGTCCTTATTTAACAAACTAAGAGTCAAGTTATCAGTTCTTTTTATATGGCTATACAAAAGTTTGTTATTGTATTCCATAAACCTTATTAGAACAGTTTGACGACTTCACCCTTCCTGCTTGACATTCAAGGTATATTTGTTGCATAAGGTCCTGTAAGACAACCAGCTCCTTAGGTCATAAAAGAGACCTCATAGGTTCCGGAATGCTCCCCTACTCTTGATGATTCAGTGTAAACAATTTATTATCCTTCCTGAATTTGTGAGGATTCAAATCGCAAACAATCACCGAGAAATTCTAAATAGGAAACTAGCCTTGGTTTGCAAGATGATAGTAAGATCCTAAACTGGGACCTACTTAAAAAATATGCATAAACGTGGTGTGCACACTAGTGCTTACAGTGTGTTTTTAAGATCCTTACTCTAGAGGTACCTTTACCAAAGGAAGGTCCAAATTCCGAATTACATTTTCGAAGCTAAAATTGGTTAAAGAACAACAAATTTTACTAAGTAATGAAAATTTTCACTATTTTTTGAATAGACAACCCCCCTCAATGCATTATAACGAGGCTTTTAAACAAATTTATTAAGTCCCCACAGATTATTTTTGTTTGATATGTGGGCACAATGAAACAAGTCAGTACCCATGTCACTATCAATAACTCTAAACCACATTTAAGACTCACCAGACCTATAATAAAAATAAAAAGTTTAGTTATTTAACTGTTCATCGTACGTGAGGTATAAAAAGCTTATTATCTAAGCATTGACTAACTGAACGCAATCTTGTACGTTACAATCCTTGGCAAATAAAGGATTTTTCCAGTAGCAGTCTCAACTACGTGAGATACGAAATTTGAAGCCTATAAAATGCTCTCTGCACGCCAAAGTACATCATTTACATACCCCAACATGTAGTCAGTCCTATGTTTTATTCCAGAAAATTTAAAGTCAGCGCATTATTAATGGTGTTTCGCTGGATGTTGTTTGTCTAAAACTCATTTTTGTAGTTCAAATTTCAGCAACATTACGAGCATGAAGGAGTTAATTGAAGTAACAAAGCATTTCGTTTTAGTAAAGTAACTAAATTGGTGTATTTTACCACTTATTTCTTGTATTTCAAATCAATTTTACGAACTACGAGTCCCTGTAGCTGCATAGTGAAAGAGAATTGTTGAGGTTTGTGTGATGAATTTGTATTAACTGTTAAATATAGTACCACGTTTAAAATCAACAAATTTCGCTATTGGTGATTCTTTTTGTGGATTCATGCGTGACTAGACGACCTGTCAGACCTATAGAGAAACAACGTCGAATTTTAAAAGTTGACAGGAGTTTCGAATTCTACTGTAGTAGTGATGAAAAGTTATTTTTACATCCAGGTATGGATTAAAATGATTGGTTATGAATAAGCACTCATTTCCTAATGCTATGTTTCTCCGTGCAGCAAAGTTACACATCTGCATGCAATGACGAAACACTTGCCTAGTCTTCACGGAGGTAGACTTAAGGGTGGATAAATACTTGCCAAGAACCATCCGTTGAAAAAATCATTCTGATATGCCTGGTAGATTGTGGTTTTAAACCTTGAAAATTTTTTCGCATAATGCCCTCAACTATACATGAGCTGCTAGCCTTGAATTTTTTGGAAGCGACCACAAGGTTGTAATTTACCGACTAATTTTTAATGAATATTCATGTATATAGACTGAAAAAACATTCTTCCTGATTATGGACGAAGCTATACTCAGATTAACTGGTCTTAAGCTAAGAAATTATTACATGATCTAAATTGGCATATATTTTTTCTCTACTGTGTTGCTGATAACTTACCTTATATTTTGCGCCGTTATATTAATTTATCTTGATAGTGTAATGCCTTTTAAAGTGACTTAACCACATACCTCAAATAGTTACTTCATTCCCGTTAAATTTAAAAACAAACTAAAAGGGTTATAAAAGAGATTATCCTTTCAACATCACGTTTCTGTAATTTTCAGCTCATTTAGTATTCGCGGGTATTACAAGCTAAAGGAACACGTGAAAATTGGATTTGTAAAACGCAGATTATATCCGTAACCTAATAAACATAAGCACTCTTATGCTCTCGGTAATTTATTTTTTTACAAGTATTTACTGTAAATTTTCATCCTAACGGTTACTATCAGTACCCACCGTTACGAACCCAGTCATAAAAGGCGTCTGTCACATGTTCAAGGTTGCCTATTCTGTCTGACTCCTGGCAAGTTCAAGCACTTATACATATTTTTTTCAATTAAATTGATATTCATTTTTTTAAGCATTTGCATGCACAGATATTTACACCATGTTTATTTTCTTCCAGGTTCCTAACCAGTCTGTAAACCGAACACTTACGTAGAAACGAAGACTTATCAATTATAAATGTACATTTTATTTTTGTACTTCAACTTTTTATACACATAGTGGAGCGATACTTTAGGTGTGATGGAGTTTCAACAATATTTTTTTTCAAGTAGATTCTTTTTTTATTTTGACTTGAGAGCAACTCAAGAGGCAGGTGAGTAAACACCTGAAAACCGGACAGAGCATGGGAAAATCGTACCTCACCAACATGGTGTTGGGCAGCCCGCTCTCGGTACTTCCTCAGATATTCTTGCTTTATTTTCTTACTCTTATTTTCCAATCTCTGGTCGCCAATAGAAGCCTAAGTCCGAGTATCTAATTATCATTTGTGGGAGAATGTAAACCCTACAAATTCGATAACCAGTACTAAAAGTAAATGTAATTCACGTTGAATCGTCGAATACTAAAAGACTGTTTACAGTTGATGAACGTGATGAAAGTGATGAACGTGCTAGTAATTATCTATTGAGCTACAATGGCAGAACTACGATAATTTTATTAGTTAAGTTGATCGAACCGACGTTCCTAGGGAAGTCAATTCTAGGAGGAAGCTAATGTAGCGACTTAAGTTAACTAGCTAAGAGTTAAGTTCATAACTTATGTATACACAAAGATAAGAAAGATCAAGTACTCATATACTTTCTTATTCTTTATAGGGATTATGTTTCCTATTATCTTATATTGAATATTGAGAGACATCGTGTGTTTGAATAATTAGCATCCCACTCCAACTGTCTCCTGCCCACGATACGAAATAAAGACCTAGTACAAAAGATTATTGTTTCTTCCGTTAAATAGAACGGAACGTACCTAAATACCAAACATTATCCACTTGTTTATACGGCTTTCACAACAGCATCACAAGGTCACTGACTTCGACAAAACATAAACAAGACTAAAACAGTAAGTCACCATGAAATATTCTATACTTCTGGACTAACACATTTCATTGAAACGTTATGCCGGCCTGATGGTCAGTTCTGTACAGGGATTATGGACATTAGATATCGAATAACGACTCACTTAACCATTATTTAATGTCATCAATGCCCTAACCTCCTGAATGTCAGAAAACGTATCAAGAAACAGAATGACTGGATATTTCCCTCCTAATGTATATATTAGAAGATTGTCCACACAGTAATAATCTAGAATCTCTCAAATAAAACATGAGATAATTTGATTGTAGACCATTTGAAGTATGTTTGTGGTTGCTTTGGGAAAAAATAGACATGAGTATCTAGTAGTAATATTTTCCTTCTAATCAGTTAGTAGTATTCTGTTAATCATGCAAAGCATGCAGGGTTAAAACAAATGAAGAGCGAAGAATAGGAGAGCTAACGGATATTTGTACTAAGTGTAAATTTGCCTGGAGTGAATAGCCATCCACTATTTCACTTATCGTTGATTTTTTGACAGATAACCTGCCCTACAGCTCCGTAATAAACTGTATCAACTTATAATAATGCAGTTAAATGATTGTTAATATCGATCGCACCACCAGCAGTAATTAAATGATATTCACAGAAGCAACTTTCTTCAATCTGATTTTAGTTGTGTGATAAGTGTGGTGGTGCAACATCTAGAGTGACGCTGTGGCAACTTAAGTTTACTAATTAAGAGTTGACTTCAAACCTCAGACATACGCCATAACAACAAAGCTCAAAAATTTATTTGCTTCCTTATTCTTTAACAGGGATTATATTTCCTGTTATCTTGTATTAAACATTGAGTAGTATTTTTGTGTTTGAATCAGTAGCATACCATTCCACTGTCTCCTGCCCACGGTAATAAAGTAACGACTAATTCCGTAATAATCTATTTTCTTCTGCCAATCGACCGATACGTACCAAGACGTTACAACGCTACTTGCGTTAAAGAAGGAACTAATACTGACGACTGGGTGGGTAAATAAATGAGAAATGAGGGTTGAACTATACTTCACCCCATTCTAATTGATTTATACATTTATCGCTGGATTTAGGAGTACTTCTTTTTTTCTTACACGGGTGTTGAATATTGGATATTGAACTACGCTAGCATATTAAACTGTGATGTGCTACTGTTTCTATTTTTCTATTACTTCAATAATCACCAGTTCCTTGTAAGTCACCAGGAATATTTGGGACTCACCTTCTTCGACAACAAACCAATTACACGAAGTCCTAGTTACGACTGTCAAAATACACCCAATCCAAAAGGCGGAGTACCTATACAATCTGCTTGACTGCTATACACCATTTGATCCTGTTACCCGCGGCTGATCACAATCTAAACACTGAAATTACATAACTAGTTCTCACGAAAATTCCATCTTCGTCTAGTTCTAATACAGTTGTTATTATTATTAATTATTATTCTGAAATTTAGTACAGAATTCACGCCAGTTTGCAGGTATGGTCACCATGATATAGGAAGATTAAATCTCACATAGTAGAACATAAATTTTTCTAGAGATAAGCGTCTGAATAACAATAAAATTCACCGAGCACCAGATTATTGTGCATGGAGATTAAATTTAAGCAAGAAAACTGTCAACCATCAGCTAAGAGATATTTTGTAATCCTAAGTTTTCAGGAATATATAAGTAGCGAACACTTATTAATATAAGCAATAAGTTCAAGTAAAAGAGTGTCATACACGTGATGCTAAGAAGATTTAGATAATAGACGTTTGTTTAAAATAGTTGGGGTGAAGTGTAATATTTTACAGAATACACTATTTCAACCTACCCACTTATTATAAGTTATTATTGTCAAATGTAATTTTTCCTCACTGTCATAATAATTTTATATTCTATAGATTTCTAAGAGACCCAGTATTTTTCAGGAAACAAGAGCCAAAGTGTTAGCGTGAGTCCATAATTATAGTAACACTAGTAGTAGGTCACGAATTCCTATCCCTCTGGCAGGTCATATATTAAGCTCACCCAGGAAATTTAGGGTGGGATTTACGCGAACGAAACTAGTGAATTAGCTTCCTCACAGACTTTAGTCTCCACTAGTGCACACCCTGTAACCAGGGCGAACATGAAATGGCACAACTTTATCTAGATATCATGAGGTGAAACAACCCAACGTTACACCAATACAACGCAGAAGTAAGCAACAAAAGAGTAAGCTAGCGTAAAAGTTCGATGGGAAGAAACTGTGGTTAGCTGACGATAAATGTAAGGTTTGTTTAAATCTAGTCGGTAGCAGCATGCAACTTCTGCAGCAGATGAATACATTACGATTGTGACAAAACAATACCAAGGGGATATTAAAAACGCATTCTGAACAACCCATGTTAGTGGTTCTGGTACATATGCCCGGTATACAGGCTTAACCCCGAAGGACTGCTGAATGCCGGTAATACTAGCTTGTCAACCGAGGTCATAAGCACCGTAGTGTCAATGAGCAACACTTCGCAAAGAGTTGGGGACTCACACGATCGAAGGTTCTATCCTAAGGGGAGGTTCTGTCCGAGAAGGGTCTGTCCTAACTCGAAGCACCTCTGCAAGGCATAGAAAAGACCATACGCCTAATCGCACGGTGTAGAAATCTTAGCGAGAAAAATCGCTTATTGGTGCCTGGTGGAGGCAGTAGGGATAAGATGACTTCCGTTAGTGAACGACCTGAACACAATTGAATCCTTACTTTAGGCAACTCTCCGAAGAGGACTTTGGCCTACCACAAACCACTAGTATTTAACCAAGCCCGAATAGAGGTAGGAACTAACATCAGAGTACCAACTGGGCTCAGAAATAACGAAGTATAGAGATGCACTTCACTGGTCGCTTCCGATGTAATGGTACCTACCAGTAGGCTGATGAAAAGAAACGATAACTCTGATAAGTAACAATGGCACGAGTACTATCAACTTAATTAGCTGGAAACCACTTTTGTGAAACTTTAAGGGCTCTACATGAGAGGTGGTACTACACCAGACGACCCTTCTTTCCTATGAGAATTGTTTAACACACCCGAAGAGGCGAAGTTGACATTACTTATCTCTCAGAAGCCAAACAACATAAGAAATACTATGATTAGAGCTAGATTGGACAAAACCTAGGCGTAGCGGTAGCTAAAAAACGTCCTACAGATTTAGCAAGAAAGAACCTCCATGGTTATGCACGTAGTCTCTGAACTGAATGACGGTTGTCTGGACGAGTACTAACTGCACGACCTGCACCTACTGAAGCGGCTGTTGACCAAACTGAACCCAAAAGAAGTCACAGGAGTGAGCGTCTGTAAGCTACCATGCTTTGTCCACTTACAGACAAAGAGTTCATTCTGACTGATAGGCATGAAATCTAGAAACTGTTAGCATTTAACTGAAGCTATACAGGCTTGGTAAGAGATCAAGTAAGTCCTGCATGAATACATATTCGATGCTGTGGAAGGAGACCTAGATTGACAAGGCAGAGATCAGCCGCAATTGTGGCTCTCTCACTCGTTTCAGTGACAGAAGAAAAACAACCTTCATTGACGAGTACTTCTTTTGGGGAAGAACCGATTATGGTAACTATAACTCCCCACAAAACAACTCTCCCAGGTCAGTTCGAAGGGAACTGGCTACCATTTCTATATAAACGAGGCCAATAGCATGAACCACAAGTAATAAGCTAACCGAAGGAAGACGCAGCAACCACGGAACTAGTCAGTTATCTATACAGTAACGTAAAGGGAATTACGAGTCTAAATAACCGAACTCAGACACCTACGTACCTACTCAAAACCGAGGATGGTTATATTCACCAGGACGTGGCTCTCACCTAAAATCCCAGACGATGACGTGAACATCCAAGGTATGGTCCTGCTAAGAAAGTGAAGGAAATACAGAGTCGGCGGTAGGGTCGCAATGTATGTAAGTAGCCTCAGTAAAACAACATCCGTAGATAATGCCGCGTTGACGAACCTACATTAATTTATCTTGTGCCGCTCTAGTGTTGCCAGTAGTACGTACCTAACTAGTCGAGTATAACGCATTCCCACAAACGCCCATGTGCACAATAAGAGCTTACCCGAAACAATTTCATCGCTTTCGAACCAATGGGCGAATAATGTGATGATTACAGGGGATTCTAACATCACGTCACTAAACCAAGTCTAGAGGGTTTCATTGAAGAGACACTATGCGAATAGGCTACTGGCTGACATAAAAAAGATAGGACTCAGAGAATGGGTTGGTTGCGATACTCGATGGAGAACGGACAGGGAACCATCGAAGTTAGACTACGTGATTTCCATTTAAATAATCCTGCAAGAAAAGTATTGAAAGCAATGCCCCGAGGGGGAAACACGATCATACCTTGGTCACAAGCGGAACCTTACCGAGGAGCTACAGTACACCATAATTCCATTATGGCCGCACAGATTATCTAGCCGTAAAGGAATGCCTCACCCAAATTATTTAACCCAACGACTGGGAGAATCTATCTATAGACCAACAATGTCATGCCGTCAAGGGGAAACAAAACTTATACAACAGGATCTGGTTAGGATATAGAAGTGAACAAGAACGACAACCTGGTTCCTAATATACAAAAATGCCACAGGTAAGGGTAAATTTCTCGTCATTTAGAGTTTGATCCACTTGGAACGAACAGCCAGTGGAATCAACCACAGCCTCCAACTTGGCTCATTTCAGAAAAAAGCTAGATAACTATGCGTACCACTATGGTGTAACTAGAGCCTCCTGTAACAGAGGCTAAAAAAAAACTTAGTTTTATTTCCAAACCTTAAACTTCAGCACTCTCAGCCTATATTTATTCTGCAGTATACTTCGAAGGCAGACGACGAAAGATGGAACGAAGGGACGAAGACTAGTGCATTATAGAGAGATTTTTAGAAAAAGGAAAGAGCAGAATATAAATAATGAAAAATCAAAGAAAGAAGTAGACCAAGGGACTGAAAAAATAAAATAATAATAATAAAAGACCAGCTTAGACTGTCAGGCCAAGAGCAATGGCGTAGCCAGCCAACTACAGGAAAAAGTCAAAGATCCTGAAATGAAACTGCTTCACTTAGGCCGTGAGCACAAAGAAACCAATTGGTTTTAAACTAGACCGTTATGTAGATATTGGATACTGTTTAATAAAATGCCAACCTTGAGTATAAGTGAAGTGTCGCTTTCAAATTATCACTTGTTCATGTTTTTTGGAAATGTTGAATGTGTTCACCTCTCTCTTGCAATTCGCTAGTAATATTTTGCCAGAAGTTTTTCCCAAAATTGTTTGCTGGATTAAATACAAGTGTACATTATGACTGTAATAGACTATTCATTATCGAACGATACTGATATTAATTTAGATTTTGAGAAATTTCATAAAACTTAGTTTAGTTTTTTAATTCGGTCAAGTCATAGTGTACACACGACTTTAAAAAGTGGTTGGTGCATGTCTGAACACTGCCCGGATGTTACACAGAGTATCCACTGCGTCAAAGTAATTTTTAATCATGTGCGATTGGCATTTAATCTACCTTTAATCTAATCTATCTGGTGAAATCGGCATTATATGTCAACGTGACTAAAAATGGCGCCAATTATTTTGAAGGTAGTGGATTGAACAGGCTGGATAACACTTATTATTAAATTAGTCAAATTTATTAATATATTGCTGACATAAAACTGTCTAGCGACAATTTAGACATGCTCTTGGTTTTTGTCTGCTCTATACTAAGCATGCACTATTGCCGGTGCATTAATCACTGATGCCATCTTGGTGGATTGTTAATTTGATTTTGACATATACTAAGGTAATTTTTCGCAAGAGTGATTTTATTTTTAAAACTACCAAAATAAAGTACTAATAAAATTTATGTACTTCGCAAAGTTGATGATTGCTTTGAAGTTATAAATAGGTTGTTAACATTTAAAGTCATGGTAATTTCCATGGCAGTACTCGTCCATTTGATAATAAAGCATTTTTTCACGTGTTCCTTTATATTTGCTAAATCAGTTTTTCGACCTAGGCTACAGCCACTATGTTATTTGCGTAAACTCCTGTAACAGGATCCACAAACTGTTGCCTGTGAATAATAACGCGATGATTGTACTCAATCATGCACTGAATTTGAAATTATCGGCGTAAATTGCTGTTCTCGTCTAAACATATTTCTTAGTAATAGGATTTTGGGTTGACCTTTTGTACAGTAACCACTAGATTGCCATAACCATTATCAGTAGAATTTTTAAAGCGCGTAGAGAATAAACTCAATCTAGTGGACTTCTGCCAACACTGTAGGTGATATGGCTCAAAATCGATTGCAATGGCGCAGGTGCATCCACTCCTTGTCTTCTTTCAAATTCTAATTTTTGAGCTTATTATAATTTTCTCTTTACTGAATCACTTTTTATCTCAAATCTCATCTCTGATCTATGTGCCTTTCGATTAGTACTTACTCTGTTACTACCTCCCCTCCTCTGGGATTTGGTCCGATAATTTAATCTTTATCTGCTAATTGAGACATGGCAACTTGAACTGATGTACGCATGTACCAAGTTCTACATTGTAACTGACTGACTGACCTGTGACACCGAAATATGTTATACCGCTTCTGCTTGCATTTCATAACTACAGGCCCTTTGAAGTAGCCATTCCTCCTGCAAGTGGCTGATTTTTTTCATTGTAATTAGTTAACACACGATGAATCAATAATTATTTGTCAAAGTATGAGCTATAAACATGGTGTTAGGATTCACATTCCCATTAGATCGTATCGGTTCTTTCGTTCTACATTATTCTACCTATTCTGGATAAAACCTAAACTGTCCACTATTTCCAAATTATGTGCAGGTTAATTAGCTGTTAGAAAGCCGACTACATTGCCTTTACACTAGTTAGATCTATGTTTTATAAGTCAAAACTTAGTTATGTTATTGCATTTGTAACCATATTTGGCTTCAGGAGTGGTGTATCTTTTTTAAATTGGTATAAAACCGTCAAGATTTTCTTTTAATTTAGTGTTGTTTACCGGAAATCAGGGCTTTATTATTAATTCGATTTTAGCAAGAAATTTTTTTAATGTTTGCAATTTATTTGAAGTCATGTTCATAGGTCTCATTTATGTCATTTTTTGCAGGGTATATCTGCCCACTGGACATTAACATTCGTCTATTACTTATTCCGAAGCCTTTCTGATACTACACATATCAAACTAAGCACTGCAAATAAATCTTGTTACAGTGAGCCAGTGAATTAAATTTATTTGTTGCAAACAATTGATGGATAGGTATGGAAACAATTCGATCTTTTGATTTTATTTTGCGATCCATTTCAAATCCCTTACATTTTATTCCGTTATTTCCCATGAATCCCCAAAAACTGAGCTGTATATAATAATTTCAAGCAAAGGATATGGATATGGATATATTTCCTAGTCTTCAAATCTAGGTGTCCATTCACTGGGCGTAGTAAAACAACGCGGTAGGTAGTATTGGTTGATTGTAAGTGCAGTTTGACAGATATATTTGATCAGTTACAAAAATTACAAACATTGAAGTGCTTAGATCAATATGCTATCGTCTGTGAACCAAATTAAAAATAAGTTGGAAAAGAAGTGTTTTGAGACCATATGTAACATCTTTTTTGTAAAGTTGTTGATTGTTACAGCTGTGTAATAAGGTTTGCTCTCAAAGTTTGACAGATATCTGTTTTGTTTTGACATGTATCCAATGTTCTACTGCTGCGTACACTAGATTGGTTAGTTAACAGCTTCTTAAAAATCACTCCAAGGTAGTATTATCACATTTGCATATTGTTGCAATCCCATCTGAGAAATATGAATATCCTGTTTTACAAATAATCGTTGTTAAATCACAAGTACATTATTAGGAATTTTCTTTCGTATCGCATTACTTTTATAAACTTTTGGATGTCCTCCTTCTCGCTGTATATGTTAAAGCACTAAAATCCAGATAGTTACACCTCAGGTTCTAGGTTCTAGTTAGCTCTTTACCAAATGTGACTGAAAAGAAGTACATAAACCTGTACTTTGTAAATAGGTTACATTATTATAAATTTTTGTAAGAGCATTCACGTTAGACTAAGACTCAGTGACGTTTTTTTTCATTCACAGCTTGAATTATCGTTATGAACTTGAAAATTTACGTTCAAACTTGACAACAGCGAATAGTGTTGTAGCTGAACTAGAAACAAAATTTGATGATTTACGTATAAAATATGATACTGATTGTTGTAAATATGAAGAGAAGATACAAGTATTAACGGAACGCCATGAAAGGTAAACTGTTAATTTCTGTTCGAGTTGTTCCCATAATTATTTTCCTGATCATATCATTTTTACGTTACATTGCTTCATTGAAGTAAACATAGAACACACCCATTCTGTCCATTTAGATTTATTTCTTAGTAACTCTAACAATCATTGTAACTATGACCCCTAAATGTTATGGCGTACCCGACGACAACGGGAAGGTATATTTCACCTAAAATGTACTATATTCTTAAGCGTTAGTAATCTCTACTAGAGAAGTCGTATCCACTACCTGTAAACGAAGAGCCGAAAGCTAGACATTTAGTGCTTAAATCAGTTTGGTAAATACTATGGGTCTACTTAGAGTAGATGGAGAACCTTTTCTCGAAACTAGTGTTCATAGTCACCAGGATTTTGAGGAAAAAATGATATATGAATCCATTTTTTGTTTACTTAACTGATGATCTCTAGTGAAGAATCAATGATGTTGTTAGTATTTGAAAAATTTGTGACTGAAGGTATTTCTGATATGGTATAAATTTGTCATTAGGCAAGATTTATTCACTTTTCGTTAGTCTAAGTTATTTATGTTTTACTATTCAATACGTATCCATTATTTACCATTGAATTGGGATTCACATCCCTACCCATTGTTTACGAACGTGTGAATTGAATGTGTCATCTTTCACATCGGTTTGGACATTCAGTTTACCATCGAATATTACAATACATTGTGTTGTTTTCTGAAAAGCAATTAACGTACTGACCTATATACCTATATACTATTCTGTAGCCAAACAAGTAAACACACTGCTGTTACTATTCACTCATCATTAATCAGTGCAGATAAATTGGCTAATGTATGTATGCATGTGACGTTTTATATACCTTTAAATATACTGGGTGGATCCATAGTCTGCAAACTAGTTATCAAGCTGGATTCACTTTAGTAAATCATCGGTACTTTTAGCTGTAATGATTAAAATGTCAAAATCTATTTTATAGTTGTATTTACGTTACTTGCATCAGTAATTTTTATATTATTATTGATTAATGCTTACTTTTTAACAGAAAAAAATATTGATCTTTTTGTTTACGAGTTAGTTTAGTGATGGCTTTCATATGCTCAATTGATTATATTTTGACAAAAATGCTGTATAACGAAAGGCTATCAAGTTTCAGTTTATCAGTAATCACGCTACTAGATCTAACTTTGTCGACTATTATCTATTTTATGCGTACTCTTTCTATACCTTTTGCCATAAGTTTTTTCCTGACATCTAGTTGAGAAAGCTGATTCATCAATCAGCTCACGGCATGACAAAGTGACGGCTATATTACTTAGGTTATCATATTTGACATGATAAACCTCAGGTGATCACAATTATGTCACTACCATTCTTTCCTGCTTGTAAATTATGTGCTTACTTGTATCCAAGTGCTTTACAATCTTATTCATTTATTTGGAATTACGTTTCCTATGTTTATTTCTCGCCATTATTGTTACTATTACCGCTTTTTATCATATCTCTTCCGTCTCAAATGAAGGTGAGGTTTTTTGTTAAAGTCAATCAAACCGGTACAATTAAACATTCATGATATTTAAAAACGAGGCGTCTGTGTCTATTTTAGACTTGCTAAGCGTCTCAGTTTAGACTGTTGTGTGTACTTTAGAAAAGTGATTGCATTGCGCTCAAAACACTAGTGAATGGAGGCTGTGATAGTTTAAGCCCAAGCCACTGTTTTCTATCGGTGTCCCAAGGGTTTTCAATCCAAAACTCAGTGGAGCATCCTAAAAACATATTGTCATATGCTTGATGATGACCACACTAAGTTTGTATGACATTCATTCTCTCAGAGACTTAGAGCCCATATACACCTCTAACCTTGAATCACAATTTTTTTACTCCCCTGCGTATAATCCCAAGTATAAGTACTGAGCTAAGCGTATAAGTTTATTCATTTTCGTGCTTCTTAACAAATTAAAGCAAATATTAGTTCAAATTTAAATTGTGTACTGTGTAAACTTAAAATTAGTCTTTACCGACTCATGTCGTTTCTGTTTGTGTAAATAATCTATCAGTATGTATATCATGTAATAGTGATAATGTATTGTTTTCCAACTACTAATATCTGTATTATTATGTCAGTGCGGTTTATTCATCGTCTTTCGCCCTATTTTGACGTTTGTTGTTTTCTCAAAATAATTTCATTTTGTTTAATGTTGTAATTTGTATTTCAATTTATTTATTTTGGTAGATTAGTGTCAAGTCATCAACGATTAAGTAAACTTAATCACGATCTGGAAGAAAAATTACTGAATATTGTGAGTACCTTTTTGATAAATTGTTGTATGTTTTGAGATTCACCTGCTTAGTTTAGCTAAGAGAATGATAATCCGTCAGTGTGCTAAGTAATTGTTTAGTGTTTGTTGTAACGATTAGTAAATTTGCAACTACACTGATTGGTCACTGAGTGATCAGCATCATATTTATCTGGTTCATTTTAATGCTGACCGAATTCTATCGACAAATTTACCATCTGGCCACTTAGCTACGCAAATGCATCGCGTGCACCAAGTTGTTGTGGAAGGTGGTTTGGTTGGCTGTCGGCAGGAAAAGCTGCTCAACCTAGGTTTGATGCTAATTGACAGTTAGCAAGGAATACATGCAATCACCCAGCCTAATGTAATTTAGAATCAAGAAGGGACCATTAATTTCCTCATGATTGCTAGTTCTCCTTGCCGATGAGTGTCAACCGACACGAAACATATGTTCCAGGTTTGCTCCCTATTATCTCTAAACCATCTTACATCAAAATTTGTTTGTGCTTGAAATATAAAAAGCAGTATCAGAAGAATATATGCTTCATTGAAAATTGTTATCATAGAGTATTATTATGTATTGGCTTGATAATGATGGTTGTTTAATTATGTGGTAGATAATGTGTGAGCGTCACAGTTTTCAAACTTAATCTTTAAAAAGAACTTGTAGAAGCACGTTTAATATTTCTGTTTGGATAGTTAGAAGAACTTAGAAGGACTTCATGATTAATCTCTGGCGTTTCCAGGGAAAGAAGTACAATAGAAACACAAGTTCACTCAACCAGGCATGCCATGCGGATCTAGATTTATCTATATATACTGTCAAGTCATTCAATGTGAGTCGTATTGCATCTCAATATTTATTCATTTAGACCAACGGAAGTGATTCTCGTTAGGTCGATAAAGGCTATGCAGTACAAGTAACTAGGCAGTATAAGAATCGTTATTATTCTGTTACTAATCAATGACCTTTTAACGGCCCCATTCTTATTCAGTTGAACATCGAATAATAACCAAACTTTTAATACTTTGCTACCAAATTTTTCGTCTAGAAAAAGTGAGTGTCTTTTCATCGTTAAGGTCTTTGTCAACTTCCAATTGAATCACCTTTATTTAATCTTCTTTATATATATGCCTTGCTTCTGTCAAGAACCTTAACCATATGCACATTCACATATTAAAGGTTACACGTCTTCGTGTTTACAACACGTACTATAACAATATCGGGATGCAGGTACATCCAGCCGACGAGTCCCAAATAAGATGAATTGCGCGTCCTGGATTCCACTTGCCAGTCACAATCCAAATTAAACGTTCTATAACAATTCAATTTATTTAAGTTTAAATGGTGTAGTGAAATGACATTCGAAAAATACTTTAAACACAGCGTTCAAAAATAAATACTCTTTCTGATAAAAGATGTATATTAGGTGTTATTTTGAAAATAACGAAGGCAATTATTTACAATATGAACTAAGTTATCAGATAATTTTGCCGTACGAATCAAAGATATCTTATTCACCCACCTGACGAAATTGCTGTGATGTATCAATACCAGTCGGGTCTTTGATCTATAGCTGAATAGTCCTGACACAACTCACATCCGCTTGATCATATGTTCAGACTTAATCTATTCAGTTAAATTTTGGTTTGCACCAGAAAGACTGTTAGTGTGATCCATTTAGATAGGTGAACGTTATCTAACCGCGGTCTGTGCAATAACTATAATCAATGGTTAGAGACGTTTGGTGACATGGCTTAAAGTCGATTACAGTAGCACATATGCATTCACTTATGTTTCTCTATATCTCAAGTTCCTCCATTCTTTCATACCTACCTTTTTCTTACTATCTTCTGAATGTTTAGTCATTCTTATTATTATTGCTATTATATTGGGTATATTCCTTTGCGATTTGTCCTGTCAGTTTCATCTCGTCATGTGAATATTCCAGGCTCTACGTTGATTGTGATAGGCTAAGTGGTTTCCATTGTGTACGATTGTTGACTTTAATACACTATCTTGAACTATGGGATTTATCATTATCAGGCTGATTATGAACCTAATAAATCTTTATTATATGAGGATTCAAATAGGTAGTCTATAGTTGTTTGCAAACGCACCACCTCTAGTTACTCGATCATTATAATAAACCCACAGTAATTGTCTTTGTTTTTATATGAAAGGCCGATGTCATTTATGTGGATTAATTTTAATATGTAGAAGATTTAAAGATTATGTCTTCAGCTACATTCACTGTTGATAAGGCTGTATATGAGGTCTTTTACCAATTGACCGTACAAATAAGAAATATAATGCATAACTTTTTTAATTTTTACAAAATGAATCAATAATCCCCCAGCGTTATTTTATTCGTCTTACGTTTATTGGGCGTGTGATAAATTATATATAGAATTATTTTGTTTCTTATTGTGTTTAGCTGTAAGTCCGTAGTTTTATTCACCGAACGTTAAATAAACAACTACATTTTCAGGTAGTGGATTATACTGAGTACTAGTATATCGTTCTTATGTGCACTAGACTAAAATGTGTTAAATTCTACTTAAGATTTATGCTATATACTCAGGTTTATTTTTTCGACTATTTTGTCGTGTACTATCCATTGATATTTATTGTGTGTGTTAGATTTCTACCTCCAGATTGGTTATCTGCAACGTCTCTAACATTCATTTAGTGTGTTCCTTGCATCATTTTCGACCATCTTCCCTTTCATTTAATGAATGAATGCCGGGTTCGCTAACAGTTGTGTGTTGTGCACTTACCCATTGTAGCGTAATCCAACAGACCAGATAAAACACATAATTTTAGTAATATTTGGTGTTTGAAATTGAATGTTTAATGAAAATTACACAAATATGCAACAATTACTTACTAAATGAAATTAAAAATGACAGAATATGTTTTTTATATTGTAAGTAATGATCATTCAATGCGTTGCGGTTAATCTCGGTAATCTTATCCGTGTTTAATCCTTTCCCCTTACGTACAATGCAACAAACATCTATGTCTGCTTATATGTTTTTTATGTCTCTTTATGAGAATTCCATCGACTGTGTATCTTATCTTTATCATACGTATTTCCTGACCTGACAGTTCTTTTAATCACCTTGATTCTAGCCATTGAGCATTAATATTTCTGGACTGCTTGTAGGATTGTTTGGAATTCTTATTGCGACTGTATAATTCCACTACTTCACATATACTGTCCTCACTATATTTATCCGGGTGTGATTATTATTGAATCCTAAGAACTATAAAAAGTTCTGATTAATTGCTTCTAGAACTATCAGTCAGCTGATATTAACCTGAGTGTTTAACCACGAGGCCATCGCTCTAAAGATTTATATATAGAATAATGCTTTTAATATATATATATATATATATATATATATATATATATATATATATATATAAACCCAGTCATACTGCTAGCTGTTAAAAATATTGAGTAGATTATTTCCATCGCATAAGTTAGAATTCTTGATTTATTCTCTAATCCCTCTAGAGATGTACTCGTGGAAATAATGCTGTTATCATACAATTTAGAAAGCCTTTACAATAATCTTTTATAATCAATCAGTGATCTTCACTTAATGGATGCATTTTTTCGTCAAAATTTATCGTAAATTTATTGTAGTATATTTTCTTTAAATAGAATTCAAATTATCTGTTTTGGATATTCAACATCTTTTTAAGCTGTTCAAATACATATAGTCTAGAATATTTTAATTCTAGTCCAAGTGTATTCCAGTTATATTTGAAGTACTTAGCAACATACCGGATATCTAAGACCAAATTATTTATTATAATTAAACTCATTGTGTACGTGTATGCACAAGCAGTTGACTGTTTTGCATAACGACGTTTTAAATGATCGTATAAAATTATATAACTAACAAATTAAGTAGAACTAAGTCTAGTATTGGTTAAAAGATCGTACTTATTAAAACACGATAGTAGTATACTAAGTATATACGTATAAAGTTCGATATTTATGTATCACGTACAATGATATAGCCTGTTTTGAAGAATCTTCAATAATGATTTTACACTGAGAAATATTACTTCCAAGCCTATGTATAATATTGTTATGACGCAGAAAATATGGTTTTTTTTATCAAAATGCCAGTTGGATGTGCCTAGTCGACAATGCGCGTTTGCCCTATGCTTACTCTGTCCCAAACCGAAGATAAGAGAACACAAGTTGATAGACCAACCAGACAGAATCATATTATATTTCACACATCCGTTTATATATACATAAAACCAGACTGCACAGCAAACCAATTAGGAAACCAGCATTAATACAAAATAGTAGCAATAGTGAATGTGAACTGGAGTACGTATACATAATTGACTAACCATAGGTTATCAATGTAGAATAATATAATAACAGTTGATATATCAAGTGAGAGGGTAGGGCAGGGGGAACTAATTTATAGTAGAAGTAGTGTTCACTTTGAATACAACCAGAATTTATGAAACAGTCTACAGAGAAACAGTTCTCGATGATAATCAATCTTCTTTAGGTGCCCGGTATATCAGATATTTAGCGTATGTACTTTATTTTGTTTTGAAATTCACGTTGTTACAAGTGAGACTGCGTTTCTGTGCGTGTCTCAATCCAATTTATACTTATAAATAATAAGTCTGATTATTATTGCTAATTTGGTGTTATGGACTCAACTTACTGATGCAGTTTTAGATGCATACTGCTGAGGAGTCCCACATTAGCGCACAGCGACTCTCTAGTGCTTCATGGTTTCCAGTGATTGTTTAATTCGCACCAATTCGTGATATAAAATTTAAACTATTGTTGAGTATGTTGTTTTATGCTTCAAATTTAATAAACATCCTCAGTTAATCACTTCATATGCTAATTTATTAAGTTTTATCAGTCATGTCAGTATTGAATGTTTTTATTGTATTCCTTATTGGTAGCAATCAACTTTCTGTTAAACAATAATAATAATAGTTTATTATCATTATTACCATCATTATCGTTATTATTATTATAAGCTTAAATATATTGATAATTTTGTACCTTTTGTGTTCAAAACAAAACTTTTTCTATCTCTCAGATTGAAAAGTCAACTACTGAAATTCAACAGCTGACTGATGAATTGGAATCGACTAAAAGTTCTTTAAGAAAAGCACAACAAACATTGAATGCCATTACAGAGGAAAGAGTTAGTTTGCGTAGATTGTTTTTGATTACTCATTATTATCGTTACTTTTAGTAGCAGTAGCAGTATTTTGTATATCTAGTTATTTCTTTTCTAATCTACGTATTCGAAGATAAATAGCTCTGGATGCAGCATAGGTGGCCAGCGTCCTGGTTTCTTATCTATAGGATTGAAACATAAATCATGTGTTTTTGCCCTGGTTCTATGCCACTCTATTTATGTGAAGCGAATCACTAGCTTGTGATTGTTTTTAGCAGCCCAAAACGTTGTAAGTACGGTAAGTACGGCTTACAGTATAATAGCAGCATATATGTTGTGGATGGATGTCTTCGGTTATTACTTTAAGACGTCCACAGATGTTTTACCTTTAAAGGTTTCTTTACTGATAGGGTTTTTTTTCCCAATACACAGGTTTATTTACAGATATCCATTTTGTAGCTATTGGACCCCCTTTACCTTACCAAGACGATTGTACTTCTTTCTTGCATAGTTATCTATGCTGCTAATCATTAATCAACATTTCTTAATACATTTCAAACAATTAATACATAATACCTTTTACTGTGATATGCGGACATTCATCGTTTTGCATGCGCTACGCATATTATTTAACCTATATTATTGTTGTTATTGTACTACTTGCTGATTCTTGAGATCCTGGCTAGTATCTGGGATCTGGATGTAATCCCATCTGACTGGTCTCGAACACTAATCATCCCATTCTGTAAGAAAAGACAAAAGTCCTTCTGTGACAATTACCGAGAAATCAGTTTAACGAATATAGTGTAAAAACTATTGGCTTTAATAATACTTCGGCGCCTAACTAGAGCTCGTAAAGAGCAAACTCGAGAAAGCCAAGGTGGTTTCAAACCTGGACGTGGTTGTATAGATCAAATATTCACAGCTCCGCAGGTTCTAGAGCATGGGCAGGCTTTTCGACGCCCAACAATTGCTGTATTCCTTGACCTTAAGGCGTCGTTTGACTCTATTGAGCGTAAGGTTATATGGCAATGTCTGTCACTGAAAGGTGTACCAGAGAAGTACATCAGCCTTATACAAGCTCACTACTCGAGGTAATGGCAGAGGTAGTTGCAGATTGTCGTCGGAATTGATCACCCCAAGTGATGTTCGTCAAGGTTGTCCGCTTTCCCCATTTTTATTTAATTTTATCATGGACATACTTTTGGAGTTAGCAGCTGGTAACACCTTGAACTGTATGACTGGAGTAAATAATTCTAAAGAAAATAAATAATTTGAGTGTTGGAGTAGTATATAATATCTGAATTCGTTTTTTAGTCATTAGTTTCCATGGTGCAGCTTAAGGTACTCCATCTCGTCGATTTAAATTGGATTTGCACATATGTGTAGGGATTCAGATGTTAACCTTTCTTTATAAGAATTAAAACCATTTTGAAGGAAATTACGTTGAAAATGGTTCTCTGCTCTGTTTCTATTGAATTCAATATTATTGCTGATTTATTTTCTAGTTTCTTAGGTCTTCTGAGGATTTAGGAATATGCTTTAAATAAAGTATATGTCCCTTATCCCTTACATCCAACTGTCGTGATGTTTCTCCTACGCATATAGCATTGCATTCGTTACATTTAATCTCTTTATTTTTATTAAGTGTTATTACCAACATGCTTTTAAAGTTAACATTTTCATTGTCTGGCTTTTCCAGGTGTGACCTATATCTAGGAGATAAACTTGCTGACTTAGAATATCCAGATGATATAGTTCCATTGGGTGAAGACGCTAATTAAATGCCGAATCTTTCGACCACCTTAAACATGAATGTAAGCATGTTTGGGATGCGATTCTACCCATCCAAGTTCAGAATGTTGCTTCAGGATTCGCTTACTTCGCCACCAAAATTAGTGATAGGGAATGAAGTAGTTGAACGTGTTGGCCGCTTTGCTTATCCTAAAAGTTTCATCAGTCCTGATGGTCTGGTGTCTGATTAAATTTTGACTCGTATGCAGAAGACTAGACTGGCTCTTGTCGATTTGCGTCCGTTGTGACGTCGACGAGCCATCCATCTTCTGACCAAAGGACCCGTCTACTGCGCAGCAGTTCTACCCGTCTTACTTTATGAATGTAAAACGAAACCATTAAGTATAGTGAATGTTTGTAGGCTTCTAGTGTTCAGTAATAGATGTCTTCGAAGTATTGCTCGTGTCTGCGGGGACCACTGAGTAAGCAATAAGTGGGTTAGGAATAGAGTACTACGTAAATATTGGTAAATCTATTGATGAAGTAATAAATCTTCATCAACTGAGGTGGTTAAGACACGTGTTACGTATGCCTGACTATCGCCTACTTTGACGAGCAATGTTGTCTGGTGTAGGTGTAGGCTGGAAGAAAGCTAGGGTCAATCAAATGAAAATATGGCACCAGTCTATGAAGTCATTGAGAATTGGACTGAGCCATGTTAATAGGTGCAGACTATCTGGTTGGGGTCCACATGATGATCGTAACAAATGGTTAGAGACTTTAGGTGACATGGCTCAAAATCGTTGGCAATGATGTAAGTGCATCCATTTCCTTTCTACCTCCACGTCCTAAGCTTCTGAACTAATCATAATTTTCTTTTTACTTAATTATGTTTTCTTAAATTTCATCCTCTCCATTGTTACTAACTCTGTTACTGGCTCCACTATTCTGGGATTCGTTCCGACAGTTTCATTTCCATCTGTTAATTTAGGTATGGCAACTTGAACTGATGTACGCACGTACCATGTTCTACGTTTTACTGACTGATTGCCTTACTTACTTCGTTGGTTCTTAACAGCGAATAACCAGTTACTTAGTTCATTAAACCGTTGTTTATTCGCATCAGTTTCGTCCTTCTACGTTCATATTAGTCGTTTTGAATTCTAAACGCCATCGTAACTGTTGACACTGCTCTTCGCTATCACTTGCATATTTTCTGTATATTCCTACAGTTTATTGCTATGGTGTGTTCTTTCGTTTCGCTAAGAGTTTAGGGCGCCGTAGATGCCTGGACGACTCACCAATTGGGAATTACTATTAAATATGTTACCTAGATTTTAACCGAGCATTTGAGATACAAATATGTTCAATCTAAAAGCAAAGTATTTGTTATATAAGCATGTATATAATTTCATTAAGATTTTATAAAATGCGGATTTAAGTATAATTTTGAATACATGAAGCGTCTAGGCATCTACGACGCATCAAATTCTGTGAACAAAATAAAAGGAGTTTATTTTTGTCGGTCTACATTCCAGTTATCGTTGTTTATTATCATTTTCCGAGCATATTGGGTGACCAAATATGTACGCTTATAATTAGTAATATGGGCGTGATTTTAGGAGACGGTTTTCAATTATCAGTTCTTTGAGCAAACGTTCGATAATAGATTCACCTTAGTGTTTTAGTCTGACTTAGCTCACCGACTTGGGCGTTAAAATTATGTTATTATTACTGTATCTGGGCTCCTGGATGATCACTTTTTGCTGACCTTATTTTTATTTTCTCAGAGTTACAGCCAGTAGGGAGCATAAGCAAACTGATATCAACATGTATTTCCTATCCTTTTTATTCCCTACTTTGCCACTGAGCCTGGGGGCACATAATAAATTCTTTATAGGAATTCATTTAAGAATTATTTGTTTCGCCCTTAGACTTAGTGCTATGGATTTACAGGCAAAGCCATGAGATCCTGCCGTTGGGCCTTTAGATGAGCGATGAGTGAATCACGTTGGTTGTGTACTCGAGTTAAATGAGGCCATATGGATGATCACATGACGATGCTGTTTGTTTCAAAAGCAACGCATCAGTAGCATAAAGTTCTATGGTTTTAGCCAGCGAAGACTGTTAGGTGATCTGACAACGTTTGCACATTATAAAGCTTAGAATGCAACTTAAGGGGTCTTGAAACCTCAAGTGCTGCTAGGGATATTGAAATTTAGAATATCATCACAATAAGGCGCTGTTACGGTTTGATGGTTCGATCAAACAATTCATTTGACCTTGTGCGCGCCAATACAGTGTACAGTCCCAACAACAGCGTTTAGTCGATACTCCTACGTCTGCCTGATGCCTTCTAAGTCCTAGGCTGGAATAAAATTAAACTCAAAATTGATGAACAACCAAACAAAATCACACTGTATTTCGAGCACTCCCTAATGTATACATAAAACCCTACCACGCAGTCAGCCAATTAGGAAATTAGCATCAAAATAAAGAAAATAGTGGTTGTGTACTGGAGTATGTGTACACAATCAATTAACTGTAGTTCAAAAATGAGAAATGATGTACTAACAGTCAGTGGGTCAAATGGAAGGATATGGCGAGAGCGACATAATAATAATAGAAATCAAATGTTTACTCTGCACACAACCAAATTAATTGAAATATTTCTCTAAAACACAGTTCTCAAAGTTAGCTGTTCTTCTTGAATTACCCAGTCTAACAAACGCATATCTAGGTTTTGGGGGATTCGAGTAGGACATTTAGTGAAGTACGTATATTTCAGTTTCTTACAACTATCATGGTCTCCCGAACACCACGAATTTTATACCTAATATCTACATGGTATTATATATATATATATATATATATATATATATATATATATTGGACATGTACGTCTCAGTTTTGTCATTTAAATTTACAGGATATTTGAACAGTAGGACTTCTTCTCTGAGTTTCTTTATCTTTCCTTTTTCACTTTGGATTTCGTTCCTCAATTTTTAGGATCGTTGTAAAGAAGATTGTATATCTGCTGTCAAATTGCTGCAAGCAAATCCAGATAAATTTTTATCAGAATTGCCCCGAAATGTATGTCAATATGTAACATTTGCATCATCAAACATGTGATTGATGATAATCAATAATTGAACAGATCTTTTTTTATGATTTTATGAATTGTTATTCGATGTACACTGCTGTTATTCTTTAATCAGTCATATTTCTAATTAGATTGATCTTCTCGTTGATTAGTCATAGACTGAAACTGGTCAGCCTCGATTGTTGTATGTGCATCCTGAGCGGATTGCCTCGATATAGCGGTAGTTCACAAGTAATGTTTGAGTTGGATTGTGACTGGCAAATGTAGTCCAGGATGCGTGTTTTGTCCTGTTTGGGACTCATCAGCTCGATGTACTTGCATTCCAACGGGATTCAAACCCAGTCTGCTTCGTGTCATACGCCACCGCGTTCACCAATTACATTTATGAGCTGATAAGCCTCATAAACTTGTAGCCGACCTTATCCAATCAAAATACAGCCATTATAAATGAATATATTATCGTCAAAAAATAATATTATGAAATGTATGCGGATTCTTTATGAGTAACTTAATTATTCAAGCTTTCTGTAGGATTTTATGCAAATAATAAAAAAAAAAGTAGCAATATCTTATGCCATCCATATAACTACATATTATTTTCATTCTATAGCCTTCTATAAGAAATAAAATAGTTTTCTTTACACGCCTAAATTGATCTTGGTTGGAGTTCATGATTATAATTATGTTACGGTTACGATTGGGAGCAAGGTTAGTTAGGGGTTTAGAGTTAGGTTCAGGGTTTATTTGTCTGCTATACATCTTTTTTTTATCAATAGCTTAGTATTTGATATGTTTAGCACTATAATTTTTACTCTTCAATGTCAAAAATGTGTTTCATTTATACTTTTCGGGTTGTCAAATATATACATCAGATTTTCTAAATTTCCGCTTTGTGACTGAATTGCTTATTCATCGCGTACAGTTTGGCAATTAACGCAACCGTATGTGGTTAGCTAGAAGACAGTTCAACTGCTGTTCAATCTAGTATATTTTACTTTTTTTACTGAAAATGCGGAATCGCAGAAATATTACACTATCTTCGGGAAACCTCTTCTTAATATTAGTACCTAGTTTAACCTCTAGTAGTACATCCCTCTTAAACCTTAACTGTGATGCTGCGTTTCTTATTACTTTCCACTGAAACGCATTACGACCTCAGCAGCTTCATCACAATAAACCATTCAGATCAGTGTAACACGGTATTAATCATGGTTTAAACCTCCAGATGATTTTAATTTACTCTTGCGAAACAAAAGCAGTTGTAAATTAGTGTAGCTTTGTTATATTTCTTAATTAGAATTTTATTAAAAGGGCTATGTTAGGTTTAAACACCTATTTCTGAAAACTGCTTGAAAAATTAATAATGGGCAAGAAGACACTTTCAGTTTTTGGGTTTTATTACATTTTAGGAATCTCCGTCATCTGATGAAGTTCAAGTACTTACAAATCTAAGCAATGGAGATTGTTCTCAGGGTACAAGTAACCCATCATTTCTCAATACAGATTTTTTCTTCTCAACATTTTTGCCAACATTTCCACCTGTTGGACTTTTTACTGGTATGCATATGGAAAATAATTTACATTTATTGCATAAAAACCCTTCCGATAACAAGCATAATCATAACATTGATTCAGTACATAGTAGTGAAGCAGTAAAGTCTGCCGTTAAATGGAGACCATCCAAATCTAATTCTGTAATTGATTTATAGTCCTGTATTTTCTAAATCAACTTCATTCTTACATTATGCTACTTCCTATTTTCTGTCATTGTCAAACTGTGATACTTTTATTTGCAACACGTCCCGTTCCTCCTATTGCCGATTTGTTATTCTAGCTGATTTTTATATGTTTAGAGGTAACAAGTTGTTGTAATATTTCAAAAGATTTTAAAAAATGTTTGGACGTCCCAGTTTCCTAAACATTTGCGTGTATGATAATTTCATAATCAAATGACTTTAAATAAAATATCTTAGCGAACATTTACTGTCAGTTTCTCCATCTTCAAGTTCAATAGTTATGAGTCTATACTTATTGCGATGCAATGCACAAGGCAAGATGCACGTGTGTAAATTATTGTTAATTTAGTCAGTGTTATTTGTCGAAAATAGTAGGATTTACATAGACAGCGATTTAATTGCATACAAAATATGCCATGTGTCAGACTTATAGGTAAGCGAAACAATTGTGAATTGGTGAGTTTTATTCAGTGAGATATAACAAATCGAATACAACATTCTTAAAAAGTTGTTTCAGCGACTAGGTCAGCATTGGGAAATAGTTAAAACAATTAGTTGAAGTCTGCAGTGAATTTACTACCGCTTGACTAGTCACAAACGATATGTTTTATAATATCTTCAATTTATATACCTTTAAAAACTTAGCGCTACACATTATTTATGTTTGCTCTGGTCATTTGGTGTTTGATGAATGAAAAATGTTTTGTTCTGTCTGGCAGTCTTCAATTTTTTTTTTGCTTAATATGTAAAATACACTGTCTTATTTATCTTCATAATGAAATCTTGGTTTTTCAAGACACAACGTTCTTCGACCCAGTACTTTTCATACTCATCTACAAAAGGTCTTCGAAAAATTCTGGTCAACATTCTAACTAAATTTATAGCATCTGTTGTTTGGTTTTGTCTTACCAAAATCTTCAATTTATTTCCTAAGTGTTAAATATCAATAATGTAGCCTTTTATATAAGAACATCTTTCCAACAACTAAGCCCCAGTTCTGATTAAATATTGTCTCTGTAATCTTGAGATGAACGGGGCATATCGTTTTCAATGCAAGAGATTAGGCTCTATTGATACATATCCAATAGATGTACTTTCTACGCACTTCAGTGAGATTTCGGAAGGATAACTAGTCTTGGCTTTAAAATAAAACTGGAAGTTTTCGGAATCGATGGCAAAATTATAGATTAATTTAGGCACCTAAGTAGTGAGACGTCATTTGTGTGACTGGGTGAAGATCTGACTTCATTGGAACCCAGAAAGAATAGGGCTCCTCGACTAAAATTCCCATGTCTTATTTCATAAATGACTGACTACCATTTCTACTGTTTACTGATGACTAGTGCAATTACCCTGACAGAAATTCACTATAGCCTGGTTATGAACTATTCTCTCCTTTTCTTCTGACTAGGTTAAAATCGCCTAAGAGGAAATTGCAAGAGAATTTAAAATGCGTACAGATTTTCCCACTAATTTATGAACTTCTGTAATTAACTAAAAAAGGAAATGTCTGGGCTTTTAACTTACTCACTTAACATCCTCAGATCTATGCTAGTAATACACTAACGCACTTTTAAAGATCTGTTCCAAAAAAAACGTAAATTACCTAGTGCGGGTAAGCTTTTTCTGCCATTATATTGTAAATTTACATGTGAAGGATGATTTTTCTGTTAATATGCTACATCATTTTATAACACCTGAGGCTGATCATCACTAAGTTCACGCTAAGACCATATCGTTTTTGTGCATAGTGTCATATACCTCTTCCAGCTGTCAATTACTAACAGTTAACATCAGACTAACTTATGACGGACATTTAGAGAAGATCGATTATCTTCTAGAACTGTTCTTTCTATAAACGACTCATTATTTTTGATTGTATACGAGGTGAGCATTTTATTCTCATTATTGTTACGTTACCCATATCCTATACTCCTGTTTAAGGCATTAACTGTTATATCTTTTATCGTTTATGAACTATAGTTAATTGACTGCATATACGTTACCCCAGTTCACACTCACTATTACTCTTATTTTGTATTAATGTCACTTTTCTAATTGGTTGACGGTGCGGTCTGATTTATTGTATATATAAAGGCATGGTTGAAATATAATTCTGATTTTGTTTGTTTGGCTCATCAATCGTTGTTTTTCCTCTATTTCGGGTTGGGGACTGATATTCGTGGGGCAGACGTGTCTGTACAGTGATTAGTAATCATCAAGGGCATTTATATTTTCACAATACATTGCAACTACATAGCATGAGAACATTTTATCTATATTTACAACTAGGAACATGGTCTTCATAGCATAGAAAATAACAAATATTGACAGTAGTTATTTGGGTGATATCGTTAATTGATAAGTTGCACTCTCACTTGTAGGCATTGCCTCAGAATGTGGGCACATAACATGTTCCTTTCCAAAGTTCGAATCTATAGCTTTTAATAGGACGCTACAGTTACTTCTGTGTTTAACAACAAATAGAGGCATCTGGTGTCTAATCTCAGGCATGATTTTCGAAAAGACTAGCATTCTAATTGTTTGGAGCATTTTTATCGCCTTGATTAAGCAATGCGATTAGGATATTTGCAATTTATTTTCATCGAAATATTTGCTATTTTCATACATTTCTACTAAATTTCTATGATTATTATTGACTGCATCTACCTTACTTTGACGTTTTGGTTTTGGCGTCTGCCATATTGTGTGTTCTGCGTGTTGATTGTATTGCTTAAGTCGACTGAATTTGTACATTTTCTGGTTGTAGATTTAAGTAGAACTTAAAATATTATGATGAAACAAGTAACTTTTGATGCTTCTATAGATAAGGACATTACCTTTTGTACAGACAACACATGATCTATTCAGTAAGGATAAGTGGCGATAAATAATTCTCTGAATAAATAATTGCTTAGACTTTTGTCAACCATGTTTCTTTTAGCAGACACGACTAAATGAAGGCACTCGGTCAACCATCATCACTAGAACACAACGCGAAAAGCAACTCATTCTTCAGTTAGCCATCCTATACGTTGCTTTCCCATTAGCGCTTCACCCATGATGAAATATAACTCCTCTTCCATCCTTCACTGCCTTCTGACTTATTTATATTCTAAAATATGGGTTCAATTACTAGAAGTTGCTCTAGTTATACAACAAGTGCGACTTGGTCATATACTAGATGAACTTCATTGACAAGAACGACGTGATCTTGGCTTGATAATAACTGTGATTTTGTTCCTTAATATAGTTTCTTAATAGGGTATTCTTGTATAATTATTTTAGCTCGCCTATGCTTGTTAGGATTGAAACCTTAAACCTACAAACTTTTAGCTTGTTATGTATTGTCAGAATATAAATGCCCTTGATGATTACTAATCACTGTACAGACACGTCTGCCCCACGAATATCAGTCCCCAACCCGAAATAGAGGAAAAACAACGATTGATGAGCCAAACAAACAAAATCAGAATTATATTTCAACCATGCCTTTATATATACAATAAATCAGACCGCACCGTCAACCAATTAGAAAAGTGACATTAATACAAAATAAGAGTAATAGTGAGTGTGAACTGGGGTAACGTATATGCAGTCAATTAACTATAGTTCATAAACGATAAAAGATATAACAGTTAATGCCTTAAACAGGAGTATAGGATATAGGTAACGTAACAATAATGAGAATAAAATGCTCACCTCGTATACAACCAAAAATAATGAATCGTTTACAGGAAGAACAGTTCTAGAAGATAATCGATCTTCTCTAAGTGTCCGTCATGACATAGCTCATATCTTTTTGGGCAGAAAACATAGAAGCATGTTTATTCTACGCAGAGGCGTGGCCACTTCTGTGTGAATTAAGTAGATAAGTCACTCTTTGATGTAGTGATGAAAGTTTGCTGTCTTGTCGATACTAGCCAAGGAGTCAGTGTTCTGCTTTCAACAAGTCAGTCGGCTGTTTCGATAAAAGAGTATAATCACTAATAGACCTAGTTTTCACACATTTTCTTTTCGGCATGTATCATTTGTGAAAGGAGCTGTTAAAATATTGTTTTGTCTAAATTTCTTTCATCGTTGGAAGTCCGTAATTTCCATATTGATTATTAGCGACTTTCTTAGGTGTTAAAGTTAGCCGATATACTTCTAACAGTATAGAAAATTGTTTATTACTATTTCGATTAAGACTTGTCTGTAACATAATTATGTAGACGAACTTGCGCTGCTGTCGTAATTGCTTTATAGTCAAACTCTTTTTCGTTTATTGGGTAGTAAACGCTTGCCGCCACATATGCTGTTGCTCTAAATGTGATTCTTGGCATAAACATAACAATTATTCTGAAAACTTACTATCATAGCCAGTAGGGCCTGTAACTAGAATTACTTGACACTAACCATATTGCATTGCGTTTCACATTAGATGCATATGACGAAAGATACGAGTGAACCCTCCGTCGTCCAGGTATGTAGCGCGAGGACTATCCTTCAATTAGTA
This sequence comes from Schistosoma japonicum, assembly GCA_025215515.1. Taxonomy (NCBI): domain Eukaryota; kingdom Metazoa; phylum Platyhelminthes; class Trematoda; order Strigeidida; family Schistosomatidae; genus Schistosoma; species Schistosoma japonicum. The sequence goes on along the minus strand of CM046062.1, from coordinate 42,237,842 downwards.
TCTGTAATTAGACAGCTGTTTAGTAGCGTTAAGTTAATAAATCATTCGTAAAAGTATGCAGCATGTTTTACATTAATTTCCGTGATGTTTTGAAACCCTTCATTCCACAGTAAATTTTCCAGGAAGCATCTGATCTTTCTGCCTGAATCGATAACGGCATAATAAAGCCGATGTGTTGTAGTAAACACCATTTGGACTTCTCAGCCCGTAATGAATCATTCAAGTTGGAGCACAATAAGGTCAGGAGTATCCATAACTATTTGTAGCACTTTATATATGCAGTTAGAATATGACAACTTAACATGCCTAGTGCAACTATCTTTTTAATCGGGTAAGGGTAGCGAACGAGGCTCTTATATTCCTATGTTATGCTTAAATGATAATTTAAAAAGACTAATGAGACAGGCGTAACCATATCAAAGTATTTATCAACTAATTCTAGTGTTTTCTTAGGAAAACAATGAAACTGACGTCGTGTCTACTCATATTGTGCTGATTTAACCTTTGCTGCTATTGTTTGTGTCAAGGGAGATGATATTTTGGTACTGTTGAACATTGCTCAGTAAGACTAAGTTCCATTATTGGCCGAGATCAGTTGCAGAGTTGACTAAGCGAAGCGTGTGTGTTGCTGTTGGAAATCAATATCGTCCAACATTATTACTTTATTTATTATGCATGCATTTTGCTGTACTGCCTTAGACCTTACATGATCCTGTTGTCAGTAATGAAACTATAAGCTGTATTGTACCAGCTTGCCTCTTATTCCAATTCGCTGACAGGGTATAATATGGCTACGGTCAATTGCGGTCTGAGATTTACTACCAGTCTAGAACATGGTTTTCATAGTGTTTGGAAGCTCCATTATCTGCCCAGACATATAAAATTAGCCTAGCTGATTTAACAGTTTGTGAGTCTGGAAAATATGTTCCATTTATTTAGTAGCCTGGAACAGGGTAAGTCTTATGGTCTTATAGGTTCACATCTCCTGCTGCAGTCTTCACTAGTTGAAAACAACAATTTTTATGTACTATCACTTAAATCCAGAAATCCTAATGTAACAATGACGAATTTTCCCTTCTGTTGAGAGAAACTTAAATCAAAGTCAAAGACATTTATTTGGGGTTAGGCTCCTATTAGTTAAAACTTATGGACTCTCTGACAAACATATAGTAATCGATTGTAAAATAGCCTAACATGTGGTACATCACTAACTTTCCTGAATAAGTAACTTAGCTAAGAAGACTGTGCAACACCTTATATGTACTAATAGTATCAACAAATTTACACACGGTTAACGAATGTCGGGGTAAGCACATTTCAAAAAATTTCCAGACACTTTCGGCATAAAATAAAAGGCAATTTACTATGTTTTGGACACCTG